>OU426981.1:111214466-111867466 GCA_911387785.2 Aelia acuminata
TAATTTACTCTTTCTTCCATTTTCCATTTTAGAGAAAAACTTGAAAACTTTAGACCCTTCATTTATTTTACTAGTACTTTTTTTATTTAAAGCGTCGTTACGAGTCGAGTACACTCACTCTATTATTTAACAAGATCCAAATCACGATTAAAAGGCCCTGAGGAAGAATATCATCATATTTCACCTAAACATTTTGTTTTTTCAGGTAAGTTTTTACAAGTTTTGGTAATTTTAAGTATGAATCATCCGGCTTCTCACGAGAATGAACGATTATTATTATTATTATTTTTTATTTTTTATTTAAAGCGTTGAGATGGAGTTAAATCGAGTGGCATGGATTTAAACTCTAAAGGATAAGGAGCACTCCATTCTCAACAAGATCCTAATATTAATATCCAAACCACGCTTCAAACACCAAAGGCCAAGAGGAAGAACATCATCCTACAATTTCACCTAAGAAGACGTTGTTTCTTCGGGTAAGTTTTTACAAGTTTTGGTAATTTGAATTATGCTCCAGCCTCATAAAGATTTAATTTTAAGAGAATAAACGATTTTTTATTTTTATTTCCCGGGTAGTTTTGGATATATGGCCACGGATTGGAAATTAGGGGAAGAGCTGTTTAGTATAGGGGAGACCCAATACACCTATCTTAACAATTGTCGTTATGCTCGCATCGAGAAAATAATTTTTTTTACTGAAGGATTTTTGAATGTAAGATTTTCGTTTCTGGATCAATTTCTTGATTTCTTTTTTGGATAGATTCACCCACTTCGAGCTATGTAACCTTTTGGTTTTTTTCCCCCCACTAGTCAACAGAGATAAAATTCGATTTTAAACGAGATTCGCCAATTTCTAGTTAGGTGACCTACGGGATGTTTTTTTCATTAGGCAACAGAAATGGAATCTTCAAAAAACGAGATCCGCGCATTTTGGTGGGTTATGACCTTTTTTGAATATCCGTCTGTATAAATCTAAGAGTTTTTATTTAATAATTAAGATTCTGTTGATTTTAGGTTCGTTTATAAAAACGGATTCTTGTAACAAGCCGGGCTTTCACAGTATGAGTTCACTCAGACCGAGTGCACTCTGACGTCTACTCGCACGTTAATTGTATTGTGTAAACACCTCATTCGAGTGCACTCGGACGTCCGCAACCAATCCGAGCGGACTAGGACCATGTCCTATTTTCCAGGTTACTCGGACCGCGGTGAGCTCATAACGTGAAAACTACAATACAAGTGCACTCGTATATGACGTAACTCGTACTTTCTCAGCAATCGTACTTTCTCGGCTTTTCCTCTCAACGGTTTTTATTTGAGGAGGTTGAATTGATAAAGTAACCTGCCTTGCCTCGGATAACAAGAAGCATGGTGGGAGACTCACCAATTCGACCTCCCACCACTCCAGAACCCCCTTGGCCACATATCCCATTTATGCCATTTGAAGTATGCTCTAGCTTCATAAGAGAATAAACTATTTTATTTTTTATTTTTTTTTTTATTATTATTATTTATTTATTTTTTTTGTTTTGTTATTAAAGCGTCGAGTTTCATGGATTTAAACTCTAAAGGAGCACGCCATTATTCAACAACAATGTCCAAGTGTCCAAATCACGATTCTAAGAGACCCCAAGGAAGAATATCATCATATTTCACTTAAGAATTGTTTCTTCAAGTAAGTTTTGGTAATTTTAAGTATGCTCCAACTTCTTGAGAAAACAAACTTTTTTTTTTCTTTTTTTTTTATTATTATTTGATTATTTGTTTTTTTAAAGGGTCGAGGATGAGTTAGTCGTGTGACATGGATTTAAACTTTAAAGGAGCACTCCATTATTCCAAGATCAGGATGTGGTCTGTGGACAGTTTAGTAAAAGACTACGAGAAGCGATGGTATGCATAATACCATATTTATAATTTATGTGATGTAACCTGTGATCAATGTCAATGTCTCACTAGTCATGAGCTAAGTCATAGTTATTAAGTTTTAAAATTATAATTTATTTACATAAATAATGGACAAACACAAAAAAGGTAAATCAAAAAGGGTGTACACTAGTGGACACCAAAAGAGATTGGCCAAAAACAAAAAAGAATTGACAGAAGCAGCTCTTGCTCCAGGGCAATCTAGACTTGATTTTAAAACACCTTTATCAATAGATGTGCACAAAGAATTTAACTTTCCAAGTCAGGAAGAACAAAAAAGTGATTCCCTTCCGTTAAAGCTTGAATCTCAGACACATCCGATCTTCCCTACACATGAACTTGTCTCATCACCCTCCTTAGATGCAGGACCGAATGATTCCCTTCTGTTACCCCTTGAATTTCAGACATATCCAAATGTCCTTATCCCAACTTATGAGTCTGCCCCATCAACCTCCATAGATGAAGATCCAAACCCTTCTCAAAATTTAATTAATTATGAACCTGCACAATCAGTCGAAATCGCATGTTCAAGTTTAATTCATCGTGAACAAGAGAACGATTGTCCACCGGATTCAAATGTGCAATCACCTTCACAGCCATACACAATCACTCTTCCAAATGCACCCATTTCTTCCTCAGTCTGTACCACCGTTCAATCGAAACATGGGAATGAGACACGTGATAACATTTCCTATAACATTTTATTTACTCCTCCATCTCCTGACTCAAATTTGCAAAAGAAATTGAATTTTTGTAATCAACATCCCATACAGCCTTCATCATCTGAACATGTTTTACCATTTGTTGAGTTCAAAACTTATTTTCGACGTTTACCAAACGGTAGTGTAATCAAAAGAACATGGTTGTCTTACTCAGTAGAAAAGAATAGTATATTTTGTTCTTATTGTATGGCTTTCAGTAATTTTAAAAGCTCTTTCAGTACTTCAGGATTTACAGACTTCAAACACATATACTTGCGAGTAGAAGATCACGAACAATCTATTTCACACAAAAATGCATATGATTCCTTCTTGGCAGCTTCACGTAGTGCAGACATAGGCACCAAACTTACAAAAGATCAATCACTTTCTAGAAATAATTTTATTTTAACCAACAGGAAAATACTTGAAAGAGTTTTAGATGCATTGGTTTTTATTGCTAAACAAAATCTTCCAATAAGAGGAAAGGCCGAGGCTGCTTATATGCTATTCGATGATGAGTTCGAGGGGAAACGGGGCACATTTTTAGAGCTTTTAAAACTAATATCAAAGTATGATCCTTTACTTGAAAATCATTTAAAATTAGTAAACACAAAATCTCTAAAAAACAAAGCTACAGGTGGTAAGGGAAGAGGTAGTTTTACAAGTTTTCTAAGCAATAATATGATTACTAAAATTTTAAATGTTATATGTAATAATATTCGAAAAAGTGTTTCTGATTGTATTCGGAAAGAGAGATTTTTCAGTCTTCAGGTCGATTCAACCCAGGATATAAGTGTGAAAGAACAACTCGCGATCGTAATTAGGTACATTGAAAATGATTCCATCCAGGAACGCTTGTTTTCATTAGTAGACGTGGAATCTACCACTGGCTCCTCATTAAAAAACACCGTTTTAGAGGAATTAAAACAATATAATTTGCCTCCTACCATGATTGTTGGCACTTCATTTGATGGGGCCAGCAACATGTCAGGTGCTTACCAAGGCCTGCAAGCCCTCATCAAATTGGAGTCAAAATCTAGCCACCACATTTGGTGTTTTGCACATGTTTTAAACAAAGTTGTAACCGACTGTACTTGCGTTACAGTAAACGCAAAAAAATTTTTTGGTTTATGTCAAAGAACAGCTGTTTTTATATCTGATTCCTACAAGCGAACAGCTTTGTGGAAAAAAACCGTGGAATCTAGTGGGCAAAATAAAATGAAAAGGTTACAAAAAATTGGTGAAACCAGATGGTGGAGTGCCTCAAAAGCTGTACAGCACATTCTTGGAAACGTAGATAATCACAATGACGCTTTGTATTCGGATTTAATTCAAACTTTACATATCATTAGTGAATCGACTCTGTGTTCAAATAAGTCAGCGGCAAGTGAGGCAGATTCATTGAGATTGTCGTGGATGGAGTTTGAAACCATTCTAATTGGCATAATTTTTTCTAACATTTTTACCATTCTAACGCCAGCTTCAAATTTTTTGCAGACAAAGGGTGTAGATCTCTACCTAGCCTGCAAAATCGTTGTCGATGCCAAAAATAAAATCTCTAACATAAGAGATCAGTTTCCAGATTTTGTCAAAAAAGCTAAAAGCTTTATCGACAAAGTTTCGACTGAAACTAATATTGATATTGAAAATGATTTTAAAATAGGCCGGCCACGTAAGAGGAAACAATTTTTCGACGAAAGTAGAGATACAGATGAATCATATATAAGTGCTGGCTATGAGAAATTTAAAGTAGAGAACTTTTTAGTAATAGTTGATACAATTTTAACATCATTGGACACAAGGTTTTCAAAAAATTTATCTCTTTATGAGGATCTTTCTTATTTTGACCCTAAAAATTATGCTCAAGTTGTAAATAAGAATTTTGGAGAGAAAAATGATGTGCTAAAATCAATCAGTAACGTGGCAAATGTTTCAAATTTTGAATTAAAAAATGAATTGATTCATTTCGCTCAAAATTGGCAAAACTATTTTGCCACAATTAAGGCACTAGGGATATCTCCCAAAAGGCCCCATACCCATTTCGACCTTGACGAGGAAGAAGTGAATGTTCAGGAGGAAGAAGCTGAAGAAGAGTGCAGAGGTTGTTTAACTTGTATATATAAATTTTTAAAAATGTACAATATGAACACATCTTTGTACAGCATACTTTTCGTCACCCTTAAAGTAATCCTGACTTTGTCATGCACTCAAGTGACTTGCGAAAGAGCATTTTCCAAATTGAAAATTATTAAATCTAAACTAAGATCGACCATGGGCCAAGAGCTGCTTTCTGATCTGATGATAATGTCATGTGAAAAAGACTTATTATTGAAATTAAATTATGGAGACTTGATTGACGAGATTGGGAAATCTTCTTCTGAATTATCCAACTTGTTACTTTTTTGAATTATTGAACTTTTTATTACACTATGTTTTTCCACTATTACTTTAAATTAACTTGTTTCTACTTGCTTTTATTCAATTTGTACTTCGTGTTTATTGCCTTTAGCTTCAAGCTCAATCAAAATAATTTGTTAACATTCCAAGAAATGCTTTCATTTTTAAGGAATATTTTTTGTTACTTTTATATTTTTTAAAGATTTTATTATGAATAATAATTAAGAGTACTAGTCAATTATTGAGGAATGACGTTTTGTTCGGAAGCAGAATAAGTTTTTTATTTTGTTGTTATTTAATTTCTAAATTTCATGTTCCGTTATATTTTTTACATATAATTTATTTAAAAATAAATGTTCCTTTAGTTGTAAGTTATAAACAGTATTGATGTTTTTTAATTATTATATTGTCTATATAGAAGAAGGTTATTTTGTAAAGATTTCCTAGTTTTGTGTTTTCCTGATTTTATGTACTGTTACATTTTTTACGTTTAATTTATTTAAAAAAAGTGTTCCTTTAGCTGTAAACAGTATTGATGTTATTTTATTCTTCTATTTCTGTATAGAAGAAGGTTATTTTGTAAAGATTTCCTAATTTTGTGTTTTCCTGATTTTATGTACCGTTACATTTTTTACTTATAATTTATTTAAAAAAAGTGTTCCTTTAGTTGTAAACAGTATTGATGTTATTTTATTCTTCTATTTCTGTATAGAAGAAGGTTATTTTGTAAAGATTTCGTAATTTTGTGTTTTCCTGATTTTATGTACCGTTACATTTTTTACTTATAATTTATTTTAAAAAAGTGTTCCTTTAGTTGTAAACAGTATTGATGTTATTTTATTCTTCTATTTCTGTATAGAAGAAGGATATTTTGTAAAGATTTTCTAATTTTATGTACCGTTACATTTTTTACATATAATTTATATAAAAAAAAGTTGAAACTATAATCAGTATTGGTGTTATTTTATTAGTATATATCTGTATAGAAGAAGGTTATTTTGTGAAGATTTCCTAATTATATTTTTTCCAAATTTTATATACTGTTACATTTTTTACATATGGTTTATTTAAAAAAAAAATGTTCCTTTAGTTGTAAGTTCTAAGCAGCATTGATGTTATTTGTTATATGTCTGTATAGAAGAAGGTTATTTTGTAAAGATATTGTAAATGAGCAAGCCTGTAAATAAATGATTAAAAAAGGTTCAATTTGTTTATGTGTTAATTAAATTGATTTTCTACATGTTATCTATTTTTTTACCAAAAATCATAAGGGAGGTCAAGATGAGGGGGGGGGGGGTCTTAAACTGACTAGATCCAGCACGACCCTGTGATGTAGTACTTCAGGATTGTCAAAATCAATCTCATGCAGTGTGGACTTCGAGTGCTGTGACTATGCCGTACTGGTTTTTGATTTAGGCTTAAGGTTATTCTTATGATTATAAATTTGTGTTTTTAGGTCCGTTGAGGTAACACCTATGTATGACTTATCGTAATTCTTAGAGGGGATTTCGTAGATTAAATTTCGTTTATTTAATGTTGGTATTTTATCTTTAGTTTTAGTTAATAGGTTCCTGATGGGGTGTTTTGGTTTGAGTGAAAACTTAAATTCATCTATGTCCATGCTATTAAGCATTTTTATTATACTTTTTGTAAGATTTTCTACTTATGTCAGAGATTATATTTTTGCATAGTATTCTGATTATTATTGGTTTCTAATTGTGGTGTTGCTGGCTTATGATCTATTATATTATTAGCTGGAATAATTTCAAAGTAATTTTTTATGTTAGTTTGAGACTGTTTAGCTTTATTTATTTGGGCTCTTTCTTGCGTGGTATTGTTTTTGGGTGCTTTATTACTATTATTATTGTTATTATGTGTTGTAATATTCCTGTTTAAATTTTTATGGTTGTTAAGGGCTTTGTAACAAATTTTATTTATAATTGTTTTAGGATAAAGCTATTTATTAAAATATTGAAAATTTATTGTTTTATTACTTTTATGAATATATCATCTTTTATTTTAATTGCTTTATGGATTAGGTTAGCACTAACATTAATAATTTGTGTTTTGAGCTGATTTGAATAATAGTTCAAATTACAACCCCCACTTATGGACTTTTTGTACCATTTGTTAACAGTCTATTATCATTTCGAACTATTGTCAATCTAAGAAATTAAGACAGCTATTTTTTTCTGTTTCAAAAGTAAATCTAATTTGGGGATGTATTTGGTTAAGTTCATCTAAAAACTTAGGATGTTCTTCATTTTTGATGATTAAAAATAAGTCATCAACATATTATATATCATATAACTTTGATTAAGAGAAAAGGAATTAAAGTATTAGTGGCTTAGAACTTCTGATTTAGTAGATCTGATCCTTAAAAATTATTTATTCAGGAGAAAAACAGAAAAAAAGTTCTTTTCCTCTCTTAACTTCACAGCCTAATCCACATTTCTTTCTTTGTTAAAAGACAAAATCACTGTTGATATCCAAAACTGCTACTTATAACTTCCAAAAAAAATTAATTCCAGTATTTACCTGATTCCTCACAAATATTGAATCATTAAATAAATTGAATTAGATGTAATTGAAAATGCCAATGAAAACAAATTATAAATCAGTTTGACTATATATATATAGGGCGTGGACTTGGGCAGAACTGATATGACGATTTCCTGTTTGACTTCTCTGCTTAAATAATAGTGGGATTGATTTTAAAAGAAGTTCCTCATGACTCCATAAATCTTTCATCAACTTCTGTATTTGAATATCACAAACTCTAAATCAACAATAAACAATAGACAAGGTACAGAATTATGAGACGCAAAGAACAATAAAAACCATGCTTATTTAAAATAAGCAATGGAAGCTGAGGTTTTAAGCTTTTCTAGTCTTTCTTTATATATAGGAATTTTATTTATTATAGAAATTAAAACAAACAAATGTTTTTAAAACTAAAAATTGAATGTAAAAAAGATCACATCCTTCTATCCCTTGAATATTTTTAGTTTTGCATTAATATAACTAACTTGGTAAAGCTGCTGTTAATATATTTTAATTGATCATCCCAACTCTACTCTGGTGAATATTTTTTTTTGTACTCTGTCGGTGAAATAGTTCTCTCTATTTTACCAATGATTTTTAATTTTGATTCTTTGGCAAGTACAACAGGAAAGATGATATATTGAGGTATTGTGGGAAAAATAACATATTTCCAAAGATTGCTCTAAGAATTGTTATCTCCAATCTCTACGAATGTCAATAATAATAAGTTAGACATTTTATAATATTCGTTCAGGAGTCTTTTTCACACTGAAAGGCACTTAAGAGATTGAGAAAGAAGAGTAAATCTGCAATTTAAATAATATTGAGACATTTTTTTCTGAGCCAATGAGAAGTTTAATCCAATCATAAGTCTTGAATGATATTTTTTAAGCTATAATAATTTATGTTAATCATAAACAAATGTTAGCGATAAAATTAAATTAGATATGACAAATATGCAATAGGTACTTTATAAATATTACTTTATCATAATAGTGTTTGTTTGACCTAGAAATTTATTGAATTTACTCAAAAGAGATATTGAAAGCTCATTATTGAACTGTTATAATTTGTAGTTTCCTAAGTATTAAAATTAGTGCAAAATTAATTTAAGCCGATTAAAATGACATATTATGTAATTAAACATTTTGACACATAATGTGTCTTGGTATTACCCCACGTAAATAATAGTGAGGTTTCATTAAAAATGATTACATTTTCATCTCTACCAAACTGGTAAGAATCAAGCCAGGACAGATTAAAATTTATTTTGTGATAGACCCATGGAATTAACACGTTAATCGCCACAATAATATCAGAAAAATTTTCACATGGGCCATGGTAACTTTATTAGATAATTTAGTTAAAAATTTGCGTCGGACATCTGTGATTGACGTGGCCTTCTACCAAATCGCGTACGTCAGACATATATTTCTGACATGGCTCATGTAGAACTTCTTAGCGTCAGACACATATGAAGAGTCCACGGAAGAAAGGGGGAGAGTCAATTTTTTTCCGAATTGTAGTTATATATATATAATTGTTCGTCTAGTTGAGTAGAATATGTTGTTGAAAAGAAATAGTCAGAAAAAATGACAGTCGGTTGGTTACAAGCGATGGAAAGAACCACGTACTCGGAAGAAAGGGGGAATGTCCTCACGGAAAAACTTAGAATGGGGGAGAGTCATGTTAGAAGTTATATGGATTCTGTATTAAAATCACCATTTCATCAATAAAACAGGGAAGAAAGGTGGAGCGTCCAGGACTATCCCCCTTTCTTTTATGTTTAGATTGTTTTTTTACTAAAACATTTTTTTTTTTAGGGCTCGTTATTTCTGTTCCGTGCAAATTTATTATTTTAACACGCAAAACAAAAGGGAAAAGGACATATAAAAAAATTGAAGAACAATGATAGAACATACTTAAGTAATTAAAGATCCAAACCTAAAAACTCGATTTTCTCGGAAAGTACTCCAAATGACATCCCCCCTTTCTTCCGTGGACTCTTCATATGACTGACATGGCGATTAACGTGTTAAACTTAAGTTTACCACTCTGGTTGAAATAAGTTGGTTATACATGCTGAATTACACCCCATCCTTCAGTGTGCCACAAAGGAGGAGTAATGAAAGAAAAACTAACAAGTGAGGCAAGTTACAACCCATGCCAGACCCCATTATGTCTAATATTTGATATTTTAAAGGAAAGAAAAAAGACCAAAACATGTGAATTTCTAATGACATTTCTGAGCAACTATTTTATTGATAAATGGGTTTTAAGAGCATCTATTTTTAGTATTAGGTCTTTTTGAAGCATGAAGATTGATTTAAACTCATTGTAAATTTCATATGCCTAAAAAATAAAAAGATATAAAGAGAGAATATTTTATACCTTTTTAATATGTTTCTGTTTTTTAACTGGTTTAAAAAAAAAATATTTTAGCCATAGATAAAGGGCATATCATAAAGGATTTTAATTTTCATTTCATTTTCCAATTGAAACCTAAAGGGGGGCAAATAGCTGGCTTCCATATGGCAATTAACCATAGGCAAAAAATGTACTAACTCAGTAAGTTAGAAGAAATTAGAATATTTAGATGAAATTAGAAAGCAAAACCCATTTAAACTACTAAATGAAACACTTTTAATGCTATTCTTGTTAGCATTCTGTTATTTTTTAAATATTTCCTTTAATCTGTCTCATCGTTCATTGGTAACTTAATAGGCGTACATAAAGACAGGGTGGACACAGATGTATTTGGCATTGATGCATTGATAGATCATTAATTTTTTAGAACCTACATTAAGACCCTTAGATATAGATAGATCTTTACTAGATGAAATATATAGAGATATAGAAGTTAATACAAAAAGTCGAAAATAATAGTCTTCCAGAACGGAAGAAGAGGGTTATATAGAGGCAAAGCAATTGAGATTGTTTTTTGATACAATTATTTAGGAATAACCCTCACTCCAACACTTTCTATTTATAAAAGTTATGAAAAAAAAAAGGCACAGGCAGCCAGGTATGGCTTTCATTCTACCTGGAGGCAGTTATTTTTCTAGAAACTATGTATCTGTTTCCTCAAAATTTAACGTTTGCGATGCTATACGTAAAGTGATACCCTGATATGGTGCTCGAGTTTGGGGTTGACATGCATTTGAGAAAGTTAAACAAGTCCAAAAGACATTTCTGGGAAGGTTTTTTCGGTCTGTCCAGATGGATTCCAAATTATAATTTATACTTGGAAACAGGAGGTCTGCCTATTTATATTTTCATCCACCTGATATATCATAATTATATCTTGAAAACAACCAACCTAACTGACAATTGACTCCCTAAACATTTTGTTATTAAAGTGTTTTCAGCAGAAGATTGCCTGGTATCATGATATTAAAACAATCTGCGATAGAACTGAATTAAATGTTTAGGCTTTTCTGGAAACACCTACTGAGCAGCTAATGGAAGTACTATCACTAAATTTGAAATCATAGAGAAATATTTGTGACTTAAACAGTTAAACAATGATATAAAAAAATAATAATATATAATATTAATAATAATATAAAATATTAATAATAAAATTTTACTTTAATACTACTACCATTTAGAGATGTAATACTATCGATAGTGTATGGTAATGGATGGGGGGGGGGGGAGGGATGGTAGAACAGTTGAATTTTTGTATTTGGAACGATAGGAGCTCTTATGCCTTTTTTTATTATTTTTTTTTTCTTTTCTGTATAAAAAGTATAATAAATAAAAAAATCTGTCAAATAGAGGATGTGTTCCATTATAGCCAGAGGTAATTTTAGTTAGTATCAAGTTCGATAAAAAATCAAAACTATCAAAAAGTCAAGGGAAATGAATTTAGAAGAAGGCAACACCAACTCTCTTTAAGTAACCACGCACCCAGAATCCTCATTAGTCGACGTAGTTGATTTATAAGGTACAAGACGCGACAACATTGAGAACGCTATCCTAGAGTGTGTGGACTATCCTCTAGATCTACATTATGCAGATACCTTTAAATGAACTATTTAGCACACAGGTGCTTGGAGGCAGATGCTATAACCACTTTTCCCTTTTAAAATACAAATTTTCAATAGTTTAAAACTATCAATAGTATGGATAGTTTTATATCACTACTACTACCACTACTTATACAGAAATATATTGAATAAACTGCATATTACAAAAACACCTGCAATTTCTCGAACTTATGACAATCATTCTTCTCCTTTTCAATTAGATTTTCAAAATCAAGTTTCTTTTTTTTTTCTATCGATATTTGTATAAATAAGAAAATTTAAGAAAAAAATTCCTTTAAAAATAACAAGCAATGAGATTGGATAAAAGATTCAAAATAAGTAATAGCAAACTTTATAGATAGTTATGCTGGCAATTGAAGTAATTTATTTTAATAATTTATCATTTAATGAAATTAAATAAATGAAAATACTGCCACATACGAAACTTTTAATTTTTACTGAACATTCAAAACATTTAAAATGAAATATGAATTTAATAAGTTACTTTTTATTTTATAATTTTTTTTATTTATTTATTCTAAAATCATTCCATACATCTAAAAATATTTAAATACCAAACAATGTACTTACGGATATTGAGGAAAAACACTATTGATTAACTCGCATCAAACGCATACACAGTAAAGTATATCTCAAACAAGAGATAGTTCAAAATTGTTTGTTTAATAGTCTTTGAATGTATTAATTCTTGAGAAGATTTGAATTATACCATTGCACTTAAAAATTTGTAGGAGCTGAATCTGGGCAAAAAAAAAAAAAATAATAAAAACCAAGAACTTAGCCTTATATCTTAACTTAATAAATAAATTTCATAGAAAAAATTGAATGAAACATATTTAAAGTTCTTCATTAAATATTTTATACTTAAATACTTTATAAAATATTTCTAAGCTAAGATTGGCTACAAAGCTTAACACTCATTCTCTGGTCTAAGAAAATAATAAAATTACTATTTGAGATTAAATATATTATAAAAATAGAAGGGAGAAGACTAGTAGAAATTATAGTTTACAGATCTTTTACTAAGAGCATACAAAAAGAATGACTATCATTCTTCTCAATTGTAAATTCTTAATATAATACCTGTTTGGAGACAATCAGAATGCTTATAAACCAATATTCAAGGATAATTAACTGATTATTTGATGGTCCAAACAGGACTAAGACAAGTTGAACATTTTCCAATTATTTATTGATGTAAATTTGAAGAGAACCACCTCAATTACACTCGGGTGACAGACAAAAAAAAAAAAATAAAATACGAATTTTCTGCCGCAATAATTTTGTTAATGATTTTAGTAAAGAATCATACAGGAAACATATTTACTGAGATAGACTCTGTTTCTTGAAATAAACGAAATGTAAACACTCATTTGAAAAAAGGTTAATTTTCACGGTATTATTTCCGTATTTTATTTCCTTTTCGCGTAGGTAGTTATAATTCTGCCCCTTTAATTAATTGTGTCCTATTTTAAGTATGTTGTTCTTATTCTCTGAAAAAATATGAGTTCATAACAAAATTTTTTTGTTTTGTATTGGCAACTTTTTTCAACAAAACCAAAGAAAAAGATCACTTAGTTTTTTACTAGGCATACTCTGGGAAAAGTCTCGTGTGAAACTGAAGCCAAAACGACATAAATGGCTTTCATTTGAAGTGCTGATAATATGGAGTTATAATCATTTCAATGACTGCTTTACTTTTGTGCAATTGTGAAAGGTATAAATCAGCACAAAATAAAAAAAAAAAATAATAATAAAATAAGAAATACAAAATACAAGGGTCTATCCTAATGAGGAATAACCTTAGTTCCCAATATATCTGCAGTGAAGATTTGTCATTTCCAATGTTTTCAGGACCATTAATGTTGGACTTTAAGTATTTGATGACTTAAACATTCAGAAGTGAAAGAGAGTTTGAATAATGTGGTTCTAAAAAATATGGAATTCCTAAAAAGTTCAGAGACTTGATTCCTGAATTGAATTTAAGGAAGAATATAAATAAAATTATACTTCAAGTGTAACACACTACCAGACCAAAAAAAAGATATTCTTTCTTCCAGTACAAGTAGTTTATTAAACAGTCATATTATTAAAAAAACCTAATCCCTATGTTTTGGACCTTACATCCATCTTTAGGGCATTTTCCTTTATTGCATATACTCCTTTCATTTTTTGTTGTATTGGTCAATCTATAGTTGTTTTTTTTTTCAACAAAACTTGAATCACAATAACTGAAAATTTTATTGTATTCAGTTTACTAAACTTGAAGAAAATTGACTTCAATCTACCAGCCACAAAATGACTGTTCTCCAGTGCCATCCACTATCACATTCGTAATTCAATTTGATTCTTAATTTAATTTGGGGTCTTAATTTAAAAACATTCAGATGAATATTATAATTTAACATTAATTTTACAATTTAAAATATAATTAATAATCCAAAGCAAAAAACAAAAAGAAAAGTTTCACACAATTCTCCATTACAATGTTTTTTTGTATTTTTATTCCTGTTATGATCACAATAATGTTTTCATCATCTGTGAATAAAATCTGGTCCATTGGCAATAAAAATGACCAATTCACCATTTTTACACAGTTATTTTTGTAATTTTTTTTTATTTGGCAGAACATCCATTTATACTTCATATACAAGTTGAAGCTACCTTCATCATCTTAAACAAGTATTAATAGAATTGAAAATTACCAATTCACATCTTCAATATTGCTTCTCTGTCTGTTTAAATATGCCAAAATATATTTATGGTTAAAATTCAGGGATGAAAAAATGTTTCTCACCAAAAGTTATTTATTTAAATCTTTAGTAAAGTGTGTAAGTTAAATAGTTATAATTTATCTTGTCTGTTAAAATTAAAGATTTTTATTTCCACAATGTAACACTTCAGTGCTACCAACTTTATAATAGATTTAATAATACAATATGTATTTGTACAAGAGACAATTTTTGAAGTGAAATATAATTTTAAATAAATAGGCTAAATAAATAAAACTATTTATATCATAATCATTAATACTATCATAATCAATATTAATACTAATGTCTAATGTAACAAACTAGATACAGTGGTGGCAAAAAGTATTAGCACACTTCTTTGTTTCTTTATACAATGGATTTTGGAACTTGTTAATTATTAGTATTACTTTAATTGAAAACTTTCATCTTAATAACACAATATCACGAAATAAAAAAAATAAAAATCTGGGAAAATGTATTTGCACACTTAGAGTTCTGAAATGTTGAGCTTTGTTTGTGTAATTATTGTTGTTTTTTACTTGCTTGAATATAATCCTGTTCTTCCCGGACAGTATTATAAAGTATTTCAAATGTGTGAAAACTATTTTTAAAAGCTTGACTATTATTAATGCCAAAAGAAAGTGAACTGGGTGCGGCCACTCAGGAGAAAGTGATTTTATTGCGCAACAAACAAAAATTACCAAATAGCAGATTTGTTAAGATAGCAAATTAAGATATATGAAGAACGTGGTACAACTGGCAATAACCAGTGAAAAGGTCGTCCGAGAAAATCAAGTGAAAGATGAGGAGAAAAATTGAAATTGAAGCGCTGAAAAATCCAGCTGTGCCCCAGTAGCGAATCGAGAAATTTTTGGAGTAGTTAAGATAACTAAAATTATTGAAAAAGAGTAATTTAGAGTAACTAAAATTACTTAATTTGTTTCCTCACCTCAAGGGGGGTTGCGCGCCCCTCCCCTGGCTCTGCTACTGAGGTGCCCAAGCTAATATGGTTGAATCAACTACTGGTAAGTGTACAAGCATCAAAACTGTAAGCATCAAAACACCTCCGCAGTCACCAGGCTTAAATATAATTGAAAATTTATGGCCCACATTGGACCCAAAATGTTAGAAAACAATATAACTAGAAGGCACCATCTCAAAAATATTTTAATCCAGGAATGGGAGAAAGTCAATCCAGATTCAATTAAAAACCTGGTACATTCAATGCCAAGATATCTATAAGCAGTTATCGATGCAAATGGACTTTATACAAATTATTAAAATTTACATAAAATATAAAATGAAAGTGTAAATGTGTCATGTGCAAATGCTTTCCTGCATTTTTTTTTTTTTTTAGGTTTTATTTTTTATTGTACTTTTGATATAATTTTAATATGGAAGATGCTTTTTATTTTAATAATATATCTAGTGCATTTATTAATCTAGCATTAAATATAGTTTTTATTTTTGTAAATTGTATGATTTTTTTATTACCTAAAATTATTACATAATGAAAAAACTTGGAGTGCAAATAGTTTTTGCCGGCATTGTACGTATATACTGAAAAAAAAACTATATATAATAAAATATTTAAAAATGTCTATATATTGAATATAAAGATATAATTATGCATGTTTTATTTTCCATCAATACATTGAATTAATCAGGACCCATTCTAGGGAGGATATGGAGATCAATCCTCCAACCGAAATTTGACTAGTGCAATAAATTTACGCATCTAATTCTCATATAATAGTGTATAAGTAAAAGAAGTTGTTAAAGTTCTTATTATTTTTAGAAATTAATAAATAACTGGGCTGTTACTTGCCTTAAGTTTATATTTTTCTTGTTATTTTTTTATTGATTTTGAGTTATTGTTATCGACTATTTCAAAAAGTTGAAATAATGTATATATTTCAGTCCAATGATTAAAACTATCTTATGTTTCTTGCAAAATATACAGATATCATCATTTTCATCCATACCTGCTCCATTAGTAACATACTGTGAAAGAGAGCCCATGCTTCCCTCCAAAACTGCAATCTGTCTCTCATTGGCATGATTATTAACAGCTGGTCTGAAATATTGACATAAAGTGCAGATTTTTTAAAATATATTAAATTAATATATCAGAAATATATTAATTTATTCTTTCCATAAAAATATTCTTATCACACAGTAAAAGGTTTTATTTTTGAAATTTCCATATTCCATGGCTGCTAAATCTAATAATTATTATTTATTGATGTGATGTAATGGTAAAATAATTCATTTTTTAACATTTTTTTTACTATTATCTATTTGTTTAAAAAAAAATTAATTAGGTTCTACTTAAATTAAGGTCCAATATTTATTGTTTACTGCCTGATATATATTTTTCAGACTAAATGCAGCTTTCATTAAAGATAAAAAAATAAAATCTATATAGAAAAAAATATAATGTTTTATTTTATTATGATTTACATTAAAACATTACATTTTGAAAAAAAAAAAAAAAAAAACTGGCAAATTCATTGTCACCAGACTAAACTCAAATGGTGTCTATTTCCTGGTTGAATGAAGGGTGCTAATTAGAGAAGGGTTGTACATGTTACTGCTAAAATGTATGATACTGTATAAGGAACTTTTAGTTAAAACTAATCAAAAGCATATGGAATCTATCCATTCAAACAAGCTAAAAATGTGTAAGTATTGCATTAATATAATCTTATTTAATTAGTAATATAATTTGTCACTTACAAGAAATGGCCAGCTCCTTAGTGTCCTGTGATTGCAAAATAAAGATATCAATGTTTGTTTCCTTATTTGAAAAATCTTATCTTTTTTTATGATTTGTTATTTTTATATGATGAATGCTATGGAACAAATTTCCCCTCTTAGAATAATTACAATGTTTTGATATTAGTTACTTTTATCTCGTTAAATATGAACTTTCATATTTACTTTATTTTAATTACTTAATTTAAATTTATATAATTTATACTGATGCAGTAGTATTTGATATTGTTGTAATTGGAAGAATGGATTTTGTTTAAAGAAATGTAGGATTGAGGATTGATGAAGTGAGATTGGTACAGCATGCAGAGGTAGTATGGATGACCAAAATATTAACTGAAGAAACTAGTTTTTTAAGCGGCTTGGATAAAATAGAGGGTTGAAATCTTATTCTTAGATTTTGAATAGTTAAAAATAGAGTAATGAGTTCTAGGATATATCGAGGTTTTTCCACTTTAAGGACCTGGAAAAAGAAAACATCATAAAGGTATCATCGTCAAAAAGTCGCTCAAAACCATTTCAACTATTTTTAAATTTTATAGTGTTAAGATAAACAAAATTTCATACAAATGATCCTTTTATTAAAACTTGAGTTAAATATAATAAAGTATTATACAAGCTTTTGATGAATGATAAAGCCTATTTTCCACTAGTTTAGTTCATTTCATATTTTTTTTTAATTCCATTTATTTTCCACTTCTGATTTGATTTCCATTAAGACAAAAGTTGTTCTAATAACATGACCAGTAATTATAGTAATTGCCAGACCTACTTGAACTAAATACCCTGATCAGGATATAAAATATCAAAGTGACGGTTAATTTCTCAGCATTAATCCCTCATCTTTTCTAGATTAGTATGATAGCATTAATATCTCATTTTTTCCCCTGGCCCATAAATAAAAGATCTAGTACAACGTGTACAACACACAGTTTCACTTACAAACCTACTTAACACATTCAACGCCAAGTACGTCCTAGGGACGCACCATTCGGCGAGCCCAGGTGGCCAACTACGTCTCTCAGGTGGCACTGGTTCATGACGGTCATTTCGGCATTTTTTGTTTCCTCCTACCTGTTTTATAGCCAAAGTTGTGGATTTTAAAGTTTTCACTCAATTTATGTCTAATTTTAAAATTATTCTCACTACTTATATTATATTTTGTTAATATATTATATTATCCAGTTACAGTGGATTAGTAAAAGAACAAAAAACTATATCTAAAAATTTTTAGGGTCAAGAACGAGATTTGTCGATGCTGAAACTGCGCTTGGGCAACCACAAACTGAATATTTTTTTTTTTCGTTTTGTATATACTAATTTATTTGAATTTCATGTCACAAACCAAATGTAAATAGTGTTTATTATAGTTGGTATTGAAATAATTATGTATAGGATTACAATTGTGTACTTAATTATAATCTTGCAAACAATCTCATTAGTTAATATTATTTTTTGTTTTTTTTTATAACTAATGCTTTTTAAAAATAAAATTTATAAAGAAAAAAAATAATAATGTACTGCAGTAATTTGATGATGATTTTTTAACTGAAAATTCCTATACTCACAATTAGTTTCACTTTCAAAAGAACCATAGCCGAGTTTTTTTTTTTTTTTTTTTTTTTTTTTTTTTTTTTTTTTACTGCTTTGTGTAAATGTATATATCGTGAAAGGGAATCAATAGAAGGAGTATTTATGGCTCTTGGTAAATCAAAACTTAATTTTGAAATTTTTGGTATGCCTTATTCGTTTCCAGAAAACGACATTACTGTTTCAATAAAACCACTTTATATTTTATTCATAAATCTATTATATGAGAAAATTATAAAAAAAACAAACATGTTATAAAATTTAAGAAATAAATTACCCCTCTGATTACTCAATTTTGCCAAATTTTTTGCTATCACATCACGGGCATATACATCCATCTCATATACCTAATTTCAGTTTCATATAACAAACCGTTTCTGACCTAGTCTCACAACATACACACACATACATTTATATTTTATTCTTAATACAACACACACATGCATGCATGAATGCACAAGTACATTTATACACATACACAGAGGGACACACATTATTTCATGGTTATTTGGACTCAGGGGACCACTTTTCCTTTGAAACAGTGCTTTTCTGTAGGACACAGGAAGTCAAAATTGTTCACTATTGCAATACTTTCCCTTACTATGTATTTCATATACAGGTAAGTGAAAGTAAAAATGTATAGCCTTAAAGGTGAGGATTGGGAGGAGAAAACAAAGAATGAGAGTGGAAACAAATTAGTAAAATTTAATTGCTTTTTTCTCATGATTGATGTCCAATCTCCTAAAGATTTATTTTGTTTTTCTAATATCAAGCGTACATTAAAAACTTTCAAAAATTGATATAATAGTGATTTCTGAACATTTCAGGACCATAGATAAAGTTTTCTACTAATAAATTGAATACAATCTCTTATGGATAATATGCAGAATTATTGAGGTAAATGAATGCTGGAGATGACTGGAGAAGTGAAAAATCAAGGTAAAAATATTTTTATCATAATGAAAAATATTTTCATTTTAGTCTTAATAAAACTGGAAGTGCCATTACAAAATACTTCAATTTATTTTATTCCTTTCTGGGGACATTTTTTTTCTCCAGATTTAATTTCCATTAGATTAAACTAATTTTTAGTTTTTAATCCAGTAATTTTTTATTGTAATTTCATGGGTCATCGAAATGATGGAAATCGAATTAAAAAATAATAGCAATAATTTAAGCTACTTAAAATAATTTAAGCTAAATCACTTGTTCAAAAATTTCATTAATATTTGCTTTAAGTTATAATTACCTCATAATAAAAAAATATGATAATTAATATCAAGGGCTTAATGTTCTTTCTAAAGCTATATTTTATTCTTCGTCATTTTAGTAGTTAATATAATGGTTCTTGTACTTACCTCATTTTTTTTAGTCCTTTAATTTTATTAAAATTTCTTGGTTTACTTCAAAGCAATTTTTTGCCTATTCTAAAATGTAGCATGAAAAATGACTAAAATACCATTAATCAGTGACATCAAGTTTCCGTTATTTATATATTACACATCATAAGTAATAAATTTAATATGTTAATGAATATTAATGTATTTATATCTTTCATTCTTTTATGCAATAAGGACTATTATTTTTAAAAGCATAAATGCATATCCATGAGTTTGTTTGGTTTTTGAAGGGTGAAATGAAACAAGTTTTATATCCAAATAAATGTTATTTAATTATAGGTATATTCGTTGTTTATATTGACCTTTTGCCATCTTTAGATATCATTATTCTGCTCCCTTAAAAAATTTGGGGCTCAGAAGCAAAAAACTGATTGATATATTTTTGTTGTCATGTTTTATTCCACCTTTGTGATGTGATCCATTGTTATTGTTGATCATCCAATCTACACGCTAGAATCTCTCACAGCCTTCTCTAGGGCAATATTGAAAAGGAGGCAAGCGAGGGCATCTCACTGACGCTGCCCCTTAGTCGCAAGGAATTCCGCAGACAGATCTCCACCAAGTACATTACCTCATTCATCGTCAGCTTCACCAGGCATCTGAGCTTCTGTGAGATTTGGAGTCCCTCCATTGTTTGGTAAAGCTCTTCGCGGTCGATGCTGTCATATGCTGCTTTGAAATTGATGAAGAGGTGGTGCGTCTTCAGTCCACACATCAAGCGGTCACCCTTCTTGTGGATAGGGCAGATAATCGACTTCTTCCGATGGTCTTGTGGATAGGGCAGATAATCGACTTCTTCCGATGGATTCTTGATCAATGGTCGGTTGGAGCGTAGATGTCCTCCCTCCCGACTTTGGCATTGAAGTCTCCTGCGATTATTTTCATGTCATACTCTGGACAGGCGTCAAGGGCTCTTTCCAGAAGATCGTAAAAGAGGTCTTTTACGTCACCTTCCCGTTAATAATCATTATTGGAAGATAAGGCACCTGGAGATATTTGAAAAAAAATTTGTACTAATAGCTAAAACTGAATGAATTAATGGATCCATCCAGTATCACAATTGAAGCACTTATATTTATTTAAATTGTGCATGTATGGAAGTGGCCGTGCAGGCTAGTTAGTACATGAGGATAAAAATTTATTGGCAGCCAAGCTTCGCCACTACTTCAATAGGTGTGCATAGTGATATATGTGAGTCCAAGGGTGTTAGAGCGCGACGCGTTTTAACATTCTTGAGCCTAATGGCAATGGTTTGAATTTTATTTCATCATGGACTTACAAAATAAATCTCAACCTTCCAACCTTGGTTGGTGGTTGGTTGGTTTCACCTCAAGAGTATATGCCACACATAAACCGGCAGGGGTGCCAAACAAAAAAAAAAAAAAAAAAAAAAAAAAAAATTATATAGGAGAGAACTTAACAGAGTCTAACATAAGCCTTTCCTTCAGGTATCAGCTTTTAGATTGGAGGAAACAGTTCACCTCAGTCACAAAAAAATTAAATAGAATAATAAAAATAAAACATTGAAAAAGAGATACCAGACAGATCTAAGAGCTGGATCAAATATATGCTCTTAATAAGGGGCGATTGTTTATTAGAGATGTGGAAATAATTGAAAAATGGAACTAAGTGCATGAAATCCTTGAAAGTAGCACAAACGTTGATATAAAACTTTTTAATAAGTAAAGAAAAAATTTTGGTGGCCAATGGCTTGTGGATATGCTTAAGTTAAAAAAATAAATATATATTTTAAATTAAACTTATAAAGGATATGTACAGATATGAATTTATAATTTAATAAAATATATAAAGACAATGCTGTTAAATTAATAGATATTCTCACAACTAAAGAATGCATATTCATACTCAGATTTGTGCGGTTCAGTTTCTGTTCCTCATTCTTTCTTTCATAGTAAACATTTTTCATTTGATGTCGCCTGTGGCCTGTATGATTGTGTGAATACCATCCTATTCGTAATCATTATTTTATGTTAAAATTTTGGGGCTAGGTGGCTGAGGGGGTTAAAGTGCATGAAATAATGCCCTGTCTCACAAAACCAAACCTCATTTAAATAATTGAATTATTAAAAAAAGATAATAAAAATAAGCTATTTTCACTAAATGGATATGTGAGACCTGATACCTTATTGGAGCCAACTCCAACAAAAAGGATGATGGACCCCTGGATCATAATTGGATATTTTGATAGAATTTGTTTCGGACCTGTGCGGAGCCATGGATATTATGGTTCGTTGCAGTCTGTGGTTGGGTGACATACTCTCGCAAGCAATGTTTATTTTTGTATGAAGATTGCATCATATGGCAATAGATCTTTATGGTCAATGATAAATCAACAAACATTTCAAATCAACTGTGATAATGTAGTAGTGTCTATTATTTACCAGCATACACTCCATCAACAGCTTTTCTACCTTCCTTATTTTGGTTTTTGACTCAAATTTGAGCGTTAGTAATAATAATTTATTGATTCCTGGTGAATAATAGTTGGATCGGTGGGATAGAGGGTAAATATATTGTTTGATAATTATTCCAGGGTATGGTTTATATACCTATACTATCATTACAAACTTCAGGATAAAAAAGTTTGAAGGGTCTAGTTGATAAATTATGGGGATCCACTTTTTAACAAAAATGTCCACTTTATCGAAAATGATTTAGATTTTAAGAAAAACTAAATCATAAGTTTTATGAATACTGAGTTTTCTGATAAAAATAAAACTTTAAAAACTATTATATAATATTAGCGAATAATATTTTTAAGTCAACATACAATAAAGGTGAAGTGAAATTTTTAAATTATGTCTATTGTTCATGAATTCTGATTAATAGCAAACAATAGAATTAATAATCTTATGAGAAATAGTAAATTAAAATTATTGTTCGAAAGTAAGTAGTATTTTATCATCAAAAAATGAAAATGACTGTAAACAAGTTCCCATGAATCTTATTTTTTTCCTCTTAATCTAAATCAACATCATTGTGGTTTTCAGTGAGAATCTTTTTGGGACCTTCAAAGTCATTATACAATGTTACATGAGTAGGATTAGGTTCTTATTTGGGAAAACTGCAGTCTTATTTTTGCTCCAGATTGTCAACTTATTTTTCCTCCAGGTTGGATCATATTTTGGAACATGATTTTAGCAGAAACAATTTTTTTTTGTCATTTAACTTGGTACCACATTATTTGAAATAAAATCACAGCAAAGTTCTTCTTGAAATTGTTGGTTTGTCATTTTCTAGTATCTGATACTCAATTCATGAATTTACATAAATATTTAAAAGTTGTAAATCATAAAGAAATTACTACCAAATCAAAAGGTTTTAATAAACAAAGAACTTTACATGGGTATAAATAGTAAACCATTTTTTGAACATTCAAACGCATGTTTAAATAAATATTAGAAGGTTATCAGTTCTTCATTAAAACTGGTCCAGGTTTAGTCAACCATGTTGGCATAGAGCATCCATTGAACGAGCGTCTAGGATGGTTGAACATGCGCTCATGTAGTGTGGCATTCGTGGACGTGCAAAGGAGAGACCGTATTGAGTGAAGTGCCATGTCGAGTACGTCTTCCCATTGCTCAGTTTTCTTACCAAACGTCCTAAGAGCAAGCATAATACTCTTCCATATTAAACCGTTGTACCTCTCTACTTGTCCGTTACCTTGCGGGTTATAGGGGGTCAATCGGCTGGTAGCCACTCCGTGAGAAGTAAGAAATGATTTGAGATCTCCAGAGATGAAGGAACTTCCTTGATCTGAATGGACATAAGCTGGTGTACCAAAGAGAGCAAAAAGTTTGGTCAAATGCTTAATCACAGTTCTGGCTGAGGTGTCCAAACTAGGGAAGGCGAAGGGGAACCTCGAGAGTTCGTCCACAATAGTTAGTAAGTATTTGTTTCTCGATGCAGAAGGAAGGGGGCCTTTGAAGTCTAGATTGATGCGTTCGAAAGGAGCTGTAGCCTTGACCAGGTGCCAAACATGTGAAAAGTAACGTGGTTTTAATTCTGCACACATCGAGCATGCTTGGGTAATTTTTCTTATATCTTCCAAAGAGTAGGGAAGATTCTTAGCTCTAATCCAATGTGACATCCTAGTTATTCCAGGATGGCAAAGTGAGTTGTGCAGGGTTTGGAGATCTGTAATTGAGTTAGCAACGGCGCTTATTCTTGAAAGGGTGTCAGCAGAGAAATTTTCGTTGCCGGGACGTTAGATGATGTCAAATTTGAAGCAGACGAGTTCCAATCGCCATCGCATGATTTTCTCATTTTTAATTTTGCTGTTGTGCCGTTGGTGAAACATAAAGGAGACAGACCGTTGGTCCGTGAGAATTGTAAAAGGTCTCCCTATGACATAATGACGCCAGTGTTTTAGAGATTCTACTATGGTGTATGCATCTTTTTCGATAGAAGAGTGTTACACTTCTGATTTGTTCAGCATCCTGGAAAAGAAGGCAACTGGTCGCCCCATTTGACTTAAAGTGGCTGCTATGGCAAACTTTGATGCATCCGTCTCTACTTGAAAAGGTACATTATCAACTATTGCGGCAGTAGCTGCATTAGCAATTTCATTCTTCAGCATGTTGAACACTGATACAGCTTTGTTTGACAGAGGGAATGTGGTTTTTAGCAAAGGGCGAATCTTCTGAAAAGCGGTGTTTCCATTTGCTGTAATAAGAGAACATTCCCATCGCTCTCTGCAGTGAAGCAGTGCTTTCGGGTACAGGTAAATCTAAAAGTGGCTGCATGGGTTGAGGATGAGGTGTAATCGTGTGATTAGAAATGACATAACCTAGTAAATGGAGAGTTTTCACCGATAACTTACTCTTTTCTTTATTCAAGGTCAAGTTATACTTGTCTACGGCAGCTAAGAAATTCTTTAAGTTTTTGTCATGGTCCTCTTGATTTTTAGCTCATACCGTCACATCATCAAAATAAGGAAAAGTGCCTTCAAGATTTTCGTCCTGTATAATATGATCAATAACTCTTTGAAAAGAAGCGACCCCATTAGTTACTCCAAATGGTATACGAAGGAAATAGTATAATTTTCCGGCAGCTTCAAAAGCGGTGTACTGTCTTTCAGATTCCAGAATAGGTACTTGATGGTATGCACTATAGTGCTGAAAACTTCATTTTCTGACACTTTTGAGATTATTTCCTCAATTTTAGGAAGGGAGTAAGCATCAAGTAATGTGAACTTATTAATGGTTTTTGAATAATCCATAACCGAGGTTTTCGCTTTCCATCTCTCACCACAAATGCCTGTGCTCGCCAAGGCGAGTAGCTGGGTTCAATTACACCTTCCTGCAGAAGTCTGTCAACCTCATCCTTCATAATTTTACGATCTTCCTTAGATTGGTTTCTCGATTTAATTACAACCGGTCTGCAATTTCCTTCCAAGTGCTCAAAAATCAACACAGGCTCTACACGAGCTTGGGCTACATTACAAATCTTCAAAGCAGGGCGAGTTCCATGAAAATCAATTTCTATGGTGGAGTGGTTTTTGAGTATGTCGTGCCCGATTATTGTATCACAGCATAGATTATTCATGACCTATAACGTCGCATCTTTGTAACAATGCTCACCGATTTTAAGTTCTGCCTTACACTGACCTGTTACTTCAGATTGTAAAGAAGAATTAGCCATGGATATGCGTCCTTTATATGGTAAAACCGTAACATTACATTTCAGAATGAGAGCAGAGTTAACGAAAGTCGAAGCTTCCAGTGTCTATGAGCGCTTTAACTTTAATCCCATTCAAAGATATTCCAATTGTTGATCTTAGCAGGCAGGCTGTTTGGCGACGCAGCTGTAGTGTTAGCAAGCAAGTTAGTAGCAGCTGCTGACTTGGTCGTTTGATTTTTATTTTCATTTCGTTTTGAATTGATTCTTTTCAACCGTGATCGGCAGGCACGTTTCCAGTGACCTACTTTACCACATTTCGCACACACTGCGTCCTTGGCTGGGCATGATGATGCCAGTCAGATCCACAGAAATAACATAGTCTGGAAGGTACTGCGATTGTATCATCTTCATTTCCGATTTCAATAGCAGCACTAGGCGCACAAAATACGGAATAAGAAGCAGATTGCTGTTCCGCTAACTCTAAGGCTCTGGCTTGGTTATAAGCTTCGTCTAAATTTAGAGTAGTGTTTTCCAATAACCTCCTCCTGATGCTAGCATTAGAGAGACCTTTAATAAATGGAGCTCTTATGTATTAATTTTTATTTTCATCGGCTGAGATGGCATTCAAATTGCAATTTTTACTTAACTGCTTTAAAATCTGAAGGTATTGATCAATGGATTCCCCAGCTTGTTGGCCTCTGGTAGCTAAGCAATGCCTAGCGTATATCTCGTTCTTGGGCTTGATGTATAGTGCTTCAAGAGCAGCCACGGCATCATTAAAAGTAGTGACTTCACTTATGTACTCATATACATTAGGTGCAATATTTCCTCATGTACTTATTCTTAATCTAAGAAGAAAGTTTCTAAATTTCTAAATAAATAATATTTTCAAATATTTCATTAGAATTATTAATGAATGAATCTTGCATACATATCATATGAATCTGCCCTATAAATATGATTTTTTCAATTTTTTTATCAATGCTCCAAGTTTTGTGATAAGTTTACCTAACACTGAAAAATGTAATTGAACCAACAAAAGTCTACCGATAAGATAGGCTTCATCCATTAACAGAGATGTTGAGCAATGAATGATAATGAATAAATGGAAAAATAAATTTTGACATATATTTTTTATAAGAATTGAATTTGTTTAGTATGGTTTGTTTTGAAAATAGATATGGCTTTAATTTTTGGAGCTGATATATATATTTGTTTTATTGTTTCAGTCTTATGTCAAATATGTTAAAGCTATTCGGTCTTATGTCAAAGTATGTTTTAGTCTGTATTTACATGTATATCTATTTGAATATGAGTATATTCAAATTTCGATATTTAGTATTTTCAGTATCAGTATTAGATATTCAGTATTTTTTTTTTTTTTAATAAAAGAAATATTCGCTTTATTTTTCCATTTTCTTGATTTCGGCTTGTATTATCAAACATGTGTGCATCAATGGTGCATGTCACTCTGTAAGTAGATTAAACTTATAATGTCAACAATTCAGAAAATCCCCACAGAAATCCTCATTTAATTGTTAATTGTTACATTACATTAGTTGGATATAATCAAATCATAAGACACACTTTAAGAATAGAACAACATAGAACTTTAGAGATTTTAGATAAAACCTATTCCTGTCTTCTTATATTAAAATTAAAATGTCATGACACTAAGCGATATTTAGTTATTCTTTATTTCTAAAAAAAAAGGTGTCAAAATGATTTCCCTACTGTCCACCTATTTATAAACTAACTTTTTCGAATCCAATTCACTTATAATTTTTCGCATATGAACTCAATTTAAAACAGTAATATCTAGGTGTGCAAGAAGATGGCATATTGTAAGTTGTGTAATTGAAACTTTTGAGGATACTTTTAGATTTTTATGAATTCGTGAATAGGAGGTAACAATATTTTGGGGGATTTGAATTTGGAGGAACTTTCAAATAAAAAAATAAAATAAATGAAACAGACCTCATCAAGTGTAATTGGAATTATTAAATTTTTTTTGAATTCTGTTTTCACTTGAAATATTTTTAAGAAGTGAGAATAACAAACATTTTTGGGGAAGGGGGCATGTGAACAACTCTTGTCAGGATGGTCCACTCTGGTCATTCATGCATATTTTAAAATCAAGAACTCCTTTATCTTATTTTTCAAATCATCCAGCCAATGACATATATAACTCAGTTATTTTTTATGAATAGCAGGGGAGGTCTCATGGATATTGAGATTCCATGCCCCCCCTCCCCCCGATGAAATTTCGGAAAAAAAACATTAGTGGACAAATATTTTTTTGAAGTTTCTAGTCACTAATAATATTAAATCTATCCATGAATTGAATAGAAAACCTATTTTTTGGAAACAAAAAATAAGGGAACTGTTTCAGCATTTGCCATCGCAGGCTTTAAGTCCAAAGGAAAGTTATAAGTTCAAAAAAATGCGTTTTGGAATTATGTATAATAAGTCTATCGGGGGCAGCCTAATGAAAAGAAAATTAGTGCGAATGCAATGGCAGGTGACCTAATCTTTGAACTTGGTTTACCAAAAGTTGCATTTTAGGAGATATAATGTACAGTTGAGTGTAAGGTTGGTCAAATCACCAACTACTGAGTTGTAGGGGTAAAGGTTCCTTCTTTTTTTTTTTTTTTTAACATTTCTTTCTTCTTCACTAATTTATATAAAGAGTCCTTTATAAAAAATTTTGCTTTATTTTAGGAATATTTTAATAGCTATTTTTGTAAAGCGTGTAACACTCTCATTAAAAGGATTAGTCTGTAATCAGATCACTAATCTGTCATTTTTATTAGGTGGAGCATTTTTAGAGTTTTAGGTGCATAGCATGAGCAGATAAATGATTTCTGCTGAAAAGGTAAAAGTGCCTATTTTTTATTATTGGTTTCGGTGCAAACTCTAACCAATTAACAAAAAACCGAAAACAGCCCCAAATTTTCCATTTCCGAGAGCCGTCGTTTTTACAGGTACCATGACTTATTATTTTAATCAGAACTACAGATTAAGGATTCCACAATCGGTTATCAAAATTTTCTTAAGATAAAATTATGGTCCTCTCCCATCCAATTTTCAGGGGATCCCCTGCCCATAAGTCTCTCCGTCTTATTTTATTGAAGTGATGCAAAGGACTTTTCATGGCAAAGGTATGGGCACACTCAGCCTCATCGAGAGGCATAGAGGCGAACAGATGTCCCGCGATAGCCCTTCCCAGAAGGGATGGGATCGTGAGGTATTTGTATCGGAGTCCTCGTTACCAGGGCCACACCTCGAAGGCTTATCGCAACACCTCCGCGATGGCTATCTCGCTCCCGTTTAGGGCCTTATTAACAACAGGAGGCCGCCGGCCAACTCTTCATTCCTCCGACTTTCTTCACCCTAGGCCGTTCCTAAATCACAACTATCATCCTCTCAAATTTATAGTATTGATGCCTCTTGGCCAACTTCCCATTGGCGAAGTAGAAAGAAACAACTCCCGTTTCTTCATCTCCTCCCTCGCGCAGTTCTTAACGCAGGTTAGTTAACTTCTAAGCTATTATCCAGTTCTAGTTCTGATCTACTTGGTAATTACTTATAGAAAGGATTTTATTTGGGTTATTCGATGCTAATTAGAATCGCTGTTCCAATACCTTCTATCCCTTTAAATGCATCTCAGCAAAGCGATAAAAAATACCGATTAATAATCTGGAGTCAGTAAATATCAAACAATTATTTGTACTTATATTATTAAATCTTTCGCTAAATTCGTTTTGAAACTGTATGTTTTTATCTATTTGAAACAAATCATATCAGCTCATGATGCTTTGTATGCTAATCCAGCCATCCATTTATGATCAAGCATTCGTTTGTCTAATTCGTTGGTACTATTTCGTAAAGTCTGCTATCTCGTATTTTTTTTCTTGTACATTTTGCAACAGGGATAGACACGAATAGAGTTTGTTAAAAGAAATTTTAAATGATATTGAAGGTTACAATCACGCAAACAAGTATGAAAAGAAGATAAATGGTGGTCATGAAGAAGGACACAATCGAATTTATAGGTCCGAAACGTCGACGAAGATCAGTTCAAAATTTGAGAACTAATAGTTCACAATTTGGGATTATGGTTTTGACTAACAAATCAGAAAGTGTAAATTTGGAATATTGATACTCGAGGTTGAACACGAAAATTTATGATGAACTGTTTAATATTTATAAAATGCTACTTTATTGATTTCGGATAATCCATTTTGATGATAGTTTCGATTTCATTTTGTTTTCTTACACGCGTAAGAAAAGATAATGTTTGATTAAATATAGTTTTGCAAAATTGCTTAGAGGTAGAAAATAGTTGACTGCGTTGTCAGTAAACATGAATTCTTCTGGAATGATATATAGTGAGGAGTTTTAGTCAAAAACTTATTCTTTATTTATGTATATTCGGCCCAAGTTGAGCGAAATTCTTGACTATTTATTATCCCTCTTGGATATTAGTCTTAATCAGGACTTAATGAGGGGATGAGCTAAAACTTTGGTTTTTTAAATAAAGAATAAATATTTGAGAGATTTTACTTCAGTTTTTTTAAGCTATGCATATCTCTATAGCTCTTCATAAAGAGAGCTGGAGATTTTAAAATATAAATTGGGTCGGTACTCTAATAAAAGAATTTTCTTTTGATGTTATCTACTTTTTTTCTCCATTCCTACCATTTTAATATATTAATGTCGAGAATAAATTATAAGATGTTTAAAACAAACTGGAAAAATAAATTCACGTTAAAATATTTTATTTTTTGCAGACACTAAAGTCTGTATTTTACGAGGCGTAAGTAATAAATTTATTTATTTGAACATACTTTACTTTCTTTTCATCCGGAAAATATTAGCTTCTCGAATTACTGTGTACAATAATAAATCGATTACACTGTTTCAACACCCATCTAAAAAAGACTCAAGAATTTGGTATCCGACAAAAGTATATTAACTTGAATTCGCGAGTTAGTCTTTGAGTTCGGTGGTCTTACACTAGTCTGCCTTAATCCACCTCTCTTACCCTTAGTTAGAGAAAGGCTGAAGGAAATTTATATTATTTTGAAGCATATTTATATTGAACAAAAATACAATTTCGCAATACCAATACAAAATTAGGTTTAGTTTTCTACTTAACATTGCAGTCTCTACTGAATGCAGGAGATCATATTTTTTATCTGTCCGCTGGAATTACATACTCACTGTTCTAGCTAGTTCAGCATTATTATTAGTATGAATATTTTGATCAAAAAAAGAGTCATGTCGCAACCATTTCTTGGTAAGTTATTTGCACAGTAATCCAGAATCTTCTTTTTCTCACTACGTGAGTGTTTCCCTAGATCCTATTCGTAGAAGTGTAGGTACTTTTGATGGCCGTACTTGCTCTGTGCAATTTCTTTTACGTACCCTGAGCCTTTTCAAGAAGCGCCATATAAATTCCTGGCTGATGTTGGCGGGCAGTTTTTCCCACAGGGCAGGTGAACAGGTGGCTGCGGTTATGCTAAGTGCCAAAGGACGGGAGCTACGTGCAGACGGTGCCGAGAACACGCTGGCGCCTTGTCGTACAGGAGGATAGACACGTTCGTCTCCCTTCAGATAAGCAGATGCTTATCGACCCCTTCGGTGCATGTCACGACCTCCTCCAGCCTTTGTCTCCTCCGTTCCAGCCCGAGAACTTTTTGGCGTTCCTCCGCATCTTTATGCCCCTCCAGCCGCTCGTGTTAGAATTGCCACCCTATTTCAGGCTGGGCTATTTTCATACAAACGATGTGCAAACGACGAAGTATTTGCTTATTAGCTATTATAGTTAATAATCGAAAATTAAAGGGCTACTAAATAAATGATATTAATGAATTCCGTCTCTAATAATCCGTGATAATAATGAATAATAAAGAAGAGGATTATTTTTTTACTTTCACTTACCTATATGTGAAATATATATTAAGGGAAAGTATTAAGATTCCGGTTTTCAACGGAAATACATTTTTTGGGGTCCTCTGAGTCCAAATAACCAAGTCCCGCAAAATGGCCTGTGTGTGTGAACAGACTAGCTCAAAAACTATAAACCGTACGAACCTGAAATTGGGTATTTGGTGTATGCATGTGACCGCGGTGTGGAAGCAAACATTTCATTAAAATTGGTCAAACGGAGGGGGTACTTTATTTAGTAAATGTTTTCTCATTTTCAGTTTTTTTTTATTTACTCAAAAACGGCTGAAACGATTTTGATCAAACTGGGCATTTGATGTATTTATATGTTCGCAATGTGATAGCTAAAATCTCACGAAAATTGGTCAAACGGAGGGGGCACTTTATTTAATCAATTTTGTCTCATTTCTAAATGCCTTCAGGATATATTTGCAAAAAGCAACTGACAGTGAAAAACAAACAACTAGTAAAAAAAAACTCGATTTTTCTAAATTAGGTCCCTCAAAAAAAAAAAAAAAAAAAAAAAAAAAAAAAAAAAAAAAAAAAAAAAAAAAAAAAAAAAAAAAAAAAAAAAAAAAAAAAAAAAATAAGCAATAATAAATCGAAAAGTACTTATTGAGAACTTCCAAGTTTTGCAAAAAAGATAATCTATAACTTAAGGAGATATACAAATATAAGCATTTAAATGTGTGAATTTGAGGAATGGCGTATGCATATTATCGAAACACGTCGATTTTTAATCTAAGTATTTTCGTAAGTGAAAGTTGTGTGTTGCGCACATAGCAACAGATTTTTTAACATTAAAAATAAACGTATATCAGGATAAAAAATGTTTCTAGTAATAAAAAACTTTTTTATTCTATAAAAAAAATTTATACAATAAGAATATTCATACCTTCTTCTTCTTCCGCCCCTTCCTTTAAAACTTCTCAGCTTAGGATAAAGCATAACCAAGAATTTCCTCTGCTTCTTTTTCTCGCGCGTTCTGGCATGACGGAGATCTTCGCTTCTTCCTCTCCTAAGTCCATCAATGTATTTTAAATATGATATTATTGCGCGTCATCTAGATCTTCTGCCCTCCGATACGTAGTCGATCTTTTTCGATGTCTTTTATGGTATACCCAAACATATGGTAGAACCATTTCAATTGGTGGGTTCGCATAACCTCCTTCTACCTCAAAGTTTCAGCCGTAACCTCTCGTTTCGAACACGGCCCCTCTTAGTCTGAACGACTGCTATAAATTCTAAGTTTATCCCAGCTTGGAAAAACTTCCTCCCTAACGCGCGATATATTTACGCGAATAGATTTTTTGAATTGTGATTTAGGAGATTGGTACATTTGACAAACACAACTTTAGAACGATGTGCTTATTAGAATCTAAGCAATTCAGAATTTAAATAATTTATTCACAACTTAGTTCGCAATCAATTAAGTGTCAAATTTGTTTTAAGTATGTACTTTTAAAATGATAGTGTTGAAGGATATTCGGAAAGTTGTATTTACAGTCGCTTCGCAAACATGGTCGTTTTTATCCTATAAATCGTCGTTCAATTTTCAATTCACTGGACAATACTTATTGTCAACTTACTTGAGACGTTGCTGACTGCTTATTTGACTTACTAGTGTTCAAATTTCGTTTCTGTTAAGAGCCTTTGATAATAGTTTTAATTTCTAATATTATTACTGAATATAATAAAAAAAAATCGAAACTGAAACAAACAAGACTGTTCTGCTTTCTAATTATTGATAAAATATTTTAGAGTTTAGGATAAATTAATTTTTAATCTCTCTAAAATGATTATCTAAACTGTTGAGAACAATAAGAATATTAAATCCAAAACTCATTTATATGCTACAAAAAGAAGATCAAATATTGACAATTACTAAAAGTTTATGGCCATTAGTTGGAATCAAATCCTTATTCGCTCTCAACCCAAGAGCCTTAAGTGATTGTCTCGATCAATATTTAATTTAGAGTATTTTTGAGCTACTACTCTCTAATACTCTCTAATGCATGCTCATAAATATAATAATTTTTAACCTTTAATTAAATAATGATATTTGTACCATAATAATCTGAGGTATTATGAGCCCCTTTTAATTTCACAAATATTCCGATAGTCAGCTTTGTAATAGACTAAAATTGTCAGTAACTACCTTACAAAACAAGTTAATACAAATTTACCTTCTTCCATGTTCGTAGGTTTAATAAATATCAAACGATATTTGAATAAAGAAAAATTTTTGTAATTTTATTTTCAATGAATTATAAAAAAAAGAAAGAAAAAAAAATCCCTACAATAAGTTCTTTGCCTTCCTCTCACTCTCGAGGGTCGCCAACGGATGGACAAAAAAAAAAAATATTTTATTCGGAGTTTAAATTTAAACTTTTTAAGGATTGATATTTATCAATAAGTAGCACTGACCCATTCCATAACTTTTTTTGCGGATCATACGGGCCAATAATTAAAAAATGTTAAAAGGAGAAAATAAACATTTCGAAATGGCTGAATTACGGATCCTTGATAGGATCTCCCTTCCCCGAAGAAGAATCAATTAAACGTTGTCAGTAAAAGACAATGGGTCGAGGATGGTCAGAGTGGCAATTACCAAGTCCTCCTGTCTTCAGTCTCGGAGGACATCCAGATGGTATCTGTTCATCCCGTTACAGGAGAGCACACCCTTTCAGCTGTCAAGGGTGCGAGCTCTTCGTCTTCCAAGACATCCTGAAGGATATGTGGTCTGGGGATCATATGCTCGTTAATGTGGTCGAGGTCTATGATAATGGTAGTTCGATCGGAGATAAAGAAGATATGTTAACAGCATCCTTTCGAAAATTTCATTCTATCAATGATGAAACAATGAATATAATAAAATTATGAACTTCAAGTCAGAGGTTGAATGATTTCACTGCAGAATACCCCATAATATAATAGCATTGTAAATTTCAGGCCTGGAAGATAATCAAGTATAAATAAGTGTGTTCATCATTCATCATTCGTAGAAAGGGCTGAACCTATATAAACGATTTTTTGAAATTTCATTTGGATAAAATTGCTTATTTCTAATTTCTTATGTATCAAGACGCGTAAATAGCAATATTAAAACATCTTAACTTCTAAACATCCAACTCATCTATACTGGTAAAAACTTATTTTCAATCAAATGCAGGTTAAATCTAAATCTTATATCATCAACGATCCAAATAGAGTGAGAAGTATGGTTAACACGTTCCCACAGGAACTGATTAATGCTTTCCGCTCTATCAGGACCCTGGAGCTATTCCAGGGCATTACGCGAATTGGCAATCAAACAATAATAAAATAAACAATAAAAAATACTATCCTACTAGTTATGTTTATAACACGATATTAATCATAATTGTAATTAAAAAATAAATGTTTAATCGTTTATAAGTATATGAATATAAAAATAAATAAATATAAAAATAAATGAATTTACGTTAAATTTTCATTATTTTAATTTTTAGCTATATAGAAATTATTTCTACTTTCTTAACACTTTGGCTGCCATGTCACCTGAAATCGAGTAACTGTTCTCTTGTCAGAGAATTAAATATTAAAATTGTGTCGAAACGAGAGCATGACTCTAAGGTATTCTTTTTCGTCAAAGTGTTAAAGATCTAATTATTTGTATTATATGTTGTGGGAGCCACCGGTGGTACACGCCGCCTGATGAGGCAGTCAAGTGTGAGCCACCGGTGGTACACGCCGCTTGATGAGGCAGTCAAGTGTGAGCCACCGGTGGTACACGCCGCCTGATGAGGCATTCAAGTGTGAGCCACCGGGGGTGGGGGTCCATGCCGGCGTGAACCTGTTGATACTGTGCCACTGCTACGTTGATCGAGGATTTATGGATTTAGTAGAAAATTAGGATTAACTATTGAAAGTTTGGCATTTTAGGATTTAAAAATAAAAATAGATTCTTTGAAAAATTTCATCTCGTTGCAAAACTTTCACAAAGGTTTCCTGCACCCAGGAAGTAAATTGCATAACGAAAGCACTGTCTACAGATTTGTCTTGGTCTTCCAGATAAGAAATATAATGTAAATGAAGAATGGTGAAATACTTCTTCCAAATTTCTTTTATTTAAAAATTAAAACATTTACATTAATTTGCCAACGTTTCGGACTATTCTTCCCTCTTCAGAGCAAATTTCTTATGCAAGATCTAGTATTCTTTACCTGACAATTTCTGGTGGCTTGGTCCATCTATTTCTATATTACAGCTTATATTCCATTATATAATTGTTAGGTAAAGAATACTAGATCTTGCAGAAGAAATTTGCCCTGAAGAGGGAAGAATAGTACGAAACGTTGGCAAATTAATGTAAATGCTTTAATTTTTAAATAAAAGAAATTTGGAAGAAGTATTTCACCATTCTTCATTTACATAATTTAGATCTTCCAGTACATAGAGTATATTTATGATTAGACAGTAAGAAATATAATATATTTCTGTACATCGTTATTCGTACTGTTTAGTAAATAGCGATATACAACTTTTTTTTAATTTTTATTATTACTGTGAAAATATTTCTCCTACAAATACTTTGAAGTTCACTTTAATAAATGAAATGAGACTAAATCCGTCGAGATGATTTAGATGTGTATGCAAAACGGAGGGAGTAGAAATGCCTACATGGGATTCCGCGGCTGTTCCTTGTGAAGTCGAGTAGACCGCCTCGAGCGCTCCTAGTCATGTAGGAAATTATGAAAATGGGCGATTAAGAGAGTACATGAGCCTGGAGTCGGCCTTCCATGTCGCTGAGGGAGGAGCCGATTTCCATCTTGCAGCCAGGGATGTGTTAGCCAAGGAGGTGGTTGTAAAGTAAGTCAAGGAGTGAGTCATTACAGATCATCAGGGAGTCAAGGACTCAGTCATTGGGTCAGCCTACCTCCTCGCTCCCTCCTCCCTGCCGATATTTTCTTCTTCGCGAACCTTTCGTCGGTTGAGCGAATGGCAATCATTGCTGTAACTGGCTATTAACTCTTGGATTAACTCAATGATTAACTCTTGGAGACATTTAACAGAAAATACCACTTCGACCGAATATTGCTTCATTATTATAAACATTCGCATTATGGACTTTAAATTATTAATTATTATTTATGTAATTATTGAAATCTCCAGATTTACCAATTCCGCCACTAAACAGTGGGGTCGTTCGAAAGTTTTGGGTGCGGTAAAGTTTGAAAAACAAACAAACTTAAAATTATATCATAAAAACATACGATTCTTTATCATTACTAATACAAACCTCTCTTTTAGAATCGTAAATAAATATTTCATTTAACTATTGTTAATTATTATTTTAATTTTATATTTTGCCCTTGCGAATAATTAGCATACCATCTTAATCAATGATCCTATCGCCTTAATTTGAGACTAAGTACACACACTAGAGTAAAAAAAGATAATTTTTTTTTTCGCTTTGTGAACTATAACGTGACAATGATTCAAAAGCTGTAACTTCCTAACTAATACTCCGATTTTTACTTTCACTTACCTATATATGAAATATATAGTAGTAAGTGGAAGTATTGCGATCGTGAAAAATTTCGACTTCCGGTTTTCAACGGAAATACACGTTTTGGGGTCCCCTGAGTCCAATTAACCAAGTCCCGCGAAATGGTCTGTGTGTGTGTGAACATACTAGCTCAAGAACTATAAACCGTGAGAACCTGAAATTGGGTATTTAGTGTATGTATATGCCCGCGATGTGACAGCAAAAATTTCATCAAAATTGCTCAAAGGGAGAGGGTACTTTATTTAATAACTTTTTAATTTTTTTTCGATTTTCCCAAAAACGGCTCTAACGAATTTGATTAAACTGTGTATTTGATCTATTTATATGCCCGAGATATGACTGTAAAAATTTCATCGAAATTGCTCAAAGGGAGGGGGTACTTTATTTAACAACTTTTTAGGTTTTTTTTGATTTTCTCAAAAACGGCTCTAACGATTTTGATTAAACTGTGTATTTGATCTATTTATATGCCCGAGATATGACTGTAAAAATTTCATCAAAATTGATCAACTGGAGGGGGGGCTTTACTTAATAAATTTTGTATCATTTTCACGTGTTTTTTTTTATTTACTCAAAAAGGGTTTTAACAATTTTGATCAAACTGGGTATTTGTTGTACATATATGCCAAAGATGCGATAGCCAACATTACATCAAAATTGATCAACCGGAGGGGGGACTTTACTTATTAAATTTTGTATCTTTTTCACGTGTTTTTTTTATTTACTCAAAAAAGGCTTTAACGATTTTGATCAAACTGGGTATTTGATGTATGTATATGCCAAAGATGTGATAGCCAACATTTCATCAAAATTGGTCAAACGGAGCGGGCACTTTATTTCATAATTTTTTTTTCCAATTTTTACCTTTTTTTCGATGATCTCAAAAAAGGCTTTAACGATTTTGATCAAATTCGGCATATTAAATGAAAATTAGGTGTTCTTTAATATCAGGTAAGCTTTATCATTATTAAAATGTTCTGAGGGGGCTTTTTTTTGGGGGGGGGGGCTTTTTTGTTTGTTTGTTTCCTATTAAGTACCTTTGTTTTTGTTTATATGGAGAAATTAACTGTCTCTCGTTACGCCTAAAAATAAGAAATGGCTAAATATGAGATATGATAAAAATAAAGAAAACATAAAGAGGAGAAAAAAATAAAAATATTCAGTCAACTCATAAAACTCGTTGAGCCCAGGCATGCGGAGTATGCCTTTAATGAGAGACCATTATTCACGATTAAAGCCGTTCTGTTCATTTGAGAAGTGGCAATTAAAAAAACGCATTAATTTCTAATCTAAGTAAGTTGGTAAGTGAAAGTTGTGTGTTGCGCGCACGCACCAGATTTTTTATATTATTTTTGATTTCGTGGCGACTGTCAAAAAAATTGATAGTTTTTGAATTATGCGCAAATAAAATATTCTTTTATTCTTAGCTCTTTTTCTGGAGTTCTGGGGGATTATCTAACCATTTTGTCCTACCTGGGAAAAAATCTTTAAAATGATACCTCAATCATTGAATATGATCAAGTGTCTAGAAAGTGGTACCTACTACTGAAAAATAAAAAAATAATAACATTTTAGAAACAATATATAGAAGATAATATATATATATATCTGCAACTTATAAAAAAAAAATAACTAAATCATTGTTAGAAAACTATTCTAGACATTATCAACAACACTCCGAAAATGCATTGTTGCCCAAAAAAAAAGTGTAATCTTGAAACACTGTGTAAGGTATCTTTATCTTAATCCATAATCACATTAAATAGGATTGTCATTTTAGGATTGATTTTTTTTTACGTAAATTTAATATATTACAGAGTACAATCAAACATCACTCGTTTAGTCCCCAGTTTCTGTTAACTATCACTTTACTAGAGCTAACAAACAAATCCTGTTTAAAAAATTTCGGGGTAATTTTTAAAGAAAATTGACGGACATTAGACAAACTTACTTATTATTTAATTATCATAAAGTAGTACGAAAATAATTCGATAATATACGCACGAGCTATTGATTATTAGAAACGATTTTTTTTTTTTGTCTTTTTTTAATTGTTAACTGTCCGCGAAGCAGACTATCACCAAATATGATGTGAAATTCAACTATGAACATGGCATTTTAGACATGAGTAAAGAATAAGTTTAATTTGAAGAGGTCGAACTATTAAAATATAAGAACATATAAACTAAGTTCAATTGCGAACTTCTGTTTTATTCATTTAATAAAAAAAATGTTTCGAAATGAAAATGTTCTTAGTTTATTTTCAAACCAAAATTAGGGTCGTTTGAATATTATTTAAGGGTTAATACTATTTTTTAGTGTTACTGTTACTATACTTCAAAATAAGGGACGAAAAGAATATTTATGGAAGTAATGGCTGTTATGTCTATCTATAAAAGACATCACAGGCTACCATTGAAGGTAAATGCCAAGGTATACAGTCACTCTAACGAAATATCTATAAACGTGATGAAACAAATTATAATTTCCAAACGATGCGGTACGAAGGATCAAATGCCATTGATGATGTCTCGTAATTCAATGATTAGGAATTCCTTTTGAAGATTTACCCTTAGACTTCTTTATATTCCGGACGACGTTGGGAGTACCTTAAAAGATGCTTCTTATTAATACAGTAGAGGAAGGCTGGTGTTGTTATAGGCAGGCAAAATATTTATTGTCCTTGTCGTAGAATGACGATGGGCAAGGAGACGAGTTAATCCAGGGTATGACAGGCGAGTAATGTATGTGGGAAGTCTTCTCGTTCACTCGGTGATCTTTTATGGATGTCTATCTCCGCGACCTGTCCATATTTCTCAAGACACGCTCTTCCTTAGTAGGTCTTCTTCGGTTTCTTATCTTTGGACCATTAATTATTTTACCACTCCTACTACGTGTCCTTCCAAGTTCATCACTTTCCTATAGAATTTCTCTTTTGACCCCTGTTGCGTTGCTACATCACATTATTTTCCTTTTCAAAAATATCGGTATATGATCGCTTCCTTAGATCTACGGGAGAATCAGAAATAATCCAGAGGTTCAGATAGGAACATCCAAACCCATAATAGGTGCTTATATCAATAGCTCAAATTCGAAAAGAAGTGTCAACAGCATGAAAACTTTCAAATTGGATACTCAATGCAGGTGAAGTGATTTTTACTATTCAGAAAATGATTAAATAAAATTTTAATAATAAAATGTCTGGCAAGGCAAGGAAGGACAATATACGAAAAAGTTCTCGGTCTGATATGCTGAGTAGGGAATGATATAAAAACAGAAATCATATACTACTTTTCAATGTACCCCTCGATACTTATACACTTTTCACATCTACTTGTTTATTATTTTTTTCTAATCCCCCAAATAATAACGTTCTTCTCTAACTTCAAATTCCCTCCCACTGAGCACCTTTTTGAGGTTTGGGAATAGAAAGTAGTCACTAGGGGCTAGATCTGGGCTGTAGGGTGAATGTTGGATCACATCAAAGCCCAATGTGTCAATCGTGGCATTCACATGAGAGGTGTGCACAGGGGCATTGTCATGAACCAGCATTACTCCTCGGCTAAGCTTTCCCCTCCTCTTCTCCTTAATTGATTCTCTTAAACGGGTCAAAATATTATTGTTACGCTTTCTTTGTAATCAATCATCAGGATTCCTTCTGAATCTCAAAAAATTGTGGACATAATTTTTCCGGCCGAGGGTGCGACTTTAAACTTGACAGGTGGCTTTTCCCAGTGCTCATACACATTCCTTAGACGTTCAGATATAGCTAAAGGCTTTATACCTTCATTAACAAACAATTTCATCACAGCTCCGTACCCAATGTTACTCATTTTAATGGCTTATGTTAATAATTTTAACTGGTAAAACTAAAAGTAATAAAAATAATAGACAAGATAAAGTAGGATTATAAACGTTTGTGTACATATAACTATTGAATAGGTAAACATCATAAGGGAAAAGTCCTTTATATTAATTCTCTCTTTCATTGTCAGGTCGAGAACTATTTGACCTGCCCTCGTAGCTTATACACCAGAAATAAAAAATGTAATGGGTACTCTTTAAACAAATAAAAACTTGGATAAAATATACTCATAGACACTGCATTTATAATTTTAACTAAACGGTTATGTAAGTAACGGTCAAGTTTACACTTTTTGGACAGCTTAACAATTATAGATTTTTGAATTTTACTCTTCTAATTTGAAAATTGATATTATTGGTTAAATCCAAGAAGAAATTGAGCCAAATGACATGAATGTTCAGGCCTCAGCAGCATCGGGCACCACCTAAGAACCAACTGTTAATTTATGATCCTTATTTTTAAAGGTCACGAAAATGTCACTGCTTTGGACCCCTGCTTACGTTGATCCGGTTCTGATTTAATTCAGGTAGTCCGGAAGCTGAGGGTAAAAAATGCTTCTGATTTGAAGAATGTTTTTTTTTTGGGTCTTATAGGCTTAAATTAATCATTTCACAGTCTTCAAATATGAGCATCTCCCACCTCAGATCGGTTACCATAAAATTAAATAGGCAAACATCTATTCTAAATAAAAAATATTTCAAATTCAAGTTTTTGAGCATTAAATACATCAAAAGACAAGCTACTTATTATAAAATTAGCTTAATGTAAAGGTATAAACAAAAACGTGTAAGTATTCGTAGTGCGAACTGCCTGCTAATCTTTTTGGTTATATAAGGGGATATGATAAAATATTTAACGGAAGTAACTATTTAAGGTGCTTGGAAAATTGGTCTCTCTCTAATTGAAACAAATGGAAGAATATGGATGATTTTTACTTGAATAATATATTCAATTATACTTCGCGCTGCGAATACTTTAACGTTTTTATTTGTATCTCTAAGCAGCAGTCAGCCTTATAAGTAAGTATAAAGAGGAGGATTTTTTTGTTAAGCTAAATTTAATTTTCTTTCAATGAATGAAACATTCTTTATTTAGAAAATTAAACCAGTTTTCACCAAAGTGGTTATTGACAGCAAATTGACTTCAAATATGTCATTCTATTGTAAATAGGATACCCTTTATTATAGAGAAAGCAATACTATGTGATCCGTAGTTTGCGATTTATATGCAAAAAAAAACTAAAAAATTGCGGATTTTAGGCTACGAAGTGCTACAAATACTTTCACGTCTTACTTAATTTCTCTATACAGGAGTGAGCTAATTTTAAAATTAAGGGGCTTGTAAAACACATAATTTGATGTTATACAACTTTTATACATAATATTTTTCATTCATAGTAGCCCATTTTTAATTAAAGGCGTTGGAACATGAGTTTTTACGCTAAACTGGCATTCATTGCGGAATACTTGATAATCGATTTTGGCGAAACCACTCAACCTATCTTAGCTTTGAGTAACTCATTTGACGCGAAATTTTACGCTCTTTTATTTTAAAGAGAATAAAATTTTCTTCATATCAGACGCTTATTCGGCGTCTTATTCTGCGGCCCTTAGCTCCCGGTCCTTAGCTACGGCAAGAAAAGATTTGATGAAATACGTGACTTCATAGAAAAAAAAATATAGTATGATCTTCAAAGTGTCATAGTTTCGGTTCACTTAAATTGTAAACCGAATCAAGGTCAATACTAATGAAAAAAAAAATCAATTTACATTAAAGAACATATTTAATGCCAAAATATTTAACAAAATCGTTCATAAAATGGTAAATAATTAATCAGAACAGCTTTTATGTTTTTCTCTTCAATCTTAAAAGTTAAAGGTTAAAAATTTGTAATCATTGGTCTCCCAGTTATTAATTTATTTGTTAATCAATGTCAAATACTTAGCCTGCTGGGGTCGTCAGGAACTGTGTGAAATGGCAACCATTCGATGGCTTTGTCAAAAACATTTATTAAAAACAAGGGAAACTTAAAGTAAAAACACTATAATCATAATTAAATCCTGATTTAATATTTATCTATCATGTGTGTAATCATAATTATCATGTGATCATGATAATGAGATAAACATGAGCAGGCCCGGATCCAGAAAAAAAATAATCGGGGGGGGGGGATTCGTCGGTAGGAAAAAAATAGCACACTTTATTTGCTTATGCTTATACATTAAGTTCATATACAAAATTCTGTATAAAAAATTCTAGTCAAAATTAAACTGCACTTCCCTAGAAAACTCGTAAAAGTTTGATGTGTATTTAATTTTTTTAATTCATCCCACTAATTTTTTTTTTCGTCGAAATTTCGGGGGGGGGGGGATTGATCCCCAAAAACCCCCTCCAACCCTGGGACCGCCACTGAACATAAGTGTTTTTACAATAAGTCTTCCTTGTTTAAGTATCTGTTTTCGACAAAGCCAAGTAAAGCTTTATTACGGTTTTTTTTCTTTTCCTATACCTAATCAACAAAATTCTATTTGTTCTGCATATTTTTTTTCTTTACCTAACTTCCTTATTTTAGTGCAATTAAATTCTATGTTTAAATAACAAAACATTCCCAAAGAGGTGGGCTTCAGCCCTCTCCCTGGATCTAATGGTAACCACTTCACATAGTCCTTGATGATGCAAGCAGGCGAAATATTGGATTAATTTTATTATTAATCTTAATTCCATTAATGAATCGCGATTATTCTTTGAAACGAGGAGACCAATTGCCTTATTTACCTTTTTATTTTTTTATTAAAGGACTTAATTTAGAATCATTTGTTTTGGAATCATTATTAAATTCAGGTCGACCATGTGAAAATCTCGGATAGACAAATTAAATTCAGAAATAATAATTCTGCCATAATGCCAAAAATGACTGGGCGACTGCCAGTCGGTTCGACACCCACTAAATCATCTTCCCCTCTCATCACACGGTTGTTATCGGGACATTGATTTATCATCACTCTTTTGAAATACGCTCCATTTTTGTTTTTTAGTTTTCTACCGTGCTTACGCAACACCTTAACGACTTTTTAAACATGGGTTGGCTGGAAAGATTCTTGCGAACTCTGGCTTCCCTCGTGTCCTGCTTTCAACAAATATTTGCGGAATCACTTTGTAGCAAGATTCTGTTAGCTTGCTTCTTTTATATGAGAATCCTTCAATCTTATCAGAAAACTATATTTAGTATACAGTATATCTCTTAGCATACTTAAAAATACGTCTATTTCTGTATTAAGTTGAAAGTGAACGGCTATCCGGTGATACAGTTAGGGTAAGAAGTTTAAATGATTCAATGATCTGGAGTCTTGGTGAATCATCTGCAAGGATTTTCCAAGTCGTAAAACCAAATCATCCAATGGGAGCACGATCGTGATTGACTGTTATGTTACGCCGGGAGATGAGGTGGGGGTTCGTAATAATTATTTATAAGCTGTTGTGAAGTTCTCGTTATGGTAATGATGTGCTTCTCCGGTCGGCAGCAGGATGTCCTCCTCAACAGCCTTCAAGATGGCAGGAGTGGACGCCGGCTTGATCCGGGATGTTTTCTGTCGAAGGTGTGGTCAAAACCACGCCTTTATATTGTGATCTTCAGACGTCCCAATATTAGGTCATCGGTACTTCTAATGTCCGTTTACGTCTCGGAAAATCCTGTACGTTTTGTGGCCAGGAATTGATATTTCTTGAGGAGTGGGTGGATTAATAAAACCATAACATGTACGAGATGCCTTGAGGTTTTTTATGATGAAATGATTTATTTATTTGATCAATCTTATTTACTTCTGCTGCTTTGGAGGACATTTGGCGAATGAGAGAACGTTTTTTCAACATTTACTTAGCAAATATATATTATTTTATAATTTCATGGATGAGATTTTTGTAAATATAATTTAAAAAAGTAAATATTATTATAACTTAAAGAGTTCCGGACTTTACACAAAACGTTTAAATTGTCATTTTTATAAGTTTGTTTCTTTAATTACTTCATTTTATGCTAATAAGGGTAATAGTACTATGACACAGTGAGAAATTTAGCCTATCCAGCAGATATAATCAGGATAGGGATATTTAAAGAGTCCTTCGGGACCTTCATTTTACGGCCTATCGAGACGGCATGCCGTCTGCAATGCCGCGGCATTGCAAAGGATTTTTGACACCCTTTAACGAATCCAAGAGCCACCGCGGCATGTGAACACGCGACCTTTAGAGTATTGTAGGATACTATGCTTCTAGTCACCACAACACAGGTCATCCCCGTATTTATATACTATTTGATTTCATTATAATTTAGTTATTTTATTATACAATCAGGTCACGTGATCTTGGTGAATAAACTAATAAACTGTATTTTTTGTTAAGAATTTAGTTACTATTTTAATTGAAAGGTATTTATTTATTTATTGACATACATGTGACAAATATATTAAAGTGTAATGAAAAGGTTCTGATGAAAAATATTTACCATGGTATCACACCTATTCTTCCAATTACCAATAGGCCTAGAGGTTATGTCTGAAATCATTCTTGTAGCAACTTGTTCTGCTGGAATTAACGTGGAAAATTTTTTTTTTTTATAATCTATACAGGTAGTATGCCTTAGGACATGGAATCTGTAACATCATTAGAAATACACGACCTCATATATGATTAATATGGAAGGGAAAAAAGAATAAAAAATACCTACATCTTCTTTACGAAATAGGGTAGTTTTGTAATTCTTAGACTAGGCTGAATTGAATAGTAATGCTTTTTGGATTGGCAATATACAAAATATTAACCATTATCATAAAATAAGCAAGTGGATGTCTATTATGGATAGTAACCATATTTCAGAAAAAGACTTTATTATTCGCCATGTTAATATTGAAATAGTTTGCTGTTTAAATAATAGTAAGCTAATAATATATAATATTTTTGCCATCCTCTCGCATATTTGAACACGATAACGTTATGATTTTAGTCGCTGTTTAGAATGACATCACATAGAATTAAATACAGCGAAAAAGAAAGATGTTGGCTAATATCATGTGTTACGTCCTACTTCAAATAGAGAAAACTTTCGGTTATTATTGTACTACATTGAGGTTCAACTTCCAAAACGGTTTCACATTACACAGGATGAGCGGTCCTGTAATCTAACTGATGTATGCTCCTTTGTTTCATTGCATTAAAGGCTCTATTGTAATATTTTATATTCATTTATACAAAGTCTACATACAATGCTAGAGAGGCTGAGCAACGGTAGATGTAGATTTTTAAGCAGGCGTCCTATTAAGGGGGCAAGTTAGGCCGTGCCCATAGATTACTGCCTATGCCATTGATGCTGCGTCATTACCAGAGCCCCAAAAAACTGGAGTCACCCACTTCGTGACGTCGTTCATCTCCGTGATGTCATTAGTGACGTCAGATATGCTGACTGAAGTACATTGTTCTTCGTGCACCGGCCTATTAGGCGCATTCAGGCCGTAAATCTCATTTTTGCTTAAAACGCTTCTTCTTATCATATCATGCAAACATCGTTAACAAACTGATTTATAGGAAATCTGTACAAGATTACAATAACATCGTCTAGCTAAACGTCTAAACTATTTAGTCGTGACTAGTAAGCTTAAATCCCCAAATGTTGAGTTTTAATCCCCAATAGTAACCATTATTGACATTAACAATAGATTATCTTAACTTGTATATACATAATAACAGTTTTGTGGTGTTAGTACGAAGTAAGATTACACTTCGAAATATTATTATTAGAAACAGTTGATTAATTGAAATAATTAGCTAGAAAGTAATAGAAAATAGAAAGTAACACAACTAAAACAAAAAAAAAAAAAATCCGGTTGAAATCAATCATCTCATATATAAGGAACAACAATTATTACAAGAGTTTAAGCTTATAATTGAGGAGTTTGGTTTAAAAACCGGTTACTTCCATTTTCAACAATTTTTCAGGACTGATCAAAAAGGATTGCTTGGAACCGCTTTTGATAAGAAATGGAATCTTTTAGTATTGATTTTCGAAGGATCTAGACGTTTTTGAAACAAAAACGTCTAACAAATTTTTTTAACATTAAAAACTTGAAAAAATGAAAAACAAAAATTGTTTGGAAAAAATGGATGTAACCGGTTTTGAAACCAAACGCTTCAATTAATAGTTATATTTTCTTAAACAGAATTCTCGGACTTCCATCAGAACTTTAGCCACCATCCCAATGCCCTAGTTAAATCCTTATCAATACAATCTTTGCTTTATGCAATCAAGGAATCCTCCAACAACCCCTAAAATCCTCCTCGAAGGTTGATATGGCAGTGGGCTCGAGACCTTTTGTAAATAGGACTACTAAATACTTTTTTGTTAAATAGGACTACTAGCAATGGTCAGCTTTTCAGATGGTATCATGGCTAATTTAACCAAATTTTAATTAAATATGAGCGCTGATTAATTTATAAGTGAGTTGACGTTTCCGCAAAAGAGTGGACTAAAGAGAAATCTGAAATATGTAATTTTTTATTATCTCTTTATCTTAATGATTTCCCCTTGTTAGAAGTAAAAGCATAATTAAATCGATTAACAGATTATGTGTTGGTTCATAAGTGAAAGTCGGAAGTAAACACACATTAACTTATCGAATAACGAAGCACCTAAAACAAGTGCCTTTCTCCAGCCCAGATATATTTACATTGAACAGTATAAAATCATAAAAGAAAAAGTATCGAAAATGATAAAAGCTTTTAAATAAAATTTTCAAATTGTGATTGGTGATGCCAACGGGTCGAGGAAGAAGATATTTTAAATAGGAGAGGGGATGGAAGAAAGCAAAATTAAGGCAAAACGCATACATGGATTATTTTTTAGAGATTTGAACTTAGTGGCCCCTCTGCTTATAGTTCATATTTTCAGCTCAACAGTAAGTCATATAGGGAGGGATACATGGTTAGATTTCCCTCACTAGGTCGTGGATGCACATAATTTATATTTCAGTCTTGACTCCTGTAACATCCGTGAGTTCAAGCTGCTCTGGTTATTGATATGTGGATACATGGATAAGCCACTAAGATATCCCCGAAAAAAATATTAGTGAGAAATGATGATCCTGATCGGTCAAACTGTTGAACATATAAGAATAAAAAAAATGCTAACTACAATATTCGTAAAATTCTAAAAAAAAAATTGTTTTGGATTACCTTGATTCCACAAATACCTTTATTCTAATTTAGCAATTAATTGAATCCACATTGAATACATTTCTTGGAGCAGAAATGGAAATCGTTTTTGCTTTTCGGGGACTGATAGTCAGGAAAGGGAAGTGAAGAAACGACGGGGGAAGGGAAGAAAACGAAACACTCAATTTCGAAAATTATATATATGCAAGTTACTAAAAGTCACGTAAAACTATTCATAACTACTATAGAATCCCATAGCTACTATAACTATCTTATAATACTACTATTAGAAACCTAAATATAAATTCGAATCTTGTACTCATCTGTAAGATAAGACGAAAATACGGGAATTAATTTACTAATAAAAAAATTGCAAGGGTTCTCCACAATGATACAAATTAAATGTGAGATACTCAGCTTGTATACAATTATATTTCCTACGATCTAGGTATTGTTTTTTCTAATTACCTATTTTAGAATTTCCTCCATAAATTTAACTCTAACAAAATGTAATATTCTACATAATTCATCCTCTATAAATTTCCTCCCTAAATTTTTTCAAAGGAACGACTAATCCATCGACGAGTTTTCAGAGTTCTTTATTCATATAATTTAATTCACACATTTAAAAAATCTAAACATTATACTGCTAGACAACGCAAAACTGCATGGCCTTAACCCTGTGCATAACCTGTGAATGAAATTTTAACTTTAAATATGAGAGTAGCTTCAGGATGATTGAAATGGTCGTTGAAACGAATAAGGAAGAGATCGTAAAATAATAATAATACAGAGACCACTTGCTTTTCAAAATATAAATATTTAACCGCAAATCCTGACAATTGATCATCCTATCGTAAAGAAAAACAGCTGACTATTACACACATCTTTTAGTAAATATTAACTCAAGCTACTTCAAATTCGAATTGATCCTACTTAAGAATGAATGGGATGTTTGGTCTTGGCTGTTTTGACAGATGTTCCATAATTAATGTACCCGAATTGTTTATGTAATACGCCACTTTCCAAAATAGTCCTCTGACGTGACTTTCACTCTAGACCACTTTCAGGGACCAAATATTAATTGTAGCTTTCGTGGAACGGTTCCTACGGCCCCACTCCAACCTGACAAGGTCCGTCACACAGAGGGATAGCCATTTTTGGATTTTGTGTCGAAAACCCTTACTAGATGCGTAGCGGTTATTAAAACCCCTCGTTGGGCCAGCTGGATTTGCATACGATGGACGGAGATGGTGTTCAGATTGAGGAGGCCGTACCCGACAATTAGCTAGGGCCGCGCTAATGGCAGCTCGACTGCTCCTTAACGACGACAGGGCCGCCTGCCCTGGTGTTGGGGGCCATCAGCTACCGCTCTCCTCATGACGAGCTGTCACTATGGAACCCCAACATATAAATTACCTGAAAACATATAAATTATCTTCTAATCTACTAAGAATACAATAATTATTTATACAGGTATGAGTTGTATGTTATTTTTCCTGGAATGTATACATAGATATATTTTTGACTACTTGTACTTTTAGTTGTGTTATATTAAATACTCTCTCAGTAGCGGTTTTTAATAAAATAAATTAAAATTGGCTGACTCTTAAAAAACGAACGATAAAAAAACTTGAGGTAACCGAAAAGGTTCGGAAGCGGAGGAACAAAAAATATTCAAACTTCCGGTTTGGTGACTTAAAAACCTATAAATTTGAGTAGAATTTTCAGACCGGTTCGCAATTGGACGAATCGCCAATTTAGGTGGAAATAGTTAACATCAACTAAATGAAAAAAATCATGTTGGTCTCATGAAAACAACAATTTAGGTAGGTCATTTTCAAATTATTGATTGAAGCAAATATTAACAGAATAATGGGGAGTTGAGCACGGTAGTTCCCTCATACTGCTCAGTCAGTTTATTTCCAAATTATATTGCTAAATAAATAAACTGGAAGACTGGATTGTGTTTTTTGGAAAAAAAATTATACTAGGCAATAGAAGACGATTCGGAAATTAAGTTTATATAAGTTATTGGTTCTTTACATGTGAATATAGTACAGAGTACCTTCTTTTATTTTCAATAGTCGGTAAGCTATTTTCCTTTATTATACTAAAAATCTACTCTGATTCATTTTGAGCGAGGGCAGGTTATGAGTTGAGATTATAAAAGCTATTCAAGGCCCATTTTAACTGAAAAACGGTATAGTGTGGTCTCGATCTCACTGATAAGGACATCTTTGGGGTTCGTTTATATTTTTTGAGCGAGCGCTGTGAGCCGAAATCCAAAGCTGATATAATAAAAGTAATAACCCTATTCTAAAATGAAAATGATAAGACTCGCTAGAATTCTGGCTATTACTTTTTATAAAATTTTACAGCATCCTGTTCGTCTGAACACTATTACCAAATCGTGATAGCTTTTTTAGTGGAATTAGTAAAATAAATAAATCAATCAAGAGCCAAATTAATAATAAGCATAACATATAAGTGATAAAAAAGACAGTAAGTATAAAAACGGTTGCACAAGGTAACCACTGTAAGAGGGGAGGTAGTGGAGAGTGAACGAAGATCCACAAGTACCATAATTTTAGATCATCGTCATTATCGAATGTTAAATTAATATCATATAGGAAAATGAATTCAAAATCTAAGGATATTTATTATTATTATAAACGAGAAAATGTTAGCAAATCAGATTTATCAACTTTTGTTTGCCGTTGGATATTTGTCAGACCGTGGAAGGCCGATGGTTTTTCGTATATTAAATGATTGAACACAATTTATTATTGCCATTGTCTTCTTAGAAAAGAGATGTCGTGAGAAGAGATGATGATGAGAAGTATGAAGTTATAGCTGAAAAATATAGCATATGAAAACATTTTCATGGAGCGCCTCATTTCAACATTTTCACCTTCTTGTGGATAGTTCTAGGCCTATTATTATTTATTACTCATATCATTCCACTATTACATGTAGATTTTGAAGGGCCAGATGTCTGAAGCGAATTCTTCGTTCATTTCGATTCTAGAACGCTACCTTGCCTTGTTGCAAGTGATATAGAAGCCGTTATTTAACAAGGAAGAGCGGGTAGGGGAGAGATGAAGAGGTCATCCGAGGAGGATAAAGGAATTAAAGGAGTTGTCCGTCAAGGAGTCGGTGGGAGTACAAAGAGGCCGGTAGAGCAGGGGGCAATAAGTCCATGGTCCTATACATTATTCAGTTTTAGAAATCCCTAGAGCTGTCCGCCTTCCTAGTGCCGGGTCCCTTCGGCCCCAGAGTGGCAAGGCCTTCATTATACTGATTGGTCGCTTGTCCATGGGCGTCTCGGGGCTGCTCCACATGGCAGTGCACCCACTGTCACAGCTCTTGCCATGACTTTATCCACTGACATACTCTCATACATACATAATCTCTTTCAAATGTCATCAGTGTTTCTTTTTTTTATTCTTATTTTATTACTTTTTTTATCCTAAAGTCCTTTGTTGCATTCAGGTAAAAATTGATGGAATATTAGCATGATTTTAGCCTAGGGCATAGCATTAGCTAGATCAGTGGTTGCCAAAGATAGGGGCGCTTCCCAGAAGGTGAGCGCGCAACGTTTAGGTTTAAAACATAATGAACTTTGGATTGGGAATTAGGTTTAAGTATGTTACTTAAACAAGAATGATCAGTTAAGTTGAAAGTGTTATAAAAATGCACAGTTAAATGCGTGGATTACTGTAAACCAATATGGGGAAGGCGGACGTAAAACGTTTGAGATCTGCTGAGCCTCCACTCTGGAGTTTAATGAAACAATTGCAAATATTATTATTATTATTATTTTTAAAGAAATAATACAATCTGTTAAATTCAAGGGCATTTAGTAATAGCCATTTATCTCTCAGCAGCACGCAGTAAAAAACAAGCAAACAGTAAAATGAGATTCGACTATAGATGAAATTAGTTTTTTTAAGCCCTTAAAAAAAAAAAAAATAAAAAATAATAAATCGGAAAGTATTAACAACTTTCAAGTTTTGCAAAACAAATGATAATACTCTATAAACTTATGAAGAAAACAAAAACGAGTAATTAAATGTGAAAAAAATGTGTGAAGGTGCTGAATGGCGTCAACATACCAACGTATCAAAACGCGTCGATTTCTATTCTAAGTAGGTTGGTACGTGAAAATTGTATGTTGCACGTATTGCTCCAGATTTTTTTTTACTCATATTTTCATGATGATTGGGCTAAATAACGAAAATGCCACTTTATAGGAGAATGACCCATATAATAGTTTGTTTGTTTAACGTCACATTATGACACTAAGGCTAATCGGACGATGTTACAGTGGGATTCCTAAATTTTGTCTGACCTGGTATAATCAGGATAGCGATCTTTAACGAGTAACTGACATCGGCACAGGCTCGGGACCTCCATTTTACGCCCTATCCGAGGGACGGGAGAGCCAAGGATTTTTTACTTTTCCCAGTTTCACAATTGGTCAGCACACGTGAAATATTTGTTTGAAAGATTTTAAGATTTGGATTATGAAATAAATAAAAGGCCTTTACTGTTAGTTGAGTGGTTAAAGTGGTTGGCAGATTTAAGTGGTAAAGTCTTCTTCTGTCAAAAATTGAACCTACATCTGATTATTCCTGCATCTCACTAATGAACCTCGATATCTTGAGTTTTGTTTTTTAGTTTTTCCTGAACGGTTGCTTATTAGTAGAGCTCGGATTCCCGTGCAATTGCATCTTTTTTTTGGAAAGTCAGAATAAAGCGAATTCAAGTTACTTATCCGAATCAAGCCTAATGGGATGTTTTAATGAAGTTTTATACTGCACGAAATTGCACGTTTTGGGGTTTACTGCACGAAATTGCACGTTTTGGGGGTTACTGCACGAAATTGCACGTTTTGAAGTTTTATTGAAAGAAATTGCAATATTTGAAGAAAAAAAAATGATTACAAATTTTAATTTTCTTAAATACGCATAAAAAAATTAGGGAATTAGGAATAGGAAAAGAAAAATACCAGAAAGGAAACATAGGGAAAAAATAAAGGGAACTTGAGAGATGTAAACAAACACAAACCTCCAATTTCCAAGAACTAAGAGCTCAGTAGTTCCTGGATGTTTACATTTTGTTTCTTAATTCTCATCGTTCTGTCACTATCAATCTTGCTTCTGTCGAGTATATAGTTACTTAAAATACCAAAAATTGGAGGTGTGTCTTCGAAAATTGCGGGATGTATTGAAAAATATCCTGACTCAAAAGGGATGGTTGTGTAGTGTTTTGCAGAACTTGTGATAAAAATATTGGATGTGAGAGGAAATCACAAATTGATGCCCACTGCAGCACAAGTAAGTACCTAATTATTTTTTAACCATAGAACGGTAACAGGGGTAGTGCGTGTCATCAGAGTGATTTAAAAATAAGCCACGCACCGGATATTGCATCTAGTAATTCCATAATTTGAGTAGTATCTTTCCTTTATAAGATATCCTTTTTTTCAATATAATTACAGCTCAAATGCGAGTGTTTTAATCCACATCTTGTTACTATTTGAAGTAAATATTTTATATTCTAATTTTTTGTTTTACCGGAAATATTTTCGAAAATAGAATTGGAAGAAAATGTGCAATCAATTATCAAATTAAAAACCATTTTTTTGAATCCAACCAGTCAATCTGATTTGGCATTTATTAGATCGAATTTAGCAGCTTTGGCGGTTGCTCTTACAGAACCAGAGAAATCATTCTCTATATGACCAAATAAAAATAGTTGAGGACGTTGGAAAACCATTGGAACAATCAAGAGCGAAAAAGGAATTATTATTTACGAAAAAATTCGAAAATTTTTATAAAAAAATCGTCAATACAAGCTATTAAAAAATTGTAATGATTGCCTGAACGGAAATTCAGTCACTGTTGAATTGAAGGATATCTCTAGTTGCTGAGTCGCTATAAATATTGTCCTTTAACGATTGTAGCAGTTGAGATATATTTTTCTAAATTGAAAGAAAGTTTAAGTGACAGGAGGCTCTGTTTTATGGGAAAAATTTAGAAATGTATTTATTTATAAAATTTGATTTAAAAATAATCAATTATAGTTACATTTCTAATGTATTCCATTAATTTTTCTTTACTAATGAAAAAATCACTATTTTACCAAAATCTATTTTAGATCCAATATTTTAAAAATAAAAGATTTTACTTCAATTTACTCTCCGCTACTTATTTATTTAAAAGTAGCTATATATTGTTCACATCAATAATTTAATTCATGATTTTCAAGCAATAATTTTTTTTTTGCATGTTTTTGCACGTTTTAAAGTTTTTATTGCACGGTTTTGCACATTTTAAAGTTTTTATTGCACGTTTTCAAATTTTTACTGCACGGAATTCCGAGCTTTACTTATTAGCAAAGATAATTAATTTATCACCTCTCGAAGGATTCTCCATACAAGGAATTAATTGCTCCTAGTCCCCTCCTCAATTTTGATGAGGGTATGATTAATCTTTGGAATGTTAATCAACAACTCGCTGTTAAGACATAAGCCATGGGCTACCTTAAACAGGGAACCTAACTATTTACCCCTGCAAAAAATGATCGAGTATAAATTTATACAGGTTATCAAGACCCCTTCAAACATATTTTATATCGTAAAACGCAGGGATATTTATGACTTTACCAAAGTTAGATGTAAATATCATCTTAATCATCCAAGAATGTAACTTGGTCATAAACTTATAATATTAAAATTCCGGGATTAATAAGAAAATCGTAAACGTCATCCTGCAGGTTCTTCAACTCACTGGAAAGCTATCTTTCATCTTGCTTGACGTTATTCTTTCAAATAGATGATATTATCATCTCTAACTTTTTTTTCTTGCGATTGAATAAACTCCATATCTATACGGAACATACTTCCTTATTTTCGCTCTTCTCAGTCTAAGAATTATTTCATTGGACAGAAAAAAAAAAAAAAAAAATCCGAAGATCTAAGGAACATTTAACGACTTTTTTAGATAAACCATTCATCTCTCCAAACATGCGCGTAACCAATTATTATATAGATTCATGAATAGCTTTAAGAAGTCGATCTGTAATAAATAAATAAACATATATATATATATATATAATTAATATAATCTATGCTCTCATTTACTTAAATTTTGCTGTTTGCTATAATCAAATTTTTGGTCTGAATCACTTCAGTGGTTTAATTTTGTTCTATTTGATGTATATATTTTTTTACGCCCGGAACATTCTTTACCGATTATATAGTTTATATTATATTAAGCGCTTTTATTTATTTTTTTTTTTTTTTTTTTTTTTTTTTTTTTTTTTTTTTTTTTAACCTTTTCTGTAAATATCGGGGCGAGTACCATTTTTTTTATATGGACTTGGGTTTCGTCAGCATATAACCTAACGGGAGCCTAAAGTTTTGTTAGAGGAAATTAATTTTTATTTCTTCATTTATTTTGTTTTGGAATATCAAATGTTCCGTTTTCCAGATAGGCATCTAAATGCAAACATTTGTAACTTTATTAAAATATTATATAAAATATTATTAACTTTATTAAAGTTTATTGCTATCGTACAGAGGGGAGCAGACGTCCCATTTTGCACTTTCCTGGCTAAGCTCTCGCCCGCAATATGCTACTTTTTCCTCATTCATTAAGAGCATTACATGATGACGGATGCCTCTTCCAATGACAGCTTATTAACTATATTAATTATGTGACAGCTTTTTTTTTCGTGTCTCGACCAGTTCTCCATCTTAATGCCTTCCTACTATCAATTAAAATTTTTTATATGCCATAAATTTACAAATGCGAAACTCGGTATGAAATGCTGCGGGGCTTTATCGATGTACCGGATTTATTAGCCGGACACCTGTCGAATAGTTCTAGAAACTCGTCTATGCAGCCTATCATTAATGATTTCTTCTAATCAATTTACTTTAATGAAGTAGTAAGTATACCTATAATTTTTAAAAGTAAAATCATTTGTTGAAAGGGGTTCTTTTTACGATCTATATAACATATATCTCGATAGATTACATAGGTGAAAGTTAAAAATATTTTAATGGATTCATCATTATTCATAAGGAATACATTTGTCCGTTATGAAATATGTATTTAATGCTATTAAATACAATAATAGGAACGTTTGAGTATAATATTGTATTGGATATCAAAGGCTGCATTACCTTGTTTTGTGGTAGTATTCATTGATTGTATTGATTGTAACTTTTTGTTTTTTTTAATTCGCAAATAATAATAATGTTACAACTGTCTGAAATAATATATGGTGGATTTTGACAGAGGAATGTTAATTAACCAGAAAAATATTGTATAAATTTTAATATATTTGGCTATTAAAAGTGTATTATTTAAAATTTGCAGAAATATGATTAGTTCCATCAACAAGCATTCGACCCCGATCACGACATTTTCAAATGCGTAATACTCTTAACTTTCTGATTTGACTAACTGCTTAGTGTTCCATCAAGCGGCAAAGCACTGCCACAGAGCGTGGGCAATAGTTCCCTTTTTACCACACCACCTGAACAAATAGATTATCATAAAGCAACTAAACAAACGATATGGACTATTATCAAGATTACTTGACAGACGCTCTAAATTTTCCCTAACCAACAGACTTACAATATACAACATGCTCATTAAACCCATTTGGACATACGGGATAGAGTTATGGGGCACTGCAAAGCCCTCAAATATCCAAAGGATCCAATCCTTTCAATCAAAAGTGTTAAGGAGGATAGTAGATGCACCGTTCTACGTGACTAATGACTTAATACACAAGGACCTTAACATCCAAACAGTAATCGATACAGCCACACTATACTACAATAACTTCCATCAATGACTAACTTTCAACATGACAACATGAACCCACTAGCAGAAAAACTTAAATCCACCACAAATCCACACAATCCACCCCGACAATTGTTGAGGCGGTGGCCTAGGGACTTATTGGTATAACTAACGCCAATGTATCTATCACACATACGTGTAGATCACAGATTTGCTCTTTTAAAAAAAAAAATTTGCAGATAGCAAATTTAAATCATTTGACATAAATACCTAAATAATAAATAAAAATTTATCGGAATTATTGGAAAACAAAAACTGATCATCTAGCCTGTTCACGGTATGATCAATTCTTTGCACAAACCAAGAAACGGGGGGGGGGATCTGTAGTGTGGTGGTTAAAATGACAAACTCTTACTTTTAAAGCCAATAAAAACTCCTTGGTTATGCCGTCCTGCGGAAAGGACGAAGAAGACTTTCCCGAGCTTGTACGGTGTCAGATACTCGTTAACTGGATTGGCAAAATTGACGACTCCCGCTGTAGCATCGTCCGATTAACATACCATAAAGTGTCGTTAAATAAATAAACAATCAAACCGACAAACTGAAGCCAAAGATGATCCATGGGTTTTAGGGTTCTATATCATTCATTTACTTTAAATTCTATGTTATGAAGTTATTCTCAACATAGATCCTGGTAGATTTAAATTAAATTATACCAACACTTACCTAAGCAAAGTTCGATTATTTTGAACTCCTCTTTTTCCTATGCCAGAGTTTGATGCGATGATTTCAGTGCCTTCGCCGAAGAGTTCAAGTGATCGCTCAGGTAACTTGAAGGGACTAAATAAACAAAAAAATACTGACTTGTGTCCATTATACTTATTAGCCATGCGATTAGGTTGTCTGCGGTTCAAAAAAAAAAAAAAAAAAAAAAAAAAAAAAAAATTGACTGAAGAGGGTAACACGTGCCTGTGTGTCAGTCACTACAGAGCAAGTCATCTTGGCTTTGATCTGTCTGATAGTTTAAAGATGGGGCATTACGAGCCCGATACCACTTTATCAATCTGACCGATGAAAATGCCTAGCCAGAACTAATCACCTTAATCTTTCAAAATTCTAGATATATTCAAACAATAAGAAAAATAAATAATAAAGTAAATAAGTTCAGAGTAATTGATAATTTTTTTTTACCTACCTTTATTTCCTTTTTTTATTTATTTTGACCGCCCGTATTATACTCCTGTAAATGAAACGTATGTTTCCAAGGATTTAATATCTGCATAATTATTTTTCTGTTTTTTATTAAATTTTCTTGGGGTAATCTTTTGGCTCTCAACTTCTTATAGCTTAATAACAACAAACTATCTACTTTGAATAAATGCCGCTGAATTAACAGCTATGTACTTAGGTCTACTGGAAGCTTTTTTGAGTAAGTGAAAACATCATGCTCTTTACTGATTCCTTAAGCTTCCTAGGTTCCATGAAAAATGTATACTCAAAAGAAGCTATATTAGTCCTTGCATTTTGTCTGTTTTTGAGCTAAAGATGACAAATCGGATCGTTCTATACGTATGGTCACTTTGAACCATGGTCCAGTACGCAATGACATACCTGGCGATTGCAAATATGATCAAGCGGCTTAAGCTGCATCGTAAATTCCACCGGCTGACTGCTTTGAGAAATCCTACAGTGACTTATACCCTCTAATAACATTAAAATTAATAGACCAATAACAGATAAATTGGACCAAAACAGCATACAATGAACTAGGATAGACCAAACACTCAGGACAACCAAGAAAATCAACAATTCGTGTTAATCGCCGAGGAAGTCATATTGACAAATCTAAGATTCGGACCAACATCACTCATACATCAGTATTTATACATCAAGACCAATTTGTAGTAGTAACACTTTTTGTATAATATTTAATTTTTTCCCCCTTTTCTTTTCTATAATTTTATTCCACTAGTTTGTTTATTGCATTAATCAAGCATTTTAATTCTTATACGTCAGCAAACATCTCCATAGTAGTGGTTGGCCTCTTAACTAATTTAATATATATATACGAAAACGAAATATATCCTTTTTACCACACTCTATAGAAATTAAATTGTTCCAACAAGTCACGCATATGACTTCATTAATTTGATTCTTATATTAAAATATGAAATGGAATTCACCGGCCAACTTGCGAAACTTGTGATAATGCTTCTCTTACAGTGAAACACCGCTTCGAATGTCACAAATACTCGAAGGACTGCCGCGACCTCAACATCATAACGCCGCACAGTGGTTGAAAATCGACTATTTTCGGAAAAAACCTTGTCAAACCTGATCTGTAAGCCGCAAAAAAATAAAGTTGATATTATCATAACAACGATTAAATTTCCTATAAAATGCATAGGTTGGAGCCCCGCTTAACCGGATATTCGGATTAACCGGCGGTGTTAGGAAAATAGAAAAACGAATCATACATCAATTTTCGACTCGATATCGGCATAATTTAAGCACTTTTGCTGTTTTATGCTATTATTATTCTTGATCGTACTTACAGTACCATTTTATTTAATGAAAATACCAAACTTAGGTAAAGAAAAAAAAAATCAGACATAGTAGCAATCAATTATTTTTTTCGTTATACTTTTATTTTTAACTATTAAATGTATTATCATATTAAAATATTAGATTGGGGTGATCCGGCTTTGATATAATTTTGATAGGAGATGGTGGGACAGACTGTTCAATATAGGTTTAATAACTACAACTCAATCAGTGAAAACCCAGTTCCCTAATTCCTACTAAATAACAGCTGAACTTTTTTAATACCATTTTTTTAAATTAATTGATTACACAAAATATGTAGACCTGATTTTTGGAACGAACTTTTTACTCTATGACAACTCACCGAAATAGACAAATTGACAGCTCAACTACCTCTATCTGATGATCCCCCTCCGGTGTTTCACCCCAAAACAACAAAAAAAAAAAACAAGGCTGTTTTGTTTCTTACACACATTATAAATCTATCTTACGCACAACCTATTATCCTCTTCTTTAGAAGCTCTTCACACACAAAACTATTCTAAATCTACAACTAATCCTTCATCTTACCGTCCTATCGCAATCTACCTATAAAGGGGAGAGTATTTGAAAAACTTTTCTTGAACCGAATTAAGCCTTTACTTGAAAGTAGTGAGGTGATACCGAGTCATAGGTTTAATACTGTGCACGCCATTCTTTATTTTTCAAGTAAATTTGTTTTAATTTCCATGAGCTTCCTGCCACTTACTGTTAAAACGAGGCAAGAAAGTTTCGAAATCGATTGATTTCCACCAAGTTATCTGAGGTCATGTTAAAAAACTTATTATTAATAATTTTCAAACACATACTAAAATCACGGTAAGTGAAAAAGTTTTTTTTATCATCGATCTAATAACGATTCAGAATGACTTTATAAATGATGCTACATAGCTAGGAAGTAAGGCATGACGTTTTACTTAACATTTAGTAATAACCTAATTCGAAGCAGAAGCTCTATAACAAATAAACTGCAAGAAATAGCATAGGTAATTCAATAAAAAAAAAAAATCACACATTTACAGACGCAGGTGGACGCAGCTAAAATATGTTTTAATATTTCCTTGGAGGTGTCTTCTTCTTAAAAAAATGGGTTCTAAAACTGCGCTCGGCTGCGCTTGAAAAATATGGATTACCGAAAAAAAAATTTGGCATTTTTTTATTGCATTTATTCAGGATTTTATTTCGGGGTTAAAACATAGACAAAATAGAATGATTTTCATGGTCGTGTAATATGTGAGATCGCTTTTCATGATTATGAAGGAGAATCGCACCAAGAAACAAAAATGCGAGTAGCAAAAATAATTATAATATTATAAATTTTTCGTTGAAAAACAAGCTTTTTCAATGATCGATTTTCAAAGGGTCATAACAAGTGTAACAATCGGAATATCTCCGAATAAATTGGTGGAATGTGTTAGGTAACTATTCTATTTATTAATAATGAAAAGAAAAAGAATATTCCGATACCTTCAAAAAATAGGTTTTTTCCGCCTTTCAACCACTGTGCGCCGTATCCGTATAAAGCAAGCAATGGTATAGAAAAAACCCTTAGATACCTCAGTAATAATTAAAATTAATGCCATCCATTTAAGAACATCAGGCGTCGCTAATGGCCTGAGCAGTCGAAGCGACGTTAAACATCAAATAAAAAAAAATAAAATAAATAAACTATGAAATTATTATTTCAATAATTGAAAATATGAGGTTGAATATTCTTACCATTAATATAAAATATTCTTTTTTCCATGTTCTATAATACTTGCAATGTATTTCAATCATATTTGAATTTATAGTTTCGAATGTTTTGTCACAAAGTATTCTAGTTTAATCTTTTTGAATTAAAAAGTATGTACTAGTTACATAATTATTATTCATTTTTAATGCTTCTTAATTGAATTTATAAAACATTTATCAGACATTTTAAATTAAATTAAGAATTTATGAATAGTAGAAATATATGTATATATTTATATTTTTTAAAAATTCCTATCGCGTTCAGGCAGGGAGTTTAAAATGGAAGATTCTCAGAAAATTAGTAGATCTAGAAAAAGAAACTTAAGGACTTGTTAAAAAGGATTTGTTGTAATCTTGATTTAATTTATAATACCGTCATCTTCGAGGCCGGTGCAGCTTCGTGTGAAGTGGGGCACGGCAGCTTGATTTTCTCTTCTTTGGTAAATGGCTCAGGACAACATCTCGTTTGTATGGGAATATTTTTTTTTATCCTATTCTGTGAGACTCGAGACTTTCAAAGGTTCGGGAACATATATTTTAGGCCATGAGATGTCGTTTACATTTATTTTATGCGTCCGATTCGTGTAATTATTATCTTTATTATTATTATTATTATCATTTTTTTTTGTGTTTCAGCCTGTTGTTGGGATGGAATTTTAATTCAGCATCCGTTTTTCATTAAGAAGAAAGAATACACGGCTTATTTTTCAATTTAATAACACATAATTTAATTTTTAATCAACTTGGTTATTAATACCTACTACTGGGTTCCAACAACCGTATTATTTTGGGACATTCTAATCCGACAGCGATTTGTCGTCGAATTAAGTTATATTTGATTTTTGGTATCCAATTAAAACCTCGGGGGCTTTTAATTGGGTCATTTGTAATAGTCTCATTATATGCTCAAAATGTTCCAGACTAAGCGACGAAGCTGGAGATCATATCTTTTTCAGTTGTCACCACACAATTTTAATTTGTTCTCATTCGCTCTGCAGATTTTTTTTTCAATTTATCGTTTCTCTATTAAAAAATACGGTGTTATAGATACCTTTTTCCTGATATAATGAGCGTTGAACAAAGTATGAAATGAAAGGGGATTTCGCCGAGACTTGAAAAATCGTAATTTCTATTCGTAGAGACTACTAGGGCTTAAAATAAAAAATGGATATTTCAAATTTTGTTGGTGTATCAAATTGCATTAATCCCTCACCCACTCCCCTGGACCGGGTAACCATGTATAGCCTAGAAGGCGAGGAAGGGGTGGAACTTAAAAAGAATCGTATGTGGATCTTAAAAAAATATGTGGTTGTGTTAAAATTGCTACATTGGAGCAGGCAAAGTTGGCAATGATAGATTCACAGAAACTGTACTAAATTTTCATTTAAAGAATAAAAAAATAGTCATTTTGGAAAAATTTGAAATCCATCTAAATACGTATTGATTGAAAGCACAGAAAAAAAAAAAAAAAAAAAAAAAAAAATATATATATATATATATATATATATTTTCCATTATGCAGTTTGTATTTCAACTCCAAAATAGCATTGTCCAATCCGTCAATGGCATTCTTTGGAAGTGGTCAATCATTGGTAGTGATACGTTTAACGAGTGCATAATAACATATTACCTTTTAGCAGATATTTGTTGATCCGGGCCTTAAAGGCTGTCAGATTAATAAAAACTATAAATATTGAATAATATCTTTTTGGTGTATACAACATCCTCTTTCTCCAACTACTAATTTAAGTTGAAGTAATAACGATGTAGGTATATTCTTATTAAGTGTTAATATTATTTTATTATAAATAAACTCTCATTATTAATAAGGAGATAATTAAAATCCCAAAAAGGTTCCTGACGCCCAAGGTAAAGAATAAATACAATTCTTTACACTCAACGTGAAGAATTCTGTATGAAAAGAATGCTTTCATTACATGTTAAGACTTGATGTAATTTACGAGGCACCTCTGTTACTATCAAATGTTTGTCTCCACACCAAACTTGAAGTTTTCGATCAATTAAAGATACCAAAAGAATGATAAAAATCTATGTTTTATCGACATAAAATACAAGTGTAATTAACGAAAATAACAGACACTTCGCACTATTAAATCCAAGTGTGTTAAAGGCCATGAAAGAGATCGAGCTTACAAGCTAAAATCGTTTAGTCTTAATTCCTTCTCGGAGATATCAGACACAAAACACTTCGGCCGATTTTTGCCCGAAACCAGGTATTTCGGCCGAAACTGGTCGAAACCGTAACCGGTCGCCCACTAGTTTTTGAGCTAGTCTGTTCACACACACAGACTATTTCGCGGAACTTGGTTATTTGGCCTCAGGGGACCCCATAGCATATATTTCCGTTGAAAACCGGAAGATGAATTTTTCATGATCGCAATACTTTTCCTTACTATATTTTTCATATATAGATAAATTAAGTCATTTTAAGTCCTTCATCTACGGGTGGAAGGAAGTCCTTGGACCAGCCCACTTCACTCTGGGAAGAAGAGGAGTTGCACCTGGGAGGCCACCGGAATGAGACTCACTTTAAGAGAGACTAAGGAAAAGAAGAAATGGACTATTGTTTCTATTGCAGCGGTGGGTTGTTAGGTATGCCTACCACCCCACAACTGCAAACGCCCGTATTGCCTTAAAGGCAGGGGAGGGTTGTTAAATAAATAAATAAATAAATAAAAAAAAAAAAAAAAATATAGATAAATTAAAGTAAAAAGTCAAACTTAGAAAATATGAGCAAACGTAGAAATTATTGCAACGTGAAACCAAAACCGAAGTTTATTTCCTTACATTCTTCAAGTCCTAGATTTGCCTGGAACGGTTATATTCATGTATTACTACTTGATCACATGTTTGGATTGTTCTAGGCTTCTCTCATTGAGCCCACAACAAATGAAATATAAGAAAGGGTCGACTAGTGTCATAGTCCTACGTAACAACGAAGCATACAGTTGCTTTTGAGTCCCTGTGCTGTCATTGTTAGGCCGGGCGTAAGTTGGAACGCAGCTCCATGACGTGAGGCGAGGTGATGTGATCCAGGAAAGCAGGGATTGACACGTTCACTATGTTAATCCTGTGTGTACCACCGTTGGCTCACACTTGACTGCCTCATCGGGCGGCGTGTACCATCGGTGGCTAGCACTAGAATGCCTCCTTGGCCAAATAATTAGATCATTATCACTTTGACTGCCGAAAAAGAATACCTGAGAGTCACGCTTTCGTTTCGACAAATTTTTAAAATTTAATTCTCTGACAAGAGAACAGTTACTCGATTTCAGGTAACATGGCAGCCTAAGTGTTAAGAAAGTAGAAATAATTTCTATATAGCTGAAAATTAAAATAATGAAAATTTAACTTAAATTCATTTATTTTTACTTTCACTTACCTATATATGAAATATATAGTAAGTGGAAGTATTGCGATCGTGAAAAATTTCGACTTCCGGTTTTCAACGGAAATACACGTTTTGGGCTCCCCTGAGTCGAAATAACCAAGTCCCGCAAAATGGTCTGTGTGTGTGTGTGTGTGTGTGTGTGTGTGTGTGTCTGTGTGTGTGTGTGTGTGTGTGTGTGAACAGACTAGCTCAAAAACTATTAACCGTGCGAACCTGAAATTTGGTATTTAGTGTATGTATATGCCCGCGATGTGACAGCAAAAATTTCATCAAAATTGATGAAGGGGAGGGGGTACTTTATTTAATAACTTTTTAGGTTTTTTTCGATTTTCTCAAAAACGGCTCTAACGATTTTGATTAAACTAAGTATTTGACGTATTAATATGCCCTAGATATGACTGTAAAAATTTCATCAAAATTGATCAACCGGAAGGGGGACTTTACTTAATAAATTTTGTATCATTTTTATGTGTTTTTTTTTATTTACTCAATAAGGGCTTTAAAGATTTTGATCAAACTGGGTATTTGACGTTTGTATATGCCAAAGATGTGACAGCCAACATTTCATCAAAATTGGTTAAACGGAGGGGGCACTTTATTTCATAACTTTTTTTCCAATTTTTACCTTTTTTTCGATTATCTCAAAAACGGCTTTAATGATTTTGAATAAATTCGTCATGTTTAATGAAAATTAGGTGTTCAATAATATCAGGTAAGTTTTATCAGTATTAAAATTTTCTGAGGGGGCTTAAATGAGGAAGGGGCCTTTTTTGTTTTCCTATAAAGTACCTTTGTTTTAGTTTATATTGAGAAATTAACTGTCTCTCATCGCGCCCAAAAATAAGAAATGGCTAAATATGACATATGAAGAAAATCAAGTAAACATATACAGGAGAAAAAAAGAAAAAAATTCCGTCAACACATAAAAAACCCTAAGGCTGACGCATGCGCCGTACGCCTTTAATGACAAACCAATGCGTTATAATTAAAGATGCTCTGTTCATTTGATGAAAATTATTTGTTTCATCGGAACTAAATGAAATATTCAACAAGTACATAGTGAATTATAAAATCAGACGACTTGGAGTATTATGCTTGCATTGCCGAATTATCACAAGTAAAAACTTTTATTTAATAATAAAAGAAATTAGTTTTTTTTTTTTTTTGAGCAAATGAAAACAAAAATAAGAAATTAATGTGAAAAAATGTGTAACTTTGAAAGTGGCAATTAACAAAACAATAATTTCTAATCTAAGTAAGTTGGTAAGTGAAAGTTGTGTGTTGCGAGCACGCACCAGATTTTTATATTTATTATTCATATACTTATAAACGTATAAACATTTATTACTTTCACTTACCTATATATATGAAATATATAGTAAGTGGAAGTATTGCGATCGTGAAAATTTTCGACTTCCGGTTTTCAACGGAAATACACGTTTTGGGGTCCCCTGAGTCAAAATAACCAAGTCCCGCGAAATGGTCTGTGTGTGTGTGTGTGTGTGTCTGTGTGTGTGTGTGTGTGTGTGTGTGTGTGTGTGTGTGTGTGTGTGTGTGTGTGTGTGTGTGTGTGTGTGTGTGTGTGTGTGTGTGTGTGTGTGTGTGTGTGTGTGTGTGTGTGTGTGTATGTGTAAAGACTAGCTCAAAAACTATAAACCGCACAGACCTGAAATTAGGTATTTAGTGTTTGTATATGTCCGCGGTGTGACAGCAAAAATTTCATCAAATTTGATCAAAGGGAGGGGGTACTTTATTTAATAACTTTTTAAGTTTTTTCGATTTTCTCAAAAACGGCTCTAACGATTTTGATTAAACTGAGTATTTGATCTATTTATATGCCTGAAATATGACTGTAAAAATTTCATCAAAATTGATCAACCGGAGGGGGGACTTTACTTAATAAATTTTGTATCATTTTCACATGTTTTTTTTATTTACTCAAAAATGGTTTTAACGATTTTGATCAAACTTGGTATTTGATGTATTTATATGCCAAAGATGTGATAACCAACATTTCATCACAATTGATCAACCGGAGGGGGGACTTTACTTAATAAATTTTGTATCATTTTCACGGGTTTTTTTTTATTTACTCAAAAACGGCTTTAAAGATTAACAAAAATAAGATATGAATGTAGAAAAATGTGTGACTTTCGGAAATGATATTTAGCAAAACACGTCTATTTCTAATCTAAGTAAGTTGGTAAGTGAAAGTTGTGTGTTGCGCGCACGCACCAGATTTTTTTTAATAGCAATCATAATTAATATCATATTATAAACATAATTAGTAGGATAGTATTTTTTATTGTTTATTTTATTATTGTTGGATTGCCAATACTGCATGATGCCCTGGAATAGCTCCCATCCGATATAGCGAAAAGCATTAAACTCCGCCGCCAATGGGCAAGGAGCGTGAATTACAGTCCCGGTGTGAACGTGTTAAGCTGACTGCGCACAGGTGATGCGAAAGTTGGGACGTAATTCTATTGAAAAGTGCGGAACCGTAATTAATTTAAATAATTAAAACCGTTATTATATTAAAGTTCAGATGAATTCGAAGATCAATAAATAACATCAATATTTCAAGAAATACTTCAGTTGCTATTTAAAGAATGGTAAGTCATACGGAGAGACATATCTCACCTCACGGCTCAACGTTCGCTCCTCCTTTCTATTCTACTGAACACAAAAACTCACTTCACGTCACAGCACCTCACATAACGGAGCTGCGCCCCAATCTACGCCCGGCCTTAGTTACGGTTTCGTAAAGTGGTTAACATTTATAGGGTTTATAATGTTAACGTTCTCATAGATTCTCAACCGTATAGAAGATACGACCCTCATTGTTATAGAAACATCACAGACAAACAAAATAAACATCAGAAATGTCATAGAAACAACAGCATTACATATTTTACAACTTAAGTTTATGTTAATACTTAAGAGAGAATATTAATGATTTATAATATAACCTTCGGAGACCTCTCCGACTGTCATAGCCGGAAAATACCGACCACGGCCCGTCCTTGCGAGGGTGTAGCGAGGAACCAGGCCATGGTGCACCATCGGTTAATTAGACCAGGGTATGAGGACGACTTGGTGGGGCATCGCCGATCACTACTTCATGCTTTATTCATAATCCTTCTCCTTAAATCAAACCCTAATTCTCTCTTCTAAGCTCTGTAATTAAAGTCATTGCATAACGAGATTGTAGGAACGGGGGTGTCGATTTGTGGGTCATGGGTATGTCTCAATATATCTAGGATGCATGAGCGAAATCTGAGTGCTTAATTTACTAGTCTTACGTAGATTTTTTATCCGCCCATGTCCAAAGTTTCATTTATAAAATATGATAAATAAATAAGTATAATAAAAGAGGTTGAGGAATTGTCTAACAAAAGAAAGACGCTGTAAGTCTCTCATTGATGTTAATGAAAATTTATTTGAAGGTTCCAGGCACAATATTTTACCATTCGCGCCAATGGGCTCTAGAAGCCGAGATAAATAATAATACACATAACATTAAGTCTAACAATAATATTCGGCGTAACAACTCAGCATTCGGCTCTCATCCCTCCAGTTTCAACGATTAATAAGGGTACGTGCATCCACCACTACACCTTCCATTCAACCCGAGTTTTGTCTCTCCATTCTTCGAGTACCATGGATTCCTTCTATGAGGATCTTCTGGGGATTCAAAGTGTCCTCCATCCTTGCCACGTGGCCGCCCTTTGTTTGTTGCTTGCTTGCCCCTTGTTGAAAAAATTGTTTGTCGTGACATGTGAGATCTTGATGATAACCCTCTCGGTTTTAAATTAACCATAAATTAAAACTAATTAAATAAGTAATTTTTGTTTAATATTAGACGTGTTTCTGTGCTACATTAATAAGTTCAGGAACCGGTACTCATGCGTACAACTATTATTGCATGGGCGCTGTGAATTATATCTATAATTATAATAAAAGACAGTGTATCAATGGACATGACCAATTTTTATCCCTTCCAAATGTTTCGTGCGCATGCTTAACAGGATCAGAATTCGTTTGCTCGTTGCTCGTTGTAAAAAATATATTGTTTTTTTTATGGTAGTATATATCATTGCAAGGGCGTACCCAGGATCAAAACTAGGGGGGGGGTGGCAAGCTATGGTCGTTCAGGTTGTAACATCTTACCGCGGAAAAGATGAATGAAACCAAAATTATGTATAATTATAGCAGTGCTTTATCAACTAAGTTATTGCAATTATTACCTTGAAAAAAATTATTTTATTACTGCTTCCCGGCTTAAAAGCCTTAAAAAAAAGCTGACCCCCCCCCGCCACCCCACGGGGTACGCCCATGTATCATTGTTTAATAAGGTTGGAAGCGATATTTTTTTATTCAATCAATTTATTTCTGAATTGACTATTTCTTATTTTCAATTACTACTTCCGAATCTCAAAACGATGTAATTTACTTATTTTTTGTATATATACATACCCACTTATGTTTTAACCCTCATCTTTGTTTATTCTATTTTAACTCTCTCACCATATTTTTTCTGTTACCATTCTCAAAATTATTTCGAAATATGCGAAATTAAAATTAAAAGTATTATTATTTAATTAATGAAAAAACAAAACAACTTACAATGGTTAACTTGGTTTTATTGAAATTAAGGTTGGCGAAGTTAGAACCGTTTAAATGAACGCTGTTAGAGTACGTGTACTGCATGCAAGAATATACCTCAGATTTTTATTATTGTTTATTTTTTATTTAAACAATTAATCAACGATTTGAATAACTACTATAACAAATTTTTTTTTTTTATTTATTTTTTTTTTTTTGGGGGACTTTAAGGCTTCCACTGAAGCCCTATACTGCCCATACTAACACCCATGGCACTGGGTGATACTTCTCCTACGAAAGAAAAGCACCACCCCGGGCGGGACTCGAACCCGCATCTCCGGCGTGTGAGTACGGCGCTTTACCGCACAGCCACACCGGGCCCAAACAAATTTATTGAATGTTCATAAATAAACATTAATGTTTAGCCCTCATATGAATCGTTTTGTTGCTATCAACAACCGCCATCACAATTTATAAAATGTTCCCGTTACTTGTGGAAGACCCTGTTTGTATATTAAATAAAATGCAGATCCGGCTTTTATGCGTATCCATTATTTATATTTTTTAATTGGCCCAAATTTGTGTTTAAGCCTGCATCGAAGTTTCATTTTTATAATTACATATCGGTATGCATATACAAGAGCTCGGATATTGTAATTCCTTCACAAACCAATCATCGGGATAATTATACGTAGGAGGCCCAGTTTTTCAATACTAACGTGTCCCTTAATTAAACGTGTCCCAAAAATACTATGTACTGTCCCAATACTAACTAAATGCATATGATTTTATTTTTTTATTTTTTATAAGTCCTAGACTTTTGATAAACGATAATTTTTGGATGCATTTAATCTTTATAAGCTTTGCAAATTGTATTTGTGGTCGGAACTTAATTATTAGGCTATCGGCTGAATATTACAACCATCAGATCATAAAAATTCATAATTGGTATCAATAAATTTATCAGTTATGATTTTATCTATTTATAATTTTATACGTTCACCAGGTTCGAGGCTACTTGTTCTTATTAGCACATTATAATATAATATTATTTATTATTTATAATAATAAAATGAGTGTTTAGTTAAATGCTGTTTTGAATAATAATGTAAAATTTATATTAATACAAATCATCCTAAAATTCATATCTAGGCATATCACTGATAAAAATTATGTCTGTATTAAAGCAATTAACATTAAATCATATAAGGAGTATTTATTTTTTACATTCTGCTTTAAGATTCTATATTTTTTGCATTTTTTTTTTATTAGTACGAATGTACCTAAAAGTTTTTTTTTTTTTTAAATTTATCTCGATTTACTAAAGTTATAAATTGTCTATTTTAGTTTAAATGTGGAAGTCAAAAGAGAAAGAGGCTGTTCTGAACATCCGGTTAAGAAATTATGACTTCAACGTCTGGACCATTCATCTGTCCCAGGTAAGCCTCTATTGTTTCTCTTTATAATGAAATCAAAACTCCTCAGTTAAAATATTTATTAGATTGAATTTTGTAATAATATATCGTTCGAGATCAGTAAATAAATCTGCATTAATCTCCACCTCCCATTTCTTGAGAGGTTGGGGAGGGAAAAAGATACTTTTGTACTAAAAGGACGATTTATATTATTGTTAACTATCATTTTTTTAAATAATGCGCGGCTAAAAATAAATGAGTTTGTAGTTTATAAGAGTTACATATTATATCAGTTTTATATAATAATTGCAGATTTAAAGACTCAGATAATGTTCGAAGATAATGTTTATAAAGATAATTGGTGTTGTGAACTTGATCAAAGGGGTTTGGCTGGAAATTGGAAATTCAAAGTATCAATTTATTTTTTTTAATTTTACTTCGGGTTTCAAAAATTTAGAAAAAATATCACATTCCATCATACGTACGCGTCAACCTTCAATTGTTGAGGGTTTCAGCATTAATGATTACTTTGAATGGAGTTTTTCTATATGAACCCTTAGATCGGTTAGCATTTTTTTCTGGCATATACAGTGGTCTCAAATATAGTGGTTGAGGTTATATCATGATTTCCAGTCGAGCCTGAACTATTCATATCCTGCTAAGCCAGGTTACCCTCAAAGGACCTTAAGGACCGACCCGACGGACAGCTGCGGTTATTATCCCGATTACTGAGATCTGCAGTTAGAGCCGAGCTAATGATCGCCCCCGAAGACCGGAGGATCCTATCCCATTCCGATTACCTGGGCCTGCTTCCTCCTTCCCTGATCGCTCCTCACACCGCCACTTAATTGCAAATAAACTGGCCTCCACTTCTTCGAGCTATCAAATTGATTTCGGCTTCCTAATTGTGGTTAACGAGCGCCCAAAACGCCGGGGTCCAAAACGTCTTTCCATTTCGTAGCCGTCTTGGATCGGGAACCCTTCCATTAGGCGCATTAAATGAAATGGCCTTTAAGCAAATAAATTAGCCTGGCAACACCGCTACTAAATCAGATTCCAATAGAACAATCGATAATTAATGTTTTTCGTCTGCTTCTTTGATTATTTATTATTCTATTAATTTATTTGGACTTGATATTTTTCGCATTTTTTCTTCAGTTGCGTAAGGTAATATTTAAAACAGAAGCTCTTATTTTAGGTTTAAGACGAAATTATCATGCTTCTCTCAAAATCATTACCTAGAGTAATATATAAGAATTTCGCCAAGAAAAAATCGAAGACCTTTAAAAGTAGCTGTGAACAAGACCTCTATATATTTATCCCTTTAGAAGGTAGGAGAACATTAACAAAATATTTTATCCACTGTAAAAATATAAACATTGGAATATTTTCCTTCTTGATTGGCGTTACAGTCCACAAAACTACTTACACATCCTGTTCCATTCCACCCCGTTCATGGCTTTGGTACGCTCTCGTCTGTTGAAGATCGCCTTCCACGTCATCCAGCAATCTTTTAGGAGGTCTACCTCTCTGTTTTGTTCTTCCTGGATGTTCATACAGTATTTGTCTAGGCCATCTCGATGATATGACTCTTTCTACGTGTCCCAATCTTCTTTTCTTTATTACGTTAAAAATGACAAAAGAAGTACTCAGATATTTAAGTTTAGAAATAAAAGTTCTTTGATCCCTTTTCTATATTCAATTCAGGCTAGAATCCCTATAGAATTTTATCATTAATCAGTTTAGGGTTGAATTTTCTCGTTTCATACATATTCTTATTAAAAGACCAAGCTCAGAAAATGGACCCACGTTTAAATCATTTTTAAAGACCGGTGTGAAAATATTTTAATGCTGACTTTATACAATACAAAATTTACTTTAATAAGCTAATATTTCAAAAAAGGTCTTTCCGATTTTTTGAGCAAAGTTTTAGAAACTTTGGGAATCCATACACAAATGAATTCTACTTGGCATGTGTATATTTGAAGAATAGCCCTTCATTTTTATGCTCACGGGATATATTATTGAAGTGGAATACATTTGAAAGTAAGGTTCCCGTAATATTGTAATGGAATGGATCACATAAGGTTCAGCTTGGAACTGTTTAGTATAAAAAATAACGCTTTTTAAAGTTTTCTTAAATCAAACTTATTTTTATTCAATAGGTACCTACCTTATCCATAAAGTTTCGGCATAAGTAAAAACATAAAAAATCAACCTTTTAATTTTTTTTTTTTTAATACAAATATTGTATTCTAATTCTTTTCAATTACCTTCTATTTTTTATTACAGATATCTGGAAAAGTTAAAGTCACCACTAATTCATTTTTGTAAAAATTTTCTTACTTATTTCAATCCAACAATGGTCTCATGTATAAAACTGAAATGTCCATGTGTTTTTCTTTCACTTACCTATATATTTCATACATCTAGCTATTTTTTTTATGCGTATAACACTCTCATTAAAAGGATTAGTCTGCCAATCAGATCACTAATCTGTCATTTTTATTTAGTGGAGCATTTATAGAGTTTTAGGCGTGGAGCATGAGCGAAAAAATGATATCTACTGAAAAGGTAAAAGTGCCTAGTGTGTGTGTGTGTGTGTGTGTGTGTGTGTGTGTGTGTGTGTGTGTGTGTGTGTGTGTGTGTGTGTGTGTGTGTGTGTGTGTGTGTGTGTGTGTGTGTGTGTGTGTGTGTGTGTGTGTGTGTGTGTGTGTGTGTGTGTTTGTGTGTTCTTGTGTGTTCTTGTGTGTGTGTGTGTGTGTGTGTGTGTGTGTGTGTGTGTGTGTGTGTGTGTGAGTGCGTGCGTGCGTGTGAACAGATTAGCTCAAAAACTATAAGCCTATATACAAAACTGAAATTGGGTATTTGGTGTATGTACCTATATGCCCGCGATGTGACAGCGAAAATTTCATCAAAATTGGTCAAACGGAGAGGGTACTTTACTTAATAAATGTTTTCTCATCATCACGTGTTTTTTTTTTATTTACTCAAAAACGGCTGTAATTATTTTGATTAAACTCGATATTTAATGTATGTATATGCCCGCGATGTGACAGCCAAAATTTTACTAACCGTATTATGGTATAAAAGCTTTTATTTATTAATAAAAACATTTTTTTTACTTTAGAGGGTAAAGAAAATACGTGATGCTTAATTTTTTTAAAGCATCGAGGGTGTACAAAAATATTGTAAAAGATAATAGTCTATAATTAATTATGTTTTAGTCTAGAAAATTTTGTTCCATAATAAATTTCCGCAATATAAAGCGATTTTAGAGGAGCAGTAATCGTTCTCGATTTCCAGAAAGGCATAAGAGACCAGCTTTACAACGAGACGTAAATGCACCTATCGATTCACATTCACGATATATTTACAAAAAGCAACTCGTAGTAAAAGACAAGCAAGCAGTAAAAAAAACTCGATGAAATTAGGTCCCTTAAAAAATATATAAGCAATAATGAACCGAAAAGTACTGAGAGCTTCCAAATTTTGCTATACAGATACTCTATAATTTATGGAGATATACAAATATAAGCATATAAATGTGGAAAAATGTGTGAATGGCATTTAAAAATTATCGAAATGCGTCGATTTCTAATCTAAGTAAATTCGTAAGTGAAAGTTGTGTGTTGCGCGCATGGCACCAGACTTTTTTATCTTGAAATTCGAAAATTAGACTATGCATTTTCTTGTAACTTTTACGAAACATGCTTGATTTCATGTACTTGCATGAATGTACATTTTAAGGCAATTTTTTTTCTTTATTTTTTGTCTACTATTTTTGTGGAAATTGATAGTTTTCTATCTTCAGAACCAATGAAGAAATAAATAACGGAAATCGAGCAATGTTAAGGTTTTATCACCCATATCTCTTATAAAAATGCCCTTACGTTATTTATCTTAAGGGTCGAATAGTAACCGATGGATTTACTTTTACTTTTAAAAGAACTTTTACACAACATTATTGTGTAGTCAAATGGAGTCCACATCTACAATACTTTGCTTGTTAATGCCTGGAATAGTGAAGGAATAGGAGTGTATCTTTAAATATAAAAATTAAATAAAGTCGGTAAACATTTCATAATCCTTACCTATTCCACAGCAATTCAATGTTGGCCACTATGTGTTATGATGTTTTTAGGGTAAATCTCAGCTTAATACATTTATTCATATTCCCAAATTTAATATTCGAGTAAACCACAGCAAGACGTGGTAGGGTTTAGCTAATAGTTAATATTTATATTTATGGTACTAAATATTAATATTTATAGCGCAGCAGGGTTCCTGGACTGTGACATTCGCGTGTTGCTAGAACACCGGTATTATTACTGGTACTTTATAGGAGTATTTTTCTGATTTTTTCCCTCACTAGAAATGACTTGTTAAAGTGTGCCAGTTATAAAAATAACAAGATTGTCCGGACATGCTTTACTCTGAGACCACTGCCTATATATAGGGTTGGTTGAAATTTTATGAAAAGTCTTTTGAAACCGGAATTCATCATATGTTTTACTGGTTTTGAGGTAAAACAACTTTTATGCATTTGGTATTGACAAAGGAAGTATATTTTTGATATATTTCTTCCGGCTCAAGAGATAATTAAGCAATGGCCAGTATAAGACTCAAATTAATTCTGATTTACGTTAATCTTCTCAGCAAACAGAAATGGCTACAGGCGTGTCGAAATTAAAATTAAAGAGATAAGAATTTTCATAAACGAATAATTTATTTCAATGGGTTTTGGTCATTCAAATTGGGATTTGCCAAATTATTTTTAGTACCTATTTCCCTTGTTATTGTTATTATTCCATACTGATAAAATTTGTTGACCCCAAATTGAAAAAAAATAATAAAATACTTATTTGTTATTTATTTAGAAACACGATTAAAAGTTTAGATATTACTTACCAAGGATATAAAATCTACTGAAATAGTACTGCAATGTATAGTAAAACCTAAAACAGTTGTTTCTATCCTTGCAGTGAATTATATCAAGCTTTTTTAATATTTTAAATTCTACCAAATACAAATGAGTAAAAACTAGGCGCGTAAATAATGGTCGGCTTCTTTAAAAATCCTTTTTGGGTAATAATAAAGAGTTTCAGTTCGAAACTTTAGTTATTTCATTCGCCTACTTTTTGAACAACGAAGGGCCCATCATCTTGGCCTGACCCCTTGTGAGATGTGAAGGTTTTCTGGTTTGTGAAGGTGAGAGTGAAAATCCTGCCCGGAGTAAATTATTAATACTCTGGGCAGGATTTTCAATACATAATGTTTAAATTTTGCGGTCAATAATAGTACCGCATTTTTACTCAATACGACCATGGACATCATCAATTCGGAACAACAGATGAGAAGAAATTATATTAACAAGATTACGAATTGGACATACACTACTCACACATCATAATTTGCTGACTGGAAAACCAAGACCAAATTATATACAGTGTAACGTACACTTGACAGTTAAACACTTACTGACTGACTGCAGACAGTTGCTAGGTACGGATCTTCCATACCATTTAGCGACCCTGCTAAATGACAAAAGCACACATATTTCAGATATATTTAATTACTTAAAACATATACAAACAGATCTAAAAACACTTCACTTTATAAATGTTTTATTTATTTACGCATTGATTTACTTTTTTTTATCTTATTTTCTATCTTTTCATTTTCTTTATCATTATTTTTATATATTCCTTTTTTTGTTTTTCTCACTCTACCATTTTTAAATCATCAGGAACAATACTAAGCTGTTATTAGTAATATATAAAAAAAAAATTAAAATTAAGTCAGCAAACATCACCCTGTTTGTGGATTGCCTGAAATCATACAAATAAATAAATAATAGTAAAGAATTCGAAATTAGCTCTTGGAGCTCTAGTAAATCGGTAAACAATGAAATTGATAAAAATTTAGAAAAATAAAATGACCAAATATAACTGGAAATGTCGCTTAAGAAATATGTCCAAAGAAGTCTATTATCGTTTTTTTTTTATGTTTTGGGCTCCTAGCATGTCGGGAAAAATAACATGTTCTGAGGGGGGGCTTAAATGGGGAAGGGGCTTTTTATGTTTTCCTATAAAGTACCTTTGATTTTGTTTATATGGAGAAATTAACTGTCTCTCGTTACACCTTAAAATAATAAATGGATAAATATGAAATATGAAAAAATCATGTAAACATATGCAGAAGAAAAAAAGAAAAATATTCCGTCAACGTAGACCCCACGCATGCGCAGTACGCCTTTAATGACCGACGATTGTTGATAATTAAAGACTTTCTGTTTATTTAATGGAAATTATTTGTTTCCTGGTAAATAAATGGTAAATGAAAATCAGGCGGGATGGAGTATTGCATTGTCACATTATCACAAGTAAAAACTTTTATTTAATAATAAAAAAAATTAGAGTAGGTAATTTAAAGAGCAAATAGAAACAAAAATAAATAATTGAATGTGGAATAATGTGTCTTCGTGGAAAGGCATTTAGCAAAAAACGTCAATTTCTAATCTAAGTAAGTCAGTACGTGAAAGTTGTGTGTTGCGCGTATCGTACCAGATTTTTTTTAGAAGAAACTGTTTTCTATAAATTTAAATCTGTGGGCATGAAGGGCTTATAAATGGTTTCATTATGATTAGTTAATTATTTTGAATTTTTATTCTCATTAAATATTTCTTTTTTCTGATTTTAGAAATTGAAATTCATTTATAAAAAAAAAAAAAAAAAAATGAAGTATAAAACTAGATCCTTTACGCTGTAGGTAAATACAATTCCCCATGTAAAGAATGCATTCGCTGAGTGTAAAGAATGGATGTAATTTACGCGGTATATCCCTGGTTGTAGCTATTTATCAATCCAGATTGATTACTAAAAACAACTTACTATAGTTTACCTCAATTAAAATCTAATTAATTTTTGATCTATATACTTGTAGCAATGATTTCTTAAACCTGATACTCTATAAGTTATAGACTATGACTTAATAATGAGCCCATGCTTAATTTTCCTATTATTATTATTGTGATTTTAATGAGTCGTTAAAAAAAAAAAAAAATTATACGTGAAGGATAATTAAAAACACAAAGAAGTATCATATACATTGTTGAAATTGTGAAAATTATGTCTCTAATTATTAAAAAAAAGTCATATTATATACAAATGATAGCTCAATTTTAAACTTCAAAAAAGAAAAGTTTTCAGTGGAGGTAGTAAAGGCTGGTCTAGGCAGCAAAAGATCTACAAGGCCTAAAGTTAGCTATAAAAAAAAAAAAAAAAAAAAGTAGTGATTGAAAGGAATTTATATTCATGTTTTTATAATATATTTATTATATGAAGGAAGTGTATGGAAAAATAGTATTTATCATTCATTTAATTAAATTGGAAAACAGAAAACTGATGATCATGTTAATATGTTAGACATGGATCACGATAATTACGTAATTATATACGTAGTTAATTTAGCGTTGCATTTTTTCGCTATCCTCGCAAAGGTTTTTTATGACTCGCGGTATTGCTAGATAGAGATTAATGAGTAATGTATGTTCACACGCTTAATGGATACGCCATATTAAGCCCTGAAGAAATAAAGAAAACAAAGACCTTGTAACCAGTTGTAGTTCCTCAATGAAGACTAATCCTCCTCTTTACAGGGCGATCTGTCTTTGTGAGTAGAAGCGAAGGGCGGACATCAAGCCGTACCTAGCTGCCTCCTACAGTTTGTTGAAAACGCGGTAGCCCAGTGATATTTCAGGCTCCTCAGGAACGCCCACTATAAGAGCGTACGTCTTGGAGGACCTTGGGCTGTTCCTCGTAAGATGAACTATCGATACCGGTATATCATCGATTGTGACACCTTGTATGAGTGAACATTCTTCTATGCTGAAATCGTTCAGCCGATAGGTTCTTCGATATTTATTTTCATACGATAATTTGGTCCAAATATCGCTGGTCCAGAACAAGACTAATCAAACTAAAAAAGCTTTGTTGTTGAAATTATTTTTTTTTCTTTTCAAGTTACAAGACAAGAATGAGAAATTAAAAAGAAATTGGTGAAATTTTGAAATAATTTGCTTTCAATAATGCTTTGTTCATCCAGTACCTAAGAAATCATTCAGGAATAAATGTGTTTTGTAATTTTGCATTAATCACTCATAAGAAAAGTTAGAACATTAAGTCTTATTAGAACATTCAAACTTTTCATTTTGATAAGTATGCATTTAGGATGGAATGCAGTTTTCGAGAGGTATGAGGTAAAAGTTTTTTACTTCCATTTAGGTCATATAAAATTAACATGATTATGTTTAATGTTATAAACAATGAAAATATTACAATTTCACAACAATCTATATATGCTCAATTAAAGGGCGGTAAGGTAAGAATTTCGAAACTTATTTTCAAGTAAAATAAATGTCAAATATGATCGTTTTACGATAATTAGCTATAACATAAAATCAATTATCTATAAATTGTACGTGGATTGAGAATGTTAAACTCATCATCCACGATACATTTTTTCCTGATTTTGAGAGTAATCTTCACCCGCATAAGGGTTGTAATTTTCGAATAAGACCATTCCTACGAAGATGCATTATTAATATTGCATAATATTAAAAGTTATCGCTAATTATAGGTGGGAAAATCACATTTTGCCGATGAGACGTTTTTCTTTAAGTGCATGGGATAAACTTTTTTCGCATCGATTATTTCTTCTGTATTGGTTTTAATTTAATACAGACGTCACATTTACCTATAATATATGCATATATGAATTCATATTAAAAATGCACACCCGCCTCCTTTAATGCTTATGTTTGTTAATTTTCTTGTTAAATTTTTAATTTTATATTTTTTATTAATTTTTATTAATATTTAATTACAATTTTTTAAAGTAAGCCTGAATGAAAACGAATATGTTTGACTCTTCTTTTACTAGTAAATCAGGTCACCTCGAATGCTAATAATAGATGGAAATAAGCTTCCTGTTCCATGCGTTCAGCTCACCGATTTACTGATACTATAAGGGCCTATTCACACTATCGGTTTTGCGCCCGCTCCACTCTCGCTCCGCTCCCGGTCCGCTCTCGCTCTACCTCATTCACACTAGCGCTCCGCTCCCGCTCCACTCCCGGTCCGCTCTCCTAATGTCTTACCATATTCACACTATATAATTTTACACCGTTCAATTTTGAAAGGTTTAAGCTATTAAAGCCATTAATAATCGAAGTTGTCTGTATTCGGATTTTAATTAATGATTAACTTTCAGTTATTTAAGTATTCATTTATTCTTCAATTTTACGGCCAAAAAAAACAAAACAATTTTTCGTTTGTAGAAATAGCTGGTAAGTGTACTTTTCCTGATGAAGAAGATAATATTATCAAAAAATATAATAAGAAGAATATATTGCAACACAATGATAATTATTAATAATAATTATAAATTAATTTAATTAATGGTGAAGAAATAATTTAATTTTTTTTCGGAATGTATTCGAATACGTTTGAAAATTTCAAGTTGAAATCGGTAAATGCTACAACTTTACCGATTGTATTTACTTCTTTTCCTGATTATGTAAAATTCGGCATATATATATATATTTTTTTTTTTTTTTTTAAAGTTGTTTGTTAAGTTTTTTGGCCGTAAAATTGATGAATAAATAATTACTTTAATAACTGAAAGTTAATTATTAATTAAAATCCAAATACAGGCGGTTTCGATTATTAATGGCTTCAATCGTGAACGGTGTAAAATTATATAATGTGAATATGAAAAGACTTTAAGAGAGTGGAGCGAGAGTGGAGCAAGAGTGGAGCGGGAGCGGAGCGAGGCCGGACCTGGGCCAATATTGTGATTAACCTCTCTCTATTCCTCTTTAGAATATTTTGCCAGTGAGACCGGACCTGGAGCGGAGCGGGAGCGGAGCGCTAGTGTGAATGGGGTAGAGCGAGAGCACTGGGAGTGGAGCGAGACCGGAGCGGTACCGATAGTGGAATTCTCTGTCTATTTCTCTTTAGAATATTTGAGCGGACCGGGAGTGGAGCGGGAGCGGAGCGATAGTGTGAATCCGCCCTAATGTACTAGTCAAGGTATAAAATATTCTTTTAATTTAGGCTACTATTTTTTCCTAATTTGAAATAAAGGATAAAATACACCAACAATATGTTTTACATTATTGTAAGTAGTAATCAATATTGGAGAGTTGGTTAGCTTCAAGAGATTTAGCAATCGTTATGATAGTCCTTTTGAAACCCGATACGGGCTCAAACAATCCATTTGTTGCATTAGCTTTTCTGTCTTGTTGGTACTTTTTATGACTACTCACGTTTTCACTCGAGGGGAGACCTAGCGGTAAGATATTATGTCCGACCTGATTATTATTTAGATATGCGGTAAAGAAGATAGACAATCGCCGAAGTGGTGTACTCGAAAAGTCCATTATCTCCTCCGCCTAATCCGTTTACCAAGATTAAGCTCTTTGTTTTCTTTGTTGGGAACATTAACACAGCCGTGGCTCCCGTGTTACCCCTAATACCCTATTAGCCCGGAGACCACCCAGGGTTGTTGGCCATATACCGGAGGATTACCGGTAATACCGGAGCCGATTTAGATCTGATAGGAGATCTCCGGACCTCTTGCAGGTGGTCTCTTCAGCATCTGTAATCACCGCTGATGGACCTGGGATCCAATTTCTCCCTGAAGACGAGCTCACAGAACGAACGTTGCATTTAATGCCATTTAGTTTTTAATTACAGCCTCCTTCTGGCCGATCTTCGCTACGGTCACGTACTTAATGGGATGCACAGTTTCTTCTTTTCTGGCTTTCTGAAGGTTTCGCAGTCTTAGTTAATTTTTTCCCCTTCTGTTTACATCCCTAAACAACTAATTAATATATTCCAAGAGGTAATAATATTGAATTATACTTATGACTGATTACGGCCCGGATTTTCATGAAAAATGAAAAGCTAATTATGTAAATACAGAGTAATTATAAACACTCATACATGTAAGAATAAAGGTGAAATATGTAAAAACCAAATCCTAAAATTTGATCAACAAATTCAAGACAAAACTTTTGAAAAAATTTTGTTGAATAACCTTTACTTATTTTGTTCTCAACTACTTATCTACGTTACAAAGATTGAAAATTTTTTTCACTAGTAAATCTCAATAGAAAAAAATTGGGTGTGGTCGGGATTCTAACCTGGGTCTCTGCATCACCGTTGCGATGTGTTAGCAATTGTGCTACAAGAGCCCCATACCTTCAGATATTTCAACTTTCTCTGTCCCACTGATTTTAATTAAGGAAAATTTAACTTCAAATAAATAAGAGACTATTTATTTTAATAAATAAATTTTTACTTTCACTTACCTATATATGAAGTATATAGTAAGTGGAAGTATTGCGATCGTGAAAAATTTCGACTTCCGGTTTTCAACGGAAATACGCGTTTTGGGGTCCCCTGAGTCTAATTAACCAAGTCCCGTGTGTGTGTGTGTGAGTGTGTGTGTGTGTGTGTGTGTACAGACTAGCTCAAAAACTATAAACGAACCTGGTGCGAACCTGAAATTGGGTATTTAGTGTATGTATATGCCCGGGATGTGACAGCAAAAAATTCATCAAAATTGCTCAAAGGGATGGGGTACTTTATTTAATAACTTTTTTAGTTTTTTTTTATTTTCTCAAAAACGGCTCTAACGATTTTAATTAAACTGAGTATTTGATCTATTTATATGCCCGAGATATGACTGTAAAAATATTTCATCAAAATTGATCAACCGGAGGGGAGACTTTACTTAATAAATTTTGTATCATTTTCACGTGTTTTTATTTTATTTACTCAAAAAAGGCTTTAACGATTTTGATCAAACTGGGTATTTGATGTATGTATATTCCAAAGATGTGATTGCCAACATTTCATCAAAAGTGGTTAAACCGGGCGGGCACTTTATTTCATAATATTTTTTCCAATTTTTACCTTTTTTTTCGATGATCTCAAAAACGGCTTTAACGATTTTTATCAAATTCATCATGTGAAATGAAAATTAGGTGTTCTTTAATATCAGGTAAGCTTTATCATTATTAAAATGTTCTGAGGGGGCTTTTTTGGGGGGGGGGGGGTTGTGGCCTTTTTTGTTTGTTTGTTTCCTATAAAGTACCTTTGTTTTTGTTTATATGGAGAAATTAACTGTCTCTCGTTACGCCTAAAAATAAGAAATGGTTAAATATGAGATATGATAATAATAAAGAAAGCATAAAAAGGAGAAAAAAATAAAAATATTCCGTCAACTCATAAAACTCGTTGAGCCCACGCATGCGGAGTACGCCTTTAATGATAGACCATTCTTCATAATTAAAGCCGTTTTGTTCATTTGAGAAGTGGCAATTAACAAAACGCATTAATTTCTAATCTAAGTAAGTTGGTAAGTGAAAGTTGTGTGTTGCGCGCACGCACAAGATTTTTAACTTTCATAATCAGAACCCTCCAAACTAAACAGACTATTAAATTTAATAATTTTTTGTGTAAGTTATTTATTACCAGTAAAAATTAAAGAAATCAACTTTAAGCTCTAAGGGCGGGGATAAATATCTTTTCTCATCAAATTAATTTTTAATTTATTTTCCAGTTCCATTTCCCTAATCGAATTAAGCTTTGAAGGTGTAACTTAAATAATAGAATCAATAAAATAATAAATAATGCCAATAAAATAATGTATTTCATGAATTATATTGTTCAAATGGATGAATTTACACATTTTATCCAATAATGTTACAGCCATTCCTAAAATATATTTGATGCAATAATATAAAAATTAAAGCTTATATAAAAAAAATTAATTTTATTATTTAGCAAAATCTAAGCTCATCCCTTTAAGTGTAGAAAGGATTTATATAAAAATAAATTGGAAATACCCGGAGTGAAGGCAATTTTTTATTTTTATTTTTATTCTCACCACTAAAGAAAATCTTTTAGTCATTAATGAAAAAGGAATTAATCTATTATCGTCATTTGGCCAGGAATTATAGATTTTTGGCCACCGAATTACAAAAATTTTTCATCGTGTTATGAGTTCCAAAGAAGGAATTCCATTTTGACAAATAGGTTTTTTTGAGCTAGACCAGTCTTGCCTTGGACAAGCTATGTATTAATAATATATGATGTGATTAAAACTGATACAATCCCTAATTTGTAAGGAATATTTTTATGCTATTTTAAAAAGGACTCAATAATGTTAAGACTTCAACTGTCAAGCTTCGTCTAAGTGATATCCTTTTCGGAACAAAAACTGATTGGTAAGTTCAAATACCAAGATCGCGAGGTTTTCATTAAATTAAAAAAGAAAATATTAAATATTAAGTAAATATAGACGAATCTATGTAATATTTAGAACTGTGAATAACTTCATCAAATGTATGTAGCGTATGATAAAAATGTTCCTGAAATGTCAGCTACTGTAACACATATAAAAAAATAGTGTCAGTTAATCCTATGTAACTGTGTAATTATTTGTCGTTTCAAAAGATTGAGTCACTGGATATTTGTCGAATTAGATCGGCGTGCGTAAGAAATAAATTCACCTACACCGAATAGCGGTTAATCAAGGCGAATTGAGATTTTCATGAATTAATAAAGCGAATGAATAATGACACGTAATTCATGATTAGTTACTTCATTTATTATACGTAATTAGTTCGATAATGACCTGCATATTATACTGAACCGTTCAATCAACTTTCAACTCAACAACTATACTGCTAGGATTAAAATAATTTAATCTTTAAATGCAATTTGTTCCAACCTGCAAATGATTCATTTAAATGAAAAAGTAAATAAAAAAATCCCATTAATATAGAAGAAAAAGCTAACCCGATCTTGATAATTAAAACTTGAAGAGAAATGCAATCTCTTTCAAGGGTATTTAATATTTTATCAATTCATATATCATAATTGCGTTATACTATATTCTTTTCCAGCCACCCATATTAATTGAAATAGTAGCTAAAATTAATGAATACCATTTACCACTAAAAAATTCCTACTAGCTTTAGTGTTATTAGACGTTAAACAAACTACTAAAAATTGAATGAATATCTGTTTTTGAATGAAATGATTTCTGTCCTTGTATGCTGACTCATTTACTGTGTATGATTACTTATTTAGCCATTATCTTTAATTGGTTTAAATGGTTATATAATAAGAGAAACTAGTTATTTTTAACGTTCTTATTCTTTTTATTTTATAAGTTTTGAACATTGGAATAAAACGAAAACGATTAAAAAATATTGTTGGAATTTTCAAGATTTATATCTTGATTTCAGTTGCTATTTGCTTACGTAATTATTTAGATGCTTCTTACTCGTGGAGTGATTTTCAACACGTACTTTGCAGAAATTTACCGATTCCAAAAATTCTAATGCTTTAATTAATAACTTTTTCATACAGATGTCCTTATATGTAAGTACATGCCTAGATTCTTCAAACTAATTAGTCTTAATTGGGTAATCTACTCGGCTAAGTAGTCTAGTCACGTTTTAACGTTCTCTGAATACAAATAGTTTTACAAGTTGCAATTCTGTTTTTTCTTAACAGTGGAAAGAATATTATCATTATTTTTTTTTGTATATGATAGTTTATGAATTATTTTAAAGAAGGGTTCCCTTATTTTAAAATATTAGATGTGAATGTTAGATTATTTCCTATATTCGATATGTAATTCGCTCGTTTGAGTACCGCTACACGAAAAATTTCGTTTTTTTTTTGTTTTTTTTTAATTAACTAATCTGTCTTTGATTAAAGTGCAATATTTTTAAATCCAATTTTTAACGCTGGAGACCAGTCAAGGCATGGTTTCCAAATAGTTCCATATAGAAAACCGTAATCACAACAGTTGCTTCTTGTGTAAAAATGCATTATTTTTTTGTATTACAGCAGTCATACTTAAAACGTAATGAGATGAGCGAGGAATTAATTTTATAACACCTATAAATTCTCTAATTAGTTTCATATTTATATAAAATATATAACCTTATTATTTTCATATTTATTCTGCTAACTCATTTATAAAATTTTCAATTTTAGTTATTTGTTTACTATGCTAAGCAAATAACTTCGTCACATCACAAAAAAAAAAAAAAAAAAAAAAAAAATATTCTATAGAATTAATATTAAAATTAAAAAAAGAATGAAATATGTTCGAATAGATATTAAATCTCCGAAATTTGTTTTTACTAAACAGCAAATCATTTTTGATAAAATCTGACTTCTTTTTTCTTTTTGAAGAAATAAAAAAATTAAAATATGAAAATTATAAACTACATCTTATGATTTATGACACTCTTGTTGAAAATGTCATAGATTTTGCTTGAATTGAGATAAAAATATGACGAAGTAGCTAAAACTTGCAGATTTTCGGGATATTACGAAAGAAGTGAGCGATATGACATGACTATTTGATATAATTGTGTTCTGGAAATGTTTAAGAAATATCCATCAATCAGCAGAACGAAATTAAACTTTTTTCTGATGTACAATAAATAATAGAGACCTTAGAGTTCATCAATTTTATATTAAGTAACTTATTTTTAATAATAGCAAAAAAGGTTAAAAAAAAAAAAAAACTTTTACTGTGAATGTATTGTAACGTTAAATCGTTATATATAGGGCCGGGATAGCCGAGCGTGTTTGAGCATGAACCGCTTTAGCATGCTCGAGCCGCACGGTGGCGGTTTGAATCCGCCTTGGGATGGTTGACTTTTATTTCGTGGAGGCCTCACGGAATAAATCTCGACCTATACACCATGGTTAGAATAGGTTGGTTACATCTCTAGAGCAACTCCCCGTATGCCACACATGGCCAGGTAGGGGTATCGAACAAAAAAAAAAATCATAAACAAAAACAAGGTTAAACCCCAGACCTTTTGTTAGAACAAACTCAGCGGTTGGAGCGAACTGTTTGGGTCTGGACTGTTTGAGCTCCATTTAAGGCGTTCCACCAGCTTCCACAAAGTCCTGGAACCTTCCAGAAGGTTCTTTTTACGACTATATACAAGGAGCGAGTGTCTGGGACAGTTAGTATTAGTGCTTGCCTTAACTGTGAAGTTCAAGCAACATGATTTGCGTGCTGTAAAGTTATAATTTGTGTATCCTGTTCGGACTTGAGTTGTATTAATTCGTTTGCCATGGATAATTGTATATGTGTTGCCCAAATAAGTGTTACAGTTTCTTAGCTTATTGAATAGCGACAAAGTTATACCTAAGGTAGATCCCAAAGCTTCTCTCTATAACATGTCATCGACATTGAAAGCAAGTGCAAATGCATTTCCGGTATAGTAGCCATAGTATATACACCCGAAGATTCTCAGACCCCTATTGTTTCAACCTTCGAGCTTCATAATGGGAGAAGTACATACAAGACAGTAATTTTCCGAATACTTAGTACGATTGAAGGATTTATATGAACTGTAAAGAAGTCAAGTATTAAAACCAGTGTGCTTCTTGTTACCCTATCATAAATAATAAGTTTCATGAGCTCAGTTCTAAACCAGTTCGAGAATCCGATGCTTTATTCATTATTTATTCAGATACTTTTTTACTTAGGATTGGAATATATGGGAAGTCTCCTTACACTAAACAACCAGAAAAAAAATAAAAGAGACCTCCTCTTTATACAGTAAAACCTCACAGAGGAAAATGATGAACTTTAGTAATGATTGCCTGCCAGGCCTACAATGTTGCCCTAACTGAAATCATGGGACGAAGCTGCGTATGCATTATCCGAACGTTTGAAAAGGCCATCGTGGAAAAAGCTGTTATTCAAATGGGTAGAAAATTACCGTGGCGGATTTACGTAGGAATGGCCTCGCTAAGTGGCCTTGATTTCCATCCGATCCAATAAATCAGCCTGGATCTTGGACAGCAATCCCGAGGGATCCATCTTGTACCACTCATCACCTCGCAGCCCTGTCCGCTCTCATTTACATTGCAGATCTTTGTAACCTCAGCCTGGGTCCTCTTACGGGCCGCAATGCCATAATATAGTTCAGGTCTGTAAATTACATTGGAAGTTTACAACATGAAACTTCAATAAATAAATTTAATTCATTAAAACAGGTTTCAAATCGTACATCCTTACTGTAATCATAATGGAGGTCGTTATAGTTTAAGCTCGTTAAGGTCTTAAGGTCTTAAGGTCGTTATAGTTAAACTCACTGCATGTGAGTTTGGGAAGATTTACATATAAAAACAAGATGCCTCTATTCGTTAGGTCAACTCGAAAACGGCACCAAGACCATTGTTCTTTGTTCAGCAAAGAATGAGCGCCCAGGCGCCTCCCTCCCTCCTCTCGACGCATAAGTACATTTTATTTAGATATCAATATCTACATAAAAACGATTGCAGTTAGTAACAGTTCATGTTTAATGTGGCGGGATGTCCAAATGGGCTAACGCGTTAGGAAATACGTATTGTCGTGGTCAACACTAAATAGATGATCGATAATCCGAAGATAAACAGCTAGAAACACGGAGTCAGAGGACATATAATAATCGCCATTCATCCCACACCCTTTCCCCTAAATCCCGTATATCGAAAAAAAGGAACAGTTTACGTGATCAAGAAATAGTCTGTATATAAATAGTCAAGATTAATCTATAATTACACCATAATCGTGTTAAAGAACAGGATCTTCCACGGTCATCATGTTGTCAGTCACCTTCCGTTTATATATTTTTTTTGTATATATATTTTTTTCTGTCTATAAAAAATTTAGAATTATTTCCCATTTGAGTAAAATAAAATTTTAGTTAAATAGGAGTGAGATCAGTATTATTAGATCTCAACTTACGCCTGAGATAAATTAACTCCTTAAGGGTCCTTTTTAGTTAAGATCGGGGCTTAACTAAACGCCGGCATATTGGCTACGCCTAGAAGCCACTAGCTTAAATCTGTGGATATATAGGGTTTCCTAAACGACGGATACAAGTTTAAGTAATATCAGTTTTATTCTCATTAAGTACTCCTATCTTCTTATTTTATAAATTAAAATGTAAGTATTACAAATTAATATATATTCGCGTATGGTCGGCATCTTGCTGACAGGTGAAAGACCAAAAAAAAATATTTAATAGACCTTGAAAAATTTTAAGCCTCTGAAGTTATATTAACTATGCAAAATTATCCTGAGCATTGAAACCCTTAAAAAATCTTAGAACAGATTTTCCGAAGATATTTTATTATTTAATAAGCATTCTAATGACTTTAAAATGAGGCCTATCATGTCAAGTCTTGATTTTACAAGAAAAGTGTCTTGATAACGTTATTATACACGTGTGTTGTTGATAAAATTAATTGAAGAATCGTGGATTCCTCTAATTTTTAAAATGAGATCTTTGAAATTACGTTTAGTGATGTAATATTCGTGACTTCTGCCAGTTAAAGTAAGACGAACAATTGATGGGAAAATTCGACATTTAGTTGCTTGGATCGGGACTACAAGAGGAACACATGTCTTTGCCATGTTCCATTCACGGAGCGATAAATATAGAAAGGAGTGGGCCGAAGATGACTAATAGCATCAATCCCCGAAGGATACGAAATGGGAGGAAAAGTCAAATTTGAAATAAATCACATTAATGAGGGTAAGCGGGTGCCTTCCTCAAATGTAGGAGCTCGGCCGAAGCAACCAATCACACCCACGCTCTGCTCCTTCCACTATAAATATTTAAATGTTCCCTAGCAACAGCACTAAATTCACCTATTGAAGGATCTCGAAAAATACTGCCCCTGCTTGATATATGCATAATACTAGAACCATGATTGGAAATTAGAGTAGTATTTCGTTCCTGTTGCAACTATGGACCAATTCAACAATAATTTAAAGATCCAGATTTTAAAATTTATATTTTAAGAATTCTGAAGATTCCTCACGTTCTCCAATAAATCCGAAAAAATAAATTTAAATATTTTTACTTATTACAGAAGCACCAGGTACATCACTAACAAAACTTAACGTACCTACAGATCTCATCATCAGTTGACATGCCTGTAACGACGCTTTAAAAAATAATTTTTCATCATATTGAATCAAAAATATGTGTTTTCAATACTCGGTTTGAGTCCGGAAAGTAGTACTTTTCGGACCTACGCCTGAAAAATGGTTTTTGTGCGCTAACCTTACCTGATACTATTATATACTAGCTAGGGTGCCCGGCTTCGCTCCGGTAGGTGTGTGGTAGTTTTAATACCAGAAAAACTTTAAAATAAAGGAAATATAGAAAAAAATTAGCACCTTCTTGAAAATTCGGTTTTAACTTGGTATCAATATTCTACAGACTTCAGATCTGCAGAGTCCGCCAAAAATAAGGAACCCTGTATAATTTACAGGGGGTTGAAAGTGGTAAATGAACAATTAATTTTGCTGCAACTTTGTCGAGTTATGCATCGTTTTGATGGTTTCTGTGATTCTGAATCCTATAAGCCCATTCCAAGTAGTCAGAAGATAACAAGTTATTGGATTACTGTTGAAAAATCTGGTATCTCAGTTAACAAAATTACATTTCGAGTAAAATTTAAGCACTGACTGCTGTGCTGTCTTATTTGATCCAGAGGTATAGAAACTACAGAAGATTCATAGAAACATTTTTTTAAGACCTTTCTTCCATTTCAACCTCCCTTAAGATATCCCTCCGTAATTTGAACTGTTTCTGCATATCTCGAATCTTACTACTATTACAAAGTGAAAACCAAAACTTCTTGAAGGCACATTTTTTCATCATATTTCTTTTTATCTAGTTAGTCGTTTTGTCAACTGGAATGCTCATCATACGTAGTAACCAAATTAATACAATAGAACACTTCAAACTTTTTATTTTCGATTTATATTTAGTCAATTCATCTCTTTTTTTATGTCTAATTTTATTCGCTCACTGTACTACTAAGAAATGTTCACTCATATTGCATTAAATTTACTTAAGTATATATTATATATAGATTAAATGTAATGTGCTGATCATATATTAGCCTTCTTGTGATAAAACTATTTTTTTAAGGAATCCAGTTGGTTTTCTAATTGATTGCTGAGATTTAAAGTACATATTTTATTTTGAAACGCAAACTAATTATTTTCTCTTAATTTTTTAGTAATTTAAAAAGAACAGCTGAAAAAATATAGAAAGATTACATACTGAATGAATGGACAATAAACATTGAGTGAAACGCACCCTAGCGCTTCCTGGTAGCCTGGAGCTCGAACTAAATTTTTCATTCATAAACGTATCTCAATCTCTGAGAGGCTAATTAAAGGGAGCGAGAGGCTTAAAATTCCAGTACTTTTCTCTTCAATTTTAAACTCTTAAGAGAAAAACGGAAACCTTCTTCTCCTTAAGGGGTCATATGGCTAAAGGAAGACATAACTTCCTTAATCCTACGTGGATTCGTTTTTGTGCCTTTTCGGCACGCACATTGTTCACTTTGCTTATTAATAAACATGTGTTTGAAGGAGGTTATTTGTATGATTTTTGGACTGTTGACGACATTTTTAGAGATGAGCCAGAATTTGAAAATAATTCCTTTAATAAAAGTTATCGGTATTCTAAAAGGCAATGCCAAAATAAACTTTTAATATAATGATTAATCAGAATTTAACTATAAATTTTAATGTAAATATATAAGTAATTTTCTTCTATTATAGGTTATTAAACAGATGTTTAAAAAACCAAAAAAACAAAAAATGTGTCAATTTAATTTCTTATATCTTTGATGCGCGGTCATAAGGGCCTAAGTCACTTTTTGAGCATTTGGAGATTATTTCGTAATATTATAGCACGAAATCAGATCTACCGGTTTGTATTAAGGTCTTACGCCAAACTATATTGTTTTATAAACATAACAATTACAAATAATATCAATAATTAGACTTTACACTATTTTTTGAACTTTTCTTTTGTTCTCCTGAAAAATTAAAAGTTTTGACTTAAGCCCTTATGACCGCGCATCAATGATATTGTATCTGTAAGTTATTAATGAAATATAAAAGTGTTTTAATGTACTCAAGTATGAGCAGTATGATGACAAGTATTGTTCATAACACCTACCAAAAATGTGTTTTCGGTGCTTGATCTAATTTCCTAAGTTAAATTCGACCGCGCACCGAAAACAACCATTTTTGGTACTAGTGGTGAAAATAACTATTTTTTAATAATTTAAACGAATTTAAGAACAATAAGGAATGTTGACTTAGATCACACCAGAATACAAGAAGTCTCAAAAAGGTAGAGAGAACTCTTCTGTTAAACAACCGTGGTAATTGAATTAAGCCGGGAAGGACGTGCTGCTGGGTGCTTTCCCTTCTTATGCATGACATGTTATTATTTCCTCATTCGTCCATTTTATTCGCTGATATCAGCATCTTGCTGACAGGTCCGAATTAATCATAAAAGCCCCCCCCCCTAAAAAAAAAAAAATCTTGTAAAGGCGGACTTCGCATACGACCAGGTTGAAATTTTTCTTGGAAGAAACGTTATATTAGTATCAGATATAAGGTAATATGTATCATTTTAAACGTGGAATACATTGTATGATCTGTGCAGATGACATTATGGTAATAATTTGAATATGAAATGATACATCGCTTTCACGAATTCTAATTTTTTTGCTTATAAATACCCTAAAGTTAGAACAAGTTTATCAGTCTCACTAAGATTACTGGAATCCTTATACTGTATTTAAGAAAGAATCACCTTCTACGCGCAAATTATAAAACGAAAACACATCGAACGTCAGCAAGATGATTATGAATCAAAAAACTGTTTTTTTGGATAACCTTATGTATTAACTGTAACTCAACATGAACCCTCTGCGTTAACACGATCATCCAATTCATACAACAAAAATGGCTTTATGCGAACGTAATATTAATTAATAATATGTTAATTAATATTAGGAATATTAATAAATGTAAATATTAATAATATTGTGACTACATTCTGGCATTGTAGGTTTGTAATTCTGGTTCCAACAGTATTTATAACTCAAATTCGATATATTTTGAGTTGAGACTTGTTTGCATACACATATGTTTCATAATTGACATCTTTGATGTTTTTTTTTTGCTGATTTTCATAAAGCATTCATTTTTTTTTTTTTTTTTATTTAGTACCCATTTACTTCGATTACTTCACACATTAACAGTAGAATTATTACTATCGAAAAAATGATTCTTGGATTCCCAAAATTATGAACTACTGAAAAAGACGTAAATTCTGAAGTGTTATTCAAAATTCGGTAGTCTATACGAATAGGAAGCCATAATTTGTTAGAGTGACTCCTTGAATTAAAACTCCACCTCATACCTACCCTAGCTCGATGAACGGATGCAAAAAGAAATAATCAATAGGCTCTCGTATATTGAAAACCGAGCAGTTGGCGGTCTAAATCTCTTCCTACGCATGGACATCCATTTTCCCTGTATGACATATGAACCTTGAGTCACTCCCCTATACTACGGTAACTAGGTACAACTGCTTTAAAATTTACATTAATAATGTGGATATATATTGTCCATATTAATTAGGTAAATGTGCAAACTTTAAACATAAAACCTCATATTGTCTGTTGTGAATTAACGTTTAAGAAGAAGGGTAAATGATTTTTTTTTTTTAATTTTACACTTTAAACAATATGTAATACTCTTGCTAGACTGATTTATTTTTAGATTTGATGACAAAAAATAACATCATGAAGCGATTACATATGTCAAGACTTAAACTAGCCGCTGAGCGTCAACAATGTCTCAATAATTCTTCGTTTTCATCGTCATATTTAAAAATTAGCTCAAGATTCACAATAGGTTACTAGAGGGCGGTAGTTAGCTTTGTATCTTCGTTCAGTTATAGCTAATTTTCGAAAGTACTATATTTCACAATCTTGTTCCATCCTTCCTTTTCAAATTAGAGGTTTACTTTTCCCCTACGATATATTGACAATGACGAGAGCCACTTTGAATTCCAAATGAAGCTTCGTGCTATTCCTTCCTCTTTTTCTACCAGTTGCGAGGATATTTCTTCCCGTTGAGATCTAGAACAGAAATTACGAACAGATCAACAATAAAAAAAAAACTCAGCCCACCTGTCGCCGACACTCTCTCGGACCTGCGCAGCTAATCGAAAGATATCATACTGATGTTCTGCCTCCTTCGATGTTCTCTTCCAGACATAACGCGAAATACCTGTCCAACTAATTATGATGGATCGACCCCTAGCTCGTACTCGGCACATCGTAGACTCCTATCGGTCGATCCGTCTTCTGCGGTCTGCGGATATCTCAGTAATTGGAGTTCTTCGGGAGGAAATTGAATCGCTGTTCCTCTGTCAGCTTGTCCTGTTTTAGTCTTGGATCTAACGGTGGATGTCAAATCAGTGAGGGATGTTAGCAAAATATTTGTTAAATAAATATTGTTTACGACATATTCCACATTCATCGGAGTGTTTCAGATGTGATATCTATTATTTGGAAGTGTTAAATAAATAAAAAAAGCTGTGCGTGCTCAATGATGCCAATCTTCAATACTGACTAGAGCCGAAAACGTTTTAGTTTATATATATTTGTGGTTATTTGCCCATCTAGCCTAATTCTGTTTCAACAATCGCCGTACTGTTTTCTCCTTTATATACAGCGAAAGCATAAGGTGTCATGTAGGAACATTAAAATTCTAACATTAACCTCAAACACCTTCAAATATTCTTCTCCTTTTGCAAGGTTTCCTATGTCTTGAGAATATTACAGAAGACCAATGGGTTAAATAAAATATCTGATGGCTCCCGGTGCTCATATTAGGATCCTAATTCTTACTTTGAAACATTAAGAACAAAAAATAGGGCCGATCTAGTCTATGAAAGACAATTTGATATTGATTACGAACCCTGGTTAAGTGTTTCTGGGACTATTAGTGTGGTCTAATCACCCAACAATTATGTCCCTAGTAAGAAGCGAGCAGATTACGGTAGGTTCATCAAGTGAATTTGGTTCCTTCATAAAGAGCTAATCTAGTTCAGATTTTGCAATAGCTCTGTGGAACCAGATATGTATTAGAAAGTGTATTGTATGATCCATTTTAACAAGTTCAGTGGAGTATATAGAACATTGCTTCGGTGACAGATGGGAGTTAGTTCGATTCTGGTATAGGGTTGGCTACAAATACATAACACTGAACAATGTTGTTAGCTTATTTACTGTTTATTTATGATTCGTTATTCGACTTTAAGTAATCAATTTTTATTTATTAAAAAATAAGTTGATATTTTTAAAAAAATGTGTAATTTATATATTGTTTATTATTATTATTTTTTAAGAATAAGAACGTGGAATACATGCCAACTCTTTGTAGAAAGATCTATTTGGAGAATGTGAGAGGAATTTTAATTTTTTTAAAAATAATTCTGAATCCGTTCAATTATTTTTTTGTTTCCATTTTCTTTATTTTTTAATTTTTTTTTAAAGGAGTTTAAACTATTTTATTTTTAAAGTTTAGCGGTATATCTTGGTTTAAGTATGTATATTCAGAGGGAAATGCTCATGTTAAATATTTATTGATTCCTTAAATAAATAAAGTGTGACCAATAATTTCCAAATGTGAAGAATCCTAATTCTAAAACTTAAAAAAAAAGATTAAAACTTGGGGAGGGGAGAAAATGTGGCCAGGAGAGAGGGTGGAGTATTAATGCCGAGTATTATTAAATGCCCCCTTGCTCCGGGTTTTGAACTTGCTATCTTTCGGTTCTCAATCATACGTTGCCATGGGCAACGCGTATTTCCTAACGCGTTTGCCCACTCGGCCATCCCGCCACCCAGACATGAATTTATGATTTTTAAACAATTTGATTAGAAGATAAAGATTCGACCACGGGTGGGAATCGAACCCAGGTCATCTGCACATCCGTTGCAGCCATCTTACCACTGAGCTAACCGTGGGGCCTAAAGATACTCGTACAAATTTAAAAATAGATATATATTACAGGAATAAGTCTAAAAACTCTAAAAAGTTTGTCTTTCATATACCAAATTTCTTAAATATCATTTAGCCTTATTGAATTATAACTTCAACAAACTGAACAATCCCATTCTGGAATCTGACGCCTCATTAATCAATCATGGAAAAGCTATTAACAGGTTTCTAATTTTAGACCTGGGCTTCAGCCAGGCATGATTCAATACTTTGTAATGCACTCATGATTATATAAAAGTTTCTTTAATGCTAATTAAAAGCTTCTATTGAAACTAGAATTTCTATATTATGCCGAAAGTAGAAATGTCTTTATGAATTATTAATAAACAAATAATTTAAATTTATTACAACAAAAGGCTTCTTCAACTGGAACACTTAGCTTAATCAGCTTAGTCAATTAGACAAAGATAAAAAGAAGTAGCGGCATTAAGAAAGAGATGATAAGAAAGGGAATATAAAGAAAGACCTTCTTCATCCCTCTCATTAAGGTCTCCTGAAGAATATAAACTATACAAAAACCCGAAAGTGACCTTAACTCCCTTTTTTTATAAATATAAAAGATAAATGAATGTTGTGTGAACGTGTTGATGAAAGTAAAAAGTTTTACGCTTTTAAGCCTAAACAAACAACTCTATTTTTTATGTTGGAATCATATTTATAGTGGCATTTCCGAAATTATTACAGGCTTTATGATAAAATAGTGAAAAGTAGCGTAAATTGTGAACCATCAAAAGAAGAACTTAAGAAAATATCTTCATGTTCTGTTTTGTTTGATCTGAAGTCACAATGGATTTTCCTAGTAGGCTTATTGAGAACTCTTGTCCCGTATAATACAATATGTTGGGTAAAAAACTCCATTCTAAGTTGCTTGACAAAACCGGATAATCTAGTATAATGAATGACTATGATTACAAATACGTCGAGGAAACAGTAAACTAACAAATCTGAAAACAAAAAAATTCTGTTCTAAGGTATTTGCAACAGAGGATGCATTTTATGTGTTTTGCGGTCTGTCGCGTGATCACCATTCAATCACTTTTAAGTCTTACTTAGGACGAAATAACTTATTGGTAAACTTTCAATTACGAATAAGTTTATATTTTTTATAATTGCTGTCTTGCTGATCTTCCAGGCGATTGGAAGCTCCTACATCACTGTGACTGTCACTAAAGGATCTCCTACCAGATAATCATATTAAATCACTGGTGTTTGGTCAAAAGGGGTTAAGTCGTCGAATGTGAAGCTTAAACAACGTTTTACCAAGCTATTGAAAATCATTATAAATTCTTTCTGATTGTATTTCTTTATTCCAGAATAATAAATGAAACTATATTCTTTCATCAAAGACTGTAATAAATTATGAATAACGAATAAATTAATTGTCAATTATGAATTTTAAGAAGACAAGACAAAAAAAAAATTGTACGCCCAAACATGAATTAAATATCATTGATAAATCAAAACGAGAGAGCCTGAATGCCACTAAAGGTTAGAGACTTTTTTTGGCTTTCCTGCAACGTTAAGTTTTTACAGATTCCCTACTTTATGCATACGTTTCATCTTCATTATGATTGCGTTTAAGAGCCTGAATTGTGTAAATTAAAGCAGGTTTATTATTCAAATTAAGAAATAATCAGGACATTTATTAAATAGATTCGAAACATCGCATATAATATGTAAATATGTAATATAGATGGTATATATTTCAGAAAGCAAGAAATTCTCGCTTATGCGTTTGATTTTAAAGTATTATTACATTACAGCTGGTATGAATGTTCTGAAAGTTTGTTACCTTGGCGTCCAACCGAACTGGATAGACTTCATTTTCGGCGCGGGGGGATAATATTTTTTTTTTCGCCACTGATTTTCTCTTAATTGTCAAGACTGGTTCTATTCAAATAAATGCGATTGCCGGTGCAGGCAACTAATTTACTGTTACATTTAAAGCTCAGCTATAGGGCGATTTGATTGCTTTGATTTATCCACCCGGTTCATTGGTATAATTGGACAGATTTCCCCGATGGGGTAGGCCATTAAGGTATCATGAGCATAAAAGAGTACCTTTCACAAGGTAAGTGGTTCTAAGGAGTAAAAAAAAAAAAAACAACAACATGTAAATAAGAGATGTTGAAGATATATTTATAAAGACGAAAAAAAAAATATTTATGTCTTATGTAACAGAGCAGATAGGCATTTTCCTCCATCCATCAACAAGAAATTCTTGCAGTAGGTACCTATGTAATTAACCGAAAATGTTACAGTTAGAATAATTTATTGTCATAGGTATAAATTCTACAATATTTCCAAATTAGTTATTTAACAAAAATATCAAGCTACAAAATGTTTTTTTTTTTCTTCAAAAATACTTGTAACTATGAACAAGGGCGTCACTAACACCAAATTATTGGTATTGGGGCTCTTCTAGATACTGAAAGTTAAAATAATAACTTCTAAACAGCTGTCAGGACATATAATTCCTTTCAACGATGTATTTCAAAGATACTTACTTGGTCTCTTAAAACTTGCCGATGTATTTCTCAGTTAGAGTGTAGGTAGTTTAGCTCCCTCGCAAAATATTATAGGGGGGCGTGTCGCTACGAAAATTTAGCTATGTATTAATTTAACTTTGTCAACTCTTACTATGTTCAGTTATGTTTTGTTTGAATATAAGACCTTAAATTTTTTATAACAAAACTCAAAAAGAGTGTTATTATAGACTAATGTTTTATTTGTGAAACTCCATCAGAAGAATCTACTCCTTCATTGGTGTCCAATTAGTTACTATACACTGTTACAGGAACATAATTGTTGTTGAGTAACATTGATTGAATAAGCAATTATTGGATTGTTTTTCTTGGAGACATTATATGGTTTATAAATATGAGAATGTTTACCTGATAAGGCCTAATACTTTGAATGTATGTATTAGGAAGAAACAATCTAGGCAATGGCGTCTGCAGGGTTTGGGCAAGGGAGCTGGCTGGTGAAATTCTTATCACTGGAGGGTGGGCGTGGTAGAGTTAACTAGACTATGTAAGGCTCAATTAATTGTTCCAATTAAACTTTTTATATTTGAAAATTAAAATATTTTATATATTATACTTAATAAATTAATTTGCAGCTTCTGTTGCTCATATTTTCCATGGCATCTCCTGTCGAAGCCCATGAGTCTATATAAATAATGTGAGGGTTTTCGCGAGAGTACAGTAGTAATAAGTACTAAAGAGAATCTCCAAATTATACCTCATAACACCAAAGAAGTGTCCCACGTTGTTTTTCAAATTTTAATTTTTACTCGGCCGTTTTGTAGTGAATATTTCTCTAATCGTAGAGTGAAAAATGGTATTTAATAACAGCTAGTGATATTATCTACGGCAGGTACCTGCTGTGGAAGGTACAGTTATTGTTTTTGCTCAGCTGTAAAGGTGAAGGACTGCTGGGCGTGGTCCGATCCGCAATTTGTTACCGCTCTTTACTTCCTACTCCGCTCTGGTTGCACCGCACGGAATCCTCAATGCGCAATTGCGCTCGTCACAACTGGTTGACAGCGGATATCGAATACTGCGCCTATTACAGAATTGCGATCGTGGAAAAATCGACTTCCATTAGTTTTCTATAGAAAAGCCAGTTTTGAATATCACGCTATCTATGTGAGTGTGGGTAAACCGTTTTTGAGTGTGGGCTTTAGGAAGATGAAAACTTAAAAAAGAAGTATTGCTTTAGGAAAATGAGGTTTGATTTATCCGGGTACTTGATTAACGGATTAATATTTTTCCTCTAATTATTTTTCCTTTGATTTTCAAGCGCTGTATTTCAATATTATATCAAATAATATTATAAAGTTATAATTATAAATTTATAGAGTAATATTTTATTTCTGTGTGTTCATAAACTCCATTAGAAGAATCTACTCTTTCATTAGGTGCAATTAGTAACTAAAAACTGTATAATCATCATCATACTGAACTCTACATTCCATTAATTGCATCTTGACTACCTCTACTCATATTAGCAAAATATGGTCATACGATAAATCTAAAGATAGAGCATAAAATGCTGAAAAAGATGACCTGTTCAGCTTTCTAGCTCAAATATTTTTTTTTATATAGACAAAAAACTATGTTAAAAACGACCGTATTTGCTTTTTTCTTTTTATTACTTTCAAAATGTATATCTCAAAATCCTAAGTCCGAAAAAAAATCGTACTTTACTTTATATTGATCCATTAAAAAAAAAAAAAAGAAAAAATATGTAATATATAATATTATATTATCAAGGCATTCATAGGCTCAGACCCCTCGTCGATTTGATATGGAATAACTGGTTGTTTTTTTTTCTGAGTATTTATGCATTTATTTTTTTTTTCTAATTTAAATTCTCTCTATCTGTAATTTACATTTTTGAAATAATCATTTGTATTTTTTTTTTCTGTAGTGGGTATAATTTTTTCCTAATTCTTAGGGAAATGTTGAGAGCATCCGCATAATATAGATGGAAACGTGCTTGCAGATATCTTTTCATAGTTATATGCAAATCTCGTGCTCCCCGTTCCTTATCTGGTTCTGATATTATTTATGCGGTAGATAAATATACATATATTTACTATGGCGCTTTCTCTTCTTTGAAGTTCAACTGCAAGGCCAGCATGCGTCAGAAGGACATCCTACATCGATAGTAACACTTTGTAATATATTTTCATAAAAGATCTCCTTTTTTCGTAACTAAAGCCTTTATATGGAGATAGCCCTGTTCATATTACTTTAAGCGCAATAATTTATGTCCTCTTTGCCTTACTGGACGAGGTGGACGGTCATAGCTTGCTTGGAGTAGTCCATTTCCTTAAGAAAACTCCATTTCTAGTTTGACAAAAATTAGCATAAGATTAGCGGTGTTTTCGAAATGAAACATGATTCTCCTCGGATACGAATGCTTGAAGTAATATGCAGATGTCATGAACGAGGAACGCTCGTATGGGTCAGATTGCTAAGGAACATATGGCGTGTGCTTCTATTATTTAGTTTCAACCTCTGGGAATATTATTTTTCAAAGTATCTTGTCTAGTTTATAAAGAAATTATGACATGATTATAGTATCTAATTACTGACGCATATGTTGTGATCATATCGCCCACTCCTTTCAACCGCGCCATTTCTCAAAAAATGCGATTTTTCAGGAATGTGGATTTAAATTTTATAAGTAGAACAAAATGTGTTATTAATGGTCTTCGGTCACAGATTAAATTTTATTCCGAGCATATTTTTAATTTGAATGTCACTTTTGATATATGTCGTTCTTGTTAAAAAATTTATAGACGTGGATTTTTGAAATATTTAAAATTTGCCGATCTTGCTAGGATGTAGTCCTCTGTAGTACAACGTTTTCAGAAAAAATTTACAACAAAAACAGCCGTTTTTTGGATATGACGTTGTTTGTTGAAAGGAGTAATCGATATGGATATGAACTCTCACTCAGTGAGGTTAATGTAGTAAGTGATCATTAGAAAAGGTTGTTTTTTTATGTTACATGGTATATTCGAAGGAACATTTAGTATTAGCATTAGTATTTTATTTTATTATTTTTTTTCTTTACATATATTATTTCACATATCAATACCGTAAGATATATAATTACACAACATTTATACTATTCAGGATCTCCGCCCCTATTTCCCGTAGTTGGGTTAGAATCTGGCTATAGTAGATAATTATTTATTATATGATCGAATCGATCTGTGGGTTAGGATTATGACCCTAGGTATGTCTATGGTTATAATATTGTTGAGCGCCTGGCTTTTAGCCATATTTTTAAATTTAAAGTAAAGGTAAAAGGAAATAACATACCCAGGTGTATATAACCTAAGTAAAAAAAAAAGCTCCATGCAATGCTCAGGGAGATAGGGCTGGTTCTTTCAATAAGCGGAAAATACTATTTACATGCAATCTATTTACATAAATATGTACAGTTAAAATTATTATAGAATCAGAAAATTAAGAAACAAAGACAATAATAATAACCTAAACATATTTACAAAACTTAAAACTAGGGAATACAATTATATTTAAGCTATATATACTCAACCGATTTACGTGCATAGTGCTAGAGTCCAAAACAGTCCATAACATCAATATAAAGGTATTAACATAAGATAAATCGTACAGCAGAACATGCTAGCATGCCTCTAAACTCACTCAAAAATTACAGATCTTTTTTTTCCATTCAATGTTATTATAGCGTTGCCATGGTAACTAGCAGTGTTGGTCACACTTCCCCTTCTTCGGAAGCGTGAGACTCTCACGCTGATTCTCTTAATCAGTTGTGAAAAGGCTTCAGCTGAGACACATGGCTAGTTCCAACGCTGTTTCCTTCTTCATCCTCCAAGTAGAAAACGTTGGCCGACTTCTTCTTTATGATTTTAAAGGGACCCTCGAATTTCGGCACCAGTTTTGAACAAAAGGCGTCAGCTGCTGATGATAGGCGGTGTGCGCGCCGAAGCACTAAGTCACCTTCCTTAAACACAGAGTCTCGCTTGTTTCTGTTATAGTATTTACACTGTTTATCACTGGCTACACACAAGTTTTTCTCAACTAGTACCCTTAGTTCATCTAGCTTTTAGCATGTGAGATGTCCAAGTCGAAATAGGAAGCGGTTTAAGATCATTAGAGTCTGCTTTAGTAAATAAGGTATTAGGAGCTATTAGTTCTCGCCCCATATTTAGATAGGCAGGGGTACAACCCAACGAGTTATGCACAGAAGTGTTAATCGCAAACATGAATTCGGGTAAGTAGGCGTCCCATTTTCGATGATTGCTTTCTATGAAGGCAGTAATCATAGTTTTTATAACTCTGTTTGTCCTCTCAACTGGGTTTGCTTGTGGCCAATAGGTGGGAGTATTAGATAGCTCAATACCATAAGCTTGTGCCAGGTCGTCTATTAATTTATTAACGAAAGGGGTACCGTTGTCGGTATGAAGGACTCTTGGTGTGCCCCATCTGAAAATAATAAACTGCCTGAAGCATTTAGTGACGGTTTTCGCGTTCGCAGTTCTTACAGGAACGAGTTCAACCCATTTTGAAAAGGTATCTTGGAAGACCAATAAATAGCAAAACCCATTAGAAGACCTAGGAAAGGGTCCTTGAATATCTGCAGCTACAACGTCCCAGGGTTTGGTATACTGATGAAGGTTCATCTTTCCCATTTGAGTTCGTTGCTCTGGTTTGGTTAGCTGACAGATCTTGCATCGTCTGATATAGTTAGCTATATCGCGGCGCATTCCTGGCCAGAAGTATAAGCGAGCTATTCTTGCTGTGGTTTTTTCTACCCCGATGTGACCTGCATCGGGTAAGTTGTGATTCTCATTCATAACCCTAGTTTGTTGTTCTTGAGGTACAACTAGCTTCCATGCATAGGAATCATCTTCAAGAGAATCTTGTATATCATCAAAGAAATGACGGTATAATTTTCCTTTAGATATTTTCCAATCGGGAAATTGAACTGGTCTGCGACTTACTTCAAGAAATTTATTGTTATACCAAGTATCTTGGGTTGGTGATGTGGCATCAATTGTCAAAAGGGATTCATTATTTCCTTCGTCCAACTCCAGACATTCTTTCGGAATACGAGAAAAGAAATCAGGAACATAATGAGCGGAACCTTTCCGATAAAGTACTTCAAAGTCATATCCTTGTAGTTCCAATGACCATCTCGCTAACCTCCCAGTAGGATTTTTAAGATTATTGAGCCATTTGAGACTGGCATGGTCCGAAATAACTTTAAAGTGATAGCCTTCCAGATATGGCCGAAATTTTCTTATCGCCCATAATACTGCCAGACATTCCTTCTCGGTGACGCTGTAATTTGACTCTGCTCCCTGCAAGGCTCTACTTGCATAGGCTATGACTCCTTCCTTATCTTCAATATACTGAGTTAAAACAGCACCCAAGCCAGTCGCACTTGCATCCGTTTGAAGATAAAAAGTTTTAGAGAAATCTGGTCTGGTGAGTATCGGTGGTGAAGTAAGAAGTAATTTAATTTCTTGGAAGGAATCCTCTTGCTCCGTTGTCCATATCCATTGTTGACCTTTCCTTAAAAGTTTGGTTAAGGGACGGATCCTATCTGAAAAGTTAGATATAAAACGCCGATACCATGAGGCCATCCCAATAAACCGACGTAATTCACTCAAATCCGTTGGAGGAGGTAATTTCAGTAATGGATCTATCTTGTCTGGATCGACCTGAAGTCCATTCCTGTTAATTACAAAGCCAAGGTATTTAATTTCTGTGCAGCCGAACATACACTTCTCATAGTTGATTTTTAGTCCAGCATCTCTTAAGCGTTTAAAGACAATTTTAAGATAACGAAGGTGTTTATCGAAGGTGTCTGTAGCGACGATAATGTCATCTAGATAGGCAAAACATGCCGGAGCCAAATCGGGTGAAATTATTATGTCCAAAAGGCGTTGAAATGTGGCAGGAGCGCCGCATAACCCGAAAGGAAGCCTCTTGAAGTGAAACAATCCTTTGCCCAACACAGTGAATGCTGTGATTTCTCTGCATTCAGGTGATAACGGTATCTGGTGGTAGGCCTGGGCTAAATCAATTTTTGATAAATATCTACAGGAATGGAGTTGGTCCAGTAAGCATGTCATATTAGGTAATGGGTAGGCATCTTTCTTGGTACACGCATTCACCTTGCGGTAATCAACGCAAAACCTATACTTTCCGTTTGGTTTTTTCACCATAACTACAGGGCTAGACCACGGGCTGTGCGAAGGTTCGATGATATCCTCATCCAGCATCCGATCTACCTCTTTATTAATAACGTCTTGTATCGCTGGAGATACCGGATAAGCTCTCTGCTTTATCGGTTGATGGTTACCAACATCGATGTAATGCTCAGCCAGCGAAGTCAATCCCAATATACCCTGGTTCTCCTTTCGCTCCTGTTCAAGGAAGGATTCCAAAATCTTCATTTCTTCAGGTTCAATGGTCTTCAGGCCAACTTGATTCAAATGAAATTTAGGGGTTCTTTCAAAAGTCGAAAAGGTAAATACATTCTTAGGGGTTTCATTAAACCACCAGGTAGAATTAGAAGTGTTGACTACAACTTCCCACTCCTTTAAGGTATCTAGGCCGATAAGAGAAGGAACAGAGAGATTTGGAAGGATGGAAAAGGTAACTTCCTTCTGATGCCCATGGATGTTAGCAGATAAGGCAATAGCATCATGGACTGTTTCTTCTACTCCGTTCGCTAATATTACCTGATACGGTGGTATCTTGATACGCCAGCACTCCACCTGCTCCAATAAAGATAATCCTTCTAAACCTAGATATGAGTGAGTAGCTCCTGTATCAATTAATGTAGGCAGGTATATGTCGCCTATTTGTAGGTTAAGGTAATATCGCCCACCGTCCACCTGCATTAGTGACAGATTGTCTTTACAATATGAAGCTAAATTCAGTTTGGAGTCGTTAAATTTAGGTATTTGGCCAGGGGAGACCCCATCACCCTGACCAGTCACTAGTTTCCCGGTTTCTTACACGTTGGACAAGTTACTCGGGTAACTCCTCTAGTACCACAATGGTAGCAAAAGATAGTAACCCTTGGTTTTTTGCACTCCGGGTAAGCGTGACCTGTCGCAAGACAATTCCAACATAGTAGTGCTGAATTTGAAGAAGACAGTTTCTTATTCATCTGTTTCTCAGACTTTGCGGCTGGTTGAGGCGTCGATTTCTTCTTTGGTTCCAACGACTTAGTCGAACTGGGCTCTTTCTTATCAATAGACGCAATCGAAGATTTAGAATTCGTGCGAGTAGGTTGGATTTTTGAAGGGTGGGCATAAGCAGCTTCAGGTATTAGACTTGCGTCTATAGAAGGCGGTGGTTGAAAAGTCTTAGTCCTCTCTTGTATCCTTTCATATTGCTGGCCTACCTCAACTAACTTAGAAAGTGACGTAACATCAGATGGACGAATGTACAGTTGGTATCTTGGCAATAAGTTATTGAAGACTATAGTCAGCTGTTCTTTTTCTGACAGTGGTTTACTCAGTCGTTTGAAAAGAGTTTTAAGGCAAATAATATAATCAAAAATTGTCTCGTCTTCACCCTGAGTCCGCTTTTCAATTTCTTTTATTAAAGCTTCTTGGTAACCAGCAGGGAAAAAAGCTTCGCGAAACGCATTTTCAAACTCAGTCCAGTTATTCCAGGAATCTTGTTCTAAACGGTACCAGTTTAATGGAATACCATCGAGTAGTTCAGGGAGATGCGCCAAAAGATCTTCATCTCTAATTCTCCAAGCTTTTCGCCATTCCTTAATTTTTAGCAAAAAGTTATCGGCACTGATCGTATGTGGCCGATTACAGAATTTTTCTTTTAACAAAGGATTTAAATGGACAGGCGGAAAATATGGAAAAGTACTTCCGGGGTAGATAGGAGGCATATTTGAAAGTTTTTCCGATGGAGTAGTTTTCTCTTCGGATCTATCTGTGGAGGTAAATGTAGGCCTCTGAAATTGATTAGGATTTTTCAAGACATATTCCTTTAGAGTCTGTCTTAATTTTTCAACATTCCCTTCAGTAGATAAATTATACTCTCCCAAAATTTCTAAAAGTTCCTCCTTCTTCAAAAGATATATCCAACCTAGCGAGGGTTTATCGATGTAACCTGTTTTAGTTTCCTCCTCGTTCACCATGGTGATGAAATAAACAACAAAAGCAGACTATAATGACCAGAAACCGTAGGAATGAGTTAGAAAAAGAAATGACTATTCTTATGAACGTTAAGGATTTTTAAGGCTAACTTCAGAAAAAGGGTATCACTTGGACTCATAGATTAATAACAGAAAATATTAGGAAATAAGGTTTTTAATGTTTATCTTAAAATAAAATTAAATTAAGGTTTACTAGTTTTAACAACAATGTACCTTAATAACCACAATTTGTCATAAAAGTGAACCAGCAAAGCATTATTGTATATAAGGTAAATAAATTGATTGTCAAACATGTATAAAAAAATAAATAAAACTGTTTGTAAAAGTTAATTAGTGAAACAGAAGTAAACAATCGGTTACCATGGATATAGTAGTAAACACATGTAACCTTAACTCTATTTTCACCCTCTATCTATTTTCACAAACAAAAAAACCAAACAAGGCCCCACAATGGGCACCATTTATTTATATGACCCTAGGTATGTCTATGGTTATAATATTGTTGAGCGCCTGGCTTTTAGCCATATTTTTAAATTTAAAGTAAAGGTAAAAGGAAATAACATACCCAGGTGTATATAACCTAAGTAAAAAAAAAAGCTCCATGCAATGCTCAGGGAGATAGGGCTGGTTCTTTCAATAAGCGGAAAATACTATTTACATGCAATCTATTTACATAAATATGTACAGTTAAAATTATTATAGAATCAGAAAATTAAGAAACAAAGACAATAATAATAACCTAAACATATTTACAAAACTTAAAACTAGGGAATACAATTATATTTAAGCTATATATACTCAACCGATTTACGTGCATAGTGCTAGAGTCCAAAACAGTCCATAACATCAATATAAAGGTATTAACATAAGATAAATCGTACAGCAGAACATGCTAGCATGCCTCTAAACTCACTCAAAAATTACAGATCTTTTTTTTCCATTCAATGTTATTATAGCGTTGCCATGGTAACTAGCAGTGTTGGTCACAGGATCCACTCCTGGAAACTCATCCTGCCAATTTTTAAGTGGGTGATTAGAGGTGTGAAATTGGGTAAATTGAAATGGTATAAAAACCTTACGGCCATACGAATAATCTTTAACTTAAAAACATTATACCTTTACAATCTGCAAAAAACAAGAGTTTTCATGAGTATTAATGGTTTCAGGCATTTCAAGAGAAATCTCTCAAGCAAGTAAAGAAGCTTAGAATTCTCAAAGAATAAATAAAAATGTTGAGATTGCAAAATTCTTCTATTTGGCTTATTTCATCAGCACTAATATGATATGCGGTGGATCGAATTTTGCATTCGTATAATTTATTTTCATTTTTATCATTGAGTTTTCACGAAGCAGTTTGTGGTATTTATTCTTTTCTTATTCACTTTCTTATTCTTTTCTTAATCACTTTTTCTTTTTTTTATGAAGTATATTTTTAATTAGTATGTGTAGAATGTTTGAAGTGATTGGGGCATGTAAATGGGAAAGGCCGTGCCAAATATAGAAAATAAAGAAATAGTACTTGAAAAATTAGGCAAATTCCGACGCCAGTTTCAGGTTTAAGTCAGACGCCAGAATCAGGTTTAAGTGCCCGTCGCACAGACTTTCGATACTTTTCCTAAAGTATCGAAGCTCAATATTATCGATGCTTGTAGATACCAAAACTTGAAGAAATAAATTAGGTAATTAGCCAAAAAGATGGAATTGCAGATGTAACAAACTGATATTACATATTTTGCAGGAGCGTGTTCATCTTTGTTTTGTCATGTCCCTAGTATTGTTTTCTTAATTTTAGAATCAAAATTCAGCTCAGATAGTATTTTTTTCCTGTTTATCTCAAATTTCATTTTGGAATGTATCCGCTTATGCATTTATTATCCGCCTCGAGTATGATTATGCACTTAGTGGTCGACATATTTTTAATATTGGGATTACTTGATGTGATTAATATTATTAGATTATTGTGATTAATATTGATTAAATAACATTAGATCCAATACCTTCATAAGAAGGTTGGAAATGGCCCTGCAAGTTAAATTAGAAACTTTCGTTAATGGAATTTAATTTATTTAAGTATTATACGAGGGTCATTAAATAAGTAAAGAGACAAATTCTATAATTTTAAAACTATTCAATGAATGTGTACAATCTTTTCAGGGGTGTTAGTTGGCAACCTTGGGATATGCTGTGATCAGCTGTTTCATCATTTTATGTCAACATAACCTCAAAATTTTCAATTCACCATGGCAAGTCCACTAGAACATTGCACCTTAGAAGAGCAGCGCTCAGTCATTAGATTTTTAGTCTTAGAAGGTGTAAAACCAATTGAAATTGTTTCTAGAATGTTGATACGGTACGATAAAAGTTGTATGAACCGTGCGAATTTTCACAAGTGAGTTGATCGGTTTAAAAGTGGCCGAACAAGTGTAGGTGATGAACCCCGATGTGGATGTCCAGTGGAAGTTTCTGGTCCCTCTTTGGAATCGAGGATTGACGGACTTATTCGTGATAACAGAAGAATTGCTGTTGAAATTATAGCACGAAAACGTCCGCCTTCATACAGCCCATCTGACCCGTGATAAGCTTCAAGAATTGGGTTGGGAGGTCTTGCCTCATCCTGCCTACAGTCCCGACCTCGCCCCATTTGGTTTTTACCTGTTTGGACCACTCAAAGACTCCCTACGTGGAAAAAGATTTGCAAACAATGAGGAAGCGGTGCAAAAGTGACTTCGGGGTAAATCGAAAGAATTCTTCGCCAAGGGAATTAGGAAGCTGCAAGAAAGATGGGACAAGAGCATAACTGTGGGGGGTGATTATGTTGAAATATAAATTTCGAAAGATTGAAGTAAACTTTTTTTGAGCCATAGCCGTGTGTCTCTTAACTTATTGAATGACCCTCATACATATATCGTAGATTTATAAAAGCACGAAATTTAATATATATATATATATATACAGTGTAAAGTATGTAGCAGACCTTCATCACATATCATTCAAAATTACCCTTGCTATGGGGATAATTTAGGATAACATGTTATGCTAAACTTTAAATTCATAAGTTATTTGATTGGCTGTAGAATAATAGTAGGCATTAGTCTGTACATTTATAAAATTTTGCTATTTACATACCTAGATTTCCATCTTTTCAAACGGCCCAATTTAAAGTTTGCAGAGTCGATACCTAACGATTTTGGAACTCACGACCGAATATTTTCGCTTATGAGACAGGGGATCGAAAACGGATAATGGTTCCGAAATTACATGTTCCTTCGCTCAATGGTCTGGATATAGCTGGTTACCATGGGGAAGTAGTGGGTGAAACAGTTTAGCGTCTCTAATTATCCGGTCGGCTACTTTACCAGGGAGTAATTGCAGGCCACGATCGAGCAATCAGTGTTCAACGGAAGTCGTTTAGAAATTTGATCCAATTTTTGACCATTCAAGGCCGCTCTTATTAATAATTCATTTGTATTGAGATAAAATACTGCAATCTGTGTTTTTTTTTTTTTTTTTCTCCGACCCCTTTTGTGTATACGCACTATTTCAACCAGTTTTGTATCGATTAAATTTGCAAGTATAATTATTTAGTTTCACTAGTTCCATCGAAAGAATTTCCGATCTTTTAATTATAATGATATTTAAATATTTCAATATGTTTAAATGGATTAAATCCTATAATTAGCTTTTCCTTGCTTTTGACAATTATAAATTACTTCCGTGGGAGTAACGATAAAGGGACCTGTATTTATGTAATGCAGCTCAATTGTCTTGATTGAAGCTTAATGGACGATACTAGTAGCCATACACCTGCTTTGGGTATGACCATAATAGTCCAGGCCCAATGTAAATGAAAAGGTCATCTAGCAAAACCTAGTAATGAATAATTTTTGAGTCATAAGGAAAACAAAAATATGTATTGACTAAAACTTTTTAAGTAGGTAAGTACTTCGGCAACAAAAATAAATTTAACCAAACGGAAGAGGGTAGATGATTTGTTGTTAAAAAGTAATTTTATTTCACGAGTACAGTTTTAAGCAGGAAGTAATGATCGGAATACTTTCTCGTTTTTTATGAATAACTACACAGAGGTGAGTTTATAATTAAGGATCTCGTTTTATGCAGAATTCGTTGCTTTAAAACTTTAATCTGTAGCACTTTACATTTAGAGTAACCTGGTCTTTCCCAAAATTTTGTACCTATCATATATGAAAATTAACTTATAAAAAATACTATATTAATATTATTATCACTTAATAAAATGTCTAGATAAAATGAGGCACATTCATCCTATGCAGTATTTTAATGTCCATACAGTAGATTATTTGTAAATTTGAATAACATGTTTAATTTATTTTTAAGCAAAGAAACGACATCTAATGCGAAGCTTAACTGCGTGTCGTGGCTGCATTATAATAAAAAAATATTTAATAATAAAAAAAAGGAGCCAACTTTGGTGTAGTGGTTAGCATGGCAACCTATAGGTCACGGGTTCGCGTCCCGTGGTGGCCATGGATTTTTTTTAAGGCAGTAAAAAATCCTTAGTTACGCCTTTCCTCGTATAGGACGTAAAATGGAGGTCCCGAGCCGTTGCCTGATGTCAAGTACTAGCTTAAAGATCCACATCCTAAAAATACATGATAGGAGAATAGGCAAAAGCTATAAAAAAAAATAGGCAAAAATTTCAGACATATTTTTGCCCGGACCCGTAGGTCCCAGATGCGAAAAAAACAACTAAATTGCATATGGAAAAAGGGACATCGCAAAGTTTTATTGTATTTTAGATCCTATTCTCAAAATGCTCTCCTCTTGAGACATTTTAAGTATGGCCGTTTTATCTGTGAAAGCCTATAATAAAGAAATTTACTGCTAATTATATTTTGGTTCATAACAGAAAGAGTTATTTTCATGCCAGGTGTTACAAATCTGATTCGAAAGAGTTATTTATTGTTTTATAAATAGCCTATAAAGTATCTCATAAGATTCCCTTAATGAAAATTAAAAAAAAAAAAACATGGATGCAGGTTAAGTAGGGAATGTACACCTTTTCGATTTTCGGAATTAATGTTATTAATTAATTTCCAACTTCTATGAAATTATGATTATAAAAATCATCCTGACAATGGATACTCCTTATTGATGCATGCCCCGACCTTGATGCAAGAGGCGCTGGGCAATGCATTCACTGCCACTCGCTCCGGGACGCGGAAGCTTCTCGAGAGGACGTGTTACATCGGGGCGGAGAAGACAGGGGTATTGTTAACCCGCGGGGCAGGCCCGGGCCGTAGATCACTCGGGACAAAGGAGGTGTGACCTAACATTCCGTAGGGACACGGCCGTCCTATCGGCAACAGTTCATCAGCTGTCTCCTAGGCCAGGAATTTCTTCTTGCTCTTCTCTCGCTGCAGATGTCCGTCCAGGACGGGGTTTCCTTGCTTCTGGCGTACTTGAATAATCTTAGTTCAAAATTAGGAAGTCTGTTTTTTTAGACTTTTCATTCTTCTTCCAAAAGCTTCCATTAAGGAGGAAAAATTATTTAATCTTATGCGTGTAGACTCTTTAAGGTTGTAATTGGTTGTCCCGGAATCTACAAATAAGAATTTAAAAAAAATAGTACATAAACAAAGGTTTTTAGGAAATGAAACATGACAGCATACAATTTATGTAAACAGCAACCGATTAATAAGCAATTGATCAATACTTGTGAAAGTAGAATGTAGCATATTATATTTGAACTGAAGAAGAATGAGTCGGCTGCATAACATAGAAAATTAACCAATAATAGAATTGAGTGAATTTTACAGAAATGCTAATATTATTGAGGTGATAGCATTGCGGCAAGATGAAATGGGTTGGTAATGTTTTAGAACTGAGCAAAGAAAGAATCCCTGAACTGTTGATCCTAAGCGCACGCTGGCATCGTTGTTAAGACAGATCCTGAGACTTGGACGATGTCTGATGGTATAATATCATGCTTTGAACAGATGTATTGTCTTTCTTACCTATTAAAAGTTTTTTCTTTCGTTACAATTCGAAATTTTAACTTCATAATGTTTTCATATTGATTAGGTACATTGACCATTAAGTCAGAGAGTGATCAGTATATTTATTTTATTAATATCTATATAAAGACCAATCATACTTTGTACGGAAAAGAACAAGTATGTTTCATATGTAGCAAAATAAAGTGTTAGGTTTATTTGTTCGTTTATTCCTATTAATGGATGAAATGTCTTCTGAGTCATCCATTTTAATTGACTTCAGAACTTGGAATATTTTAATTTCAATCTAATAATCCTTCTTAGTTCAACTTGTTTGTTGGTGGGCATATCAGATAGTAGCTATAGGAGGTCTCAATGGCGTACCAAAACAGATCAGCTTAGCGTCTTCAATGACAAACACTTTAGCACATATATATGATCAGAATTGAAATTAATTATTTTTATTATGATAAAGTATATATTATTGTATATTTTATTATATGTTCAATACTAAACATCATTAAAATAATTATTTTATGTATAGGATAAGTTGTGTGACCGGAAACGTACACTGTTTCACCCTAATTCAAAGCGCGTCTCTATGTATAGTAACCTTCCAAAATGAAAGTTTCTTTAAAAAAAAAAACCAAAACAAAAAACAGAGAAAATGCCAAGGGAAATTGAATTTTCACACAACGATATAATTAGTACTGTAGCCACAAGATAATTTTGTTTATGTAATCCTACCAAAAATATTTTAACAATTAATTAATAGATTATTAAGGATTATTCAGAGGTACCTACTTCAAGTTTATTTTTAAATTGTATGATTATCGAATACGCCAGTATTTTGCGATAGACATAACCGGTTTCAGCTTAGAAACATGTTACAGGCCCAGAGAACATATGCTGTAATAACCCCTGATAAAAACGCGATTTCTTTTTCTCTCTTTGATGAGAAATATGATACTTCTTTCAGTCAAAGTGTTAGGACTACAGGAAAGCATATTTTGGCTGACCAATCTCTGTTTTATGAGATGTGTTTTTCGGGTGAGCATTAAGTTAGTAATTTAATTATGCGACAGCTTTAGAGTAACTGATTTTCACGTTAACTATTGACCGTTCGATAGAGGATGTCCACATGTAACATTTTTTTCTCTTTTTTCTAAAGTTTGGCTTCTAAATTTCTATAGTAACATTGACTTTTATGAAATGCAACAAATTATTCAATTCTATTTTGCTTGAAAATAAAGGTTAACCTGAATATATTTGTACTACCATTCATAATGAATTTATATCTTTTATTTAGCAACTTTTCCATGATTATTATAGACGCATAAGTTCTGCTCATTTGTCTTATGAGTTTTTAAAATCGTAATTTTTTTTATAATCTCATATTTCTAATCATGATGAAGAGGAAGTGGTTGGGGGTGCGGTCAAAATAAATAACACTGATATCCAAATTTAATTGTATCGATGTTTCGACCCGAATTTCCGGTCCTCATCAGGACTTTTCGTCTTATGGTGTCAAGGTGCGATCAAATGCGCACCCCGACCATTTCCCCTTCATTAATTCTAAGGTCAAATATCTTCCACTATAATTTTAATCATAGTGTTTTAACATGCCTTTACTACAGAAGAAGCAGGATTCATGTACCTGATTAATCAGTAATTATTTTTATTTTGGAATCGATAAAAAAAAAAAAAAAAAAAAAAAAATTAGAAAAGAAAAATGCATAAGTAAAATAAATTTTATATATCTCTCTTCAAAAATACTTGATAGAAACTGGCAAGGTTCTTTTCTAGACATGGATTTTCCGATTCTTTTTCTCTTGTAAATAAATTTATAGCTTGTGAGAACCCGACTTTAATACTTGGATATACCAACCACTTCATCAAATCATACCAACCTCCACAAGTAAGATAAACTAAAAATTAATGTTATTATCAGTTGTTAGTGGTTTATGATCAGGCAAAATTTTATTTATTTTTTTTTTTTATTGTTCATTGGTGATTTTCTTTTTATTTATTTACTAATTACTAAAATTCAATTTATTCCATTATTAATCGTCTTCTGAAAATAATAGGGATTAGTTAATTAGCCTTACCACAAAGAACGCCTAAGATTATATGTTGCTTTTAGTTACTCAATTTGTCATGAGTATTCCTTAAAAAAATCATAATTATCACTATTCAAATTTTCAAAATAAAATAACTAACATTATATGGAACAAGATCTGTTAAATTTAAAATAGAGATACCTACATTGTTTATCAAAGAGGTCAAAGAAGAGAGGAGTGAAGGGTTACACATATGACGGTTTAAAAAATAAATAATCTGGTGGCTGGTGAGTTAGCCTTGTAAGCATGGGTTAAGTTATAACCAGAACTTTTTTGTCTTTATGCCGATTATCAACGCATTTTTTTTACAATTGTAAGCCATACTCGCAATATTCCTAATATCAAGATTCGTTTTGCCAACTAAATAGCGATTTTTTTCCCGAATTAGCTACTCACTCATACAACACCATCTCATTGTAAGATATAATAACATACCGAAAAGTGCAAAGTTAATAGCCCCACTCACTTACACCCAAGTGAGATATATGGTTGTGTTTTAATGAAAATATAAATTAAATTCATATTTTATGAGCTGAATATAAACCACCGCTTTTGCTAGCGAGAGTCGAACCTAGCCCTTAATCGGTGAGCGGAGATGGTCTTGCACGATTTGATAACACAATCACCGGCTCCGGACTAGTTATAAATGTCCGTATTCAGACACTTTCCCTCGCCTCTTTATCTTCGGCGTTCATCCGGCTCCGAGTGGTCCTCGTGAACCCCAAGATTCCGGAGGTCACGGAATTCGCAGTTCTTCTGTTATGACCGAGGCACGAACCGGCGTTTCGGGGTATCATTGCAGCGATTTCTTTCCCCAGCCGAAGCCGGAGAATGTGTGTTTCTGGATTAGAGAATCACCTGAAAAAAAAATAGTAAAAGAGTAGTCTTGTTATTTACTAATAAATTAAACATGTTTAGGTGCACTCAAATATGGTAATTAGATATTTAATTGTTGAATATATGTATATAAACTGCTCAAAAATGAATAGGGATATTTGTAATTTATTCTGTATTTGTTAATATTTATTAAATTAGCCAATATATTTAGTATTAGTTAGCTAAAACAAAATAGGTAATACATACCAAAACCAAAACAATTGTTAATCCTTATGTTTATAACGAATTTACTTAAGAAAAGTAAACATGTAGATTACTCATTTTGTAAACAAACAATTTTTATCGTCTTTTCTCCATTTTAATTCAGTTATATTGTCATTAACCATGGAAAGACATCATCTCGAACAGAAAGTTCGCGATATTATTGTGAGAATGAGCAACCAAGGTTACCGGCAAGTTGATATCGCAGAGGCAGTTGGCGTTTCTCAGAGCGTCATCTCCCGGGCTTTAGCTCGATTCCGAGAGACCGGGAGTGCCAATAGGGGGCCTGGTAGTGGAGTTACAACGCAGAGGGAAGACAGAAATATTGTCATATCTGCCAGAAGAAACCCTTTCCACAGTGCCCGCCAAATTCTCAATGAAGTACAAACGTTTTGGCTAGGCCTTTATCCACACAAACGATTCGTAATCGTTACATTTTATGGCCCTTTGAGACGCCCTGCAGCAACGACCCACCAGCAGCTCACAAGAATGTGGTGCGGGGAGCGCCTAGAAGAGGGTACCAACTGGAATGCTGTCATGTTTAGTGATGAGTCGCGTTTCTGTCTGTATAATGATAGCAGACGCCGGAGAGTCTACGGAGAACAGGGGATGCGAACAATGTCCCAGTTCATACTTCCTTCAGTGCAGTTTGGAGGAGGTGGTGTAATGGTCTGGGCTGGCATTTACATGGGAGGACGAACCACACTCCATATTGTTGAAGGTAACCTCACCGGAGCTCGTTATGCACAAGAAATTATTGAGGAATACGTCCCTCAAACCAGGGATCTCATTGGCGGGGATTTTAGATTTCTGGATGACAATGCCCGACCTCATAGAGGAAGAGTTGTTAATCAAACTTTAGAAAACCTAGGAATTTTCCATCTGCCCTTTCCTCCATTGTCTCCAGACCTCAATCCCATTGAGCACATGTGGGATGCGTTGCAGAGAAGGCTTTTTAATCACCATCCGCAGCCAGTTGACCTTCAACAACTGAGTACAGCATTGCAACATCTATGGTATGAAATTCCACAGGAAATTGGTGACAACGTTATAAACAGTATGCCTAATAGGTATACACTGCTTCTGGCTAACAGAGGTCATTATACAAGGTGTTAATTATTTTAGAAACCATTGTGTTGAATAAAAAGAAATTATGGAAGTGAAACCTTTTATTTTGTTATTTTTAAAAATCCCTAAAATTAAATTTTCCTGTAGTAAAAACATAATAATTTCTAATAACCAACAATGCAGTTTATAATAAAAATTATATAAAAATGCTAGACAAAGAAAATACCTCAAATTTGGCTATATCCCTATTCATTTTTGAGCAGTTTATATAAAACCGGGCTGTGATCTATGGAATCTGCAAAAGTTGGGTGCATACATTCTTTATTACAAACATAGTTGGGGTCTACATTGCAGTTTGGTACAGTAACACAGTCTTGATAAAGACCTGCATCGTGTGTCGAAACTTTGTATAAAATAAATGCTAGATTATTATTTTTATTTTTTATTTTCTCTTTTTCTTCTTTATTATTTTTATTTAATCATTTGTATATTATATATTATTACTAATAAGGGATAATTTAATTTGCTATGTTATTATTATAAAGAATAACTAATATTTGTATAGGTTAGCATTATTACTTTTATTGTTACTAAAGTTATGCATTATGATTATTCTATATTATATTATGATATAAATAATGAATGTATGACCACCTGTCATTGGGCGTTTGCCTGTTGGTGGGCGATGTAAATAATAATTATAAATAAATTTTAAATAATAAATACTTTGGACCTTCATCTCGAACATCTTCTTTCGAAAATAAGTACGCTAAAAAAGTATTTCACATGGAAGTGTCCTATGTTATTTATGAAAAAAAAATTGAAAATGATAAGAAAGGTGATTACGATACCAATAGTTCTAACTTTTAAATTTCATTCTTTCTTCTACTTCGTTTACAATTACTTAAGAACCAAAAAAAACAAAACAATTAATAATGGTATATAATGTAGTTAAATAATAATTTAACATTGTTGAATGTTAATGCTTTATAATTCAATGTTAAAAAAATTAAAAAGCCATAACAAATACTAATGGTCAGGTTTTAATTTGATTTACAGTTTTAGATAGAGTACATTGTAATTCTTTATATCCCTTAATAACATCACAATAGTTAACATCCATAAAGAAACTATTTAGGCCGTTAAGCGATAAAAAACATTGTCCTTTGTCATTCCCCTAAGCCCCCTCAGAAAATTTTTATGATGATAAAATCTATCTGATATTAAATAATACTTCTCATTACTGACCAGGAATGTAACCAAAATCGTAAGTTTCGTTGTTGAGAAAATCGAAATAAACTTAAAAATGAGACAAAATTTATGAAATGAAGTGCCCCCTCCGTTTAATCAATTTTGATGAAATTTTTTCTTTCACATCGCGGGCATATTCATACATAATTACCCAATTTCATGTTCTTACGGTTAAGAGTCTTTGAGCTAGTCTTTTCAAAAACACACGCACACACACAGACCATTTCGAGGGACTTGGTTATTTGGACTGAGGGGACCTCAAAACGTGTATTTACGTTGAAAACGGGAAGTCGAAATTTTTTACGATCGTGACCCAAATATACCTACATCTGGAAAAAATGGTAAATGCAAATATATCAAAAACGGTTAGCTTTCAGATTACACATAGGTAAAAATTATTCCAATAATCTCCCCTATCACTCCTGAAAGGATCCGATCTAACTACTATTAACTCAGTGTAATAAGTATGAAGCACTTCTGCGAGAAATAAATCTTGAGTAGATTAGAATGTTTTCGTTAAGTTTTAGTGACAAGTATAAGCGATTTTCTATTGGTATCTATAACATAATTCTATTTTTCTCTGGTATTTTTATTCTCCGACTATTTATAGTAACCTACTTTTTCCTGGCCCGCCTTTGTAGGATATGCCTCTATGATTATATTTTAATGCAACTACCTCAATCAAGCATTGGCTGCTAATCTTAGCGTTTAATTAGAACAGCCTTTACGACTTGGCTTATGCAATTGAGCAGATGGGTGGCCACTCATGATGGAATGTTATTAAAATTAATTAAGGATTGGCTCTTCATAAATTTACAATTTTTTATTATTCATACAGCCACATCATTGCCACACTTTTAACGATCTATTTGGATTATTAAAATAAGACATAAGGTTATATAATCCATACATCATACCATGTCAAGCTCAGCAACCACGTAGTGGACGCAACCGCGTTTAATTGCGTTTGCGAAACATAATGGCTCTACAGATTACACTTTTACTGGACAAGCAATAAAATGAATTATAAAACAAATATTGATTCGTTTAATGTGAATTATCAATTGTGATTCATAATTATTGCTACCTTTTTTTTTTTTTCTTTACAAAAGATTTGATTATTGATTTCTTCTCAATATTTGGTTTCGCTTTTTATCAATTGTTAATATTCTTCATGTTCGAGAGTAAAAAACCATATTTAATTGATGTCGTTTCTCTCCAAACAGTTGTAACAGTCTGCTTATCGGTTCATTTCTTGTATTCTGGCCCGACGATCAGGATGTTAAAACTGTTTGAGAGAAACGACATTTGAATTATTTAAATGCAGAAACCAAGACGTCCAAATAGATTAAAATTGAGAAAGTAATATGATGTCATGAAGATGGACCAAGGAGTCCGAAACGTCACAAATAAATAAAATTCAATCTATTAATGTTTTTGACTCTCAAAGATGGAGAATATAAACTGTATTCTTATAAAATATATTGATTTATATTTAATCAAATTTTTATCAGCTTCCATACTTAACGGAATGTGGTTTCCTATTCAGCTCCGTATCAGTATTCTTCTCCAATTGCTGAGTAGGGACCAGTTGCAATTATGTGAGTTATTTTTTTTATATTTAATTCTAGTTTGTTATTTAATCCTTTCTGTATCGATGGTCAAATGTTGGTCACGTAGATACTTATCTTTCATTGATCACCTGAAAAAAAAAAATCGCTCTATAAATACATTTTTGTCTATATACCTTCATGTTATTACTGCTTGTCAGGGGCAAGCCTTATTAGCTAACATTTTAGGCCGTTCGTGTGTACATTTAATATATTATATTAAATATATAATTGTTTGTTGTTAAATATATAATTTGATATAATTTTGTAATAAATAATAAGTAAATAGTTAGTTAAAAACTTTATGGCGGTTTGGCTGAGTGGAATAACCCGTGAAAACCACATGAAACTCGAAATTAGTAAGTTAAAATCCCAAAGGCCGTTTTTTCACAACTCGGCATTCATCCACCATTCCCCATCCCAGGCTCAGGAAAACCCGTATATCCATAAAGGTTCAGTGCGAGAGGAAAAAAAAAATCATTTGTATAAGATTTGAAGTAAAGTTGAAATCATCACAACTTCACATCAAGGAAGTTGTTTTTTTCACCTTAGCACCTTCTGTCAGATATTTTACACCATTTCTTTAACTTAGTCATTTGATTCTATATATTTCTAATTTTCCTCGCATTTTAGGCTATATGGCTGTTTCCGGGTCAGAAGGAAAGGTGGGGAAGCGACACATGAGTCATAAAAAGACAAAGTTCAGCTTATCTAGGTGGTTGTTACATAGTGCATACATAGTGTATTTCTTACCGTTTGTCCATTCCCAGTGCAATCCCTGACTATAATTGGTAGTTGTAGTGAAGAGAATTTTATTGATGAACCACTGATTTCTTAGATGGCATTCGAATCAGTTGATTCAGAAAGTGGTTCTGACATTGGAGGAGGACTCCTCAAAACCTGTATAATAAAGTTTTAATAGAAGTGTATCCAATTTAAAATGAAATTGTGTGTAAATGCCCTAAGAATTGATAGCAATATGGAATAAAATAAGTTTTTGCTCATTTCGGTTTCTATTGTACAGATTTGGCAAGGAAAGCTCGCAAGTTCGGTCAGTTCTAACGCTTTCCCTCCCGATGCTGTGGCCTTCCTACAGCAGTTTGCTTTTCCTGATTAATAATTGTAATTAGATTGGACAAAGTGCACGGGAGGACGGAGCTCTGCCATGGGAGGGTGGCGAGAAGAGGGCAATATATTAGAGCGAGGGTCATTGTAACTGGGCGACACGACCCGGCCACATGTTCTCGCGCCTGCGTCGTGCACTACCGACAGGCTAAGTAATGCCTCCCTTTGTGCCCCATCCACCTTCATAAATATGTTTTCAGCCGGCCACCGTCCTCATCCAGGGCTTCTTCGTGATCCAGTCCTCCTCCATCCCTCTTCCCCGATTTTTAGCAACTGCACATACCTGATCCATGATCTAACTCTAACGAGAATCCTGACATAGGGTCTCGCCAAATAATTCAAAATTACGTAAGTTCGATCCCCTTCAGTGAAGGTAAAGGTGCCTTTACACCTTACGAACCTCACCTTCGAACCTTGCCGTACCGACGTGAAGCGAACAGCCATTTATACTTCACGTGACGTTAAGCGAACCAATATGGCTGACGCACCCAAAGCTAGCTTATGATAAAGAAAAAATCTCCATTATCAATATATTTTATGTTAACTGAAAAATAAAAAAATAGGAGACGATTTACAATGTTTCACAAATTACACTAGTATCACAAACAACTCCTGTCACTTAGGAAAGACCCAAATCAAAAGTGACACTAGCGCTACCCCCGAACCCAGGCGAACAGATAAAGTACCTAGAACACCCGAACAGTCGACGTGAAGCCTTCACGAAGGTTGTCCGAGGGTGGTGTTCGAAGGTAAAGTTCGTAAGGTGTAAAGGCACCTTAAGATAAAGATTCTTTGTAAAGGTAAGATATAGATCGATCCTTATTTTTTTTACTTTCATCTATCTATGTAGGTTCTATCTATCTATTTTTTTTGTTTTTGTTTTTTTCGGTTGGCGCATTAGGCCTAATGAGACCTTTGGCCGCGCAGTGTGGTCTTCTTACAGACATGAATATCATTTTTTTCCTAATTCTTAGGGAAATATTGAGAGCATCCGTATAATATAGATGGAAACGTATTTTTGGTACCCCTACCTGGCCATGTGTGGCATACGGGGAGTTACTCTAGAGGTTTAACCAACCTATTCTAACCATGGTGGGTAGGTCGCGAATTATTCCGTGGGGCCTCCACGAAAAAGTCAAACATCCCAGGGCGGATTCGAACCGCCACCGTTCGGCTCGAGCGTGCTTAAGCGGGTCGCGCTCAAACACGCTCGGCTATCCCAGCCCAATGTCTATCTATGTATTTATAAGACATGTTAGAGGGGAATGTATCGGGATCGTGTAAAATTTTTGACTTCTGGTTTACAACGTATATACACGTTTTAGCTTCCCTTGAGTCCAAATAACCAGGTCCTGTGAAATGATCTCGGTGTGGGTGTGTGAACACACTAGCTCAACAACGATTTGTCGTACGAAACTGAAACTAGGTATTTCACACAGATTTATGTTTTTGAAGTGACAGCAATGATTTCTTCTGAATTGTATAAACGAAGGAGGAATGTTATCCATCTTTTTTTCTGTTTGCGATTTTTAAAAAACGGCTTTAACGTTTTTGATTAATCTCGTCATGATTAAGTATTTCTTAATATGAGGTAGTTTTTGTCATCATAGAAACAATCTGATAGGGCTTAAATGGCTAAGGAAAACATCTTTCTTAAATAAAGTAGCTTTAATTTGGAGTAAATAACAGTCACTTATTATTACTAGCAACAAGAAATGGCTAAATGTAAAATATGAAACAATGTAACAATCAAATAAAAAAAATATATTATTATCCCATACAAAAACATGAATTTCCGGTAATATGAGGTCTTAAGTATAATAAAACTTAGAACACTATAACAAAAACTATATGTTCTCATTCATTCCAAAAAATATTTCAGCGCTCAAAATATAAAAATTTAGTTTCAATTTATTATCAACTGTTACCATTAACCGTCGCACAGTGGGAAAATTTTGTCATTTAGCGGCCAAAAATCTATAACTCCTGACTAAATGACGGTAATCGAATAATTCTTTTTTCATTAAAGAGCAAGTGGTTTTCTTTATTAGTGAGAATAAAAAAAATAAAAATACCATCACTCTAAGTATTTCAAATTAATTTTTATTTTAATCCTTTCTTCACTTATATTTAAAGTAAAGTAGTTTATTAGGTACAGGGTTATACATAATTTCATCCACTTTAACAATGTAATTTATGAAAAGAAAGAATTTGAATTGATATAACTTTTATTATTGGCATTAGTTGGTTCTGATTTTTTTCACAGTGGTACAAGGTGAAGGGTGCTAAAATACTGTAATAGAATTCGATCGATCAAATGCGATCGATCGGCGATATATCGATTTTAAGATTTAAATCTCTATATTTGAACTTTCAATATATTTTCGGCCTCGAATTAGACTAAATCATGAAAGATACTTCTCGTTGAATTATATGACAATATTTTTTTCCGTTAAAATTCCAAAAAAATAGGATATTTTTAATTTAATTTTAAGGATTTTTTCTTCATCAGACAATAATTATTTAAACACCTTTCAAATGAAGCAAGAAAAATACATGTATGTATATGAGCAGAAAGCTCAAGAGATAATAATCCCGACTCATTTCATTCTCTATGAACGCCCCTGTACCTAATAAACTATTTTATTTATATTAAAGTGAAGAAAGGATTCATTTAAAAATTAATTTGAAATACTTTGAGCGATGGTTTTTTTATTTTATTTTTTTATTCTCACCGATAAAGGTAATCTTATACTCTTCAATGAAAAAAAGAATTATTCGATTATCCTCAGTTAATCAGGAGTTATAGATTTTTGTCCGCTAAATGAAAAAATTTTCCCACTGTGCGACGTTTATTCAAAAACTCCATTGTTATTTTTATATTACCTTAAAAAAAAATCAAACAATTTTTAATTTCATTTTTGAGTTCAACTCGCTTGGAGTAATAGTTACAATAACATCATGAACTTGGTGCTCTGATGATAGAATTGCACAATCGAATTAAGAGTGCTTGGGGGGTGGGACATAAGAATCTCACACACATAAATTATTAATTTTTAATTAATTTTTTTTATTTTTTTTTTTTATTCAGAACGTACAAATCTATCTTGAGCGAATGATACTTTTTTTTTTTTTTTTATAGCTTATAGAAAATTACAAAAGAAAATTGTAATTGCGAAAAAATACATTTACGATTGCAAGGTTTAGTTAGATTATTAAATACTTTTTTATGGCTTTTTCCAATATTTTTAGTTGAGGTTTCCTGTTTTCAGAAATTGCCTTATCGCTGTGCTCATAAAGAATGAGCTCCGGGTAGGTAATTTCTTCAATTTTTAAAATAATATCCTTGATATAATAGGGTAATATTTGAAAAATGACTATGGTAGAAAATAAAAATAAATAAATAAAACGGCTTAAAAAAAGTTATCAAATTGGGAAGGGAGCGCGGATGTGGGAGCACGCGCCGCGGTCGTGATGTCCATACTCCATTACCCCAGCAGCGGGCCGCACACTTGCACAATCCCCGACACTTGTTATCCTGCTATTGGGAAATTCTCTTTAGTCTACCGATGGCGATTATTCCACTTTCCCGTCTATTGTGATACCGGCTTCGGTAGGTATACGCTCATGTCTAAGATTTAGTGTGATAAACAGCAGAAGAGCTCATTCTTGCTTAATATCTCGTGGAAAAACACTCTTTAACGTGTGCTCTATCACGATTTAGCTTTTGGACGAGTTGTCGAACATATAATTACTAATGAACTTGAACGAAGATGTAAGACTATGTATATAATTGTGCAGTTAAACCACATCTTGTTCAATATAACATTCCCAATAAAATAAAACAAGGTCATACGAGTTTCTCTCGATTTTAGACGTAATGTAGGTATTGAACGAATGATTCTAAAAATTCACAGACTAGATGACTAAAAAGGCTTTTTTTTTTTGTGCTGGATTATTTAAATCTGTTTTATGGGTGGCCGAAACCGGAATAAACTAGTTATGGACAATTCATTTTGCTAGTTGGAATGAAAAGTTATTTTTGGCCCGGTATGTTTGATAAGAGTTACTAAGTAACTGTACTGAACTGAGATTCATTTCAGGTCGGGTAGTTTTCCGGAGTCCTACTTAAAGCATTAACATTCTGCTCAACTTATACAACAGAAGTTTTTTCTTCATATAATATGAATGGAAATATTTCTTAGGGTGGTAAATATATAGATACATATACATATCACTCTGAAAATAATATTGTATAAAGAAATGTCTACTTATTCAAATTTGAAGAAATGTCTACTTATTCATCTACTATACAAATTTGAATATTTAGATGCATAGAAAAGAAAATCATCCAAATTAAAAAAAAAAAAATAATAAAATAAATAAGGATGAGGTAATACCAACGAACTAAGAAAAGCGTTACTATTAATGATTTTGATTTTTTTTTTGGAGAAGGTAACAAAATAATGGTTATATTTACTTGTGGAGAAGGGTGACAGGAAACGAGAATACGATAAAGAATCACGATTTCCTAGCAGAGCCATGTCCGTATACATACATGTAAACATCTTCTTTATGGTTGAACGGAGATACGCAAAACACATAAACACAGATATAAATTTATTAATATATCAAATTAAAAAATATTTCAATAAAACACTCAAAAGCCCTACTATTAAAATGGACACTTAGTCAATTTGTTTTAGCAAATTAGAGGGGAAATAGTACTCACATTTAGTGAACTGGAATATTTCGAAATATGGAAGATGTAAGAGAACTGATTTCCTTAAACGATTTTAGTTCTTCTTACTTATTTGCTTAATGTTTCAACCCTACAATGTTCAGAGACAGAGACATAACAATAAAATAAGCACTATAAAATGAATGAAATCATGTTAATTTGTCCATCTGATTTTTAAAATATATACTTTAATCAGGACTATTTATAAATCATATATGTATTTTTTATATTTTACAAGGGTTGGATTTCGACAATGCTCAATGTTTAAACCAGAAGCTTTAAATTTAAACCCTGCACCAGATAAAGGAACACCACACCCTTGGCGCCGCAGCAACCCCGGTCCCAGATCCACGTCAGGATATACCCCAGTAGTTCTTAAGGCTAGGATGTCGTAAGCAGATGCCCCAAGAGGATAATCCCCCACCTCGGGAGCCTTCCTTTCTCCACTGAGGTCGGATTTCTGATTGGATGACCCATTTCCCCCTTGACCAATCAGGCACCAGGACGGATCCTTACGCATTGCTCTTCGCTGCCCTTGGCTTAAGTAGTAGGGGTGGTAGGTGGAGGGGCACTGGGCCACTCTCTTCTTGTTCCTTCTTGAGTCCAATTCACCTTGGTGCAATGATGACCTCGATCGCTCTCCAAGATAATATATAATTTATTATTTTATTCATGTATACTTTTTAATACCTCTCCCTGGTTTTGACCTCATAACTCATTAGGGTATGAGAATACCATATTGTATCTATACCTAAAATTTGTTCCTTGAGGTCAGCTCATATCGACGAAATAAATCATCAGGTATACTAATATGTTCCCACTGACATTACATTTATTTTATAACTAACTTACCCCACGTCACTACGATTTCAGGAAAAAGGAATCCCACCCCCCTTCCCCGCGTCATTACCTATCCATAATAACATTTATGCGGAACTAACCAATGAATAACCAGACAATCTAAATTTATTAAAATTGACTGATAAAAATTAAAAATTTAGTTCCCCCACCCTTAACAAAAAAACAATACGAGTATTAAATCGTAAATCATATTAAATTTGATGAGAAATTAATCGTGGAAATAGATTAAACCGGCAAGAAGTTAATAAAAATCTCTCCTCCCAAAAAACCTATCCATAATAATGTTTATGTACTATGCCAGAAACCGTGAACTCCTAACTGTGTAACCAGAGTGTACTCAAAAAACTTCCAGAAGTTTCATGGCTATTTAATGAACTGTAAATAAATGCATAGGGGACATATTTTTTCATTTCCTAAATAGTATGTTTGAATTATATGTACATATAAATGTTCTCACACCGCGCGGAGAGAGAGATGTATGTATTATTATAAGAATGATGAATTTTATTAAATGGTATATTACTTTTTAATCTTTATAAAATACTTACTGCTAATAATCTCGTAAGTTAGGATTGGATACAAAAGACATTATAAAAATTGTTAAATTAAAATTAACGTAATTATTGAGTTGATCCATGTGATTTTCAGGAATTTGACGATCGGTAAAGACCATTTATCTCTTTTAGAAATAACCCCCAAAATTAAGTATTTATTTTTGAAGTACAATGAAAGGTTTACACTTATGATAGAAAGATGTACACATAATAAATTTTAAAAATACTAAATCGGCATTGAGTAATGTGTCGCTAACAGCCTACTTTTCATTAAACATTTTCTTGCCTTTTGAGAACAAGCCGGCGTTTACTTTCTCTATTTAAGACATAATAATATGTTAAAAAAAAATTCAATTATTAGGAAACCAGTGGAACGTTTAATAACTTCCGGAGCTAAGATCTTGTAAATTGCTTGCGTTTCAAACCGCAACAAATATCCCTTGATAATGACCAAATATAAACTCTTGGCTTTCTACATGTTTCACTTGTAATACCGCTTGCGAAACTTTGTTGTTTCCAATTAAAATGTAAAAATACGGCTTATCATTTTTTTTAATTACCGAGAATTAATTTAGAATGCAACCATTCTAAAATATATTTCTCTATCAGATAAAAGCTAGAAATACTGTATTACTAAACTGTTGACTTTGAATTTTTTTAAAATAAAAATTATTAAGTTATTATTGAATCGATTATCATTCATTCGATACAAAAAAAAAAAAAAAAAAAAAAAAACATGCACTAGCCAGGTTTCGATATCCGCTTGGTAAACTCGCTGAAAATCAATTCCCAAAGGTGTCCTTTTTAGTCGAGATCGGGGCCATGCTATATGACCCCAAATAAGACCAGAAGCCGCACTTCAAGCAAAGTTATACCTAAGTTTTCTTAAATATTTGATTGTTTTTAACATGTATAATTTTGTTATACATTTTTTCATTCATCTTTTCTGCCTTTTAGGCAATATTATTGGCCCTCTCTTCCTCCTCCGAGCTCCCCCCCCTTAAAAAAATTGATCAGCAATAGCAATATTTGTACCAGGAACCTTGAGCACAGCTGTGAAATACCTTATCAATGATCTGGTCCACACCTCTATTATTCGCTCCCCGTTCATTCACATGCCTCAATGCAATCTCAATAGGAAAATATTTTGCTGTTGCGTATCCACAGACATGAGGAATTAGGAGATCCTGGAAAGACCACTTACCTTTTAGATATATACATTTTAAGGTTCTTTAATTCATGTACATTTAATGATGTAAAACTATCGATAGTTTTAAGCTTTGAAACTATCGATAGTGCTATCGAAATATTTGTTTTAAATAAGGGATTAGTGATACCCTATGCCTAAAAGCTAAGCACCCTTCTACTATATAATTCACTTAAATGGAAAATAAAAAAAAAATGTAAAAGTGTAATTTTATTTATTTTTCTAACACAAAATGCTTTACAACTCTATACAAAAAATATTAACTTGACTTAAAAAAGTATAAACTCAAATTAACTGATCAGAGTCATCCGTAATTGAATCTGAACGATATATCGCGCTGAATGAATCTTAATTAAAAATTATGAAAGGAAACCTATTTGTAGGCTAAAAACATGAGGTATTTCACTGAAAAAAACCTCATATATGAATGGTTTGCTCATATATGTCCTCCAGCTTTTTGGAATAAAAAAAAAAAAAACTGATTCCGTGCCAGTTTCTTCACTTAAAAATCACTCGGTTAATGACAAAGAACAAATATAAAAGAAAAGAAATAAGTGCAATTGAAAACGAGCATTAGGGCTCCCATCGTTCCAGAATAAGAAATTTTCTTTGGCCAAAAGCTTTCGTTTTTTAACCAATCATTCGTTCGACAGAAATCCGTTGTTTTTGGAATTAGACCATCACTATTGAATATTAAGTTATTTATAATTTTTTTTTAAAGTTTTGTAGCTCTTTGGAATAATCTTGTTGATCTTTTTAGGTTAATCATAGTTTAATTTTTCTGAGGGTGAAATCGTTGTTCAGTTTATACAGTCGACGTCCTAAGACGGCTCAAATGTCATGAAATATATGCTCTATATATCAAACTATAGCAGAAATCCCTGCTGGGAAATAAATGTTCTACCATAGGTTGTGGTGTGGTGAAGCAGAGAGGGTGCAAAGTCTTTTCAAATGATAATTCATCAGCTTAGAGTTTGAATTTCTTATATTAATAAAACAAAAAGGTAAATTAAAAAAAAAATAAACTCATATGACTATGTTTAACCAGGATAAAAAAGTAGGAAATAAAATAAAATGACCAAAAGTCAAGTGGCCTTAACTGTCAAGTTAAAAAACAAAAACAAATATCAACAAAATTAACAAATTAATTAAATAGTACCATGTACTTGTCAATTTTTTGTTCGGTGTTCTGCCATATATATTTTTATAAGAAACTTGTTTTTAGCTGTCCTGTTAAGGTCGTTAATACATTTTTCAACAAGTTTCTTTATAGACATGTATCATATCGTAATATTACCAGTCCAAAATTAGTTACTTTACTGACACAAGAGTAATATGTATATCAGTTACTTAATGTGTCTTAGGGTTTTACATGCTCGAAACTAATTTTTAAGGATCGTTCTTTCGTGTTTTTTGCCTTTTTTTTATTGTTATTATTAATATTTCTACACTATTTGTTGTAGTACTGTACTATGTTATAAGGCGTATTGCTGCTGATAACTTATCTTCTTTCTTAAATTTTGCAACAAATTCCACAGTTTTATCTTTAGTATATAAGGAGTTTTGCGTATTCGGGATTTAATCCAAAATTATTTATGGGTGAGATAAAGGCACTTGTTAAGGTTATCATTAGAAAAAGTTAATTTTTTTTAATTGAGTTTAGTTTTATACTATTTACCTACTAAATGAGTCGACCATCTCCGAATTATGGATATTACTTTTAAATTTTTTTCTCTTCCCTTTTTTTCTATGATTCACCATCGTACTTTAAGCATGTTTATTATTTTCAATCTAATTTTATTCATTCAACATGGCCTAAGACCTCGGTAAAAATATAATGTTTACGGTAATATAGTAATATTATATAATATATAAAATAAAACCGTTTTAGGTGTATTAATCTTATTAAATTTTTTCGTGATATTAATGTTTTTTTTCTAAAACATATAATTTTATTAATATAAATATTTAATCCGCTATTCAATGAAGCTCATATATATAGATGGGTATTAAATTCTGGTAAATGTGACATCAAATTATAGGCTTATTTAAATATTATTTCAATTAAAATTTTCATTTCAACATTCATATTTTATTTAGCTACAGGCAATCCATAAAATTCCAAGGGTATGCTAAAGTTATCAGTTTACAAGGTTTGAAATGATTTATGATTAAATAGACATACAATGCATTACAATAAAATTAGAAAAAATAATTATTAGTTATTGGTACTCATCAATTGCCAGCAGCAGATGTCTGTCTGACATAAGTTGCACTGTATTCAGACTTTGTCTTCCAATCAACAAATTTTGATTTGTGACTAGTGCATGTCTGATTCGAAATCTTTATAGTATGCATTCTTCTTGTCTGATATTGTAAATTGAGGATTTCCATATGTCTTATCTTTCTTCTTATTTTTTTTTTTTTTTTTTATGTTGTTTTAAATGTGTGACATTTAGCTATCATTGGCCATTACTTTTGATTTTATATGTGGGTGGAATTAACGAGACAACTTTTGCCGCTTCATAAGCTAAGCAACTTGCTCACTCCTTTCAACAATGTCATATCTCGAAAATCGGCTAGTTATGACTGTTTCTTAAAACAAATTTAAATAAGAAAATTTAATAAAAAATAAATAAATAAGAAAATTTAAATAATTGGCGGTTTTGCAAGCATATATTGGCATATATATATTATTAAATTTTCAACAAATATGTTACAAAATCAAAAGGGACTTTTTAAAATTAAAAAAAAATACATTTTTTTTTCCTTAAAGCAGAGAAAAATAATCATTTCGCTGCCATAACTCAGATGAAAAGAAAAAAAAAAAAAAAAAAAAAAAAAATCGTTTGGAGACTTAATAGCTATACTGAACACATTTGATTATTCTTTGAAACTACATTTACTCTCCTGATATATTTATGAGCACTGTTCATTGAACAGTTTAATAATAGACTCCGTCTGCTCCGAAATTATTTAATGACGTTTTAATACAATAAGTGGACCACTAATTCATTCCATTTTTGTATTTTTCGATCGCATAACGTCCTCTAAAATTTACCGACCAGAAAAAAAAGGCTGATGCATCAAGTAAATGTATGCAATAATAAGATTCCGTTGTCATAGCCAATCAGTAGCAAGACAGAAATCTGTTGCTTACGGTTTTCTAATAAATTGTACAATTTTCCCATCAGTATTGATTATTTTGTAATATCGTAAACAAAAAAATAGGGTTTAAAAGTCCCAGGCCTTTTGTTGGAATGAACTAACAGTTAGAACAAACTGTCATAGCACGTGTTAGCACGTAGACTACGAAATTCGAGTACCATCCACGCCGATCCAAGAGGTTCTAGATCATTCTCCTTACGACTATATATAAGGAGCGAGTGACTGGACAGTTAGTCTTAGTTTTAATTCTGAAGCTCAAGCCATATGATTATTCGTGTGTTACAAAGTGATAATTATTATAATCTGTATTAAGGTGGCATTAAATATTGTTATATTCTTTGGAATAAAAATTGTTAACCTACATAAGTTTTACAGTATTTATTATTATTCTTTAAATGTTATGTTCTATAACTTATTGGAATAATAGAGTAATCTTATCGATATAGAAGGATCTTCCACGTAATCATGCACTTTTTATTAATATTATAACACTTATGTGGGTTTAAAATAATTTTTATTTAGAAAAGATTATAATTCACACCGTCAGACAAACAATAAAAGCTCAAATTAATAACAACGTTACAAAACGTAACTACAATACAGTGACACAGAATTAACCGTTTGATTCAACGTTCAAGGCAAGACTAAGTCCTTTTTTTGATCCTTATTTAGTCCGAAATCGAACATTCCAGAATGGCCGAGTACATTCTCTACACATCCAGAACCAGTGGCGGATCCAGAAATTTTCTGAAGGGGGGCGCACTTTTTTTTTTTACATTTCATGAGTAATGAAGGTCCAAATTTAAAATACATATTAGTACATAATGACGTTGTAAATTAATATAAATGTTTAAATAGCGGACATTTTCAAATAGTGGACTTGAAAAATGACTAAATATAGCTCATTATATATAGAAATAGTAGTACTTTATGAGTGTCCTCACTTCCCAGGGGGGGGGGGGGGGCGCGCGCCCCCCGCGCCCTCCCCTGGATCCGCTACTGTCCAGAACATGTGATTACGAACTAATACACTTATGAATTTTCCAACAAAAGTCTGGACTTAGTTGTGACAGAAATAATCATCTGATTTTACATTATCATAATCATAACCTCTTCACAAGCTGGTATGTGTATTTCGACCAAAATAGGAAATGTTTTTTAAAATAATATTTATACACTAATAACCTAATTACGGCTAAGGAAGCATTTTCACGAGAAACCGAAAAGAGGCTGCCCTTCTGTGAAGGTGGATTGGCGAAGACTACAGCGATCTGTCAAAGAGTGGCAGGAGGGTGGCGCGGAACGGGTCTACCAAGGCCAGACCATGTCTCATTGACCCACATGTCTGCTGTTGAGGGTGAGCTAGCTAGTGCAGCAGGGACACGCCTCCTAATCGGTAATCTTCGCTTGATAGTCTTCTACAATAATACCGACTTTATCTCTTATTGTTAAGGTCTCAACGTCACATCTCATAAATAGGCTGACTTCAGTTAAGACTGTTTTCTGAATGCGCTTCCAAGAGTAGTATATCCTTGTTAGATCGTAAAACTTTTATTTAAATGTTAAATAACAAACATATTTAGAGGAAAATCACCCAGTTAAGTTTGCACAATTTTCGACTCTCCAATGATAAAATTCACTCTTCCAGAGCCCTTTTAGACAATTAAAGATGGCCACATTCATTGGTTGGATGAAATGTGTAACATTTTGATAGAGTGCTACTAATAGCAAGTATCCCATGTTCTTTGCAGAATCGGGAAGTGGGGAGAGTCAGATGAGATGCTTCTCCATATAGGAATACGATTATTGGGGATGCAATTTTGCTCTCAACGATCCATGGATAGAGAACACTAGCTATAAATTCATAAAATAAGTCACCTGTCATCCATACAGACTCGGACGTTCATAAACCACCCCCAGATCTATTGAAATTATGGATTAATATTTGTCCTAACATTTGACACCTACATTTAAGCCCTAAAACATTCTATAAATATATTAATAAGGATATCAAATGATTCTCATGAGCTTAATGAATACCATAAAAGCAATCAAAACATAATTGAACTCAAATAAACCAACTAAAAAGCTTATTAAACTTGACTTAATGAAGCAGGGTAGCAGAAACCAAGTTTTCAGGCCACTAGAATATTCGCCATTACAACCTCTCACAAATAAACTTGATTTTTCATCAAACTAATGTCGATGGCAGCACTGCTAACTAGTATAACTTGGCAAATTACCACCAAATTTTGAACCAAAATAATCAACCCTGAATCTTATTATTCATACTTTTTGTGCAAAATGTCAACTATTGGAGCACTGTCAACTTATGGTACAGTTAACCTAACATCTCTTCTTTTTACAAAACCGGTAGTTTATTAAACAGTAATTTTTTTTTTAAAAAAAGCCTAATCCCTACGTTTCGGACCTAACGTGCCATCTTCAGGGCATTTTCCTTTATTACATACACCTTTCATTTTTTGTTGTATTGGTCCATCTATTGTTTATTTTCCCAACGTCATACAATTTTCCATTATATATATAATATGCTAAGTTTATTCTTTTTATTAGTCACTTTTTCTAAAAAACTAATAGCACTTTGTATGGAAAACATTACATTGAATTTAACTGTCTGTGTCAATTCTACCAAACACAGATTTTTAGTCGTAGGAATAGTTAATTTTTCCATATACACAAAGTAAAAGGTAATTTATATTAAAACAAAAAAAAAACCCTTCCCTATTTAAGACCTCTCAAAACATTTTTATGACGATAAAACTTGCTTGATACTAAAGAATAATTAATTCTCATTAAACATGAGTTTCATCAAAAATGTTAGAGCACTATTTGGGGAAATCGAAAAAAATGTAAAAACGAGACTAAATTTATCGAATAAAGTGCATCCTCCGTTTTACCAATTTTGATTACTCTTTTGCTGTCACATTACGGGCATATTCATACACCAAATACCCAATTTCTGTTCACACTCATGACCCTAAAAGGTATATTTGTTTAAGTTGAAAACCGGAAGTCGAAATTTTTCACGATCGCATTTCATACATTGGTAAGTGAAAGTAATAACTTTATCTAAAGTCTATATAAACAAATCCATACGCAAATAAATATTACCACTTAAATATTTTTTTTTTACAAATTCTTCTCCCTGATTTATTGAGAAATCGATTCAGGAGATGTTAAATATTTAAATTGGCCGAGATAATCTATAAATATTATCATTGGGCGCATTGGTGCGTCCATAAATAACTTAATTTTTTTTTTGGCTACTACTTTAATATTTCTTCCTATTCTGTACGCATTAATACATCTTATTATCATAAATTTTGTTGAATCTATCTAATCATTTAATCGATATTCGCTCTTGGTGCGTGATATAATGAATCACCTGTTATTTAGGTAGATCAAAAAATTAATGAATCATGTTGCCAATATAGGGTTTTCTTTATATGTAAATCAAATCCCGGAGTTCTATTAGATATTTTTCACTTTAATCGTAAAGTTTTACAAACTAATATTTTTTATGGACTAAACTTTTTTTATGTACAAATATGTATGTACAAATATGTATCATAAACATCATAATTTGATGTTAGCTGGTACTTGAAGCACCACTTTTCCTATTTTATTCGCAGTAGGAAAATTTATTACAAATAGTAATAATAAGGTACATAGTCACCATTTGATTTAACCATATTTCAAGGCACTATTGTTTTGGAATAATTTTGGAATTCATGAAAATAATAATTATTTTATTAATTTAAAAAACTAAACTGTTTAAAAATACCTTTGTGGTAGGCAATAAAGTCTGTTCTTCTAAAAGTAATTAAGGATTTTTGCAATTTAAATTTTGTGAATGACCAATTATTTTGTGAAACTCCAAAAGAACAGCAATAAAGAGAAATATATTCATTTTATGGACCAATATTTTATTATTAGAGTGAATTTTTAATAATAATATTCATTCCACTAAATTACATGTTACGAGCGGTCTTTTTGAATGCACTTTTAATTCAAATTACAGATTACATTTTGAAAAACTTTTTGAATATTCATTTACACCGTTTCTGTTCCTTATTGAATAATATTTAAGCACCACAACCACTGCCCTATGATTAGGCTTAACCAATTAAATCAATCGAAAATTGTTTTCCGCTTGTGCAACTTTAATACTTTTTAAATTAAATTAAAAATGACAAGTTTCCCTAGAATTTGTGGCGCCTTTCAGAATTAGATGTAAGGTTTTTTTTTTAGGAGAGTTGCGATGAGGGGGGGGGGGAGTAAGTTTTTTTTCTTTGAATGTTCTTTCTTTGAAGAACTGTGGGGAACCTTTTATAAGAAAATTCAAATGCGTTTTTTCTGAATGCAAAAAAAGGATTTAAAAGGCTTAATATTATAAAAACAAACAATAATACAACTAAAAACTGTAAAGTCAATAGGATAGAAAAAAACTATTTGAAGTCGTACATGTGAATAAAAGATAAAAATATTATTACAAAAATGACGCTAAAAGCGAATATCTAATTGAGAATCTGAATGAGCAAGAAAAAGTAATTTTTGCAGGCCATTAGGGAATTCTGTAATCTGCACCAAAACATGCCCTAACTGTGCTATGCAAATATTAGCCCAAGAAAAAAATAAAATAAATAAATAAATAAAAAGTTTTAAAAACGAATTCAAATACTTGATTTATACGAAAATTAAACGACCAATTGCAAAAGTCGTTACCTTTCAGAAAAACACTGTACGTCCCATGATTAGATGTAATCTACATCAAGTGGCCTGAAGAATTATTAGGCATAAACATTGTATATTGAACAAAGTGACGCGATTCACTGGTATGCGAGAGTTTTTTACATATTATACATAGTATACGAACACGACCTAGAGCCTCAGTCTCTACTGTTTAATCACTGTTAGATTAAAAAATAAAGTTTTTAAAAAAATAGTAGATATAAAAAAAATTGTTATTTACATAAAGCTTACCTAACACGGTTAATATTACTGAAGCAATAGGTGGTGACAAAAACGGTGGTAAATAATATCACAGCCAAAAAAAAAGAATTTTTTTGGTTCCTAGAATCTTATAGCTGATTTTAACTACGTTTGGGGCGCTGATTACAATAATGCAATCACATTTTTTCAATCAGCTCTACTTTTTTAGCTTCAGCATACCTTAACAGTAGTTTTATTTCAATTTAAATACCTATGATATATGTAGATAACACAATTCGAAATAGATGTGTAAATGAATTATTTTAGTACGTTTTTCTCCTTATTTTAGAATATTAAACTATCAGCTAGCTGTATGTAATTGTTTGTAAGAATTAAAAAACAACGCGTTTTAGTATAATTTTACCAACCGGAAAATCATTTTAATCATTTTTTAAAATACTCAACTAATTTTCACCCCGCCATGTATATATCTCAACAACTAGAGCTGATAGAGGAAAACTAATGGCAAATTTGGATTACCAATTATACCTACTCAGAATTAGCTATAAAACTTTCGGCACCCAGACCTCTGTAGGGCTGTCTATTACTTCAATACCCCTTGCACGAGCTATGGTATTGTATCGCTATCGATATTGTTTCAATAACATTGACCTTGTAAGATAAGGTATCAAGGTAAATCGAAATTATGCTGGAATGGATACGTAAACCCAATTTAATGTCAATAATAAGACATGTCACTACTTTTTAATAATAGCAAAGCAACATATAATTTATGAAAAAATTATATAGTTAATATGAATAATATAATATTGTAATCCCAATGTGGGTTTAAAATAATTTTATTCTCGTAAAAATATAAAACAAAAATGTCACACAACAAATTAAAACTCAAATAGTGACTTAAAAATAACGATATACTTCGTGGTTGAAGGCAAGACTAAGCTCCTAGTCCGTTCCTTCTTATATTATGGTCCGGAATTGAACATTCCAGAATGTCCCAGTACATTCTCGTCCCAAAGATAGTGTCCCAACAAACAATAAACAAGAAATTATTCTGGTTTAACAATTGGCTGTCTCTATTCCGCTCTTTTTCCTTACCATTCTCTAGTGATGACGTGGGTTTATGGAGTCAACAATTTTCGGCCTTATTTTCCAAAATAAAAGAGGATTACTACGAAAAGAGCTTTAACCGCGCGATTGTATCAGACCACTTTCTTTTATACAAAGTTTTAATCTCGGATTATAAAAACCGCGTTACTGCTTCTCTCTCCAAAGATTTGAATTTTTTTGAGGTGAAATGGCTGCTTAAATTGAGGGGAGAGCTTCTTTATTTGAATTATCGTCCTTGGTTTGAAAATGATCCCGATCAGTCAAGATGTTCTCTCTGCAATTGCAGTTCTCGTGAAGATTTGTATCACTTCTTGGGAGAGTGTCCTCTATTGGCTGAGTTTCGTTTACTTTATTTTAACAAGCGCTCTCTCACAAGGGATGAGATAATTTCTTTTCTGACTGGTCTCTCTCATCCTCGTCCCTTGATCCGTTTTGCTCGTCACGCTTGGAGGGCTAGGTACTCCTGGATGTCTGATATTTAACTTTATAAGTCCTATTCTTTACTTTATTTTTACTATGGTATATTGAATCTAAGATTTTTTCTTTTATTTATCTTTTTCTTTGTATTTTTTTTAATTTATTGTTCCTCAGAGTATAATTATCCCTCTTTAATTATTTTCTTTCTATCTTTGTTGTACGTTATGTAATATGTTAAAAGTAACTCATAAGTTAATTAATTTCTACGTTTTATTTTCTTTATTGTAATTGCATAATTGTATTTTATTATTGTTTACCTGAGCTTGTACACTTTATACTTTCAGTGAACTCTGGCAGACGGCTATTGCCATTGCCATGTATACTTTATTTTTTAATCCTTTTGTAAATTTTGTAAATAGCTAACAATAAAGTATTATTATTATTATTATTATTATTATTACATTCTCGTCACAACCAGAACATGTGTTTTGTAACGGTTCCAACAAAAGTCTGAAACTCTTATTTGTACCAGAAATAATCATCTGTGTTCGTTTCAAGTCCTAACATTATACCTGTTAAGGCTAATAGTGTATACCATAAGAAATACGCATAATTTTGCTAAGATCTAATGTAGATAGAACGGCAACCTGTTTTAAGCCATTGTTAATGCATAAATTAAAAGCTTACGTACTGTTAGAGGGAAAAAGTGTGAATAAATCAATTGAATAATAATGTAAACAAAATTAATGATAATTAGGGTTAAAGATAAATTAAAAATAGGTCAAAATTACAAAATAAATTTATAGTCGTTTATGTATTTCTACATTTTGAATCTATAAATATCATATATCGCTGTTCGGCAGGAATAGTGCCACAATTTAATATTGTAAATATTTCAATTAATCAAAAAAATTATACTTACATTGTTAAATTATTCATTTATATATATTAAACAATTAACTGGAAGTGAACTGTATTTATATGACTGTAACTAATATTGGTGCAGAAATCGAAAAAATAAAAATTCTTAAATTTTTAGTTACAGAACATTTCTTTCAGAACGGCAATATATTATTTTTTTCTTTACTTTTTTTTTTTCAATAATTATGTGTTTAATAACAGTTATTAAATACCTACTTTTTTAATAACATATCTCTACCTGTTAGGGGTAATATTTTATTCAATTAGAGTTATACAAAATTTGGATTAAACATGGGATGTATAGATAGAACGGATGTTGATAAAACTTGAACCAGTCGTGCTCATATCGACATTTAAAAGGATTGATCAAGATATGAAGACATCAATATAACAAATCGGGTGTAATTTTATATGACATTAAACTTCCGGCAATTACGCACTTCATATATATATATTTATATTGTGTATATATTAATATATGCGATACTGGCCGGGAGTAGGAGTTAGACCAATTAGCTTACACAGCGAAGCTAGAACTACCTTGACATTTATGGATCCGCGGCTACAGTTAAGATCATTAATATCGTCCCTATCCTCAACACAGGCGTTGTCTTTTTGTATTTTCTGACACCTTGAAACTACTTTTCATTTTCCAAGGAAAGTAATCGATCTCTTAAATTGATAAATAAAAAAAAGATAATTAATATTGAAATGTCAAGACTAATACAGTCATTTGCTTTTCCTTTACCACAATATTTCAATACTATTATTCTTAGTATTATTTTATTATTATAGGTATTTATTATTATTATTATTATTAGTATCATCTTATAATAAAAAGAATAATAATGAAAAAATAAGATATTGATCTATCGAGTGCTTTGAAACCGGTTTTAAGCAATTTTTGTTGCATAAATCAAAAGCTTTTGCCCACTACAGAGAGAAAAACGTATAAGTAAACTAATTAATTATAAATCAAATGGTAATGTACTAAATATATTTTTTATTTATGTAAGTGCTATTAAACAGTTTGACAAAATAAATTTAAAGTTGTCTATGTATTTCGTCCCGGAGGGAATTTAGAGATTTTTTAAACATTTTTAAACATTTTGGATTAAGTTAGGTTGTAATATTTTATGGGCACACAACATCTGAGGTCTTTTGTGCCAAAAATATTTTAGATACCACTTATTTTTTGATTCCTAATTAAATCATCATATTAAATCAATAATTTTATTCTCTTTCGTAAACAATCTTAAAGGAACGAAACTAAAGTGATGCTTCGAATAAATAGAAGAAAGTACCTATTTTTTTTAAATTTAATTATTTCTACCCCTCCACAAGCAGGAAAAAAATTACAGAAAAATATTTAAGAACAAGTAAACTTTGAGAAAACGACGAAGATTATTATCAAAATTTCATTAAAATTAATATGAAATTTCACTAAAAAAACAATTAAGACGACTTTAAAATCATTAGCACTAATGACTTAATCATAAATAATATTAATTTTTGATCTATTAGACACAGCTTAAAGTAGTTCGTGAGATAAGTAAATAGATTTTGTTATATTTCACAACAAGATTTATATCTACTATGATATAGGTAGTCAATTTTACTAAATTAATATATAGTAAAGTAACTACGTATTCTGTACCACGGAGGTAACCATCACTGCTTCCATTCTTTTTACTTTCACTTACCTATATATGAAATAAATGTCGACTTCCGGTTTTCAACGGAAATACATGTTTTGGGGTCCCCTGAGTCCAAATAACCAAGTCCCGCGAAATGGTCTGTGTGTTTGTGTGTGTGTGTGTGTGTGTGAACAAACTAGCTCAAATACTATAAGTAAGTTCGTAAGTGAAAGTTGTGAGTTGCGCGCATCGCATCAGATTTTTTTAATTTAAATTTGTTCAGAAAGGCCAATTTTTCGAACTTTGAGCTATTAAAATTTGTTTTTGTTTTCACTGGGTACTTATAGATGCAGCTTAATCTTTTCGTTTTAAATTTTAATTTCGACGTTTTTTCACACAGTTATTGACTATAATTAATAATTGCAAGTATTTACCATTGTTTTGTAATTCAATGGATAATATACATGGTATTGTTTAAGTCCGAGGTAACAGAAATAATCTGTATTAGACTAGTACTATGCCAACTTTGCGACCCAAACTTGGGTAATCATTATGAATTAAAATTAAATAAGAAATACATGTGAAATACTAAGATTTTAGATTAAAAAAATATGTGTATATCAATATATATAGAAAAAAAATGTTGGCAACAATAACAAAATTAAAAAGTAAGAAATACTATTATAAGGCTCCTCGCAGATTTTATTTTTATTACGATTTCTTTCCTGGCTTTTAATTCTCTTTAATTGAAGTACGTATCTTCATCTATTTGTTATTGGTGTTTTAACAGGTTGTATTCAGGTTGAGGATGTACGGAGGCATTTAGTTTATTTAATGTGATAATTTATTCATAACAGGATGAATAGGACAAGAAGAGCAATTTCAGGAAATTTTGAGGAGTTTAAATGAATCTCAGCTAAGCTGGAATGGGAATGCAGATAAATGGATGTAACTCTTTATGCATGGACGCATCAAATTTCGACGCCCTAGAGGGCAATAATTTTTAAATTTTCGAACCACATATTTATGGCATGCTTTTATAAATATGCATATAAAAGTAAACACCAAAAATGTATATTATCTCTCACCGACTTGTGGCTGTGTATATGTTTCATATCTGACAGCTCTCCTCGCCGGGTAATATTATATTTTAAAGGAGAGAAAAATTGAGACAAGTGCCGGTAACAGGTGTTATTTTTCGCTCCAGAAGCCATAGAAGTTGAGGCATCTGAACAGAGTGAAGGTGATCTTATAAGTAAAGGGATCATTAGAACTGCATGATCCGGATAGAAGAATAATGACTGCATGGTATGAATAGTAAAAATCAGCTAGAGCATATGGTAAACGTAGCCGAAGATAACAAATAATCCGCAGTGTGCTAGTCGCGGCAGTATTAGAGGGCTTTTAAAGAGCCATGATGGACAGCATTAATGGCGGCCACTCATCATCCCAGCGGGGCCGGGGGCGGGCCGTGGTGGCCCCGGGCGGCCGTGCGCACCTCGGGCCCCGCCAATTAAAATCACTTAGGCCCCGGCTAATAGTCCCCAGCAGCGAACCCTCTTCGCCCATCTGGCGGGTCACCTTTAGCCGCTAGACTGATGGGAGAGCTTTGTCAATGGCACAATGCTATGTCGCAACGCTTGATTGATCATTCAGTGTATTCCTAAGTCCTACTGCTTTAGATCTAATTTTAGCTTTAGTTCCAGTATTTAAGAAAACAACAAATATTTTCATTTAGATTGTAGGTTAAAAATAAGTTACTGATCTATGACAATTTTGTATTTCAAATCATGGATTACTATCAAATAACACTCAACGACCTCAGTATTTCTTGACCAAAATAACTCTCAGCATGCTCACTAATGACGAAATATCAAATATAGATAATTTTTTTTTTTTTTTTTGGTTTCATTTCAGGTTATCAAGCAATAAATAAATTTTTAAAAATTTTTTTCAAATAAAATGTTTATCAGTAGTAATAAAAAACTTCATCAATTTTCAATCAAATCCAACAATAATTAACTATACTGATAAAACAACCCTATACCGAAATTATAAATTTAAGTTCACAAATTTAACCATAACAGAACCCTTGGTATCACTATTTTTTCCCGAATTCATAAATAATTTTGTCCGAGTGATACCTGTGTGACGCAGGTTTTTTTTTCGTGCAGCCTGCTCTGCTCTGTTCCGCGTCGCCTGTGAGGCACAGTTCGATGTGCGCCTTACCACAATGTCAGAAAATAATTAAAACTCAAATAATTACCAATGCTACAAAAGTATCAACTTGCAACGATACAGTAACACAAAAGTAACCAAATGATTCGATCTTCAGAGCAAGACTAAGACTGTAGGCCATTGCTGCTTATATTTAGTCCAAATCCGAACATTCAAGAAGGTTCCCGAATAGCTTAGAAGATTCTAGAAAAATCACGAACATTTACTAGGATTGGTAACTTTCCTAACAAAAATCGATAACTCTTTTCAATTATATGGTTTGTGTTTCACATTAATATATATCAATTTCTTTCAATCGCATTTGAAACATAGATGATGACGCCGGATGTCGACCAAAGAATGAGAAGTATCGGTAAACACATAAAAAATATGTTAGTTTGTTTTAACGTCACTTTATGCCACTAAGGCTAATCGGACGATGCTACAGTGGGAGTCCTAAATTTTGACTATCCAGGTATAATTAAGAGAGGGATCTTTAACGATTACCTGACACCGTACAGGATCGGGAAATTTTACGACTCATTTTACGCCCTATCCGAGGGACGGCATAGCCAAGGATTTGTTACTCCCTTTAAAAAATCCAAGGGCTACCGCGGGCCTTTAGTATTGTAGGTTGCCAAGCTAACCACTAAACCAAAAGTGACCTTAAAACAAAATATGGTGATATGATTAGATCTTTGAGCGATTTAAGGTATAGTGGTTTCTAAAATAGACACTGTATCATATACCATAATGAAAATTGGCTTTGAACAATATTATAGATACATGTCCATTTAATGGCTGAAAAAGAAAAATGTATGCTAAATTTAAAAAGAAATATCCCAAGTATTTTTTGTATTCAGTAGTTTCCATGGCAAGTGGAAAGCTTGTGGAACCAATATTGTTCGTGTAGAACTGATAAATATGCGACTTTTTTTTTATTACTTTTTTTTTCATTTGATACTGCGTTTTTATTATTTTTTTATTAACCCTGTTACTCCCTTTAATTTGTCGTTTGTTATAAGTATTGTTTAGTCTTTTCCTTACATTTACCTACCAGAACAGTTAGCATAGAACATACGAATTTCAAACCGTTAAAGATAACTTTCAGTTCTGGTTTTTTTAATTTCACTTCATGGGCTCAATCAATACAATGGCTAATAGGACAATCCTACTGTGGGAGTCCTAAATATTGTCCATACAGGTATAATTAGGATAGTCATCCTTAAGGTGTACCTGATATCGCAAAAGCTTGGCAAAGCTAAGCAATTTTTAATCCCAATAAAAAAACATGTGCTACGAACCCGCGACCTTGTGCATTGTAGTTGACTATGCTTAGCACTTCATTCTTTTCTATTCTATAATTTATTTAGTTGAGCATTCTTATATAATTCATTCCAATTATTATTATTAATATTTCGTTACTCAGATTTCTCCTTCTTCTTCTTTCGGAGCCAATACCCCGTTGCAGGGTCTTGGCTGGCCCTGGCACTGAGTGGGTCGTGCACCACTCAGTCTTAAAAAATGTTACTCATATCTTGTGTCATATATTTATTTTTTACTTCCACTAATAAGAGCTTAATGGACTGCAGTTACTTTGGAAATGCATATTCCTCGAATGACCAGGAGGAAGAGGAGACATGAGGCGGTAGCAGAGGAGAGGAAATATAATTGGCGAGCGTGACCTGAGATTTGCATAGCCACGCCCGCGGAGCAAGGTGATTGCCGCGGTCATTAGCGGCAGGTGTACCATCCGCTGCTAATTTCTTGTAAGTAGTCGAGATTTGGGCAAAACGTCGCCCCGGGGGCCGCCGGGTCTAATAGTACTCCCTTGACATGCGCCATTTGTCAAGCACCGGTTTCCCGAGGGTTCATACAGCGTGATCTCACCGGTCTCGGGCATGGTGCAGTCCGACAGACCTATTTATGTCTGCTCATTGATTAGCTACGGCCTAGTTCTGAAAGAGCTTACGATTACACTCACTACAAGAAATTGTATGTAATAAAAAATTACTTTTAAGTTTCTGGCCAAAATATATTATCCAGAATAAGAATACAAGGAGATAAATGTATTTCCTCAATTTTATAATCCAAATAAATTTTGAAATACTTTTATTAAAAGATAAACCATTTTAATATATCGTTATTATGAGCTAAAACGTGCAGAAAAAAAACAACTTGTTCCATCACTCTTTGAAGCATCTGAAACCCGCGGTGAAGTAAATCTCTCGGAAATACTAGATAAAACGGCCAAGTCCATAATCAAACATAGTGATAATTATTCTTGTCGACCACTTACATTGATTAGTAAATGAGGTTTGACGTTGTTTGTCTTTGCTGTGTCCCAATCCGCGGACACAGCAAAGACAAACAAAGATTTAATGAACCTCAGAACACAGACGTGTACTTACTTTTTTATTGTGTTTTTACCGTTGCACTTGATTGATGCAAATAACAAAGTTTTGAGGGGAAATATGGAAACTCCGTCATTTACCATATTTTTCAGCTACTAAATTTTATTTTGGCAAAGGAATCGTCTTTACTAATTGAATCTTAGCGCGTCAATATGGAACAAGCTATTGCGAATCTGGTTCTAAGTGATGTTCGAGTCGACAATGGTACTTAGGGAATAGCACACCAAATGATTTTTACTACCTAAGCTCATGAAAAAAGAGTATGTAGTTAACCACCTAAACCGGAACATTGAAAATATTTACGTATATAAATACATACTTAATTTTTTCGACGAAACGGCCCCGGTGGGATCGTTGAAGACCACAGGTTGTCATGGCTGGAGAGCAGGATTCGATTCCCGCCCGTGGAATTACTTATGTTTTGGAGTAATACCAATCGTTTCCTTATATTATTTGATTATTTTTTCGTTAACTCAGCCTCAAAGACTTGGCATGAATTTAAACCAAGCGGCATAACTTAAGGGCGATTCTCAACCTACTGGCCATTATTCTTGAGCCATTAGTTGTCACATGCTCCTAATTTGTTTCCTGATGGTAAAAGAGTGAGACCTACAGTAACTAAAAGAGGCTGACCTACAAAATCCAACCATTGAATGGGCTATAAATTCAATAATAAGTAAGTCATAGTTTTACTACTTATGAATATTGTAATTACTATGGCTATGCAAAATTACGATTTTAGCACTACTAAATTATGTTTTTTTTTTTACACTCAACACCTATGTCATGGATTTTATAGTTGTGTCATCCTGAAGCGAAAAACTGGAATGATCAAAAATCGAAAGAACAGCTCTATTTTAAGTTATTATATAACATATATGAAATTGGGGGATCCAAATTAAATAAAAATAATCAAAGTAACATTCTGTTTCAGAAGTCAAGGGTATGTATCATATACAGTGGAAGGCGCTGCCTGATTAAAATCCAGAAGGTTCTTAGGGGTTAGAATCAGTTAAAAGACAATAGTAAACAAATATTTGATCTCTACTCAGGTTAGTTTATTTTAATATTTTTTTATTTACCATGGTCTCATTCAGTACGAATATTTATCTTTTTCTTGCCTGCTATTTTGAAATATATTATTAAAATTCCATTATGATTTATAATGTTCAAGAAATTTAAGTCATAAGTATAAGATATAATAATCATTGTGCCAGAAAATGTATAATTATCACGTCAAAATCAGTAGGTAATCACCAAAAGGGCAAATATTTAAAATTTCTGTTTTCAAATTGAATGTGGTGATTAATTTGGGTACGAAACAATTACTTAAAACCTATAATCACTACATCATAATTTATTTTTTTATTTTAGAACTTACTGCTAGTTAAAAAAAAAAATGATTACAGTTGAAACCTGTCAGAGAATCGTACATGAAATCCTAAAAAAATTTAAATAGTTAGGTGCATGTATATAATCAACATAATCCTGATAACATAATTTTGAATTATTTGAAATGAGTATTGTTTTAAAAAAGGATTTTATCTACTTTTATTCGCTTTACAAATCGGGCTCTATGGCAATTAAGTATTTATAATTTAATTTATTAAAATATCACGCAGTAATTATTTGTTGATTGATACGTTCAAAAAAATAGGGAAATCACGCTCATATCTATCATTAAATAATAAAATTAATTAATAATGTCTAATAAATAATTCGATTTATTAGACAGAGAAAAATTGATGTACATATTCTATCTATATGCTAATTCATATGAACATGCTAAAATAATTCCTATCGCACTAAATTAATACTCTAAATGGAATATGCTGACTAATTCAAGGGAAAGGTAGCCAATATTTCTAAATGGCCCATTTCACGTTTCTAGGAAAAATATATCTATCCGAACTTCATCAGCTCAATGAAAGCTTGGTGATTAAATTATTTTCGGCTAAAAATTGTTAGGCTATCTGAACATGATTACTTATCTTTATATATATAAAAATCTCGTGTCCCGATGTTTGTCAGAGGTACAATCAGAAAATACTCAACCGATTATGATGAAATTTGGCTCATTATGTGTAGTTTTGTCTAAGTTAAAAGATAGAGTAGTTTTATCTCGATTATTGGGCACAATATTTCTTTTTTTGCAAATTAAATGCTTATTATACTACAAGCAGTGTGATTATTTGCAAGCTCTATAGATTTCTAACAGATGGTAGTGTAAGTTGATTTATTGACAAAACACTTCATTTTCTTTCGATATTTTATAAGGATAAGCATAAATATATTTTTTTTTCCGACTTGGACTAGGAAAATCCGGGTTTTTCACATTGCTAAATATGTGTCGCCTTTTGACGTGTGGGGAAAACATTGAATCTATTTGTTTTAGCAAAAGACAGGTTAACCAAAACCATTACGCACCTTTAATATAACCTCCTAATAAGATATCTCATATCATCATGTGTTATATTCTGAATTTAATTACTGCATTATGGCAAAAGATTAATTTGGTTCATTTTTGCATACTGTACATTTTGATTGTACCAAACCATGTTCCAATTATATTCTTTATTAGTTCCTTTTAAATGTGTCATTCATTAACACATTATTGTCAAATATAAGATGTAAACAATAAAAACTTTAATCCATCTAAATTCTTTAGCAAACAATTTTCAATTTAGCGTAAATTTCTATTTTGAATCCCGTTGGTTTTTAGATTAGCTGAAAAGTTTTCATTTTATCATTGAATTTTTATTTGACTATAAAAAAAAATACGATATAACTAATTCAACGCATTCTAGTTATTGAGCCACAGCAACGCGTGGAAGGGTCTGCTCGTTTATAATAATAATAATAATAATAATAAAGGCTTAACGAACCCGAAGGTTCGATGCCGACACCACCACTCGCTCCCTGCACACCTCGATCCATCGACCGTCTTCCAGACCCTACTTCGATAGATCCGCCCAAACGCAATCCTCCCACCTCCGTCTCGGCGTGCCCCATGGACGTTTCCCATTCGGCACCGCGCTTGTTAATCTTTTCGGAATTCGTTCACAGCCAAGTTTCGCAATTTTACACGCACACTTTATTCGTCTTGCTGCAATCACGTCAATTATATTTACTGAGTAAAGTTCACTCAGTTCGGCGCGCCGAACTTACACAACGCCGCGGCGTTGTGTAAGCGTCCAAATTCTCCGGTTAGTTCATCCCTTTTCGGTCCAAATATTCTACGCAGTACTTTATTTTCAAAAACTCTAAGCCGTTGCTCATCCCTCAATGTCAGCGGCCAAGTTTCGCTCGTTTATTATATATTTATTAACTGACTTAGTCTAAGATTTTGGTTACATGGCTCTATAGCTGATAAACGCAGTAAGTACAAATTGGTGATTTCGAAATATTTTGTTCCTGTTACCTAAGCAAAGCAGCTATAAATACCTAGCTATAATATTAAGAAAACATAATTAACCTTATAATTATCATTTGATAATACCAATAAATAACATTAAACTTTTGTTTTATTGTTTCATTGGCGGTTGATATACAAGTGAAAATAAGACAATCAAAACTTAAATATAACGTTTATTTAAACAAGGTGTTTTTTATACCCAACTCTTTGGCATATGATTTCTCTTAAGTTATTTTAAATCCCAATAGATAATTTAATAGTCATCAATAGATGATTTAACAGCCATCCATATTACTTTGTTACGAATACTGCATAAACTACCCATGAAAACATAAAAACATCGTATATCAATTCACTTGTTTGGAAGATGTTTTTCTTCAGAAATCTTAATTCTTTCGTGACTGATGTATCTAAACGTTTTTAGATTTCTAATGACCTAAACACAACGCTTTGAAAAAAAATAAAATAAATATGAATGTATTCAAATTACCATAACTAAAGAATCCATTCCTGGATTGCTTCTTCTAGTTCTATTGCTATCCAGTTTTAAGTTAACTTCAAAAATTCTTCTTTAAAAAAAAAAAAATCTTAAATTTAACGGGAAAAAATTAAAAAAAGAATGAAATTGATTTTTTAGTAATACAAGGTTTGTTCTAATAAATATAGATTTGTACATTATTAGCGTCTCAAGTACTCACCGTCTAGAAACATGGCCAGAAATGAGTAATGAACCCCATTTCGTTGAGGATAGGTTTTAAATAAAATTTATGTAATAATATTTTAAATTCGAATGTTAAAAAACAAATTTCCGATTAATATCATAGGTGATTGATAGAGACAGTTACACAAGACAAATATTACTGAAAGAATCGTTCCACATTTTAAAGAATGCTTAAAAGAAGAAAATTGATGTGAAAATTGCTGCCAGTTATAAGAAGCGTAAATTCCTCGCAACCTTTCTCGTCAAATTCATTTCATAGGGCGGCAGTTACTTCTTACAAACCACTTCTTTTTCTTTTTTAAAAATAGTTTAAAGATCGATTTATATCAATACCTGACGACCTGTTGCGTTTGAAAATGCGGAAGATTTCATACCGATAATAAACATAATTAAGTTAGTATTATTAATTTCTTGTTAAGTTAATAAGTGTTCGTATTAATGTGGGTAATAATAGCTTATTTAAGATTACGAATTACAATCTTCTAAAATGACCTTAATTAACAGAAATCATAGGTCAATTTTTTTAAGAGAGATAAATATAATTTTTTTACCTATAGGTAAGAAGAATTGGTTTAAGGGACTATTACATACTATGGTATTGGTAATATGGGACGCTTTAATATCTGATTGATAATTTTTGAGATTATTGATAACCGATTGAGATTTTTTTAAATTTAGAATTAAAAAAAAAAGGACAGAATCATTTATTATTTTACAGCACACATGTATCCTCCATGAATCAGGAACACAGATTGTTATCCTGCTTTAGCTTTCTTAACCATTTTGGGTACATTTTTTTTTTCGATATTCAAATTATTCTTCTTCAACTGTGGGAATGAGAAGGATTTTTGTAAATAAATGAGTCAAGTAAGGGGTCATGGCGAATCGTTAAAATTGCTGTATCGTCTGCGAATTGCATTCAAAATTTTAGGACTGGCAGTAATGTCATGAATGTATATGATGTAAAATAATGGAGCCAGTATTGATACCTGCGGAACTCCTGCTAAGATTTGTTTAAAAAAAAAAAGGTATGTGCAATGGAAAATTAAATCAAATCATGACTTACACTTTCGCACTTAGACGAGATATGTCCACCAATTATATCCACATGTTCACCATATCGGCGACGAAAATTTCTTCAGACAGACACAATACTTGTAACTGTTCGACAGTAGGATGTCAAAATGAATATGCGTTTAAAAATACATAACATTTTTTTTTTTCAAAATATCAAAATTGAAAATTAGACAGAAACTGAATACATACATATACAACCTACCTACTTAAGCCCATTTGGACATATACCTGTCTGATTTTCGGTTCAGCTAAAAAGACCCACTTAGGAAAATTTTATTTTTATTCTATTTCATTCCAAAATTTCAAGGATAATAAAAGACATTCCGCGTTTGTGCCACTAAACTCTTCGTACAGACTTACAATAGCCACATATAGGTACACCAGCACATAAAACTTACAAACGAAAATTAAATTGCATGGACGTAAAAATATACTACATAAATAGATAGGCGCGGATGGCATGCCCTTTAGCGTACGGTTAAAAGAAGCTGGATGAGAGGACCTCCTCTTTTGAATTAGTTTCAAGCCCGATAAGAGGTGCTGTTGGGTACTTTTCTACCTCATGTCTAAAATGCCTCAATCATAAATCAAATTAATTTATTTATACCATATTATCAGCTGGTTGTGTACTGGTTTGAATAGAAGTAGGAATTTTTTTTTTTAAATATATATAAAATCTGTAAAACCGTATATGAGTTTTATTAAATTTTCTCAAAGTGAATACTTCCAAACTATGTATTGGCCTTTATTGGTGGACATTTTTAGATATAAATATATATTTGTGGGTCCACCACTTACTTCAGTGGTACTAGAAAACATAATCATTAAAGTCAACTTCTTAATTTACATTATTTAGTATTTAAAATTTGTTAATAAGGTTGAGTCTATAGTTATTTATTAATACACATGGAAATTAAGATACTTATATATCTACTATTATAAATTTAGACTACACAGTTTCTTCCAGCAAGCTTTTTTCTATTTAAATTAATTTTTTATCTTTCCCATCTTCCTCTACAAGTTAGATATGCAAAAGTTATTCTTATGGCTTAATGACATGAATTCCAGTTTGAAAATTTAATTTTATAGTCAATGAGTAAGAAGAGAGGAACATGCAGGACATCATCACCCATCCTATAAATGTCAAGGAGCTCGGACTTAAGAAGCCACGGATTATTTTTATCATCTCCCTGCGAAGATATAGTTTATGCCTAAGATTAAAATACCCTCCGGTGTTTTTATTCAGGAGGCTGTAGGAGCCCATCGCATATTTATCATAATAACCCGGCCCCTTCTCCTTTTGAGGACGGAGGCTGATGACCAACCTTCGCTAGATGAGGTTGATTAAAGTCTCGAACAAGAGCGGCAGTAAAGGCGAAGAATCCCCGCGAGATGGTTTGACATTTCTGTCATGGTAATTGGACTTTGGAAAAGGATACGCCTATAAAGCGGTTCCGTCATTACCCGGTTAAAGACCAAGGCCCCGAGGACTCTGTAATGAGAAGGTCCTTATTATTCAGTTGAGGACAAAAGGTACCTTTACGTAACGCTGCTGCTGCACACGCCAACCCGCCCTCCTCCCCCCCCTCCCCTACCCCTCTCAGCTACTCTTTATATTATAGTATCGCGGCTGATTTGCCTTTCAATCAACCTAGTCTATTTGTAAACCTGCGTTGTCCTTACGATGATGGTTGAGGTTGGTTGAGGTAGAAGCCTGACCTTTTTACGGCAGCTGGATGCCAACTCAGTTTCTTTTTTTTTTTCTTCCTTAATGTCATAACAGCCTTTACTCCTTCGAGTCCGCAATCTATTATTTATAACTTATTTATCACCGTTTGCTGTCAATCAGAAATAGGTTCTTTCCCTTGAACGTTCTTCGCTATTGGGGATAGCTCATCATGATTTATGATCACTCATTTTATTTTATCATGTTTATCCAATCCTCAGAGAACTTGTCGGCTCTTATTAACCAAACAAGCAGGGGAGAGGGGAGGAAATACGTGATGCGTCCACTCACAGGATTTTCCTTGTCGCTTTTGTTGCCGTATTCATTAATGACATTATTATTTTTCCGCGAATAATGATGTTTATCAAAATTATTTTAACCCTTTGCACTCGAAGATTCCGGAGCGGAGCCATTTAAAATTTGTCTTCAAACTCGAGGGCTCCGCTACGGAGACAATGCAAATAATTCAGTTTTTAACATATAAGGACATAAACAAATCGTAAAAACTATTTGTAGGATATTTCGCTTGGTGATAAATGACGTTCGCGGCTCGCGGTTTTTTATTATTTTTGTAGTACGTTAATCTTTTAACATCGACTATCTTTTATCTATTTTAATTTTATAATATATATTATAATCATAATATTTCATCTAGCTTTCAATTGATTTCAGAAATATGGGGATTTGTTCGAAAATTACTGTTTTCGAAACAATAATCAAATAGTCTGTTAATCATTCTTCCAATTACATATCACTGGTGTTTGGGCAAAAGGGCTCAAGTGTCATTTTTATGAAAATAAGGTTTATGGCTTCTTGTCAAAAAAATCTATGTTTTTAATGGTTCAATCGTCTTAAGTGAAATCAGCTTACTAAATGGTGTATTTAAGCTGATCTTATCCAATGCCAAAAAAAAAAAAAAATAAAAAAAAAAAAAAAAATAAAAAAAAAAAAAAAATTTTAAATTTTATAATCTTAACGGCACAAGTCTTATTCGCTATTTGGCAATGATCCAAAGGGGTTAAGTGACACTTGCTAAAACTTACATCCTTTATACCAGAACGTTTGCAGATCAAAAGGGCCTATGTAGTTATGCCGATTCTAGGCCCTTTGGATTTGTTCCAGAAACATATGTCTGCTACCTAGTTCTTCTTAAGCAGCATGCATTAATTTTGATGGAAAATTAACTCTTGTACTCTTTATCTATATGTACTCTTTATCTATATCTAGTACAATGACAATGACAATGATTTTGGACGTATTGGTTTTAAAAACAGCCTGAATAGAGAAGATCCCTTTGATTATATTTCATTTAAAAGAAGAGGCCGACAGCCAAGCACATTCACGTTGAAAAATACCTACAGTGAGCCAGTCCCAATATCCTAGGAAAAGAGAAAAGATCAACTAGATCTTTTACAACTAATTCCCCCTACTTCCACGATTTTTACAGAAACCTTATAATAATGATGAAGATATTGACATTGATAAGATATTTTTAACCTAATAAGTAATGTACCTTTAGATTGATTTTTCATCATTTTTGTAATTGATTGTGTATTTTTAGTCTTAACAAGTTTTTATAGAAAATCATAATATCAATATAAAATAAAATATTTTTGATTTTTCCAAACTTTTTGACACCCTTAGGGCATGGTCCATTTCTCATATCCCTGGTAAAAAGGAATTAGGTTGATTGTTGTTAAGTACAAAACGCTAATGAGTTATGATCAGAAGGCCATAAGAGACAAAAATATAAGATACAAAGGGCTTAAATGCACTTAAAATAAATAAATAAGTAATATTTTGTTTAAATTTGTAATTCGCTATAAGGTTTAGCCTCTTATGAGATAACATAGTTATTCATGAATAAAGAAATCCTTAGACAGGATTTAAAATGATTTTTCAAAACTTTGAAAAATCGTTCTGTAAACTTCACATTCCAACACTTAACCCCATTGCCCAAACACCGGTGATATAATAAATACTAATTAAATATAATATAATAAATAATCAGCAATCTGCTAATGTGATGGTGTAAAGAGATTTGATTGGGATTTTAGAAATGAGGACGGAAAGTGCCCAACAGCAACTTTTTCAGGACTTGTCAGTAATGTAGGTCTCTCTCTCATCCAGATTCTTTTTCGTCGCCTTCAGTGTACCCTTTGCCATGTAGTATTCATATAGATCCAATGAATGTTAACGTATAGTCAGCTACTAGTACACGCCTGAGAACTTGAGAAAAGTTCTAGTTTTGAATTTTAACTCTTTAATCAATCAAGGAAGGATTTGTACATATAGTGTGAGCCAAAATTTGTAATGCATTTCGGAAATAAAAATGTTCTGTTGCTAAAAGGCGATAGCAATATTCTTCACCAACTATTTGAAACTTAAAAATATACCATGGAGATTATAAAATATATATCTATATATTTCTGATTACTCAAAAATCATTTTGTTAATTGAAACATTTTCATTCAAAAATAATGATCATGAACTGATTTTTTATCACTTATAGCGAAAAAAATATAATCAAACAAATAACTTTTTAAATTTGTAGGTAAAATTTTTGATTGGATATTGATTTTTTTGGTTGTTGTTAATTGTCACTTTGAAAACCTGATTTCCATTATTGAGGATAAGTGGATAAAAGGAAATCGGTAGGATGAACAATAAAGCTGGAAAGTTTGCTGAAGATGGCGTTTAACGCTGAGCGGAACCAATTTATTCTGCTCCATCATTCATCAATATCGGCGGGGTTCTAAGCTGGATCAAGATAGTCCAGGGCACGCCCTGACTCGTGGTATCCTAATGGCAACTCTACCACTACGAAATTCGGGGCTACCCCATTGTAAAAACCCAGGGTCTTTAATGCCAGGCTACGATATATTACTCATTTCCCAATTCCAAAAGTCCCTAGAGGTGAATTTCAAAAAAGCTTTTCTTTTTAACTAAAAAAATATATTTATGTCTCAATCCAAATATATAGATATTTTGATTTATTATTATATTAGGATAGCCTAACATACGAAACATCAGACAATATTCCTAACAATCGAAGTAGTCATTGGAAAAGAATATCGGAACCATTTAGCTTAGAAATATTGTTTTAGTGCTTCTTATGGATAGTTACTCAGCGATTCTGCTTCTGCTGTCTTGAATATAGAATGAAATTTTCAGATTTGGGAAACACAAATAAATTTATAAAAAATGAAAACACCGTTTTTAGGAAAATATGACTCCTAGCTGTAGTTACATTCATCATAACTGATTTCCAGACTTTAAATTAAATTCTATATCATAAATTTGATTTCAGTAAACATTTTAATAAAAACAAAGTTTTTAAAGGCTTACTAATTTTATTAAAAAATAAATGAATTATTAAGTAGCTACTTTTCACTTCTAAAAAAGCTTTCTTTACGTTTCCCCTTTCATCACTTTTATATAAGAATGCTCATTACTTTTATGATAGTCATCGACATTATTAATAAGACATTAGAATAATTATTACTCACAACATTATTTCTCACAATAAATAACATTATCTTATTTTCTCCAATTAAAACACATATTTACGATTTAATATTGAACTAACTTATTTTTTTTCTCTTCGTATATTTTCATTCGTTGTTATCTTGTTTTATACTTAGCCCTGATGAAGACCTGGATTCGGTCGAAACGTCGGTGCAATATATATTTTTTCGCATATTATGTTATTTTATTTGATCGCATCCCCAACCACTTCCATTAGACAGATTGTTATAATTATTGATTACTTCTCTTTATCATTGGTAGTAATTATATTCAGTTGCTTTGAAGGTTTATGATGAAACCGTTGATAAAAAAAAAAAAAGGACCACTGACGTAGTCTATTGAGTGGGTGTAGGGCTTTGGTGGTAGGGTACATATCTAGATAGTATAAGTTCATGAGAATAATTTTATATTATATACGCATGAATCCTTGAACGGACTATAAAGTTTCCATACATTTTCGAAGTTGCTGAAATTTAAACCGGGCCAACCAAGGGATATGATTTAAGAGGCAGCGCTAGTATAGTGTATTTACAAGTTCACACACAGTGAAAAAAATCTCATAGAAAATGTTTCAACATCCAATTTAATTGCAGAAGCCAGCTGAATCGACATTAAATTTTTACGGTATACTAAGAAATCAATTTCGAAGTTACTTGAAGTGGACACGAAAAAAAATATAAACTCCTTCTAATCATCTGTTTTAAAAAGCCGAAATACTAACCAAAAGCTTCAAATCGCTTAGGCAAATTTTGGAAGTGACATCATAAGTTTGTTTTAAACATTTGAATAAAAGGGACTATTCGTTGCGTTTTTTTTTAATATGTTTCCTTAACTTAAAATTCAGTCCAAAAAACCATAATACGATTTCTGCAATAAAAAAATTGCGTATTTATAAAAACTACATGGAATAACCATCGGCGTTTCTGAGGTTGTATTAACTGCAGAGAACTTGCATTTTAAAACACGGTCCTGTCTCATGTTTAATTTTTTTACTATGCCAACAAAATAAAACAATCAAATAAAAAGAAAAAGCCAAGAACCTATTAATTAACCTATTAAGAAGAACAAGGAAAGAAACCTATTAATTCTCTGCAGAATATCCCCAATTGCTCTCTCAAGCATTAAATAAACAAAATTGACGTGATTGTACATTTTTAAAAAGTGTTATAATTTCGCAAAAAAAAAATAGATGATTATTAGCCATTTAAAATTAATATACTTAATCAGATTTAACTATCAAAAAAAATATTGTGGTAGATATTTCATTCTAGTTGAAGACTGTATCTTCAAGTCTTTTTATCCTGGCTTTCATCGAAGATTTTATTCTTAATATTAAAACTGTAAAACTCCACGCTGGCCTTATCTTTCATTTCTTTAGATTTCCAACTACAACTCCGGTCTACGGATGAATAATGGTATTCATATTTTTTTATTCGGTTCAACGAATCCTTCATCGAAGGAAGACAAAAATAAAAGTTAGCAGTTGGATATCATTAGATCGAGGTGCCAACCACCTTATGCCTCCTTGTTTCGCACCTTTATCTCAAAGACTTCTTTTATAGAAGTAAAGATTTGTCTCATTAAGGAGAAAATGCTCGCGGGGCGCTGGCTGAAGCAACAATATCTCTCCCATCGCAGAGGCCGGTTGACACGGGCTAAATCCATCGCTTGACGGCGAACCTGTTCCTCCAGGCTGCTGGCTCCAATTATCTTATCCAGATTGTGAAGAAATATACAGGAACCACTTTCCACTTCCTTCTTATTCATGATGTCTGGGCAGATTCCGGTCGTTATATTTAGTAAAGAAAGGAAAAAGAAAAAAAACAGATGACTGTCCGAGTCCAGAATATCCAAAAGAGAAATTCAATTCTTTCACGAGAAGGCCTATTTATTTCGATCTCGATGGCATATGTTGAACTGACGTTTCCGTTCGAAAATTACCCTTCTTCGAATACAATTCGTGAAATTTGTCAAAGTTTAAAAAAATTGAATTAAAAGGATGCTGACAGTTCATAGAGGTTAGGTATTTGTAACTGTACACTTTAATCGGAGTATGGTTACCTGAACCTTCCCTAAAATCAGATGTCACTCACAAAGAGGGGATAGGAATGAATTATTCAAAGCGTGTTCGGAAACAGTAACGGATTGCCATGTGCCCAACACTAACTAGATCTTCATTATCAGAGCCATTGTATCTGGCTACTTCCTCAGTCTCTTCTGAATCTTACCATAACAGCATATTTACATCTGTCCTCTTTTAAAGAGAAATTTAAGGAGATTTCCACATGTTTTTCTCTAGCGCAGATTTATTTAAATTCCTCCAGTTCTGTATAATTAATCCACTTATCACTCCATATCTTGCATTTCTTCTAAAACTATTCTGGTAATAATATTTAATTTAATTATTAATTGATTCGTATACTTACAATGGAAAGCAGCATTATGATGAGAATGACAAATGGGTACATTTACTACAAAGAAAATTATTTAAATTATAGGTAAATATGAACCTTTTCAAACGAAAGTATCGTCATTTTGCCGATGTCTTATCTTGTAGATCGGTACGTACTGATTATTTAAAGAATTATTATCTTTGGGAATCTAAGACTGACGCGTAAGATTATAAGAGCTTCGATTTGTGATTTGAACAATATTGTATATTGTCGTTAGAATTGCCTCTAGCCAACGGGGTAATTGGCAATGTTTTATTTTTATTTTTTATAATAGGTATATTATAATATCCAATAACTTTCAGGAAACGCATAAGCTCACCCACTTTTCCTCTGAATCTTGCAATATTTCAGTCAATGATGTGTTCAGCTTTGATTTTCTTTTGACTTTTTAAAAACATTCACTGTCCACTAATAAATGCGAAACAGTCGTTGGGGCACCACATTTAACACAGGTAGGCTGTACTAGGTTGTGAAGAAGGTATGCGTGGGAGAATTCGCATTGACCCATTTTTAGCCGGCACAGGAATATTTCCTCACTCCTCGATCTTCGACAACTAGTTGCCCATTTTTTATATTCCGCTTTTATTTGCAGCAGTCAAGACGAGCTCCTTTTCCAGGCTTCATTCCATTAGCCATAAGTTGGGACCTTACATGCCTCACCCAATCCTCTCGGGGAATGAGGTCTATGGACTTGACCTGACTATGATCGCCTGTACGAGCCAGTTTCGATGCAGTATTTGCTTTTTCATTTCCTCCTTTGCCACAATGGGATGAACCCCAGATAAAAACAATTATTCTGCCCACCCTCTGGATATCATTAATAAGGTCAAGTTTTTTCGAGAATAGTGGCGTGTTCTGGTCTTTGGCTTCTTATTGCCAGTAGAACACTCATCGAGTTACTAATAATAACTGAATTTGATGATTGGCTACTTTACAATGGGCTTCCCTTATAGCAGTTGCCTCTCCCGTGAAGATCGAGCAAGCTCCAGGCAATTTAAAGATGTATGAGTCTTTTCCTTTTACAAAAGCGCACACTACTGCTGAATCCTCATACTTCGAAGCGTTGGTATAGGTACATAATTTCGTGGTACCGGAATTGTTCTAAAATTTCTAATAACATTTTTTGAATGTTGAATGAACAATATTGAAATTTAAGGATTGGAGTTTTTCAAATAATTTTTTTAATAATCTCAGTGAAAATAACTGAGGAAAACTACCTTTCGAAGTCGCCGGATCCACTGGATTGTGGATCCACAGAATAAATTCCTTACCTAACCATCTTGGTTACACCTCTAAAATAAGCTTTTAACCGGGCAGGTTTGGAGTAGAAGAAACAAAGTTTTACATAACTATTTGATTTTATATTTACTAAAAATTCTAATATGATCAATTGATCTAATCTGAATCTAAATCTTAGTTTATCATCTAAGTTATGCTTTGGCTTTGACTCCGTACTTTTACCGCGGTACTTGTATCTATTCGCGACTAATGAATATGTACACCTGAATATTTTTATTTGCATTATGTAATAACTTTTGTTATTTTTAAGGATAGATATGTAAGAGGCCATTCCTTTTTAGATCTGATGAAGTTATTCTTCTTATTATGATTATTATTATTTGACACAGATACAAGAGGTCACTCTGGTTTATGTGGTTTCCAATCTGTAAATTAGCAATGAGCAAATGCGTGATTTTCTAATTAATTGTGCTTCCCTATACATATATATATGTCAGAAGAAAGGGTTGTAATTTCAATGAAAAATAATGAAATAATTGCAAGTGTTTGTTCGAATATATTCAAATCTAGGTGTTATCCTTAATCTTTAGTACCGTACAGAATATTCTGGTGATTTAAATTCCCACTTTCTCCTAGCTGATGTGATAAATATCAGAATAATATGAATTTAAAAATTTTTGATCGACCAATTTTGAAAAAATTGAAGTGTCCCGCATAGCATCAAGTTCTCACTTTCCTCCCTAACAAGCGATTATCACGGTGATGAGCGGACCCGCCATTATTCTCCTACACAAGGCGGGGATTGTTTACGAAAGTTGGCTATGTAAATAAGAACAATTGTTGATAACGATCTGGGCCGAATGACAGTCACTATAGAAAGTATGTAACCGAGTTTCGTAAAGGACACAATGGATGTTATGAGAGAGGAGAAGAATGGGCGGTGTAGGTGTGAGAAGAGAGGCTAGAAAATGACACAGCAGGAAATTATCGAATCCCCTTTCATCCTCACTAATAGACTCCTAATTAAAGTGAAGCTGACTGCATCAAAATGAGCCCTCTACTGTCTACTGTCTACTCTACATCTCAAAGACGGGCTCTTACATGTTACCTTCCGGCGTACCAGAGCTCGGCCTCATCTTTGGACGGTGGAAATGGATCCTTTTTTTTTTCTGTGTGTCATGTTATCAAAATACAGCTGGTCATTAGGAGTATTATACCTTAGAGAGGAATATCCCAAATATTCCCAAATTTACCACTGATATCAAGTATTGGTGGTAGTTTATGCTTTTCCTCTAATCTCAACTTAAGTGTGCTTCATGGCCGTTTCGACCCATCTGCTGTCGTTGTTGATTGATGCGTTGTATCTTTAAGAATATTCGTGTTAGTTATCTGAAAAAAATCGAAGTGAAACATATTATACCAAGGAGGGGGGTAGGGCGGGCAGGTGTCTCCTCCATAGAAAATATGGGAAACAAAAACAAGAAATTTATAAATTCCTATTCATTTAATAATTTTTTTTAACATAATTTTGTAACACTTCTGTGGGTTAACAATTTTTTATTAAACGAAAATATAACTATATCAATGCCAAACGAATTCTAAAAACATAAATATTCTATTATAATATAAATATAATTATAAATTTATAATTTTATAGCACACAAATCATATGGCTTGAGCTTCACCGTCAAGACAATGACTAAGACTAATAGGTCCAGTCGCTCGCTCTTTATATATAGTCGTAAAAGGAACGGCGTGGAAAGTTCCAGACCCTTGTGGAAGGTCCCACACCTGCTTGTACCGGGCTCGAAAAATCTATGCCTATACTCGTGCTCCAACGGTTTGTTCCGACCAATAATTCGTTCCTTCAACAGGTCTGGGAATTCAAACCATATGTTTTTATTTGACGATTTAACGTTACGATACCAATAAGTTTTATTTAAAAATTAATTGAGCCTTACATATTCAAAATACCTCGACTCTCTAACCCAGTTATAAGAATTTTACTAGCATGTCTACCCCACCCCCACCCCCGCTGGACGAAAATTTTACGGAATTGCTCTCCCCCCCTTGCAAACGAAATCAAATTATACATCTCAAGGCAAATAAGTTGTGATACCCTTTTGAGCAAGTGGTAAACATAATCTGTCAATAGAAAACCGTAAAATGGCCCATAAGGATAACTCGATTGCTTATATCTATCATCCCAGTGAATATTTGGTTAGTTCAAATTTCCCTACTTTTCAGGGCGAAATCGTTTCGACAAATTTTTACATTTTACATGATATTTCATATATACTTTGGTATCCGGCAAAAAAATAAACCTATGAATGGAAAACAAGTGTTGTAACTTTGTTGCAGCAAAAGGAAATTAATAAAAATTACGTCTATAATAAAATGGGAAATAGGGTGAAAAATAAAATTTATTCCTTTCACCGAATATTTTATAAATCTGAATATTTAATGCTATACTGGATTTTAAATTGCTATATTTTTTCTTGCATCCAATCTCATTTCATTTTTTTTTCTCGTTCTTTTAGCATGAATGTAAAATATTATAGTCAACATAGAGATAGTAATAAACAAATAAAGTTAAACCAATTTTATGATTTTACATAAGAACACGTTAGTAGTAGTACAACTAGTAGCTGAATTTAATATTCCTATAATAAAAAAAATTAAGGGTCACTATGTGAAATGAATAAAAAGGAAACGTTCGTTTTGAATAAGCATTGGGGCGTTCAAGTCACCAATGCGTTAAAGTCTCCAGTCTTCCGAGATTTACAGAATTTACGTCCGGGCTCCCACGCATGCTGCCAAAATACATCAAATTTTTTTGTATGGTTACAAAATGTTTCAAGGACATTTGCATTTTAAGTGGTATACGGATAGGAATGCCCGAAATTAAACAAGTGATTTTCTTGTTTCGTCGTAACATTAGCCAATTCGAGGCAAATTTGCATAATTTATAGTCTGCCAAGGTAAGTATGAATTGCTAATCCTGATTCTTCCCATTTAGGTTCCCATTTTTACATCAGTGGTCAAGCTGGTATTAGTACCTATTCACCAGTAATTCTTTAGTAATTAAGCTTTCGCGAAGTACATACATTATTTTTTTAATAACTCCTGTTGCAGGCTTTTAGGAATTCTCGAGCTACCGATATATTACATTATGAAAATTATGAATGGAATGAATGAATGAATATAGTTTATTCGTTTTCGGGGAAAACCCTATTCAAATAGAGTTGTCTAATCTAGATAAATACGTATTATGACCCCTAACGTATTTAAGTGTTAATAAGCAACATAACGGGATTTGGCAACATCTTCTCCACATAGCTGTTCAAAAAACATACATTATTATAACAAGTACTTTAAAAAATAAGCATTAAATATAATCTTAATATATGTAAAGAATAACTATATAAATATAAATATTATATACATAAAAATCTATAAACAAATATTATTTACTCTATCTATAATTTAATAAATTATCTATCCGTAATGTAAATATAATTTGTGAGTATATAAATTTAAATATAATATACAATATAAAGAAATATAACTATTAATAATTAATAAATAATAACATATACAAATTAAAAATAATCTACTTAATACAAATTAAGTACTTAAGTAATTAAGTACTTAAGTAATTAAATACAAATTAAAAAAATCTGGTGCGTGCGCGCTACACACAACTTTCACTTACCAACTTACTTAGATAAGAAATTGACGTGTTCTGTTAAACATAATTTCCCAAAGTCACACATTTTTCTACATCCATATCTTATTTTTGTTAATCGTTAAAGCCGTTTTTGAGTAAATAAAAAAACCCGTGAAAATGATACAAAATTTATTAAGTAAAGTCCCCCCTCCGGTTAATCAATTTTGATGAAATTTTTACAGTCATATTTCGGGCATATAAATAGATGAAATACTCAGTTTAGTCAAAATCGTTAGAGCCGATTTAGAGTAAATAAAAAAAAACACGTGAAAATGTTACAAAATTTATTAAGTAAAGTCCCCCCTCCGGTTAACCAATTTTGATGAAATTTTTACAGTCATATTTCGGGCATATAAATAGATGAAATACTCAGTTTAGTCAAAATCGTTAGAGCCGATTTAGAGTAAATAAAAAAAAAAACACGTGAAAATGTTACAAAATTTATTAAGTAAAGTCCCTCCTCCGGTTAATCAATTTTGATGAAATTTTTACAGTCATATTTCGGGCATATAAATAGATGAAATACTCAGTTTAGTCTAAATCGTTAGAGCCGTTTTTGAGAAAATCGAAAAAAACCTAAAAAGTTATTAAGTAAAGTACCCCCTCCCTTTAAGTAATTTTGATGAAATTTATGCTGTCACATCGCGGGCATATACCTACACTAAATACCCAATTTCAGGATCGCACGGTTTATAGTTTTTGAGCTAGTCTGTTCACACACGCACACACAGACACACAGACACACAGACACACACACACAGACCATTTCGCGGGACTTGGTCATTTCGACTCAGGGGACCCCAAAACGTGTATTTCCGTTGAAAACAGGAAGTCGAATTTTTTCACGATCGCAATACTTCCACTTACTATATATTTCATATATAGGTAAGTGAAAGTAATAAATGGTTAGTGTGGTCAATAATAGACAACACTAACCATTTATTTTTAGTAGTTTAACGGTTTTAATTATTAACAGTTTTTACAACCATTAAACTACCACTTTAAGCCCCTAAACTAAACTAGCTACAACCTACCGTTTTATGACCTTAAAAACTTCATTAAAATAATTGTTTAGCTAGAATAATTAATAGTATAAAATCCATAAATATTCCATATCTGTACAATCAAGCAGATAAATACTTATTAATTTACTTTGTCTGAATTATTTGTTTTCTTCCTTTTATATACTTTTTAGTATTTAAGTTTTTTTTTTTTAAATAGCTGAAATTTCTGGATCCTGATTGTTACGAAAGTATTAAAATATCATTCTTAATCCTTGGAGCGGAATAAAATAAAAAAAGGAAAGGCGTGAAGTCTCCTATGTAACTATTTAATCTGGAGGGTGTGATCTGAGAGCGGTTCGGGACTGCCCGCGGCAATACAAGCCTCTTCTCCAACTCAGCAACAACTAACGGCTATAAATATTATCTTCTCCTTTCTTATAGTTTTCCCTTAGGAGTTGCCTATCAATTAGTTATAAAAGTATTTTTTTGCGTTAAATTGGGATATGAAACAACAACAAGGTATTTATTTTAATCAATTTACCTTGTGGTAAGCACAACCTTCATGGCACAAGCTAGGCCTAAATTTTATTTATAGTTATGATATTCCGGTGCAAGTGGTTTCTTAGGGCACTAAATTACCTGGGGTTTTACAGCTTGAATTAATTTTAGTTCGTGATATAAATTCATATTTTCAAATTTTATTATTTATATAAATTTAAAAATCCTGCCTACTATACATTGGGTTTATGGAATTTTCAAGCACAGCTATAAATGCATACAATTTATCAACAAATTTGTTACATTGTATGCATGTTGCAAAAGTCGTTCACTCCTTTGAACAATGTCATTTCAAAAAAATAAATAAATAAAACGAATAAAAATAAAATAAAAAAACTTTTTTTTCAGTAATGCTAATTTTACATATAGAAAAAAGTGTACTCAGAATAAATGTTAAGCCTCCGATTTGAAATTTCACTATGAAGCAGATAGTTTTAGATAATAAATGATTATTGTTTTTTTTCGATAAAGTAATGTCTATTACTGGTTATTATTTATTTTATTCCCCGTTTTGGGGCTTCTGGTCATTTTCTGGGGGTATCTATTGAACAATTTTTAATATTCCCCCAACCATTTGTTTGTAGATACACATACCTAATTGTTTCAGATAAAAAATGCACGTCATTTCCTTAATTCACTGTAATCAACACTTATATAATTTTTCATGGTTGTATGATTATTTTACTTTTTAGCAAATGAGTAGCAATGACATTTCGGTAGAATAAAATAAATAATAACCCATGAAAGAGATTCCTTCATTTATTAAAAAAAAAAACACCTAATAAAAACAAACTCTTCCCCAGAAAAGTGAAAAATACGACAAGTGGGTTACTTTTTCATGTTTGAACCTAACATAACATAAATTGTTCGATTTCTCGACAATCGATTTAACATTTTACTATGCAGCACATCGCTTAAGTATTTTTTTTGTTTTCCTCTTGAAGAGGACATAATGCAAAATGTAGTAATTATAAACAGATTGATTAATGTAGCTCTTCTTAAATATTTTATCTTGGATCGTGTTGAAGATTGGCCGATCTTCAAAGGATATTTTAGTCTTAAGTGCATTCAGGCAACTTTAATAACTAAAAAAGGCCGATTTATGATTTATAGGGTTATTTAAATGAGTGAGCGATACGTTTACTGTTTTAAAGTAAATCTTGCATTTGTTAAAATAAAAAAAATATACCTATTATTCTGCTTTAATATTTAATTTTGTATTTTTAGTATATAAATAAAACTGCTATAAGGAGAATGAGATATCTAGCAATATTTATACGACAATAGACGATTTATCGAGAGATTCGAATATATTTAAGAAGTTGTGCTAATTAGTACCTAATACCTATTCGTCCAAGTTCGCTGATCCCCACAGCTAGTTTGAAATTTCCTACAATATATACCTAAATGCTAAATGGTCTGCTGATATGAAATGGCTCCAAAAAATCCTTAGCAGTCCTGAACGAGATATTAGCATATCTACTAGCACAATGAAGTAACGAATTGAATACTGGGAAATTAAGATAAAAGGTGAAGCGAGCGGACTTCGATAGCTGGTATTAAATAAAGGTAATCAAGGTCCTTTTAAACTGAAAAGGATTATAGATGCGTTAGCGTCAGAATGTAAGGTTAAGAGATCTTATTAGTTGTGCTGGTATAACAGAACAGTACCAAAATTGTATAGGTATTAAAAACATGAAATAATTATGAAACAAAAATACTTCAATTCTAATATATGAAGCCTTTGAGCCATGAAATCTTCATCACGATTTCATACGGGTAATTAGTATTCCTGAAGATATTACTGGTTCGTAGGAAGAGTGGCATTATATGAATAAAAATTATATACAGTAACTGTCTTTAAATTACTAGATAACCTATGTTGATGTATTTCTACATGGAGCAAGAATATACAAGAATGGGAATATACTAATGGTACCGGAATGCAAATTAAACGGTTGATCGTCGTCTCGTTTACCATCCTAAGCAAAATAATTGGGATTATTCCTCATACAAAATGTAGGAAAGGAACAGGGTATGAAAAAATGATCTAGAGGCAATAAAGACCGGAGATTTTAATTCCTCAGTGACTTCAATGCGATTTAAAAATCTGACCTGCACTTTAATCCTGATGAAAATGTGGTATTTGGCTAAATGTTATCTGTCACTTATTGTTGATTAAAATCGTGAAAGCATTTTTATTTATTTTATATTTTTACTTATAAAATAGATAAGTCATCGTATGTGTGCGTTTCTAGATTTTTTATCTTCTAAGTGATTTAGGTGGTTACTCAGAGTACTTATGTATATGAAGGGCCAGTAAATAATCATGCTATGCGGAAAAATATTTTTAATGATTGCGTCAAATACCTTCGCCAAGTGGTTCAAAATTTACTGTATTGCTACCCCTTCTAATATGAAACTAATTTCAAATCGATTGGCTTCCACCGACCAACTTATAGCCGTAAATCGGAAGAAATTAAAACAGGTCATTTTTTGGAAAAAATATTTTATTTCCCGAATTTAGTTGGTTCTTTAGAAATAGAATAGTACTCAAATAACTATTCGATAATTTGGCATGATGAAAAACAGTTAAACCATTTTGTTCCAGAGATGCGTTTACGCTTCATTAATATCATTTTTGTTTTCGACATATTATGGTGAGATTTGTGTTTTTATTCCTGATTTTAATTCATGTGAGACTTTAATTTCATATTATTTTTGTGATTGATATTTTATTTATTTTTCTTTCAATCTTCGAGCCTTACATGTTAGTTATTATTATTACTTTTTTTCTTTTCTTTTTTGTATATATTTACAAAATTATATATTATATGTACATTTGTATATATTTATTCTGTGAATGAGTCCTTACACTTCTAATATTAATGTCCTTGATTGTGTCAGAATGCTTATTCTAATTCTAAATCTGTTCAGAATTATTTATTCTTTCAATAAATAAATTTTAAAAAAAAATATTTTAATAATAGTATTAGATAGGATAATTTTTTTTATTTTGAAAACTTTAAATATGCACACATAAGAAATGTGAAAGTTGAAAATTCACTCCAAAATATTGTTATTTCAAGAAGATGATCTTGAAAATATATTTAAATTGTTTCTAATGTATAATCCTGATTAAAGGAATGTTATATATAGCTTTTACAATACAACTTTTTCACTTTTGACACTATTTGAAGCCCAAGAGGTGTGTTTCGGAAAACGTCGGTTCCCTATGGGCAATAATTTTCAAATTTTCCAATAATATATTTTTTTCAAATATTAAAATATAAATAAATAGATACAAATAAAGTTCACATATTTCTGATATTAGGAATAGATAGGTTTGTAGAGATTTTCTATATAAACTGAAATAATTCTTTATATATAAAAAACTTAATTATTTACATTGGTGTGGAGCAAACAGTATATCGAATCGATCACCAGTAAGTAACCTGTAATCTAATCACACATGTGAGGTTATTAATTCATGGTCGTTGGTTATAATTAAGTTATAATTTTTAAACTATTTAATTAGAAGATAAAAGATTCAACCACGGCCGTGAGAGGTTCATTTCCCATTTTATTATTACATTTAATTTGTTGGTTAATGTATAATATAAATAAATAATTAAACATTATTCTCTATCATGGCAACCTACAATAGTAAAGGTCGCGGGTTCGCGTCCCGCGGTGACCCTAGGATTGTGGGAGGAAAAATTCCTCGGCTATTCCGTCCCTCGGATAGGATACGTAAAATGGAGGTCCTGAGCCTGTGCGATATCAAATACTCGTTAAAGATCCCTAAACTAATCAAACCTGGAAAGGCAAAGGACTCCCACTGTAGCATCGTCCGATTAGCCTTAGTAGCATAAAGGGGCTTTAAACAAGCAAACATTATTCTCCGATGATTATTAAATAAATTAGTTTAAATATGACTGGTTTTATGCAGTCAATCATTTCATGTACCCATTTTGTGATATTGTTCTATTGAACTGATTCTTACCAGGCTAGAATAAATTGAGCATTATATCATCCTAGAAGATCTCAATAGAATCCTGAGAGCGGGGAAATTGCAGCTAGAAACAATGCGAGAGTCTTTCTGTAGACCTGGCTTGGGGCATTGACAATACAGAGCACATCCTCGACCACATTTCCCAGAAACTCATCCCTACACTTTAACTGATTCTATTACATTTCTTTTACCCACTCCTTTATTAGTTTCCTTAGCGAAAAACGGTAATATAAATTGAAAGATGGAGGTGAACTGGCCCTTTAGAAATACCGCTCAAGATTTTTTCTCCTTCCCAGAGGCGAGAGCGCTGAGGACGACGCTTCTTCTGCAGTTGGAATCGTCTCGGATCAATTGCCATCCACCATTAGGCCTCCAAGACATGGGAGGAATACGAATCGAAGCGCTGTGTAAATTCAAAGTTTTACGACCAGTTTGTGGACCATTTGATGGTAGCCTAGCCTCCTTTCCACGTCTCTGTCTTCTTTTAACTTGACATCTATTGACATTTCATGCAACATGATTGCAATGAATTTTAAACTCTGATAAAAAAAAAAAAAAAAAGTACATATATAAATGATCAAGCCAACTTTACTACTTTGTGAAGAAGGCAAAGTTTTTTCTTGTGATTTAATGTGATGAATCAATTGAATTGACTTGTTGCAAATTTTCTATTTTATTTTGTTAACAGGAAGATTTCCAACACAAATAAAGCATGATTACGCATTGTCAAACAATCATCATTGGCTAGAGTTACCTATTTTTCGGAGTTAAGAAGTATTTTATCTGGGTTTCACGCGTGACATGGGCGGTATGTTAACCACTATACCACAGAGCTCGCCTCCAAGCGGAGCCAATCCTTCCTCTTTACTGATACCTCTCTTGGAAGCGAGCTCTGTGGTATAGTGGTTAACATACTTTTCTCGTGGTTAACATTACTTTTTTCTCGGATGTTATAGTAAAAAGGGCGAGAGAATGGGGGGGGGAGGAAAATTAATTATTTTTAAAAGTTTACCCAATTTCATCGAATTAGGACACACAGGTTTTAAATACATTAATTTATAATTATATATTTTTTTTAATTTGTTCAGTACCCCTACCATGTGTGGCATACGGGGGGGGGGGGGGGGGGAGGGCGTGTATTCTAGAGGTGTAACCAACCTATTCTAACCATTGCGGGTAGGTCGAGATTTATTCCTTGGGGCCTCCACAAAATAAAAGTCAACTCTTCCAGGGCGGATTTGAACCGCCACCGTTCGCCACGAGCATGCTAAAGCGGGTCGCGCTCCTACGCCCTCGGCGACCCCGGCCATTATACTTATAATTGCTATTAAATCACCTTCGATTTCCTTAACAATCAAAATAGTGTCATTCTGCATCTGACTCGATTTTTCAAATAGACCACTTGTCTTCTAAAACCCACAATTAATAAAAATAAAATGTAATCTAAAATTGTTTGTGTTAATTTATGGGTACATTTAGCTAAAATTACATTTAAGTGTACATATAACTAAATCATTCGTCTGTGTTTGTAAAGATAAAATAAATTAAAAAAAAAAATATCTTTTCTAAAATAAAAATTTTTCAATCGCTGAAGGTCACATATTCATTGAGGCAATACAAACGATTTCCGATAATGGTACCAAGAAGATGAAAATAGCGTATAGTGTGACTGACACACATTTCGAACACCTTGACGAAGAGATTTCGACGCAACTATTAAATACCTCTTCCCCACAGATCCAATATCTCCCTCTGCTAATTATGGGCAGTGTAAACATAGGCTGATCACTCCTCAGTAGATGCTATCTTCCAGTAATCACCACTACAAGAACCTGAGGACCGCTCAGGGCCTCCAGATCCAATTCCGAACCTTTTGATACACCATTAATTCCAAAGAGTTTATCGATCCGCCTCGGGGCAGAATTGATTTGTAATATTTGTTATTTCCAAATGTAACAACCCGGCTTCCATAAATTACCTTGACATCATCCTCTAACTGAGGGTTGTGCTTCTATACGTAATAATCATCTCTCTTGGCTAACACTCGCCGAATTTCTAATGCTTGCAAACATCATAGGGATTTGTGTTCGATTCTACTCCTACATAATAACATCTAGTAGTTGCTCTTGTATTACACAGAAGATATGGTTACCACCTTGGGTTAATATATCTCATACATTTTGAAATTTAAATTATTTTTATTTATAATATATTTTTGGTTGAAAAAGTACTTACTTCTAATCTCGTAATTTAAAGAACATGTCATTTTAAGGGGGATTTCGAATCTAATATAAAAAAATAATGAGGGAAATGGAATGGAAGTTATTGTTTCTATTTCGATACCGTAATTAAAAATGTTAAAGCCAGTAAAGAGGAGGGCTGGCTAATCCGAACGGTTTGTTGGGACACGTTTGTGTTTCTTGATGTTACATTTTACAGGCTGAATGTCATGAATTTCATGCAAGCGATTTTGTCATGTCTGCTATAGAGTGTGGGTAATTCTAGAAAAATAATCAATAAAACCATTAATAATTGTATTAATTCTTAACCAGAAATCATGAGAGTTAATTAGGTGGGTATGTTTGTTCGTTATTCATAATACCGCCTTTAATTACTTGCACTTATCTGTTATGATAAAAGATAGTAAGGGAAATTTTTGTGATTGTGAAAAGTTTTGAAATCCGGTTTTCAACGGAAATGCTCGTTTTGGGGTCCACTGAATCCATAAAACCAAGTTCTACGAAATGGTCTATTTGTGCCCAGAAAAGATTTGTCGCACGAATCTGAAGTTAGGTATATATGCCTGTGATGTGACAGGAATGATATCGTTAAATTGAGTTATCAGAACAAGTTTTTCCCCCTTTACCATTTCCCAAAAACGATCCTAACTATCATCAGGTGGGTTTGATCATCATAGAAACGATCTAATTGGGCTTAAATAGAATAGGAAAAATCTTCCAAAAAAGTCCCTTTACTATTTTTTACTTGGACTAAATAAAGAAAGTATCTCTAGTAACAATAAAGAAACTATTTAGTGAGAAGCCGAGAGAATTGTTGTGAGGAAAGGTGAAGTGCCTGCTCCAAATCATTATCATTGTGAAAAAAAACTTGGCAATTCGTAAATATTTAGGCATAACATTTACTGTAATCACTATTTTCGTAACTTTTCATGTAAATAAAGAATTATTAACTCTCCATACCTTAGAAGAATTTAAAATTGGCATCTTTTTCTGAAAAATTCTGAAGCGCTCTAATTAACTCTAAGAAAAATTTAGTTCCAATTTATAATCAGCTATTGTTATAAATCATTTCTACCCTTTAAGAAATTAATATGTAAAATCCAATCGAATCCCCAGAAAGTACGATGTTTGATGATAACAACTTCATTCTTTGGACATCACTGTATGTTATGTGTTATACATTCCATTGGTATAAAGAAAAACAATTGTCTTTGAGCGAAATAGTTCCCTATCTGGCAGCACTTTAGTCAAAGATCGGATAATCGTAAGTTAAAGTTGGGTTATAGGCGTAACGCACTAGATTTATTAGTATTCGTTAATTTCGAAGATTATATTAGTACTATATATATTGTAGATGTAAACTAATCCTAATCTTTTTTTGTTTTTGTTTTTTAATCGGTATTTTATTCGCTTATTCGTTTTCAGTTTTGGATCCATGATTTATGATTCTATTGCGACCAAATATTATGGTATGTCGTAGTCCTGAGATTTATAGCGGACTCCAGGTACTGTCTCGCACCTCCTTTGATTTATCGGAAGGTAGGAATTGAATAAACAGATTAGAACATTCAATTAACAACCTTCAAAGGTTTTGCCCTTCCGTCCCTTCGCCTCTTCTGGTCCCAGATCTACCGTGGAAGAATGATTTAGTCCATCTAAGGTGTCCGGGATTAATTGCTCCAAATCATCCAATACATATTTATGACGGGCTCCTGCGGTGCCTTAGATGGGATTTTGTTCCACTTTTCGAACGATGGTCAAGTTAATTGACAAGGTATTAATATATTCTTTTGGAAACCTAAGCTATCCCCTCGGCAATTGTGAGTTTCGAAAAGATTACTGGCGTTCGCTGAGTTAAATTCCGTCTGAAAGTTCTGCCGCAATCTGTGAGTTGAAGAAAAATTTTATATTGGAATAAGATGCTTTTGTAAATACTCTAACTCCAAAGAGTAGGAATCCATGAAGTTTATTTTTATATCAATATATTTAACTGATTAAATATATTTAAATTAATAATATATATTGTTATCAAAATAAATGCGTATTTATTTTTAGACATATTTCCTTACCTTATATATTAATTTTTATTAAAATGTTAATAAAATTTAATTATTTTTAAGTAATAATTAATTAGCAACATATCGTCATCACCGTGCTAAAGCAACGAATATGCATAGGTTTTTAGTTGCACATTCGTTACTTTAGCATGGTGACGACGATATCTTCAATGTTTGCCCCAACAGCTATTTATTTGCTTACATCACAACGCTGTTAACGTTTCGGGGCCGTTTCCCCATTCTCAAATGCTTTACATTAATTTATATCCATTAACATTTTTTTTTTTTTTTTTTTAACTTTATTTCTATATTCACGCCTGTCTTAACTGAAAGACAATCAGTGAATTTGCTGAAATTATGAGACAATATTGGCATGATAGGCGTGGGGAAGAATTTTGCCCAGCGGCAACTCTTCCTGTCTTGATTTGCACTCAGGCAGGGAAATCACCGGCTCCCTTTTAGTCTTCAATAGGTGTTCGGGCATGTGGGTAGGCCAGTGCTTAATGTTTGGGCGACCTTTGACAATTGCTGTAGAAGGCTAAGAAGAGGCTGTATAAGGTTATTCAAGCCTCTAACCAAGTTGGTAAGTTGCTCTGGTAATGAGTTGTTTTCAGTGAGCTGTGCCGGCTGATTGTTTCTCTTCCTCTTTTCTGAAGATTCCTGTTGTTTTTGGGCTGGTATCCTTTTACTAATTGGTCTTGCAGGGCGCTGCTGATAGTTTGATTCCAGCTTTGAAGGACCCGAATGAGGTTGCTGCTGTTGTGGGAGAGGCGGAAACTCATCTATCGGCGGAGGGACATTGATTTGTGGACGTTTTCTTGGATTCCTAGCTGCTTTCAATTTTTTCAGAGCTGGACATCCTCTGTAGCTAGCAGGATGAGGTCCACCACAATTGGCACATTTTGCTGCGGTTTCTCTTGGCTTGGTGCATTCAGTGCTTTCATGGCCTCGACCACATTTTACGCATTTTGGTGCGTGATTGCAATAACTTCTTGTGTGTCCGTATTGCTGGCATCGTATGCACTGGAGAATGATTTTCTTTTTCCTGGGTTCTTCGATTATAACGTGAGTATGGTAAATAAATTCGATATCGAATATTTTTTCATCATATGTTGATTTACTTATGTCAACGAAGAACATAGGTAATGGTTTTTTAAAACGAGAGATAGCATTTACTACGTTAGTGGCTTCGTAACCAAAGTTTTCTAATTCTTGTTTTATGATTGAGACTGGAGTCGCGTGATGTAAGTATCATTAACATTTAATGATACAATTACTAATTTAATAAATTAAATAAAATAAAATAAATCTCATATTTGAGAATGGAGATACAGCCCCGAAACCTCAACAATGTTGTGATATTAGAAAATAAATAGTTGTTGTGGCAAAAAGGAAGATATATTGCTAATTAATTATTACTTATAATAAAAAAATCTTCCTATCAAAGACATAAATTTAGAAGAAAAATATAAATAATTATTTTTAATTAAGGGTACCCAATTTATAGAGACTGGGTTTGCCCAAACTGTTAATCTTGTATTAAAGACTTTATTCATCCATACATCCATATTAAAAGTTTTACTAAGAATAGTTACTATTTGGAGAAAATTATTGGCAACCTGGACCACTGCTACTGTAGCTAGTTTAGATATTATGGATTAAATTCTAAATCTCACAGTATATTCATTCAATTGAAGGGTTCGGCAATTTTGATATTTTTACAACTATGTACTCACTTAAGCATTACCATGTTTTATATATGGATTACATTTTCAGCTCAACACTTACGTAATATTAATCTTAAAATCCCGATTTGACAGTAAAATCCTTATTGACTGTGGTAATATTTAATTTATATTATATTATAATTTATATATTTATATTACTTTAAATATTCTTTTGTAGTAAAATCTAAGTATTCTTTTGTAGGTGAGCGCAATCCGCGGCCGAATCCTTCAATTGTTTGAAAACCTAGTATTTTTTAAAATAAAAATCTTACAAAAAAAATTTCTCCAAAATTAAAGTCTCTAAAATATAGAATATTTTTCCTTTTTCAATTAATTTAGTACAGTTTAAATTTCTAGCCACTAATTAATTAAAATGTGTAATTGTGCTACTTAGTGAATCTACTTAAATTTATCGGTAGAGAGGGGCAAATCTTGTTTTCGAACAACATAAATGACATTTATGCTTATGTGAACGTAATAAGTTCATTGATATTTTTTTTCGAAAAACTAGTCAATATCATGATTGAAATTAGGTATTTACTTTATTGGCCGGAAAAAAAAGTTACGTTTGCTGCTCAATTATTCATTCAAGCAAATAAGACCCTGCAGTAGTAGTTGCCTTACATCTCGATTTTCATTTGACTAACCTTACGTCAGGAAATGTGTTTCAGTAAAAGGCTAACTAATAAAAGGGGACAAGATAGTGACCTGCCAGTCCGCTTCTGATTCCGATTTATTTTCGCATTCATTAAAGTTGCTAAATATATTGGGACCGTAGATCGTGTTCCTCGAATACTTTACTGCCGCTGAATATGTCCTGCACGTTGGGCTTTAAAATCTATTTCAATTTAGTCCTCCTGTACTTAGCCATCCAGCTAGGAAGGACGCTCCTCGTTTAAGATACGGCTTTGCCTTAACGCCTTCTTTTATGCCGTGCCTTGTAACCAGCATAAATTAGTTCTCGACTTCTTCAGGAAATGCGCATATTAAAGTGCAAGAAGCGTCTCAATTTGCATTTACTAGGATAGACATTTATATAGCACTGGTAGGCCTTGAAATTTTTTTTTTTTTGTGACTATAAAATTTACGGAGTAGTTGTGTTTTAATATTGTTTGGCTTTGCAGAAATGAATATTGATTGTCAGGACGTTTCGAAGTTTAACTATCAATAGCATTCATTTTTTTTTAATTTCTGATCCCCATACTTTTTTTACGAAATGAGGGAAATAACAATTCTAAACAAAATATTTAATTGAATACACATGTAGGTATATACAGATGAATGCGGAAGGAAAACAAGGAAAGTAAAAACAAGTCTGAAAACCCTTGCTCTTTCTCCATCTATTATTATTCCATATATATATATATATATATATATATATATATATATATATATATATATATATATATATATATATATATGTGTTTCGGAATTGCACGGCACTATTTTAGGTACGTGTTCTCTAACACAAAATAAACAAAAAAGTTCATATTAACATATATCTCAAACTCATTTATTAAACAGATATCAAAGGTTAAAGATTTATTATTTATTTACTGCATTAAGACTGACTGTACAAGGTTTAACGTGTTTAATACTAAATAAAAGGTTTTAATCACCTGATAAACAAATGAACGATAAGCAATGACAGCAGTTGCTCATCTGTTTGTCTAGTTCTGTGTGTTTTAGTGTGAGTGAATCTTGTGACACAGTTCAATTTATGATTATCATGGGAGATACCACAAATTTATTTTTCAAAAATATTTACTTTTGATGAACAAACAGACATGCTTTTAACTTATGACGAGGTACATACAAACGGTGCTGCTGCTGTTCGAAGATATCGTGAAAAATTTCCTAACCGAAGAATACCAAATCGTAAAACGTTTGAGGCCATTGAAAGACGTCTTAGGGATAATGGTACGCTAAAACCTATACGAGTGAACGCCGGTCGACAACGATTTCGACGAACTGCAAACGTAGAAGAAGAAATACTCGATGCTGTTCAGTTATCTCCTACTACTAGTACCAGAAGATTGTCACGTCGTTTCGATGTTTCCTCTACCAGCGTATGGCGAACTTTACGCGAACAACAATTATATCCATTTCACGTATCAAGTAGGCAAGATTTGTTACCACAAGATTATAACAAGCGCAGAAATTTCTCCCAGTGGTTAATTCGACAATGCACACGAGATCATAACTTCCTGAACTGCATTTTGGTTACTGATGAATCTTGCTTTACAAGAAACGGGATTCTTAATTTTCGAAATACCCATACTTGGGCCGAAGAAAACCCTCATACGACTGCTGTTGGACATTACCAACATACATTCTTTAAATGTCTGGTGTGGTCTTGACAAAATCATCGGCCCCTTCTTTTTGCCACCTAGGCTGTCAGGTATATCTTACTTGCATTTTTTGCAAAATAATCTGCATGATATTCTAGAAGATATTCCGCTAGGCATTAGGCAAAGGCTGTGGTTTATGCATGACGGTGCTCCAGCTCACTTTTCTCATAGTGTCACTGATTATTTAAATGCAACTTATGGAGACCGATGGGTTGGTCGAAACGGACCTGTTAAATGGCCACCACGATCTCCGGATTTAACGCCATTAGATTATTTTGTGTGGGGCTGGATGAAGTCTATGGTTTATTCCGCGGCAGTTGACACGCAAGAAGAGCTAAGAAATCGGATCGTGGAAGCCGCAGTAACTATCAACCACCATCCTGATGCTATACGAAGAGCCAGAGAAGCATGGATTCGTCATGCTGAATGTTGCATTCAACAAAACGGAGGCGCCTTTGAACATTTACTCTAAATGTTGTAATAATAATAAATAAATAGTAATAATAAATCTTTAACCTTTGATATCTGTTTAATAAATGAGTTTGAGATACATGTTAATATGAACTTTTTTGTTTATTTTGTGTTAGAGAACACGTACCTAAAATAGTGCCGTGCAATTCCGAAACACCCTGTATATATATATATATATATATATATACAAACGATTTTTGTTTTTTTTAAATACTTCAAATCAAATTTTCTTTGGGGGAAGTTCCAGGTTTTTAAAGCCAATATTTAACGCTTGAAAATGTTTTCTATTCACAGATAACAATAATGTTCAAAACAAAATTGTAATTTTTTGGAGTGTGGCAGTCGTCTTCGTAAGAGAGGCTTCTTACAGAACGGCTGTAATTATTAAGATCGTTTCCTTGAGCGTTCATCTGCAAACAGCGGGGCATTTTTAAAATAGTCAATCTGAAATGCAATAAATTTTGTAATGATTTGTAGTAAAAATATAAGGTATGTACTGACCTTTTTTGAGCCCACACGTACCGCTAAATAAAATTACTTACATCTAGAACAGATTTATTTTTTCAATTATTTTGGCTAAATCACGGACTATATTTAATCCCCATAAAAGCCACTATCAAATATTACAATGAAGCATCAGTGGAATTCCGATGATACGCTTCAAGAGATAAGTTTTAATTTTTTACTTATAACGTTTGAGAATCTATAAATATGTCACCTAGTAAGATTAGCATAATAATGCAACAATATAATCTAAATATGACATTCAAGGTACATAAAATTTTGGTGGGCTCTGTAGGTACAATTAAAAATTTATTTTTTCTTAAGATGTTGAATCGGGAATACATAGATCTTCATAAGATTATATTTATTTGTTTGCCTGAACCATTCTTTGTTTACTTTTCGAGGAGCGCCTATCGATTATGTTTTAAGTGTAGGTAAGCGGAACATGAAAGATTTTAAGATTCATTTAATAGTGAGAAAGAAATGGACCATATGAAAGTGTATGACCTTAAAGTGCTTTTAACCTGTTCGTCCACACGAGGAACTACGCATCTTCGACCCGGATGCAGATCAAACATCCCAATCGTCGGATGACTGTGTTCTAGGAAACGGGGGATCCATTTGTCACCTGTTGCAAAGAGCAGTAATCAATTACCTGTCGACTTATTTACTCCGCTCTGGAGGTGACTAATCTAATTAGCAAGTATCATAAGGGGCATCACCAAGGTTGTGCTGTTCCGTTCTCTCCCTCTCTCACTTTCTCTCTCTCTCTCTCTCTCTCTCACACACACACACACACACACACAAACACACACACTCACTCTCTCTCTCTCTCTCCAACTCCCTGTGATAAACAGGATAGCTTTAATATAACCTTGGTTTCCTACACGCGTACCCTCTTTCGTAGCTGACAGCCGTCATGGACATCTTGTCAGAGGGATTTCCAAAAAGGTCTCTGTATTAATACTTCCTACGATCGATCTCCCGAAGTGAGTACTTATCACAAATATGAACTAAGACCGATAACAAGAGTCTGTAAGAGATAATTTTGACTGTATTTTACTTACTTACTTAAAAGTTAGTTCATAAAAATTTTCTACTTGTTACGAGTGACCTAACTTAATTAATAAATGAATGATTGGTTAAATGATTCCATTTAAATTATTAGAATTATATATGTTTTTTTGCTATTTTCTGAACGCTGATATATTATAACTGAAAACTGCCTTTTGTGTTGGTATTGAAAATTCATCATTCATGATACATATGAGATATTTAACTAATTAACGCTTTCATAAATTGTTATTTCAAATACATTAAAGAAAAAAAAAACATTGGAGGTTTGAAATTGACTATCAATGTCTTAATAAAATTATAGTTTAATAATTTAAAATTTTATCCGCGAGCCCGCATGCGGTTTTCACTCAAGTATTTCTTCTGTATATAAAATAATTAAATAAAACAGTTCTCGTTTACATTAATCTTGAATCTTTTTCTGACAATTAATATTTTTTTCAGATTTTTTATTTAATAATTTAGGTACGAAACAGGGTGGAGAATTATTAATGGGCTTCAAGAGATCAATTTTGGAAATCCTAGGGTAACTATTGTGGCTCTAAATGTATGGTCACTCGCTGCGCGGCATGTATCGGATGTGATTTAAATACGAAGGATAGATAGTAATGGGTAGGTTGACCTGGTGTCGGGCATGTGTGACCGGTTACTATCTATGTATCCTTCGTATTTGAATCAGATCCGATACACGCCCGTGCTGCGGTGCGGTTATGTGTGACCAGACCTTAATACGGACTTGAATAAGTTTATTGGTGTAAAATTACTTCATTAACAAACCGATGAGAACAATGAAATCATATCGCAATAATTACATTTAACAGTGCCTGGAAAATGTGGGAATAACTTTGCTGGTCGAGACTGACTCGCAATAACATATGAACACCTGGTAATAATTGTAATCGCACCAGAAGTAAACATCTGGTTAGGTTTTTACCCTTTTAATATAATAATACAATATATTAATATATTTTATAATTAAGGAATTGACAGTTAATGCAATCAATGATGAAAAGAATGCCAGATCAAAAATTGAAATAATTATATCTGAGTGGCAGTGGTCCTAAAGTTTCCCAAAAACGGTTAATTCTAGGCGCACCAAAATGCTAAATCTATTATAAAATACAGTTACTAATCTTAAAAAAATCAGAAGATGTTTTTACTTTAATATGGAGATTATAACCCTTTACGAGTAGCGTTTAACTACGCCATTCAGTCAGAGTATATAATTATTATTATTATTATTTAGAGATAATTATTTTTAACTTAATTGATCAATAGAAACGCTTTACAGTCCAATTAATGAGAACAAGCCCGGTTGTAAGAGCATCTCTTAGAGTTGTATTGATCAGCTTTGGAATTTCCCAATAATAATCAATAGCAATGCACCATAACCTGTAATAATAACTTCAAAGAAGCTCAGACTTTAAATGCTTATAGTTCAAACCACCGGATTTAATTTCAAGATGCTAAATACATGTAATAATATTGGAGCTTCAAGTAGTAACAGTAACAGAAATTATTAACTACATAGCAATTATTGACTATTGAAATCATGGCCTCGCAAATATAAATGCACAGCTTAAGTTTCATGAAATGAAAATTACAACTTGGTTTGTATCGTAAAATCGACTCCGCAGCAGTAGGAAACCCTTACGCTGATTAAAACTACTAAAAATGGTTATTCTATTTCTAATGATGCCATCTTGAATAAGACTGTTTCCGTACAAGCTCCCATTAAGCATAAATCATTCCGAAAGAGGAGTTATTTTTTTTTTTTTTAAATTAAGAACTGAGTGAACGTTTAACTAGCCTCATCATGTAATATTTTTGTAAATTATTGAAAAAGATATAGGTAATTATATACAACTTTTCAGAACATATAAAATATCGCAACACTAACATGTGTTCAAATAATTTTTATTAGAAGAAGATTAATATTTACAATATCAGACAAAGAATGAAGAACATGTTGGGGGTGCGGTCAGAATAAATAGCACTAATATTTAATAATCACATATTTTTTTTTTCCATTGTTTTGACCCAAATATAAGGTCATGAGGGCTAAATGAGAAATATCAGAAAACAACCAATCAGATAAATTTTATAAGCAAATCTCAATCGTATGCAAAACATTAAACAAAATTGAATATTTAAGATGAAAATATACATATCTATAAAATTATTACAGATTTTTAAAAAACTGTAAGGTTATAATTATCGAAGTTAAAATATAAAAATATAAAAAGAATATAATAAAAGTAATAAATGAAAATGAGATAAAACTTTAAATAGTTTGTCTGAGGTAATGTGAAGTAATATTGAACAGTAGGTGGAACTGTAGTTTATTATAATATTTTCACCTAAAGTTCAATATTACTTCACATTAACTCAAACAAGCTATTTAAAGTCTTATCTCATTTTTATTAATTACTTTAATCATTGTCGTACTTCAATAACTAAAACATTTTTAAAAAATCTGTAATGATTTTTTATGTTTATTTTATCTTATAAATTCAATTTTGTTAAATGTTTCACATACAATTTATATTTGTTATATAATTGGTTATTTTCTGGTATTTCTCATTTAACCCTCATGATGTAAAATTTGGGTCGAAGCGTTGGCAAAAATAAAATATGTGATTATTACATATTAGTGCTATTTATTCTGACCGCACCCCCAACCACTTCCTCTTCATTATATCTACGGCCAACTATTAGACAAGCAATAAATACTCAAATAATAACAACTTTAAAAAAGTAAAAACTAGTGTTGTTATAGGAATCATAGGAAACCAAAACCATATGCTTTGATCTTCAAAGCCACACTAAGACTCCTCTCCATTTTTATTATTATTAGTCCTGAAATTGAACCTTCTAGAAGAGCGTGGAAGATTCTCGAAAAATCCAAAAGAGTACTCTAACAATCAGGCAACTTTTCTAAAAAAAAGTCTAGAACGCTCCCCAATGTAAGAGATAAAATCATATGGTTTTGCTTCACGTTACGTGAACCTTTAGACTCCCAATCTGATATTGATTAACGGTTTAAAATATTAAAATTCGTTAATAGCACGCTTTACCTCTTTGGAGGAGTTTGAATTTGATGATATTCTATCTTCCAAAATGAAATTTAATGCCATTTCATCAAAATGTTATTTAAACATTTATAATGTAGCACTCTTATGTACAGTTGCATCTTCGATTTTTTTCCACCAGCCATTAGCCGTTCATTATTCTTTGAGGGAAAGTTGAAGGTTTCATTGGGCAAAGAACGTAAACGTATTTTGCACCTAAATAAACATGTTTTAATTATTATATACTTTGTTTGATTTTATATCAGCACCACGGTAATAAAGAACACAACGTCAATATTTTTGTAGAATTAAATTTTCCAAAATGGATTTAAATAGAATGTTAAATTTGTCATTTCGTTAATATTAGAGACAGCTCAGTGGAGACAGTTCACATAATTCTTGACATTGATAGGTGATTAGAAGTGTCTAAATCCAAATTTGAAAATTTTTATTCAATTAATGTAATAGATGGACATGGTGTTGATTACCTCCGGGTTATGGACATAATGATAAACTTGTTTTAATTTACATATTACTATATTTTTCTCATGTAAGTGTTCAGTGTAAAAGTGTTTTCTTTATATAGATTGAAGATTGAACTTTTATTTTTTCATAAAAGCACTTAATACGGTTTTTTTTTTTCTAAAAAGAGATTGGTTGCTGATGGCTAATTAATTAGTGGATGTTTAAAACGTTAATTTTTCTATGGCTTGGTAATTACTGAGGTAATTAATAATTACTTATTTGGAACTGATATCCGAATTAATGAGCTCTAATTGCATCCAATTAATTATTTAAATGAGGATAATTGTTTCCATTTTTCATGAAAATATATGGAATACGCAATGGCTACTATAAAGCTAGGTGAACCTTGTGGACTCCTCATGCTCCTGTTCTTAGCGGCCGATAGTTTATTCATTATGTTGCATTGATAGATAAACTCTAGAGTCAAAAGACCTTTCTAGGGCATATCTATCCATATTTATTGTACATATAACCGTGTTTTGTGGTTCTGGATAAAGAATAAATGTAATTTCTTGGGTTGTGCAGGTACAGGATCGGTTCCAAGGCTAATCATTGTAAAATATTCTATATTTAAAATATCTCCAATGTAGCAAATGAGGAATATTAATCATTAAAGTTTTATTTTTATTACGGATGGTAAATAAAAAAGATGTGTGTCATTTTACCAATTAATTGATATTACAAAAATACATTACCTTATAAAAGTATATATATTTTTAACTTTAGGCTCTGGTTCAGGACTTAATAAAAATCTCATTTTTTAAAATGTCATTGCATGCAACGTGTATATTTGAGTACTTTTGTAGGTATAAATTTTTGAAAATGGCCCTTTTCGTGATTATTTAAGAATGCGTAAACTTGATCATAATTTATTAAAATTATATTTTTTGTGATCTTTTTACTTTTTATAACCATTTTTGTTTTCTGAGATGAATAAGAAGAATTATAGATATAAGCGAAGAAATTGAAAAATAAATAAATTTGAAAGTTTCGATTTTGTTTGTCTATAAAATTTGATGGAAACCTATCTGATGTGTCTGAGGTTCATTTTTGTGGTCTTTGAAATGAATACTTTTATCCAATAATATTGAAAACTTTCTCTTTTTTTGGCCCTGGCCTCGTGGAACATTAGAGGACTACAGGAATAATACAGGCTAGCTATAACTAATAACACTTTTAAGTTTTCTTAGTTTTCATTAACTCAAAATTCATGTTTTGATGTTAGGCACCGAAAAACGTTAAGCATTTACTATAGCTTGCAAGAATATGTCGTAAGAATATGCCAGAAATATGAAGAATAAGAAGGTTAGTGGAAAGAGGAAGAGGGGGAATGAGTTAATCTTTTATATTTTAAAATAATATGTATCTATATGATATAAGCACTGACAGACTCACGCCTAAGGAAGTTTCTAGGTATGAGATAGCGACCTCCAACCGCTTCGGGCGCCCAATATTTTAGGAGTTGGTTGGATCTTACAGAAATGAACATCGCACCATGCCCGAAGCGTTCTTATTTATAGCTTCTTATTTGTATTTTTCACAAAAACATTCCAATAAATATTAGTATGTTATTATATTCGTACTTCTTTATAAGTATGCAGTAACGTAGTTGCGGCAGAATAATGTGCTTGTTAGAGCGTAGCACGCTTCAAGATTTTGGAAGCTTCGGTGAGTAAAATTTTTTTTTCGTGGCGAACACCCTGAACAGGTCTTAAACTTACCACCCTCGTTAGAACATAATGGACTTTACTTGTAGAATAACATCGAAATTTATTTACAATCCTTTTAACTATAACAACTGACAATGAAATACTGGCGTGTACGATATTTAAACCTTACCATAAGTTTCGCTGTGCGGTTGCGATAATAGTTTTATAAGAGAATCCAAAACTTGTTAGAATCAAGAGTCCTAGCGGCAATATTTCTGTTACATGTTACTTAGGAAGGATTGTGTTAACACCGGATTGTGCTCCATAAAAATAACCAACACCACTTAAATTTACTTAACATTAATAATAATCCTAATCGTTGAAGATTAAATGAAAACCCTAGCTGAAGTCATTACCTACCGCATCCAGTGCTCGAATCTGGATCTGCAAGATTAATATCTTACTAGAATTACTAATCATGATCTTAAAACATAGTAAAGCTCTCCTATATACATACTATGATATTAATTTTTGAACTCTATTCTTTATAAACCTGTAGTTGAAAAAATATACTGAAGAACCAGAGTCAAGAGAATATATCTACGATATAATGAATGGCTAATCGGTATTCCTTATTTTTCTATATTTCTTCTTTTTTTAAACGTAAAGCGTTTGAATACCTAGTTAAAAAGCGGCATTTTCATCACTGCACGGAGCTGACATTTTAAGACTAGATTTGGATGAATGGTCTTCGTATGGGCTGAAAAACAGGTCGCTGTAAAAGGCACCGGCGTTTGAGTTAGACATTCGTCTTCTCCAATCGGTCGCTAATCGACACCCGAGACAGTATCAGGGATCATGGTACGTCCGGGGGGTGTGAAAACTGGCATGGAGATAGCGGAGTCTAATAAAAAGGAAAGGGTCTCGGGAGCGGGCGGCAATATAAATCGGGCGCTAGAAGAGAGGACAATATAGAGCTAAGGAGCCAGATGCTGCATTTTAATTGCCCCATCACTCGCCCTATTGGAGAGGTGTCGGTAACGAGCTGCCGGCGTCGCGTCCCTCCCTCGTCCGTCTTAGCATCCTCACCACACCTTTCACTAGGCTCCGCGATTGTCTCAACTAATGCCAACAGCTTGATCCATCTATTCGTTATTTAGTCTCGCTTGTTGGTTCTCATCTTGTTCATCGAATGCCTGAAATAATTGGAGTTTTTTATGCTTATGAAGGACTTTGTACTTAATCTTCGTTAATGATAGATGAGAAACGTCCTAGAGGTGTCCAGCTCTGCACGACGTGCTAATAAATGTCTCGAAACCGTGAAAATCCTGTTTTCAGAAGGTATTTTTCACTTCACTGATTTTCGTAATCGAAGCAGTTATTTCGAGAGTGGTTTTGAGTATTTTTAATCACATGTTCTGTTTGTGCAAGAAAACCTAAAAAAGTGAAACTTCTACGAGCATTAGAATTAAGCTTGTCACCAACCTTGGCAAGACATAACATTGATTAAATCAAACATCTGTTAATTTTCAATTAGTTAGTTTAGAGGCATGCTAGCATGTTCTGCTCCTAGTGATATAAAACGAGCAATAGTACTATCGATAGTTTTAAACTATCGAGGTTACCGATAGTTTTTTTTAAATTATCGGTAGTGTTATCGAAAATATTGATTTTTAAGGATAAAGTGATAGCTTCTGCCTGTAAGCATTCATATGATAAATAATTCATGGAAATAAAAAATAAACAAAATTTAACGGTGTAATTTTATTAATGTTTTTAACAATGATGCCTTATATTCACAGAAATGTTTATCTTATTCCATAATAAGAAAGAAAAGAAAAAAGTGCCAATGCAAACGTTCATTGTTGCTCCTATCATTCTGAATGAAAAATTGTACTATTATACACCCTACCCAGAGGTCATCACCTCAGACTATCGAAGTATCAATTTAAGGAGTACAAACATGGGTAACTTGTTGCTTTGTTCGAGAAGAGGTTTGCTCATTGTTAATGCTTTAGATATCGTTTTTTTTTATCAATTCATAGAATATTCTCTGGGTGGTCCATAATTTAATTTAATGCAACATTTTGAATATTCAATATTCAAAATGTTGTTTAATATTCAGAATCCAGCTACACATTGATAGCATTTAACATTCAAATCGCACCTTCAAATGGCGTGCCAAAACAAATTTAAGTAAACGTCTCAAGTCGTTAATACTCTAGCACATATTATATTCCATTCAGCTTTAGAATTAATTAATTAAATTATGAGAATAATTTTTCATTTTATTAAAAATGAATAATAATTCAATAATAATATATTTTCATTTTGGATCAACTCTGTGACTAACTGGATCAGTAAAACGTTTCCCCACCTCAATGCGCCTCTGTATAAGCGTGTTTATCATATAAGTTTAACTTAAACCAAAATAAACATGATTTAATTGGAAAATACTTTGCTATGTGAGGCTATTTTAATTTAAATTAGTCTGGCCTTTATTTGTTATTTGTCCCTTTCTTTTCCACAAGGTATCAGTGTTATTGAGAGGAATATGAATGAATATATATATATATATATATATATATATATATATATATATATATATATATATACATATTATTATTCTCAATTAATATGAAATAAAAATTTAAATACACTATAAAGGTTAAGTCTGCTATTCATGTTTACAATGAATTAAATTTCACAACTCTCTTATAAACATCCTTTAATGTCCACTCCAATTTGTAAACATCGGTTTATAAGTCTTCTTTATTCTTCTTTTTTCAGGCTTTTCAATGTTTTCCTCTTTTCAGACTCCAAATTAATAAAAAAGAAACTGAGACGGTATCACCTATGCCTCACCTGGCGCCTCTGCCGTCGTTCTTTTTTTTTCAACAGCTGACATGAGCCAAGCAGCTCATATAGCAACTTGAATAAAAATTAGAAGAAATCCTTTTAACAAAAGACGAAAAATACTCAGTTATTTTTTGAAAATTGAAAACTAGACAAAAAATAAATACATACCCAAACTTATTTAAAACCTTACGGAAACTATCTTACTTATTTTCAGTATTACGAAGGTAACGAACGTTTAGTAACTCTCTGGTATGTGAGTAACCAAATCATACATACATAAACATAATCTCAAATTGGAATTTTAAGTACGAGTAATTATTTCATTTACACAAAAGACGTATTTTATTTCAATCTGGTTCATAGGTTTCAAAATTTATCCGATTAAGGTAGGCATTTTTTTTAACTATCCTTAAATAAATCAGATGGAGAGTTTGAAATTCATATTGTAACGTTTCACATCAATATATGGCATAATAATTTATTTTTATACCGATATATCTTATATTATAAATATTAATATGACTAGTGGCGTATGGAAATGTATTACATGCTATCATGAATAAATCATGATATATGTCTGGCTATCTTCATTTATTGCTCTAATACATTACAAATACTGTTTATGAGTGGAATATTTTTAGGTAAAATTAATTTGTTAATTTAATTTGAGCTGAAATGCGAGGAATATTTTCTGCTATTAATTTCAATGAATGAGCTACACTTACGAATTGATAAGCTCATTGCAAATATTACCAATAGTCATTTCGCTCACTCTTTCAAATCATAACTTTACCACGTGAGAGTTAACACTATCCTCCCATTTTCCGTCTACAATGGGTTTGGTGTTATATTTTGGTTTATCTGATTTTTGTCAGGGATTAATCTAATTTTAGGAGAAATATTCGTTTCTAATAACCTTTTCTTTCGATTGAGCGTTCTCTAAATGTTGCGGTTCAAATATCTCATATTTGAATCTCGTCGTTAAACCACCATTATTATAAAATACTAATTAATGTTATTATATATTATTAATTTATGGCATCATTTAGAAGACTGAGTCGACTTTTAAAGCTTTTTTCAGTTTAATGTGAGATCTACATATTTTTTTTTCTGTGGTACCATTATCTGAATATCAAGGTGGTGTGAAAACATTTTTCTCCACCTACTTCATTGTAGGAACATTCCATGTAATTTGAAGACTCTCCCTCTGTAATTTTCTGCAGCACTAGCTCAACACCTTTTATATGTTATTAATTGAGAGCTTAATTTCTATCATTATTTAAATATTATTCGAAGTATGTAGTACGGGTTCGGATTGATTTTTGCTGCATACTATACATTAGGCAAATAAATTTAAGTAATTTATTTATACATGAAAAAATTATTGCTGAACACTCGATATAAAATACAGTTTTATCGTCACTATTGTTACCCACCGGTGATATACTTAAAGCTATCGATTACGATTATTTATTACTAGCTAGGATGCCCGGCTTCGCTCCGGTAGTTGTGTCGTATTTTAATGTCAGAAAAACTTTAAAATTAAAGGAAACACGGAACAAAATGAGCACCTTCCTGAAAATTCGGTTTTAAATTGGTATCAATATTGTGCAGACTTGAGATCAGAGAGCAGATTCCGCCCAAATAAGGAACCCTGCATAATTTACAGGGGGTTGAAAATGGTAAATGAACGATTAATTTTGTCGAGTTATGCATCGTTTTTTATGGTTTCTGTGATTCTGAATCCTATAAGCCTATTTCAAGTAGTCAGCAGATAAGTTATTGATTATAGTTAAAAAAATCTGGTATCTCAGTTAAAAAAAATTATATTTCGAGTAAAACTAAGTATAGAAACTACCGAAGATTCATAGAAACTTTTTTTTAAGACCTTTCTTTCATTTCAACCTCCCTTAAGATACCCCCCGTAATTTGAACGGTTTCTGCATATCTCGAATCTTACTAATATTGCAAAGTGAAAACCGAAATTTCTTGAAGGCACAATTTTTTCATCATATTACTTTTTATCTTGAACTATGAGGGATGATAAAATCTTGAATGCAGTTATTGGAGTAAGTCGTTTTGTCAACTGCAATGCTCATCATAGGTAGTAACCAAATCAACTTCTTTTTCATAAATACAATAAGAAAACTTCACGTTAGGGGTGATATGGCCAAACGACGACATAACTTCCTTAATCCTACGTGGAGTTGTTTTTGAGCCTTTTCGGCACGCACATTGTACACTTTGCTTTATAATATATATTGATGACTATAAGTCATCTATGTTTGTCTATACGTCCGTGTAACTATGTTTATCCCAATTGAGCTTTCACTAAAGTTCGAATTACTGGGATTTTCTTACCAACAATTAAACCTTAAGTCTAAATTATATTTTCATAAGAAAATATGACTTACATTTTATTTTTTATTTTAAATACTTTATAAACTTTTTGCAAACCCCTGCCCTAAACCCGTGTATGGACAAACTGACGAGTATGTGAAAATAAACAAAGGAAAAAACATCAAAATTTTAGGGTTCATAATGACGTTCCTATTCTAATTTTTAGATATCTACTGAAGATAAGATAATTTTATCTGAAGAGAAAAGATCTTCATATAACATTATTATCAATTTATAAGCAGATATTTAACCTTCGGAAAATGTCCAGCACTTTATAAGTTCGCTGGAATGAGGCGATATCATCGGTGCTTTTGATCATGGATGAGAAAAGGTTGGTGTGGCTGGAATATGAATCCTTGTTAGCTCAATTAGTAAATGCGTTGCAAGGGTGATGCAGAGACCCGGGGTCGTATCCCGTCCAGAGCCAATCTTTTTTCTTCAGATAATATTATTTAAAACAATAGTCGAATAACGAATCTTAAAAATTTAATAACTGAAGAGGGTATATATCCCAGGTGGGTGACAAGATCCCAGACGGGTGAGAGAAGATGCCGCCCGTGCCTACAAGACATCCTAGAGACACAGTTAATGAGGGCTGTGTTGCAGCTGGAGGATTTGCATACATCTGCATAGGGCGGTGATATACCGTGCCCCCTGGATCTATGGCCGCTCCCTTTCCGCCAGCTCCTTTATCTCCTATCCCCGCTCTACTCTCTAGGACCTCCACTCTCTCCTCTCTCGGGAAATTTATTGTGATCGGGCGAGCATACCAGTCCCTCGTTCCACAACGGGGCTTCCTCCAGATATACTGGTCAACCTATTTAGCGAAGCATTTTCTGCTTTGCTAAATAGGCAGCTTGGTGACGGAACCATCTTGGTGACGGAAATAGTTGGGGGTGCTGTCAAATTAAACAAAACTATTTGTGCAATAACATTTATTATGCCGACGTTTCGACCCGAGGTTCAGGTCTTGATCAGGTCTTCGTAACTATGATGTCTTTAATCGATTCAGAAAGAATATCCTAGTCCTGATTTTACACAGATTCCTATTAGTATATCGTACCTATATGTAGAGGTGGGCGTTTCGGTTATTTTTACAAAACGCCAACGAACTGTTCGTTGAAAAAAAACAACTGTTGGAAAAAACGGTTTGAAAAAAACAGGTTGGGGAAAACAGAAAACCTCCAGACTAATGTTTCTATTAGCTGTTTGTTTTGTGTTGTGTTGTATTGTAAACTTAATAATAGTATTAATTCAAATTTAAAAAAAAATAATAATTTGAGAATAAAATCAGAAAATGATACTAATTGTTGAAGCAACAAAACTAAAAACAAAAATCACAACTTAAAATAATTTTGACAGGTCTTTATCGAGAAAAATGTTAAAATATTATGAATTCTTGAAATATTACGAAAAATAAACTTCTTTATTATTTAGAATTTTTTACTTTTTTTTTTCATTGTTATGAACTATATATAATAACTTCCTGTTATTGTAATGTATTCTCATCCATACACAGCAGTTTGGAGATATGTTTTAATTAGCACTTGAATAAACTGACATTAAAAGAAAATAAAGTAAAAGTGTCACTTTATATTTTAAATGAAATAAATAGAAATTCGAAAATAGAATCCACAGAAAACCTAACGGAAAATCAAACAACGGAGCGCTAGTGGTGAAGAAAACAACCGTTCCTTTCAATTTCAGTCGTTCTGTAACGAGTTCTAAACGTTTGAGTAGTTGTAAATGAGAACGGGAAGAGTAGGAAGTTCTAAATTCCAACTGTTTGGGCTGGTTCAGGAAAACAGTTTTTTCCGTTTTTTATAAAAAACAGTTTTTTCAAACAGTTTGGCGTTTTCCTTCCCATCACTACCTATATGCACAAGACATCTGCTATTTAACGTTAGGTTCGATGTTAGATTCGTAAGATTAGCACAGTATTCTTGAAATAGAAGAGAATTTCTTAAAAAGTTATTGATGGTTTACTCAAGTAATGATGCTGTGAGTCAATGCAGTTTTTTTTTTTCAGAGTACGATTCTGGCTGTTACATTTGTTTAGAGCTTAATTATTATGGTCTTAATTATTATTTATCGTTACATAATCTACACCTTATATTGTATTAACTCCTTAACCTATCCTTATAACATGTTTTGTTTTCCGTATTGTTCTATGGTGTTGTAATTTTGTTTTATTGGGTTTTTTAAATTTCTTTTGTCGCGCTAATTATATTCATTTCTGTATCCAGTTGGACAGATGGATAAAATGCAGTGTATATCTATCTAAACTCAAATCCATATTTACTACACAATCTGAATCCATTCATGGAAATACTGTTGACTCTCCTTAGCCGACTTTTTCAAAACAAAAATAAATCTTTATATATACAAAAATCTTGTGTCCCGATGTTTGCGGGGGTAAAATCAGAAACTAATCTCAACCGATTTTGATGAAATTTGGCTTATTGTGTGTACTTTTGTCCAACTTAAAAGATAGGATAGTATTTATCTCGATTATTGGCCTCAATTTTTCTTTTTTTACAAATTAAATGCTTATTATACTACTATTGAGTGTGAGTATTTGTAAGTTCTATAAATTTCCAACAGATGGTGTAAGTTGATTTATTGACACAACACTTCAATTTCTTTTGATATTTAGGGAGTTAAGTATAAATCTATTTCTTCCGGCTTGGATTAGGAAAATCCGTCTCAAAGGAAAAGCCCATGGCAAATTATATGAAGCCTTTTCACGCGTGGGGAAAACATCAAATCTATTTGTTTTAGCAAAAGGCAAGTTAACCAAAATCATTTTGCACCAATTAGTATAACCTCCTGATACGATATATCATATCATGTGTTACATTCTGAGTTTAAGTAATATGTATTATGGCAAAAGATTAACTTGGTACATTTTTGCTGTCTATTATGATGGTGCTAAACCCTATTCCAATTATATTCTTTATTAGTTCCTATTACAAGTGTGTTATTTATATTTAATCTCGCCTCTGCTGGAGTAATCCATTAAGTGCTAAATGAATGGATCGTTAATACTTACCATAGTCAAATATGAGATGTAAAAAAAAAAAAAAAAAACTGTAACCCTTCTAAATACTTTACCAAAAAATTTTAAATTTGGGGTAAAGTTCTATTTTAAATCCGTTTTTAGATAAGCTGGGGCTATATGCATTATAGCTACTCAGCCACAGTAACGCGTGACCGGCGCTTCCCGTTAATTAAATAAAGAGAAGTATAGTTTTTATGGATAACGGAATGTAATACCGCCTTATGTGTGTCAGGTTATAAACACAATTGCGGATACCTGTCTTTTGCGATCCGATAATACATAAGCACCAAATAGGAGTTCGTAAGTGAAAAGAAGACATTTTTTTTTTTTTTTTTTTTTTGAGCAATTCTTAGACCTTATCCTCTTTGTGCAAAATATTTAATTGATTTTTTCATTGATTTCTATCACTTCATTATATCCAACAAGTTATTGTTAGTAATGATAAAAGTGTTTTACTTCGGGATATGCTGATGTATTTCAACGGATGTGTACACATCCGGTGTCTTATAAGAACGAAAAGGCTCTAAAGAGTCGGGACACGGGGATCTATGGTCACTGCAAAAACTGCCGATTGTGACAGAGGCGGTGAGGTCACTAACTAGAGCTCAGATCGGAGATAGCATTCACCGATACCTGCTCCCTCATTACCTCACAAATAGCAAATCAATCGCCTCCACGCTCATGACGTTTCTATAGCCGCGTCCTCTCTTATCGCCGCCGCACGTCCGCGTCCTCCGTCAGGTGCATCAACTTAGCCAGGTGTAAAAACTTCCTTCCCTAATTACCTGTCCCAAGCCTCTGGATTCAGAATCGTAAGGCAGGTCAATAAATGGTTATCACCTCGATATATCCCAAATGTGTTCCCTTCATTTAGTTATACGGTAATTATAATAATTAACCATCATTAATTTGCTTGGTACTATCAAATTTGGAGAATATTATTAATAGTCCCTATGTTTAACTTAGAAAACAAGGGGTCTAAGTGACATTTTAAGTATAACAACGTAAAAGTTTGAAACATACCTACTTTAAGTGGATTTAAAAGATTGATTGTTTTTAGTTCTTAAATCTTAATCAGGTCATTGAATTTCAATACCAGTCTAACTATTCTAGTATTTTTAGTTTTTAATATTAATGTTGTAATAATAAATATGTTGAAGAAACAGTTTACTCAATAATTTTTTAAAAATTAAATTGTTTGTAATGACCGACATCAAAGTAAGAACATAACGAAGATTCATGCAATTATTTTATCTATTTCTTGTTATAAGACTAAAACCGCAATAAGTATAATCTACAACAAAACTTCTACAAAACAATATACAATTGTACTAATCGTACTCAGAAATAACAAATTCAGGTTTTATGAACACTACAACTATACAACATTATAATAGTTAATATAACAATATCAATATAAGAAGTCCCAAGGAACTCTCTCCCTAACACCACAATTGAACTTTGTAGATCTTACTAATAAAGTTTCATGACGGATGTCGTTATCATCGTTATGGGACTTATTCTGTAAATTTAAAATAATTTCCGGGGTACTTATCAAATTTATTCATTGCTTCAAAACCTAATTCGAACTTATAGGAAATTTTTAAAGTTGCCATTACGTATAATAGGTAACATAATATAGAACTATCATACTATAACATAAAACTTTTATTTTTAACATTACTATAGATCTATCTACTTGAGTGATGAAACGACATTTCACACTTGCATGTCGTGCAAAGTTAATTACTTTAACGAAGAGAGTGGTTTACGAGCAGTTGGGTCTAACATGCGCTTGCCGGTATTTATGCAATCCCTTTATCTAGTTTTATTATGTGCAAAAACATCGCACTGCCCTCATTGACCTCTTACCATACCCGATTTAAATAGATGAACTATGACTAAAAAAAAAAAAAAAAAAAAAAAAAAAAAAAAAAAAAAAAAAAATAATAATTGGGTGAAATAAATTTGGAGTTTATAAGGAAGTCGGTATCCTCCAATTTCGTTATCATTGTGACGTTTAGTAATTACCAATACGACGAAAAATGTATAGTAATCACGTCAAAAATGAGAAACAAAACTATACCTAGAATAACAAAAAAAAAATTGTTCCGCGAAGTAATTGTATCATTTCACCTTTCTTTTATTATAAGTTCTTGTTATTTTAAGTGTTGTATGTTCTTTTCATTCACGTACTAAAAACAAAAAGGTGCAATTGCAACACAGTTATGAGGTAGGAACAGCTTTCCAAAAAATAAAATAAATTATTAATACGACTAGATGTATAGATACCGCCTTTTTACACTTTTTACTATGCAAATTATTAGATGTTCATATACACAATGGAATACCCATTTAGCTACTCAAGCAAAATCCGGAAAGAACTCACGCCGACCGGGCTAGTGGCTGATGACTCTATCTCTCTATCTTAATTGGGAATCATGAAAGAAAAAGAAAAGGATTAAAATGTATTTAGGTGTTGCATATAACATTAAGGGTCGGGATTGGCTTATTGCCACTTTCTCATGATGCAGATCCTATATCAACTTGAGTTCCAACAACCTGACAATACCATTTTTTTTTTATTTACGGTTGTATCCTTTAAAAAAATATTACACATTTTTTACTGTGGATTTTATTGTGAGGAGGAAGTGAAAACTATCGACCCTGAACCGGCCATGTTGCGGACGGCCGTTGTTGATAACCAACTAATAGGAAAGGTTCTATAAGCAATTACATGCTCCATTTCTGCACAGTTCAGCTATGCCTTCCTTGACTTCTCCGCTTGAACTTACAAGACGTTGGACCAATTTATTATGTAAATATTTCCCATAAATCTGAATGTGCTCATATATTACAAGTATCACATGGATCCTTGGATTAGACAGAGTTTGTGGAGACCTAGATATTTAATCTAGAGGCATGCACAGACGGTTTGTGTCCGTAATATTTTATAATCATGAGACCTTAATATTTGTCAAGAGCATTAAATATATTTTTTTTAATGACTCTGTACCGCGAATGTAAAGGGCACCATGTCACACTTTTCTCTTTGTTCAGAAGAATAAATGTATCATATTTTTAAAAAAAATCAATTTTTTTCTTAGTATCGGCATCGATAAGTAATTGGAAATATTTCTCATAGTATTTTAGATCATGTTGTTAAGCTTTATTCACTTAAAATATGGACTTGGTATTCTTTACCTACAAGAAACAGAACTGATACAAGTCAATTAATGAAACCATTTGTTTTTAGACGGATGCAATAATATTTGTGCCTTATCCTCCCTTCTTTTTTTTTTTTATAGGAGTCGTATATATATATATATATATATATATATATATATATATATATATATATTTTAAATGATTTACCTATGTTATTTCTCATCATACTTTGCCTTCTAGGTAATACGGATTTTGCAGCAGTTAGATGTTCCGCATAAAAAAATCAACTCACTGCTGCAATGTTAACAAATTTGTATGTGGCTTGACACTTCCTTCATTTCGTTCTGATTCTCCGTACTCTTTCGCTCCTCCTTTGTCTGACGGCCTTCATGGGACTGCTTCAGTTTTCTTTCCAAAGGCCAAACAGTATCCCTTCAGGTGGCATACGTATCAACCAACGTCCAGCTCGTTCATGGGCCGCTATTTGCTTAGCTCAACCGTGGTGCTCTATTCTTATTCGATCTGTCAACCGACAATTTTTTTTTTTTTTTAATGTATTATTACTTTTGGGCTGTTTACAGCTAGCATGCGAGCTGAACTTATGTAAGTCGGTAGCTCGCATTCGAGATGTTGCAACATTTTTGTTTTTCCAATCAACCACCACTACTGAGGTGCCGATTCTGTGCTTAAAATAAAGACAAATTTCATTTAGTAATTCGCCACCCCGTTATTTGTATATGTTTATTTTTTGTACATTAAAGTTTTTATGTTTGGGGTGGGACTTCCGGCGTTTTGGAATCATATAAGTCCGCTTCTATCGATTAGTAAACAGAAGATCCTTCATTGGTTTTGGTTTTCTTGTTTATTCGTAGGCTTCTTGTTAATACCCCTCGCTTAAAATAGAGAAATAGTTGTTAAAATAGCTGTTGCTGACCACCTTGTACAAGAACCCGCCCACTCTCCGTGACCAGGGGGTCAGACTTGTTAGTGGGGCGACCTCTCATAGGCAATTAACATTTAGCGCACGAGCTCTGCGCTCTTCCCCGGGACCCCTGGCGACGCCGACCTTTAGCTACTCTTAATTATTCTTAATTTAATTGCTCTAGAAAGTGTAGTAACGTTCATAATTACTGGAGAGGGACTTAACGGCATCCAATAGTTCTTAATTAACCTAGCCTTATTCGGACCATTTGAAAAATAAAAAATGAATAACGAATAAAATGCGTTGTAACAATGAAGTATGTGAAAGTGCTGATTCAGTGGATAATAACACATTTCGTTCCAAGGAAAGAAATTATATGAATTATTGGCGTTTCTTTCTTTTTTGGAATATAAATAAATTTTAAATTCAAAGATTACTGCCCTTCGGGAACTCTCTTTATCAGAAACGGACCTCTGGGACATGAAAGAGCTAAAAACAAAAAAGAAAATCAACGAAAATTATTTTTTTCTTAGTGAATACATTCCTTTAATCGGATTAAACATAAAAAACATTCAAGGAATTTAAGAAAATATATATTTTTATAATATTCTTGAAACAACAATTTAGTGTGAATATTTCAAATTACAAACTTATAAAGTGTGTATATTTGAAGTTTTGAAGTTCACAAAAATCATACTTTAAGAAAATTAAAACTTTTATTTGCTTCAAACTTTTATTTGCACTTGTCACATATAATAAGCGACAATTAGCAAATGAGTTGAAAACCGCTGTTTTTTAAGGCATGAGGGAAGATAGTTCCCAACAGCACATCATCCCGGTCTTGTTTCAGGAGAGGAAGGTCTCTCATCCAACTCCTTTTTAGTCGCCTCATAAAAGGCACATTAGTCGCGGCCATGTCATTAATGAGTCTGTTATTGTGTCCGTGGAATTTGATGTGAAATCTAGAATAGAGGGTTCTTACTTGTTCGTCGATAGTTGGTAGTTGTAACATGCTTTTAAATTTTAACACATAATTTAGAACTTTATACGTTCATTAAAAACAAAAGTCTCTTAATATACTTACTAATTTTTTTTTTAATATTAATGATGCATAAACGCATCTCTCGAACTAAATGGATTAATTTTAAATTTTCCTCGATTATTTTTATTATTATTATGCTGCTCTTTATTTTTTTTTAATAAAATACATTTTTAGTTAACAAAGTAAACACGCAACAAAGCATGACACTACCAAGTCACTCTTTCCATTGTTAAAATCGTAGGATTTTACATTTCGTTTGATCTAGGTCAAATCTTCTTTCAGATGCTGCATATATTTATTTATTTCGTATTATGCCATGGGTTCATCAATTATGAAAAATAAAAAATATGAATATAAAAATATTCAATATAGTAATATCTTCAATTCGCTGTCATATCTCAGAAATGCTTTATTTATTTTTTTTTTTTTTCACTTACCTTTACTTGAAATATATAGTTAGGGAAAGCATTGCCATCGTGAAAAATTTCGACTTCCAGTTTCAACGGATATACACGTTTTGGGGTCCCGTGAGTCCAAATAACCAAGTACCACGAAATGTTCTGTGTGTATGTGTGTCTGTGTGTGTGTTTGTGAACAGATTAGCTCAAAAACTATAAACCGTACGAACCTGAAATTCGCTATTTGGTAAATGTATATGCCCAGGATGTGGCAACCAAAATTTCATCAAAATTGATCAAGAAAGAAAGAAAGAAAAGTAAGAAAGAATTTATATTCTGGGACATCTTGTCCCCTAAGAATAACAATACATGTACAGATCCAGAGTCCTTTGTCTGGCTATTTTAGTACGAAGTTGGTATAGAAATTAAAGAACTAAAATAAGATAAAAGCAAGCCTCATGAAATAAAACAAACAGCAAAAAAGAGATAAGAATATAAGTTGACTGGTTTCCAACAATTTGAACGTAAAGCAATAAAAGAAAAACAAAATTTTATATCCACAAACACAAACAGATAAATTGGAGGGGGCACTTAATTTAATAACTTTTGTCTCACTTACACGGTTTTTTTTTTTTTATTTACTCAAAAAGGCTGTAACTATTTTGATCAAACTGGATTCTTGATGTATGTAGATGCCCGCCATGTGACATCCATAATTTTATGTCCCGTATTATAACTGATGAATTTTGTCCCTTAAAAAAAAGAAATAAGCAATAATGAAACGAAAATTACTGAGAAGTTTTTCAATACAAATATAAGCAATTAAATGTGAAAAAATGTGTGAAATTGAGGAATAGCGTTTACATATTATCGAAACACGTCAGTTTATAATCTAAGTAAGTGAAAGTCGTGTGTTGTGTGCATCGCATCAGATTTTTATATTTGAATTAATGAATTAAACGAATAAAATGAAAAGTCAAACCTAAAATGATTTTTAGCATTTCAAAAGGCTCTATCAGAGATACAGGATTTAATGAAAAATAAATTATATTTTTGATAGGAGTGAGCGCAAGCCAAAGTTAATAAATGGCTAGTCATATTTAAGTACGAAAACAATTCATTCGTAACTAAAAAATTTAAAAATGACCTACGACTGAAATAGTCCTGAACCAGATTAGTAAAGATTTAGTGTTTTGACTTTTACTTTCACTTACCTATATATGAAATATATAGTAAGTGGAAGTATTGCGATCGTGAAAAATTTCGACTTCCGGTTTTCAACGGAAATACACGTTTTGGGACCCCCTGAGACGAAATAACCAAGTCCCGCGAAATGGTCTGTGTGTGTGTGTGTGTGTGTCTGTGTGTGTGTGTGTGTGTGTGTGTGTGTGTGTCTGTGTGTGTGTGTGTGTGTGTGTGTGTGTGTGTGTGTGTGTGTGTGTGTGTGTGTGTGTGTGTTTGTGTGTGTGTATGTGAACAGACTAGCTCAAAAACTAATAACCGTGGGAACCTGAAATTGGGTATTTAGTGTAGGTATATTCCCGCGATGTGACAGCAAAAATTTCATCAAAATTGCTCAAAGGGAGGGGGTACTTTATTTAATAACTTTTTACGTTTTTTTCGATTTTCTCAAAAACGGCTCTAACGATTTTGATTAAACTGAGTATTTGATCTATTTATATGCCCGAGATATGACTGTAAAAATTTCATCAAAATTGATTAACCGGAGGGGGGACTTTACTTAATAAATTTTGTATCATTTTCACGTGTTTTTATTATTTACTCAAAAACGGCTTTTACGATTTTGATCAAACTGGGTATATGATGTAAGTATATGCCCGAGATACGACTGTAAAAATTTCATCAAAATTGATCAACCAGAGGGGGGATTTTACTTAATAAATTTTGTACCAATTTCACGTGTACATATTTTTTATTTACTCAAAAACGGATTTAACGATTTTGAAGAAACTGGGTATTTGATGTATGTATATACCAAATATGTAAAAGCCAACATTTCATCAAAATTGGTCCAACTGAGGGGGCACTTTATTTCATGACTTTTTTTCCAAGTTTTACCTTTTTTTCGATTATCTCAAAAACGGCTTTAACGATTTTTATCAAATTCGTCATGTTTAATGAAAATTAGGTTTTCTTTAATATCAGTTAAGCTTTATCATTATTAAAATGTTCTGAGGGGGCATTTTTTGGGGGGGTGGGGGCCTTTTTTGTTTGTTTGTTTCTTTCTGATGAAGTACCTTTGTTTTTGTTTACATGGAGAAATTAACTGTCTCTCGTTACGCCTAAAAATAATAAATGGCTAAATATGAGATATGATAAAAATAAAAAAACATAAAGAGGAGAAAAAAAGAAAAATATTCAGTCAACTCATAAAACTCGTTGAGCCCACGCATGCGGAGTACGCCTTTAATGACAGATCATTGTTCATAATTAAAGCCGTTCTGTTCATTTGAGAAGTGGCAATTAACAAAACGCATTAATTTCTAATCTAAGTAAGTTAGTAAGTGAAAGTTGTGTGTTGCGAGCACGCACCAGATTTTTTTATTTATAAATTTATTTGATGATACCTCACCATTTATTAACATAAAATCAGAACCGATATAAACCATTGTAACCTTTTATAGTCTATTGAAAAGTACTACATACTCAAAGGGAATTAGCTTATCATTTAGTATTAGTTAAAAGATAAAACGTAATATAGAAACAAAGCAAGAAATGATAGTCTTGGTATAAATAAATATTCTCAGAGTTTGCACATAAAGGAAAAATGTATAGTATTATTCCCACCCTTTCCCCATCTAATAAGATCTGAATCATCCAAGACTGGTCAAAATTATTATTTATTTTGTAAATCTATATCTTAAATTTCTATAAAAACAATAATTCATTTTCAAAAGATTGTTTAGGAGGATTTTTTTTTTTTTAATTTTCACATACAACTTACGGTTTCTCGGATGCTTATAAACGTAAGAGGAATTTTATTATTTTCTTTTTTTTTAATTTAATTGACTTCTTTGAAATTTAGAGACTTGTAATGAAAGTTTAGGTTAATAAGCTCCTCTCATCTTCCCTAACTTTGTCAGTTAACTGAGAGTACATGATTGTATCAACACAAATTAAAAAAAAAAATCAATAGGAATTATTTAATATTTAATTTAAATAATGTTTAATGTGGTTCTTCTACAAATCCTGAATTGAAACTTGGTCGATTTTTCAAGGAAATTAAAAGATATTCTTTTCCGTTTTTTACAGAAGAACGAACCATCTTACTAGTGTGAAAATTGATATAAAAAAGAGACAATTTATTTGCATAATCGGGGAAATCATTAACTTAATCTGATCGGAACTTATAAACTGCCTCAATCTATGATCTTGTTTGAACGGAAACTCATGAGAATTCCCCTAATTAGGAAAGGGGTAAGATGTGAACCGAATCACCACAATCTGTTACTATACGCGAAGTTTTTGAATTTGCTTAACTCAGAGTCTTTTTTGTTAAATTTTTTCTCTCTTTCATTTGTGGATTCGTTACAACAGATGTTCCAAAGTACCTTTCTAATCCATAATTAGATCAGTTACCAAAACCGATTTCCTCGAATGTTTTTAGAAACTTTCTCAACCAAGAGTGCGTTTTATATACTGCGAAATTAGACCACTCAAGAATTAAATTGATTAATTTTATAAAAATTAAATTTACGAAATTGTGTTGGTATTATGCCGTCTAAAGAATCATATAAATCCTTCCCATGTGGACTAGTCCACCATTCCTTTGATGAAACAAAACCTAAGGTGTTGCCTAACGTCCACCCTTTCTCCAAATGGGACTTAAATATTCATGGGGTCGTTTGTACCGAATAGTTGAACAACAAACTACTGAAGAATCGCTCTAGGAAAGGTTGGGTATATACGGCCTTACTTTAATATTTATAAAGTCTAATTTGAGATTACCTGGTAACTCGGGTTTCTCAAAGGTTAGGATGAGCAATGAGGTGGGGATCTTGGTTTCTCCTGACCGTCGGTAGATTCGCCTTACTTCCACCACACCCTCCTGCCGCAGTTCTTCCTTGAGTTCTGCTTCAGAGCAACAATTTAACTCTGGGCAATATATTACACCTTTGGAATAATTTAAAAAAGGATGAAGGCTAAAGTTTACTATTGAATTTTCATATTGCTTAACGTTTCTTAAGTTTATAAAATCCTTTTCATTATTCACATCTAACAACAGCTTACCGTTTCTTAAAATTTTGACATTTGTATTTGGGGCATAGCTTTTAAAGAACCTACATACCTTGAATGGGCTAGAGGTTAAAAATGTCTTACCCTCTTCTTCATAAGATACCACGATGTATTTCCTGATCCAGGGAGTTCCAGTCCCTTTAGAGTATGTAGCGAAGATGTCAGGAGGTCCTGTTTCCTCATTTCCATCCATCTTAGCCGGAACCTTTTTCGACTTCCTCGAAGACTTAAGGCAGTGTGAATTCTCAAAATTTATGTTCTGCCAGAGACACGAGTTCTTCAGAAGGTATCTGAACACTTACAGGAATCGTTGGCAATGAATATCAAGGAATAAAAACCAAATTTATAGTTAGAAAATTTGTTCACCACCTATATACAATTTGGGTAGAACAGCTGTTCTATAAATTTTTAATAGGATGAATTTTACTATAATTTTTCTTTTGTTTTATATTTTTACAAAATATAAATACTACTTAACCTATCTGTAAACAAGTGCGTAAATGTGTATATATTATTAGATGTGAAAACTAGTTTATTTTCACTAGATTGATCATTTAATGTATATTTATTATCTCTTTTTTATACTAAAGGTCCCCTAATTACTTGTGTATTATTTCAATTTTTTTATTTAAACTTTAAGACTCTAAAGTCTTTTTTGTATATTATTTAATTTTGTTCTTAAGGGACATGTCCAAGAACAAATAAATAAAGAATTTATAATAAAATTATTATTATTGTTATAAAACATTTGGGTAATTATTTTTTCCCTTATTCTTTTTACCAAAATTACGATTCACTTTTTATTTCCAATACTATTTGTTATTCAGGATTTAAATTAACCTAGCCCGCACGTTAAAATGAAAAGGGGAACTCCTAACAAACGACTAAAGCTACTTTACTCACTTTTTTCTAAATCCTCAAAATTAAGACTGAGACAAAACCTAAACACTTACACATTCTTTCTTAAACCTGTATGGATATACTGGTCACAAATTTTCGGCATTGCTAAAAAAATACATTTACGAAAACTTCAGACCTTTCAGTCAAAATTAGTACGACTCATTTCAAAAGAACCATGGTACCTGACTAATCAAACATTACTGACTTCCACCTGCTAATAGTCGACCAACACATCAAGACTCTTTACGAACGTTTTCACACTAACCTACGCGGACATATAACCTAAGACGGACACTAACTTGGGTGGCGGGATAGCAGAGTGGGCAAACGCGTTGGAAAATACTCGTTGCCCATGGCAACGTCTGTTTGGAATACGAAGATAGCAAGTTCAAAACCCGGAGCCAGGGGAAAATTTAATTATACTCGGCATCAATCCCCCACCCTCCCCCTGGCCCGGGAAACCCCGTATAGCCTACAAGGCGAGGAAGGGGAGTAATAAGAAAAAAAAAAAAAACCTAAGACGGACATAGTAATAAGAGATATGGCCACGGATGAAATGCCCATAAATGTGAGGAGGAGATAAAAAAGGCGTTGGATGAGAGATCTCTTTCTTTAACAGACCTGAATAACAGAATCATGCCAGGGTAGAGGTACTGTTGGGTGCCATTCATTACCATGCCTGACATGTCATCGTTTCTCATCGTATACCGGTCATTACATCTACTGATTGTCTGTTTATTGTTGACCTGCGCGGATATACGAATGAAGTAAAAAAATAAATAAAAAAATTAACCTATGATATGGTAATATGCCATAAAGTTCATGGCATATTTTTCCTTGATTATTGACTTATTTTGCCGCTAATCAAAATGTTTTACACGTATTGACCCCATGGCTGGAGCCCAACGGAGATGAAGAGGACCTGGGTTCGATTTCCGGCAACATTAGGAGATTTGATATGCCTAATGTAAGAAGTACATCGAATAGAATTTCATATGAAGAGGATGATTGCAATAAAATCTGTTTATAAGGCACTTCTTAAGATCAGGCAGATTGAAATACACCAGTTTTAATTATACACTTAATAAATCACCATCATAAATATCATTAAAAAAACGTTAACACAGCTTTCTTCGCTTATTCTCGATATTCTGTAGTAATCCAGTTCTAGAAAACTCTCAAGAAATTCCTTAAGAAGACGCGTAGAAAGACATTAAAGTAAAGTACTAAAAAAAAAGGAAACACATATAAATATATATATCAATGAATGAAATAATAATTAATTTTTATGCAGTCAATTTGACACGCTAAGATAAAGAAAAAACTTAAGTAAGTTTTCAAAACTCAAAACAGACAAAACGCCTTTTAATTGCTATCTAATTTATATCAACATATGTATTTGATGCTGAAATGCATCAATTTGCATACGCATATTATTAATATCAGTGATTGAGATCTTACATAGAAAATCTCCCCCGAGGTCATTAAAAACATGTTGGAGTTAAAAAATAAAATGAAAATTCATCTGCCACTAATTGGTACGAAACGCTGGAAATTTGAGAGGTTCAGTTAGGGCAGATTAACCGGCCTTAATTTCGTTGCGTGTCCGTGGTACGAATTTTAAAGAAAAAAAGGAGAAAAAATATCGATGGATATTAGAAAGTTGGCTCCGTTTTCGAAATCCGGATCAATAAATTCCGAAACTGGAGCCAGATAGGGGTTTGAATGAAGGCGCCTCATTGAAATTTCAGAAACGAGTTCGGATTCTACTCCAGTTATTCCGACAAATGGCATGAAGGTATTTATTTTTTTATTTTTAGGCAGAATCGAGATAATGGTGGGAAGAAGTATTCAATTTTTTTTTTTTTTTAAGTCAGTAGCTTTTACCGGCCCTGATAAAGGATATGTTGCAGTCGGATTGTTATCTTGTCAACCGGTGTTAAGTGCCTTTAATTAATCAATTTTTTTTTCTGGTCAATACTAATTTTTAAATAGTAACACGTTTAAAGTTTATATTGGACGTGATGTGATTTATTTGATATTTTATGTTCATAAATAAAAGCTTAAAAAACTCTGTGTAAGGTCATTCAACCCATCAGGTCATATGGAGCTTATCACTGATAAAATTATTTACGTTGTAGAAACCTGAATCTAAACGGTCGTAAACGGGAAATTTTGTTGCGTACCTGTACGTAAAATTAGCTTTTCATTCTCAGAAGTTGCTGCATTTTTAGGAAGGGAATCAAATATTCATATGATAATCCGAAGGTATTACTTGTACCTTCCTGCCCGCCTCATGGAAGAAATCCTGCGGACCCTTGTCTGAGGGCGAATTGACAAGTCATTTTACTTTCACGTTCCTTTCCCACAACTGATAGGTTACATTTGATTTGTTATTAACGCTGATTCCTTACCTTTATTAATGATAAAGTCCGTCTTTAAATAACTAAAAATAATACGAAATGGTGGTTGCAGCTCTCGCTGCTCTGCAGATCCTCCTGGTGAGACGGATTATAATTTTTCTCCCCCCTTTCTTTTCACTAATGGTTCATGATCAACGATATATGTCTGCATAACATCGCTGAAGTAGTAGTTTGACTGTAACTATTTAAAAAATAAATAAACCAATCAAAATAAAGTTTTTTATTAGAAGAAAACCCTTTATTTCACACACATTTACCCCCTTTACATTCATTCTCAGTTGATAAAATTGTACAAATGAGGACTGACACACATACAAAAATCAAGCCAATACACCTGAAATGTTAGGGAAAAAAAAAAAAGAAACTCGCATGATTCCGGTAAAATGATTATATTCGATTCTTTTCTAGACAAACTCTATACCAGTAAAATTTATCTGGCAATTAATAGATCCAAAACAAACTTTAACATCATTTCAAATACCGACAGTATTAGAATGAGTTCCGCAAGGATCAATGATTTCTGCAAATAGTTTATTTGCAATACATTTTATACAAACAAAACATTCCTACCAACTATCAAAACTTTTTACTAAATATCATTACTTCATATACGTTTCTCTGAATTGACTAAATCACTTAGCACACATACCAAAATGCTGCTCATAGTGAAAAATAAAATTAAATTATGACAATTAAGATAAAAAAAAAAAAATTGACGGGAAAGGGGGGAAGTGTGTTACCATAGTGTAATAAACAGGAAAAAAACAAACTTTAAATGGTCTTCAGATTAAGATAATTATTTTTAAAGCTTGAATTTTCCATTTAAACATTCATTCAGCGCAGTGGTACTGTCACTGTATCAAGCTTTAACAGTTTTGAAAAAAAGGTACCACTCTTTTTATGAAAAATCACCGATTACTCACTCATTGAAGTAGTTTTCAGAATCAGATCAAGTAAGTTAGTAGTCGAATCACTTTCATTTTTTTAAGTTGTTTCGGTCGGATAGTTACAATTATGAGAAATAACTATACCTATATTAAATAAATTACGCCTATTTAATAGGGAACCCAGAATTGATATCCATCCATGAATAGATCCCGGACATCACCTATTAAATTGATTTCATATACCGGTATTAGATCACAAATAATGCTAGTATACTACGTACCCTTGTGTCATTATGATACCTGATGATGTAAAGAATCCTTAGAATATCCTCCAAGTCAATTCACAGAAAGAAATTAGAGGTTCTGAAAAAGTTGGTCCTGAGAAGCCGCAGTAGCCCGGAGGTGCTTCTCCTCATCAAGCTAACGACTCCCCCTTGATTGATTCCTGCCCTGCCTCCACACCCGGCTCCCGGAATACAAATGCGGGGCCCGAGGCTCGGATTGCGGCGACCCCGATGGATAAGATGATCCCAGCCATTAGCTTATGGTAATCTTGCGGCTTCCGAACGAAATGGCACCGACGTATCCCAGCTCCTGTATCCGAGAGCTTAATTGAAATTTCTTAGCCAATTTCCTTTTTGATTCTCTTGATGAGATAAGCTGTCCGAGTTTCTTCGGTCGATACGGATTACCGCTGAGCGTTGTGTTAGTTGTGAAAGTTCCGGTTCTGGGTCCCCTATTAAATAGGCGTAATTTATTCAATACATAGTTATTTCTCATAATTGTAACTATCCGGCCGATTCGACTACTAACTTCATGATCATGATCTGATTCTGAAAACTACTTCAGTGAGTGAGTAATCCGTGATTTTTCATAAAAAAGGTGGTATACTTTTTCAATACTGTTAATGCTTGATACATTGACAGTAGCACTGCGCTAAATGCATGTTCGAAAGTATAATTCAAGCTTTAAAAAATGTTCATTATCTGAAAAACATTTAAAGTTTGTTTTTTTCCTGTTTATTATCCTTTGTTTTTTTACTGTTTATTATCCTGTCGGGGTCTATGTGATGTCCGTCAGAGGAATTTAGGTGCCTTCTATACTAACTGGTGGGCATGTATTTCGTCTAACAATGAATTTTTTTATCTTAATTGTCATAATTTGTATATAATGTACAGTAAATAAACCAGAAATTACTGATCCTGGCGGAACTCCTGCCAACACTTTCGGTACTTGAATTGATGTTGTAATTTGCTTTGAACCTATTCATTATCGGATTAATTTAACTTTTATAGATTTTATGTGGAAAAGAATCGAGTAAAAACAATTTACCGGAATCATACGAGTTTCTATTTTTTCCCCTAACATTTCAGGTTTATTGACTTGATATATGTATGTGTTCAGCCCTCAATATTACCGTTGTCTCTACTGAGAAAGAATGTAATAATATAAAATAAAGAGTTTTCTTCTAAAAATTACTTGATTTTAATTTGTTTATTTATTTTTTAAATAGTTAGGGTCAATCTACTGCTTTGGCAATGTTTACCGACATATATCGTTAATCATGAACCATTAGTGAAAAGAAAGGAGAAAAAAAATTACATGTTTATAAAAAATTATGACAATTTTTAGACCAAGGTATATACATTCTCATACATGCACGTTTCTTTGTATTAAATAATTTAGTATATCGGAAAAAAAATTACCGCCGTCGCATTTACATTAGAAAGTGTTTCCTCCTTATCTATGCTAAAAACTCAAATTTATGTCATTTAGAGCCTTAAATAGAAAGATTTAGAAATTCCAAAATGACGTTTTTTAAATTAAAATAGTACTTGTCTTATTAAAGAAGCAATTGAAGTTTATTTTAAAATAATTTCCATCGTGGAGGTTTTTTTTTTATTACTTTTGTAGTATCGATTACATAGTTTTTGGCATTCTTAACATATTTTGAATAGTTTTAGGTGTACAGAGCGGGTCACTCGGTTCGAGACCTGGCTATAGCCAGCCTTTTCTTTTTATATAAAATTATTTAAAAATTATTACTTCTGTAATTCTACTCTCTTAAACTCTACTACCAATTATTGAACTTTTGTCCTGCTTCCTAAAAATAAGGTTTTATATAATTTTATTTTTTTTGTAGCTTTATTGAGTAATATCTGTTTTTCTCAGGCCCTCACCCATGTATTATTCTGTTACAATCTTTGAACTCTGAAGTAAATTAGAATACATCCGCTAATGTGAGTATAATATTATTGGCTCTTTAATTTTCGTTATTATTCTACTTAGGTTTATTCCTAAATTGATGAACGATGAAATCTTGATTTCTTTACCTGATTTATTTTTATATATTCTTAATTAATTGGAACATTGTTGGCTGTATTTATTTATACATGCATCGTTACATAATAAAACTCGTCTAACACTCGTCCAGTTTCGGCCAAATCAGGAAAGAGGCTGCTTTCATCACATTGACTCCTTGCAGGATGTTAGGTTTACCACGACAATCTTGAAAGACTGCAGCAAGAGACTTGGTAAAAGTTAAACACCTTCTATGTGTGAAGCGGGTTAGACGACCTAAGAATCGAAAGGCGTTTCCAATCAGTGAAGCGAAGAATGAAAACATTCGAATGGTTGGCTTACTTCACAGAAGTGCTAAGCACATGAAAACTAACTTTAGCAAAAATATATCTTAAGGGATTCTCTTTTAGAAACGCATATCTGCAACCTTACTTAGTTACCATTACTAACTTTACTTAGTTCAAAGTATACTTAACTCTTATGAGGCGTAATGCATTCCATTAAGGTACTAGGTACTGTCACAATAGACAATAGTGTTTAATATAAATAGTGTTTATAACCCTTATCACTATAAGTCAGGTGGAAAATAATTAAAATGAAAAAATAGGCAGGAAGGTTTCAGAGTGTTTTGATTTGGTTTTTTTGGAAAAATGTGCTAACACTGTTTTAAGACTTTTGAATTCATTAATATTGTTATATGTAAAGTTTTTGTTAATGTTGATAATATATTGTTGTTCATTCCGAAATTCTTAAATTTATTTTGGGATAATTAGTAGCGAGTTACGTTGTAACTCGAGAGAGAACTCACTTCCACTCCGACTGGGTAAGTTTGCAAAACTACTATTTACTAAATTAATCTAACGTTGAAAGAGAGGTTACAGTACTAGGAAGGTAGGTTACAAAATAATTGTGTGAACATAACACTTGTGTGGGTAATGTAAAAAAATACACATAGGCCTACTATGGATAATCTCCTATCTATACGGCATTTACATTTTACGTAAATTCTTTGCGAAGTTGTATAGAATACAAAGATCTGAAATTTTCGACCAAAATGTCACTTAGCACTTCTGCAAGGAGAAGCCATCGATATGTGTGTGATATTCGTTAAAGTAAGTTAGGATCAAGTTGCATTATACTGATGAAGTTCATCTCAGAAATATACCTCTCAATTACAATAAATAATTAGTATTAAAAAAAATCCCAAGGCTTGTGCAAAATTCAAATGGCTGCAATATAGTCAATAATGGTCCTACTTTCATGGATTATTTATTATTTTTTAGCGGATGGGGGAATGTTTCAATTCATTTTTAAATAGTTTATTTCAGAATTGGATATTTTTTGAGTAATAAAGTATTCTTTTAAATCAAGTATTTGTCTCGCTTTTTAAGGGGGACTGAATCCTCATTTTTTTGGGAAATGAAGAGAAGAGGCATTTAAAATGATGCCCTAATCTTTAGACTTAATAGTGTTTTAAGAAATAAAGGAAAAACTTAAAAACAGTGAAACCATTTAAAAAAAAAAATAATTAAAAATATAAGTAAATATTAAAGGTTTTAGGAAGTTACCTGGAACTAATGAACGCATGCACAAGTAAAAAATTTAAAATTAAAAAATTATAGACAAGAGCAAGAGCTAGACGTATTTAACCATTCCTTTATTTTCTTATTATGATTGACGATTTTATGACAATGAATATAGCTTTGATGCGGGATCATAAGGGCTTAAGTCAAAATTTTGAATTTTTCAGGAGAGCAGCAGCAAAGTTCAAAACATTATGTAAAATCTAATTATTGACATTATTTGAAACTGTTATTTTTATAAAACAATATATTTTGACTTAGGACCTTAATACCAACCGGTATTAGTATCTGATTTCGTGCTATAATATTACGAGATAATCTCCAAATGCTCAAATAGTGACTTAAGCCCTTACGACCGAGCATCAAAGATATAATATATATATATATATATATATATATATATATATATATATATATATATATATATATATATATATATATATATGCATGCATTTTAGTAAACCAGATTACTGAAACGTTCTCATATTTTTTTGTTCCATAAGAAAAAAAAATGAAGGCGCCTTCCAAACTAACCGAAGATTATTTCTCCCAAGATATCTTTTTAAGTACCTCAAATTACTTAGTAATGGAAACCAAACGGTAATAAACATCACATATACTTGCTTGATGGGCCAGCGATTTCATCCATTTCGAAATCGGACCTATCATTTAGAGAACGTTATTTCTTAAGACGTAATAAAGTTATTAAAGCTGGAAATATATGTCAACGTCGGCGCTGGTATTGAGTTCCTAAGGCAGAGAGCGTTTGGAAGCTAGCCTACAGTTTATGAATATATTCCAACAATTCGAGCTGTCGTCTCATCCTAAAATATCACATCCATTTTTGCTTATCTCCCATCTATCGTCATCCAATACAGCCATTGGACTTGCTTTAGGAATGATGTCCGGAGAGTGTTTAACCGCATTTTTATATTTTCCATCTTGTCGCTTTAAAAATTTTTTACGTCGTAATAATTATATAGATAAGAAGATATTACTAAAGAATTTACAACGGAAATGATATTGCTGATGTTTTAAATTTTTTATTTGAACTTATTAAATACATTATGATGTGGTTTTAAGTAGCATTTTAAGCAGATAGCCGAATGAACTGGTTTATAAGTCAATTATGATTTTATATGGTTTGACTGAGTTGCCGAAATTACAATCTCTTTTATAAATATTAACGAGAGCTGCAATCTCAACCCTCCTGTAATCTCATAGGGTAACTGTACCATAAAAGTTGACAGTGCTCCAATAGTTGACATTTTGTACAAAAAGTGTGAATAATAAGATTCAGGGTTGATTATTTTGGTTCAATATTTGGCGGTAAGTTTCCAAGTTATATTAGTTAGCTATGCTGCCATCGACATTAGTTTGATGAAAACTCAACCTTATAAGTGAGGGGTTATAATGGCGAATTTTCTAGCGGCCTGAAAACTTGGTTTGTGCTACCCTGTTTCACTAGGATGGAAGTAAGGTTAAATAAGCTTTGTAGTTGGTTTATTTGAGTTCAGTAATGGTTTAATTACTTTTATGGTATTCATAAAGTTCATGAAAATCATTTTATATCATTTTTAATATATTTATACAATGCTTAGGGGCTTAATTGTGGGTGCCCACTATTAGAACAGAAATTAATCCTTAATTTCAATAGCTGAAATCGATGTCAACTACCGCCAGAATTAGGAAATAGTATACCATCTGGGGGTGGTTTATAAAAGTCTGAGTCTGCCTGGATCACAAGTGTCTTATATTATGAATTTATAGCTAGCGTGCTCTATCCATGGACCATTTAGAGCAAAATTGCATTGCCAATAATCCTATTCCTGAATGGACAAGCGTCTCATCTGACTTTCACCACTTTCCAATTCTGCAAAGAACCTGTGATGCTTGCTATTAGTCGCTCTCTATCAAAATGCTACACATTTCATCAAACCAATGAATCTGGCCATCTTTAATTGTCTAAAAGAGCACTGGAAGAGTGAAGTTCATCATTGAAGAGTCTAAAATTGTGCAAATCCAACATTAAAGAAACGAAACTTCTGGCCATTACTAAAATCTATTTATATCTATACTTACTTAACTGGATGATCTCCTTTTTCTTTTAAATATGTTTGTTTGTTTTTCGTTTCATTTAAACTTTTTGTATATAAAATAATTAAATTGTGGAAATTTTATTTTGTTTCCATTGTAAATTTACTAGTTTATAAATAAAATTTTTTTTTAACTTCTATTGCAGTCCTTATTACCTATTAAAATCATAGGAAATAAAAAATTAATGCATGTGTCAACTTTAAAACCATTAATGTCAACTTTACAAACCTTTGAATTTTGATATGTCAACCAACTATTGGTTCATTTTAGAAGTTTCTAAGAAATCATTTTTTATAAAAACCTAAATGTAGACCTTAGGGAATTGTATTCCCAGTTTTCTAAAGGTTTTGGCCTAACTAAATTCATAACGAAGATTAACCCGACATCTATATTGTCAATAATATAATTTTTTTTTTTTAAATTGTCAACTATTGGTACAGTTACACTACTATATTGACAGTTAAACAGAAATACCATTTTCATGTTAATAATGTTTACAAGAAACCGAGGAAAATTGTATTAATAATTTTCATGATGATGAAAATGGTTGAATTGATTTGATGAATTAAATTTATTTAGGATGTATGAATTCTCGTTCTCGGCTATCGAACTATCAGACAAGGCGAAGACCAGTCGAAACGGGCTTCAGCGTGATCTTGGTTATCGGTCTGTGTGATTTGATCGATGGCCGAACGATCCCTCAGCTGATCGGCGTCTATTGTTCCAAAAAAAAAAAAAACATTATAAATCAGTTGAATTGGATGAAATAACTACTACATATTACATTTAGTGTCTACCCTGCTTTTTATACGTCACCAAGCTATCACTGGAAATCAAGCTACAAAACATAGTAGACATAAAACATAGTTGAATTGATACAATATACAGGGTGTTTCGGAATTGCACGGCACTATTTTAGGTACGTGTTCTCTAACACAAAATAAACAAAAAAGTTCATATTAACATATATCTCAAACTCATTTATTAAAAAGATATCAAAGGTTAAAGATTTATTATTTATTTACTGCATTAAGACTGACTGTACAACGTTTAACGTGTTTAATACTAAATAAAAGGTTTTAATCACCTGATAAACAAATGAACGATAAGCAATGACAGTAGTTGCTCATCTGTTTGTCTAGTTCTGTGTGTTTTAGTGTGAGTGAATCTTGTGACACAGTTCAATTTATGATTATCATGGGAGATACCACAAATTTATTCACTTTTGATGAACAAACAGACATGCTTTTAACTTATGGCGAGGTACATACAAACGGTGCTGCTGCTGTTCGAAGATATCGTGAAAAATTTCCTAACCGAAGAATACCAAATCGTAAAACGTTTGAGGCCATTGAAAGACGTCTTAGGGATAATGGTACGCTAAAACCTATACGAGTGAACGCCGGTCGACAACGATTTCGACGAACTGCAAACGTAGAAGAAGAAATACTCGATGCTGTTCAGTTATCTCCTACTACTAGTACCAGAAGATTGTCACGTCGTTTCGATGTTTCCTCTACCAGCGTATGGCGAACAACAATTATATCCATTTCACGTATCAAGTAGGCAAGATTTGTTACCACAAGATTATAAAAAGCGCAGAAATTTCTCCCAGTGGTTAATTCGACAATGCACACGAGATCCTAACTTCCTGAACTGCATTTTGGTTACTGATGAATCTTGCTTTACAAGAAACGGGATTCTTAATTTTCGAAATACCCATACTTGGGCCGAAGAAAACCCTCATACGACTGCTGTTGGACATTACCAACATACATTCTCTTTAAATGTCTGGTGTGGTCTTCTAAGCGACAAAATCATCGGCCCCTTCTTTTTGCCTACCTAGGCTGTCAGGTATATCTTACTTGCATTTTTTGCAAAATAATCTGCATGATATTCTAGAAGATATTCCGCTAGGCATTAGGCAAAGGCTGTGGTTTATGCATGACGGTGCTCCAGCTCACTTTTCTCATAGTGTCACTGATTATTTAAATGAAACTTATGGAGACCGATGGGTTGGTCGAAACGGACCTGTTAAATGGCCACCACGATCTCCGGATTTAACGCCATTAGATTATTTTGTGTGGGGCTGGATGAAGTCTATGGTTTATTCTGCGGCAGTTGACACGCAAGAAGAGCTAAGAAATCGGATCGTGGAAGCCGCAGTAACTATCAACCACCATCCTGATGCTATACGAAGAGCCAGAGAAGCATGAATGTTGCATTCAACAAAACGGAGGCGCCTTTGAACATTTACTCTAAATGTTGTAATAATAATAAATAAATAGTAATAATAAATCTTTAACCTTTGATATCTGTTTAATAAATGAGTTTGAGATACATGTTAATATGAACTTTTTTGTTTATTTTGTGTTAGAGAACACGTACCTAAAATAGTGCCGTGCAATTCCGAAACACCCTGTATATGACACTAATATATCAAGTTTCAAACAAATATATCACTGTCATATTTGTTTATAGCTAAATTTTTCAGAAAATTCAGTTGCAAGTAACACAAATTCTGGATAAAATGTTTTCGAATCAATTCTCTCCAAGTACTTCCTTTTCCTTCAGCGTAAGGGGCCTTCAGTTCTTCCTTGATACATTTTGAACATTGTTCGATGTTGAATTTTGCCTCTGGACTTAACAAGAACTAATATAAATGGAGGAAATAGCGATGTTATCCAGCATTTATTGAATGTTTTCCAATTTAAAAATTTAGCAGTGCTTTAACAGCAATAGCTAAGGGTTCCCCCCGCTCTTCCAATGCAATCGTAGGTCCCCTATTTGCCATCAAATAAGTTTAATTATTATTCCGATCCATGGGCGGGGTGGCCCGTAGACAAGTTGCCCCTGACCAAGCAATGATAACCCGAAGGTTCGATGAAGAAGATGGAGTGTTAAATAAGGGTGTGGTCAAGATAATTGCAACTTCCAGTCATGTAATCTGCTGTTTCATATGAGAAAGGATATTGTGACCTGGGCTAATTAGTCAAAAAGGTGGTTCCTCCAACTTGCCAAAAAGAGACCGTTAGCTTTCAGCGGAAGTCTCCACTAATTTAATTCTTTCTCACGGAGTCGATTGTACAACTTTGACATATTTGGTACCCCATTTTCCCCATATATTGTATCTCTGACTACATCCTAAGAAGCGGATGAGATACTAATCCCGCCCACATCCTTTATCTCACGGGGCTCAAGAATATGAAAAAAAAAAATCTGGTGCGTGCTCGCAACACACAACTTTCACTTACCAACTTACTTAGATTAGAAATTTATGCGTTTTGTTAATTGCCACTTCTCAAATGAACAGAACGGCTTTAATTATGAACAATGGTCTGTCATTAAAGGCGTACTCAGCAAGCGTGGGCTCAACGAGTTTTATGAGTTGACTGAATATTTTTCTTTTTTTCTCCTCTTTATGTTTTATTCATTTTTATCATATTTTATATTTAGCCATTTCTTATTTTTAGGCGTAACGAGAGACAGTTAATTTCTCCATGTAAACAAAAACAAAGGTTCTTTATAAGAAAGAAACAAACAAACAAAAAAGGCCCCCCCCCAAAAAAAAAAGCCCCCTCAGAACATTTTAATAATGATAAAGCTTACCTGATATTAAAGAAAACCCAATTTTCATTAAACATGACGAATTTGATAAAAATCGTTAAAACCGTTTTTGAGATAATCGAAAAAAAGGTAAAAATTGGAAAAAAAAGTCATGAAGTAAAGTGCCCCCTCAGTTGGACCAATTTTGATGAAATGTTGGCTTTTACATATTTGGTATATACATACATAAAATACCCAGTTTCTTCAAAATCGTTTAAGCCGTTTTTGAGTAAAAAATATGTACACGTGAAATTGGTACAAAATTTATAAAGTAAAGTCCCCCCTCCGGTTGATCAATTTTGATGAAATTTTTACAGTCGTATCTCGGGCATATACATACATCATATACCCAGTTTGATCAAAATCGTTAAAGCCGTTTTTGAGTAAATAAAAAAAACACGTGAAAATGATACAAAATTTATTAAGTAAAGTCCCCCCTCCGGTTAATCAATTTTGATGAAATTTTTACAGTCATATCTCGGGCATATAAATAGATGAAATACTCAGTTTAATCAAAATCGTTAGAGCCGTTTTTGAGAAAATCGAAAAAAACGTAAAAAGTTATTAAATAAAGTACCCTCTCCCTTTGAGCAATTTTGATGAAATTTTTGCTGTCACATCGCGGGCATATACCTACACTAAATACCCAATGTGAGGTTCCCACGGTTTATAGTTTTTGAGCTAGTCTGTTCACATACACACACACACACACACACACACACACACACACACACACACACACACACACACACACACACACACACACACACACACACACACACACACACACACACACACACACAGACACACACACACACACATTTCGCGGGACTTGGTTATTTCGACTCAGGGGGTCCCAAAACGTGTATTTCCGTTGAAAACCGGAAGTCGAAATTTTTCACGATCGCAATACTTCCACTTACTATATATAGTAAAAAAGGAGTGCAGTAAGTGAAAGTAAAAAAGGACTGCAGAAATATCTGCTGCTGATTGTCTAGAGATAAGTTATTACTTTCACTTACCTATATATGAAATATATAATAAGTGGAAGTATTGCGATCGTGCAAAATTTCGACTTCCGGTTTTCAACGGAAATACACGTTTTGGGGTCCCCTGAGTCAAATTAACCAAGTCCCGCGAAATGGTCTGTGTGTGTGTGTGTGTGTGTGTGTGTGTGTGTGTGTGTGTGTGTGTGTGTGTGTGTGTGTGTGTGTGAACAGACTAGCTCACAAACTATAAACCGTGCGAACCTGAAATTGGGTATTTAGTGTATGTATATGCCCGCGATGTGACAGCAAAAATTTCATCAAAATTGCTCAAAGGGAGTGGGTACTTTATTTAATAACTTTTATGTTTTTTTCGATTTTCTCAAAAACTGCTCTAACGATTTTGATTAAACTGAGTATTTGATCTATATGTATGCCCAAGGTATGACTGTAAAAATTTCATCAACATTGATCAGCCGGAAGGGTCCTTATTAAATTTTGTATCATTTTCACGTGTTTTTTTTTTTTTATTTACTCACAAACGGATTTAACGATTTTTATCAAACTGGGTATTTGATGTATGTATATGCCATAGATGTGATAGCCAGCATTTCATCAAAATTGGTCAAACGGAGCGGGCACTTTATTTCATAATTTTTTTTCCAATTTTTCCCTTTTTTTCGATGATCTTAAAAACGGCTTTAACGATTTTTATCAAATTCGTCATGTTTAATGAAAATTAGGTGTTCTTTAATATCAGGTAAGCTTTATCATTATTAAAATGTTCTGAGGGGGATTTGGTGGGGGGGGGGGGCGTTGGGGCCTTTTTTTTTTGTTTGTTTCCTATAAAATACCTTTGTTTTTTTTTTTTATATGGAGAAATTAACTGTCTCTCGTTACGCCTAAAAATAAGAAATGGCTAAATATGAGATATGATAAAAATAAAGAAAACATAAAGAGGAGAAAAAAGAAAAATATTCAGTCAACTCATAAAACTCGTTGAGCCCACGCTTGCGGAGTACGCCTTTAATGACAGACCATTGTTCATAATATATTAAAGCCGTTTTGTTAATTTGAGAAGTGGCAATTAAAAAAACGCATTAATTTCTATCTAAGTAAGGTGGTATGTGAAAGTTGTGTGTTGCGCGCACGCACCAGATTTTTTAAATATATTATTATCGGCACCAAAAAAAAAAATACATTGCAACTCTATATTTTTCTTCCTTCTTTAAATGAGTTCAAGTTAAAAGAAATTAGATTAAAAGAATTGAACGAAATTGCAAAAACTTAAAATTAAAATATAACGAGAAAATATCGTACACCGTTTATTGAGATTGTAGTTTATTTTTTCTTCGAAACGGTGCAGAAATTTTAAAAAATACTGATTATATAAAATTACATGTGATGCACTAACTTCAAAATTTGCCCCTTTGTTCCTTTCGTTGAAGATACCTTTGTAGGAAATGTTGATAGCAATATTTCAGTATAGTATTCAATAGCAATGCAAGTTTCTCTTCAAATAGACAAATCCGTAATAAATCATTTGGGCGTAAACTATAGCTTATGATAGTGGCTATAACATGTGTCATATGATTCCCCATATCTTCTTTTGATTAATAAATATAATTTGATAGATCTCATAATGACAAACACATTTTTTGGATTAGTAGCAATGTATACTTGGAGTAGTTTATTATCTTATTGTCAAATAGATATTTGCAAGGGTGCTCAGAAGAGAGGAACGTATGTCCAACGTAGGTATATATTTAAATTTTCTCAGCGAGCAAAATTTTATTATAGTCAGGCAATGTCCTGACGAACGATAATTTTTTGGTGCCTCGATTTAGAGGTATTTTCAACAAAAGGAACAATCGCACAAATTTTGAACATAGTGCAGCACATTTAATTTTATATAATCAGTAATTATTCAATTTTCTGGACCGTTTCGAACAAAAGGTAAAAAAAAAAAAAAAAAAAAAAAAAAAAAAAAAAAAAAAAAAAAAAAAAAAAAAAAGGGCGGAAGAAGGGATGTTTGCCTACTAATATCCCCTTCCTTCTCTTAAAATTTTTCGTTTTTTGTGTTTTTTTTTTTTTAATCGGCGCAAAATTCTAAAAATTTCATCAACCGCTATGGACCTCTCTGACGTAATTTCTAAAAACTATAAGAGTATTCCTGAAAATGAGGACACAAAGCTAAATCTCATTATTTGTCATCATAATAAAAGTAACTAAATTGAAAAAAAAGATTGAAGATCGTTTGGATTTTTTAATTGAATATGGTTGTTTTAGGTATTTTTTTTGTGTAATTTTTCTGAATTAAATTTCTGAAATATTATTTTCATAATATCATTAGAAATTTCTTTCTCATGTGTTCTCATAGTTCTAAATAATCTGAATGTAAAAGAAGATTTTTTCATAATTATCTATAGGCCGGTTCATCTCCTAATATAGAACTGAAAGTTGAACAACTACAAAAGAAATACTTCAGAATAAGCGACAACATAGCTTAAAGAAAATGAAAAAAGAAAAAACCAGGAGTAGCGATTATAGGAAACCGGAAACTAAAAAAAAAAAAAATGATGAAAAAGATTGACACCAATCAAACGGACCGCTAATTAATTGTTCGCGAATTCACCGAATTCAGGCTAACAAGTCGTCATAAATTCTCTCGAGTTCATAAATTTAAAGATATATGCAGTAATTAGACAAATTCTAAACCATTTCGGAGCTGAATTGTCAATTATACAGCAAGAAGTGCGACGAATGGCTTCTAAAAATTTTTATTTCGTCACTGATTGGCTGTAGTATTTTTTTTGGTGGATGGTATTTTCTCCCCTTGCGTCCTCAACATAACCTCGAATTTATAATTATATGTACATATAAGTATTAAGGACGATCATTTTCATCATCGCTGGTTATTAATCCAGATCCATTATTTATCTCGAAGCCATATTTCTTGATTATTGAAGGACAGTTTGGCCACTCTCTGCATAGCTGGGAAATTACTCTCCCTAAAATTTTATGTAAATTGCAATAAAGGGGCAGCATGGCGACTTCATCTGATCAAACAAACTGCCGGCAACTGGTTGACAATATATTTTTATTAACTGCACTGCCATCTTTGGAATGAGTGTCGAAATTGCTTTGATGGCCATTTTTTTTAATGCTTTTTTTTTTTTCTTCCGTTTCACATTTCTTAATATGGAATAATTATTATGAATGATTCTGGTAGTATAGATAAGTCAGACCGAGTGAAACTAATAAAACACAGAGATAAGGAATATAAATGCTTTACCAGTTTGAACATTTTTGTTTATGTTAGTCCATGCACAACTTAACTATATTTTTAGTCAAACAAATATTTTATTTATTTTTTCAAGCATATATTTATTCTGCAATCCTTCCGTGAGAACTAATCTTCATACTTTGTTCTTTAGATGGTTACATAGTTTTCAACCAGGGTTTCGATAATTATTTTTTCCAAAATATCATCTTATAGTTATTATTTCTGATTTTTACTTTCACTTACCTATATATGAAATATATAGTAAGTGGAAGTATTGCGATCGTGAAAATTTTCGACTTCCGGTTTTCAACGGAAATACACCTTTTGGGATCCCCTGAGTCAAAATAACCAAGTTCCGCGAAATGGTCTGTGTGTGTGTGTGTCTGTGTGTGTGTGTGTGTGTGTGTGTGTGTGTGTGTGAACAGACTACCTCAAAAACTATAAACCGTGCGAATCTGAAATTGGGTATTTAGAGTATGTATAAGCCCGCGATGTGACAGCAAAAATTTCATCAAATTTGCTCAAAGGGAGGGGGTAATTTATTTAATAACTTTTTAAGTTTTTTTCGATTTTCTCAAAAACGGCTCTAACGATTTTGATTAAACTTAGTATTTGATCTATTTATATGCCTGAAATATGACTGTAAAAATTTGATCAAAATTGATCAACCGGAGGGGGGACTTTACTTAATAAATTTTGTATCATTTTCACATGTTTTTTTTATTTACTCAAAAACGGTTTTAACGATTTTGATCAAACTTGGTATTTGATGTATCTATATGCCAAAGATGTGATAACCAACATTTCATCACAATTGATCAACCGGAGGGGGGACTTTACTTAATAAATTTTGTATCATTTTCACGTGTTTTTTTTATTTACTCAAAAACGGTTTTAACGATTTTGATCAAACTTGGTATTTGATGTATTTTTATGCCCGAGATATGACTGTAAAAATTTCATCAAAGTTGATCTACGGGAGGGGGGACTTTACTTAATAAATTTTGTATCATTTTCACTGGGTTTTTTTATTTACTCAAAAACGGCTTTAACGATTAACAAAAATAAGGTATGAATGTAGAAAAATGTGTGACTTTGGGAAATGGTATTTAGCAAAACACGTCAATTTCTAATCTAAGTAAGTTGGTAAGTGAAAGTTGTGTGTTGCGCGCACGCACCAGATTTTTAATTTAAAAATCATTCTTGATTTATAAATATAAATTTAAATCGATCTTTGATATTTATTAGTTGGATTAAAAATAATGATCACCAAGTGATACGGTATTAAATAAATAATAATTATTAAATTGCGATAAAAAAAATATTGATCAGAAAATAAAAATCATCTTTTAAAAGCAAATTAATTTATTATAACACGTGGATTCCAAATCTGATGCTATTTGACTTCTAACTTCAATAATGACCGAATTATGACCCCTCAAATCAGCTAATTTTCTTCGAATCAAAATGGCGGATCACGGTAAAGAGGTACATGGATTGTCCCTAGACGAGCTTGGACCTTTGTGCGAAATTGCATTAAAATTGGCAAAGTAGTTTCGGCGTACAGCGGACGGACGAATTTTTTATTCAATTTTCGGATTCTAGGCATCTTGAAATGTTATGTCAAATTTTTAAGGGTGGTGGGGGGGAGGTGTATAAAAACGTATTCATCGGAACTCACAATAATAAACTAAAAAATTATATTCTTGATTTATAAAAGTATTAGTCGAAAATTATTGTTATTGTTAATCGAAAAAAATTAACTCAAAATTAATGATCAGGTTATGATATTTTTCACTGTTGATCAAAAATAAAAATCACTCTCAATATAAATCATCTAATGATTTTTAAAAATTCCAGATAAAAATTTTAATGGGATTTAATTTTTATTTTTATTTTAATAATTATCGATTTCAAACCCTGTTTTCAACTCATTCAACATTTTTCAAGGAACAGATTTAATAGAGAAAAAACATTATTAAACCTTATATATTATCTTACATTAAACGACTATCTTACATTACAGTAAACCCTCGTTATAGCGAACTGGCAAGGGGTTCGATATTCATAGTTCGCTATAACGAAATTCGATATAACCGAGAATTCTTTTTTTTAATATTTTTTTTTAGCCAATGGCCGCACTAATCTGATTATATATGAAGGAAATTCTTTCATTAGAACTAGTTAAATTAAAACGCATGTATGTAATTTATTTTTAGATAAACTATATATTAATTAAACTAAGAGATTCATTTATTTACCTGCCAAGTTCAATTGAGAGTTCTTTAGCCTTGGCTTTAATAAGAGGGTCTGAGATTGGTATTTGAGATCTCATTTGTTTAAAGCAATTTATTAATTGTTTTCCAAATATCCACGAGCCCCAGAGCGAGTCGTTTATTTGATGCTGAACTTCAATCCTTGGACTGCGGTTGAATCTATTTTATCTTTGTTTTTATAATGGTTAACAATGTTGATTTTGGAATTCTTATTTTTCTGCGATGATTTCTTACTTGGAATTCCCGATTCAATATCCTGAAGAACTTCAATTTTTCCTCGATTGATTGAACAGAACTGAGGTAGTTTTGAGAAAAAAGTCAATGGAATCAGAGAGAGAGAGAGAGAGAGAGAGAGAGAGAGAGAGAGAGAGCAAAAGGAAATCGGATTAGTTAAAAGTAAAAAAAACTGGTGTCTATTTTGTCTTACCGCGTTCATCCTACGTAATAAAGTAAAAAAAAAATTAATAACAATTCTAGCAGTTCGTTATAACAGAATATAATAATTCTCAGGCATCAAATTTAGTTCGTAGTTCGCACTAACCGAGGGATTTCGCTATAACGTGGGGTTTAGCAGAAATATAATGGTAATTTTTGGTTGATAGTATTTTGGTTCGCTATATCGAGGTGTTCGTTATATCCGAGTTCGTAATAATAAGGCTTTACTGTATTAGGTAAATTAAAAAAAATATATATTGACTTAATTACATTATTAAAATGTTTAAAACTAGCCTAATAATGCAAGATATTCGTCCGCAGAATTTAATGTAATGAAAATACTTAGAATTAAAGAACACTTATGTATGGAATAAATATACTGTGCCACGCTTTGAACCGATTTTTTAACGGATTTCATTGAGTAAAATTGTATGAGTAGGCCCTTGAACCTGTGCCAAAAGCGACCCAAACCAACCCTTAAAGGGCACAGTCCTAGATATCCTTACTGAATGTTGTTACGGATTATCGAGGGACTAAGACCGGAGAGGCCTGTGGTGTACTAGAAGTTAGTGACTGGCTAATGAAAGGACCGGAGGAGACTCTGTTCCATTTAGCGAGAGGTTAGCGGGGTCAGAGATGAAGGGTGCCGCCGCAGCCATAACTCCGACCGGCCTCAGTTACCTCCACCGTTTCCATCCAGCTAATTTATGGAAATGAATACATAGGATGCCCCATGCTCTGCATCCGACGATCCCATAGTGGTCTGTATATCCAGTATGGGTCATCTGTTGTTCAATCGGGAAGAAGAATTCCTTCATAGTATGGATTTGTATGTTTCAACCAAAGAACAGAATCTTCCATTACTGTTTCGGAGGAATTAGAAATCGAGAAATTATTGCATCTCACAGTGCTATAGAACATTTAAATTAAGAGGATTCAGTCAGTGTTGGGGAACCAGCTAGGATTGTGGCCCCTTCAGAATTTGTACGAATAGTATAAATCGGTGTTTATGTTTTAAGAGTCCAACCGAAAGTTCACCAAACCAGCTTCATCAGCTAATCAAAAGCTCATTTACGTCCATTTATGGCCGGCTAGTTTGTACATATAGTAACACATGTGGGTAAACAAATATTTACTTAACAAAAATATACAATTATCAAATGCCACACGAATTATAACAACATAGATATCGAGCAGGTTACAATGATAACGTTATAGCACACTAATCATACGACTTGAGCTTCACAGTCAAGAAACAGACTTAGACCAACTGGCCCAGTGACTCGCTCCTTATATATAAAACAAAACGAACATTCTGGACGTCTTCGTGGAAGTTGGTGGAAAGGAGATGTAGATGGACCTCGAACATTCTGGATCCAAACAGTTTGCTCCAACCGCTTAGTTTGTTCCAACAAACGGTCTTGGATTTCAAATCACTTTTTTTTTTTTTAATGATTTAACGTTACACTATGATGTGTAAAGTATAAACGTATTCGTGTTTTAAAAATGAGCCAATAACAATTTTTAAAATTCATTAAAAAATATTTTCGGTTAATACATGTATGTTTTTTTTAAATTTTCTTTTCATCATTCTCAGAGTTTTTGAGTGAGAATTTTCGTCAAATCTACTTTAGCCCCAGTTGATCAGAGTTAACTACAGAGTTATATATATATATATATATATATATATATATATATATATATATATATTATTTTTTTAATCTCTTTTTAACCCTTATTCAGATTGTATTTACATTTATCAGTTTCTTGACGTGCCCTATGCAATAGCAATGTATCAAATCATCGTGATAGTGGTGGTATTAGACCTGGTGGATTGATATTAAAACGTAAGATAAAAGGATTTAGCCTGAGTCGGTTAAGAAATAGCTTAAGTAGAATTCTTGACTGCAACAGTGTTTTTGAAAATACGTCGAAGAACCGAATCGAAATTTAACAATAGGATAAAAATGAAAAGAGAAACTCAATTGGAATCTAAATATACGCACTATATGGCAGACTCAGGCTTTTTCATGAAAAATGACAAAATAAAATACAAATTTTAATTTTAAGATAGTCAATTATAAAAATATAAATCTACTAAAAAATTTCATATTATGAGTATCATTTGTTGATTATTATTATTATTTTTTTATTTTTTCATTTTCCATTAGAAACCAAAGGTGATTCAATTCTTGCCCTTGAATAGCTGTTTGAATGTTTTTTTGAAATCACTATTTATCAAGCGTAATCCTTATATATATAAAAATCTCGTGTCCCGATGTTTGTCTCTCTATTTCTCAGAAAGTACTCAACCGATTTTAATGAAATTTGGCTCAATGTATATAGTTTTGGCCAACTTAACGGACCGGATAGTTTTTAACTTGATTAGTGATCAAAATAATTCTTATATAGCGAATTATTGCAAATACAGTAGGTCGTGTTTCGATTTATTAACATGGCGTCATATGTCGATTTCATAATGTTTTTCTTTATAAGCATGCTATTGTAATACAGGTTATCATTATTATAATTTTGTATTGCGTTATGTGAGTGCATTTATTTGTTTCTATATTATTATTTTCCACAGACAAATAGTAATACAAATTTGTATTTATTGTTAATTTTCATCAAAGAATAAATAAATCAAGAAAAGGTTACAATAAATTCTCAAAAATGTAGGTAATTTCTTCCTTTTCCTTTTTTATCTGTATTTCAATTAAATTACTAGCTAAGCGCTGAAACGCTTTGCTGTGGCCCACCATGATATCAACTTTTAGTAAATTAAATACATTTTAATAATTTAAATCAGGCTATTATTTGAAATAATACTCTATAAATGTTGTAACAGCACCTAGTGTCATAGGTGTAACCTAATAGAAACCTTACTTGGGGAGTCAGTGTTGCCAAAAATTAGTGAAAATTAGTAAGCTGGCTATACTGCGGGTAACCAGTCGTAAAAATTCCCTCACAAAAAGAGTGTTTTGATTAGGTGTTGTGGGATACTTTGTGATTTGCTAAAGAACTGCATAATTAAGACTTTAATATTATATTTTCAGTTGATTTATTTAACAGAAGTTTCTTTATTTTCAGTATTCGTTTTGTTATTATTATTTAAATACTGTGTTTTTTTATTTTACCAAACCTTTTTATCATTTTTATCCCGAGATCTAAAATGTAAAATTTAAAAAATGTCAGTGAAGATTTGTAATTCCTCCTTTATCAACAATAATTTAAAGTTGAGAAAATTTAATCCCAATGTGATGTCCCGCACCATTGAATAATTTTAATCCTTTCTTTAATTTAATGTAGGCTATTATTGGGAATGATATTTCGTTGTTAATTTCACCAGAATACATTTTTTTATTTATCTTTAAATTATTGTTGATTAAGAAATCTCCGCGGCATTTTTTAAATTTTACATATAATGATTATTACACCTGTACTAAACAGGAATAATTGTTATTTGGGTAACCTCAAGTTTCAGATTTATCCGCCTTAAATATGAGAGTACTACTGCAAAATAATCCATCGGCAGATATATTTTTTAAACAATTGCTCTATATTGGAAAAAGGTGAAATAGAGCTGCATCGAAATTCAAAATTTATCAAATTACAAGAAAATTTCTGAACTGTTGTAGAGACGAAAAATGAACTGTCTACGAAATATAAAGTGTCTTTCCTGATATTTTGAACAATTATTTGGACTATAATTGGCTGGGTAGTCGTGCTATTTTGGCAGCAAAAAATGTTGATTTCGATGAAATAAACTTCTGAAATCAATTGACAATGTTCTAGATGTAAACGAAGCCGTAAATTTCCCATCTGAATTTTTTAATTCCCTGGATATACACCCAACAATCTCCAGTTGAAGATTGGCTCACCGATCATTCTTCTTCGTAACTTAAATCCACCTCAATTGTGCAACGGTACACGTTTGGTCATTAAAAGGATCACAGGAAATGTTATTGAAGGAAAAATGTTGCCTGGAAAGTTTACAGGAGATATCGCCCTGTTGCCACCTATTCCCCTGGAACCGACAGAATTTTCAATAAAATTTAAAAGGCTTCAATATCGTATTCGTTTGGCTTTTGCCATGACCATAAACAAATCCCAAGAACAAACAAAGTCCACTTGGACTTTGAAAATCCGTGTTTTTCCCTTGGGCAATAACATAACTCACGTGGGAAATGGGTATCGCCTGCTCACGTGTGTGGAAACCATCAAATCTTTGGTTTGTGTTAAAAAAAAAAAAAAACAGGTTAACCCAAAACATTTTGAACAAATAAGTACTTGAATAAATAAAAATTCTTAATTGTATTATGTAAAAACCTCTTTAAAGAAGAGATTTATTATCACTCAAATATATTGCTAAATTAAAAGCTTCAACACACCACCCTCCTACCGAACACTTATTAGCCGAAGGGTTGGGAAATCGAGGTCTCAATGAAATTGAGAAAAACGCCTATCAAAAGGACATATATGACGCGTTAACCAAGATTGGCATGACCCTGAGCAAAATTAAACCTGTTGTTAAACTAACAATACCAAGTTGAAGTAGTGTTAGGCCAATAATCAATAGATCAATGGCTGAGGTTATCAAAACTTACTTCAGTCATCCTTTTTAAAATTAGTGGAAAAATATAGCCATTCCGAGTTAGTTTATACCGATCCATAAAAAAAGGGCGATAGTGTTGGCAGCTCTGTGAGTCGTAAACACAATCAGCTCCTTTTTAATCAAACTACATTGAAATATGAGATGTAATAAATAAAAACTTTAACTTTCCTATATTCTTTACCAAATACTTTTAAATGGTGTAATGCTCTATTCTCAATCACGTTGGATTTTGATTAGCTGAAAGGTCTTCATCTTTATCAATGAATATTGGTATTACTATATTTGTTTAAAAATATTAGGATATAACTACTACCACGCTTGGCCGGGTCTGCTAGTGATTCTATATTTTTACGTCTTCTTCTTTTTTTTTTTTCTTCGAATCTAAATTTATTGGAATGAATATCTAAAACACTACAGGTTTTGACACTGCTTCCATTTTCGTCTATATTTTATTCTAATTTATTTTATTTTATATATTTATTGTAATTAGAATTATACATTTTTGAAAACAAATTTCGCTGTCTCCATTGATGGTGATTGCTATATATCTAAGTATTTACATATATACTTGCTAAAGAAGCGGTTAAAGCAAAATGATAGATATCCTCGTGCAAGACAACCGCCCCCCCCCACCTTTGACGTTCATTGAGGGTGATTTCACCTAAGTCACCAAGTTTACATATATACATGCCAAAAAGTATATTTCGAAATTTCAAACTTGTACACAATAATTATTACGAACCGACCCTATTACTAGTAATAGTATTAGAAGATACGAGCATAAAATATTTAACATTATATAAACACGCTTCTTTGATAAATAAAAAAATTCAACGTATACTTTATTACTATAAATAAAAGAAAGTAAATTATTCGCCAAAAACTACTTTGAATAATAGAATGAGTTATTCTTAAAAATGGAAATAGGCCAGAAACAGAACATAAATTTGCATCAAAGACAAGCTTCCTTAATTCTTCATCATGCCATTGTTCAAATATCATTTGTTTTTGTCTATACAAAATATCATGTTAACATTTATCTTGTAGTGTACTGTAGTTATGATCAATAAAGACATGAATCATTATATAATTAATGTCCGGCAAAAATAATTCCAAATCGAACTAAAGAAAAGCCAGCGACATGTGAAATAATGACACTGAATATATGAGACTGGTAACAACAATTTTGAATGCTGGATAACGCCTCGGATGATATTTGCAGGATAAATGCAGAGGTGGCTGGAGATGCACAAGATATCCTGCCTGGCCATCGGTTCTCACAGGACACTTCGGAGACCCTTTTCATCATAGTCTGCCCACGTTCGTCCCCTATGGTCACTCCAATCATTCATCCACCACTTGATAAAGTCATGTCGCATTTTCAGGTTAGTCAAGTGAAAATTTTAAATTTAAATAAGACATAGTACTCCAGAGGGTTTCCTTTACTTGCTCTTAGACAAATGATTTGTTAAGTTTCTGGTTGATTAAGGACATAAAGATTTTTTTTTCCTTTGTCTTTACGGGTTTTTCATGTTGTATTCGTTCCGTTAAAATTCACAAATTTAAATGTCTAATATATTTTATACAATATACTCGTACTTCTCTGTTTTTGAAAAAAAAAAGAAAAGAAAAAAAAACAAGTTGGAAGTTGGAAATAACTTTTTTTTTCGAGAAATTTTCAGTGTGCCTTGGCATAACAGGCTGATGAGTGGATTGAACAATTTAACGATCTTATTCCTACTTTTATGGGTGTGAAAACTCTCGTGGAAATGAAAAAACAGGGCTGAATTTTGCATGAAATATTTGAAACGTAATAGGAAATGACGAACAAGATTTAATTTTATCACAATTATAGCGTTATAATTTTTAGAATATGAAGCTCTAGCAGCTGTCATAGAATATGCAACTATGTTACCAATCGACGGTACATAGATACAAGAATATATACACATAGTTGACTCTACAAAGGACTAGTTTTATCACAACTACATACAACGGAAATAAAACGTACATGGCGTTAAGACGCCTAAAAGTGTACTCCACTTGTTATTTTCAGTTCTGACGAAATATTCCTCTTCAAATATGCACGTACGAAGGCTAACTTCTTCGGGCAATCTAGTTCATTACGCATCTCGCTGGACCGGTTTGGGATAAATGGAGTTATCATGGAATCTAATATCTTTGCATAAACTTGTCCGCGGGTTTGTTGCCCGTGTTGTCAACACACTTCCCTGCCGACGAACTCGAGGAATTCTATTCTTGCACATTAACTGGAGATAGGAAGCCGGTGCATTTTAATTTTTTGATTTGATGACTATATTAATTTACATGTATATGTTATTCATTGACTAAGTATTTATTTCAAAGCATACCTAAACAAGTAAGGACAATTTTTCTAAATCTGTCAAAATTATTAATTGAATTTATATTTCATTTAAGTTTTTTTTTCCCTCATACAAAAATTAGCATAACGCTTGAATATAGTACGATCGGAAATTATTTAAGAAAACAGTAAAACAAATACATGCAAAAAAATAACTCCTCAGGAAGCGTAATTTGAGCATTGGTTCTTACCTAGATTCTTTAACTATTTAAAGTACAGCGTCAATGCAATTTTTACTTCTTTCCTTATTTTTTCTATAATTTAATTTTTTTTTCATTTTACCAGACAAAAATTAGCATAACGCTTGAATATAATACGATCGGAATTCATTTAAGAAAAGAGTAAAACCAATCAATGCAAAAAAATAACTCCTCAGAAAGCGTAATTTGAGCATTGGTTCTTAAGTAGACTCTTTATTTCTATTTAAAGTACAGTGTCAATGAAATTTTTACTTCTTTCCTTATTTCTTCGAAATCTAATTTAGACAAGTCAATTTCTTTTTACTTTCACTTACCTATATATGAACTATATAGTAAGGAAAGTATAGCGATCGTGAAAAATTTCGACTTCCGGTTTTCAACGGAAATACGTTTTGGGGTCCCCTGAGTCCAAATAACCAAGTCCCGCGAAATGGTCTGTTTGTGAGTGTGTGTGAGTGTGTGTGTGTGTGTGTGTGTGTGTGTGTGTGTGTGTGTGTGTGTGTGTGTGTGTGTGTGTGTGTGTGTGTGTGTGAACAGACTAGCTCAAAAAGTATAGGCCGTACAAAACTGAAATTGAGTATTTGGTGTATGTATATGCCCGCGATGTGACATCAAAAATTACATCATAATTGGTCAAACGGAAGGTGTATTTTATATAAAGAATTTTGTCTAATTTTTACGTTTTCCTCGATTTTTTCAAAAACGGCTCTAACGATTTTGATTAAACTCGGTATTTGGTGTATGTATATGCCAGCGATGCGACAGTCAAAATTTCATCAAAATTGATTAATTGGAGGGGGTACTTTATTTAAAGAATTTTGTTTATTTTTTACGAATTTTTTTTTATTTTACTCAAAAACGGCTTTTACGATTTTGATTAAACTTGGTATTTGATGTATGTATATGACCTCGATGCGACAGCCGAAATTTCATCAAAATTGGTTAAACGAAGGGGGTACTTTATTTAAAGAATTTTGTCTATTATACTTAATAAATGTTGTTTCACTACAACGTGTGTTTTTTTGTTTACTCAAGTGGTAAGTGAAAGTTGTGTGATGCGCGCACCGCACCAGATTTTTGTCTGTTAAAATAGTATTATTATTAGAGCTCGGATTCCAGTGCAATTGGTGCTTTTTATTGGTGTCAGAATAAAGCAAACACAAATTAGTTATTCGAATCAAGCCTAATGGGATGTTTTAATTAAGTTTTATACTACACGAAATTGCATCATTTGATACTTTGAAGAAAAAATTATTAAAAATTTTAATTGTCTTAAATACACATCCAAACAATAGTGGAAAAATAAATGTGAATATCATAGGAAAAAAAAAAGGGAACTTGGGAAATGTAGTAAACAAAAACAAATCTCCAATTTCTAAAAACTAAGGGTTCAGAAGTTCCTGGATGTTTACATTTTGTTTCTTAATTCTCATTGTTCTGTTAGTATCAAACTAGCTTCTGTCGAGTATATTGTTTCTTCAAATGCCAAAAATTGGAGGAAGTGTATTCCAAAATTGCGGGATGGATTGAAAAATATTCTGAACTTAATAGGGATGGTAGTGCAGTGTTTTTCATTACTAGTGATAAAAATATTGGATGTGAAAGGAAATCACTAATTGTTACCCAATGTGGCACAAGTAAGTACCTAATGTTTTTTAACCACAGAACGGTAACAGGGGTAATGCGTGTTATCAGACCATTGGCGGATCCAATGGTGGGGGGGGGATGTGGGGCTGCAGCCTCCTCCCTTTAGGACTGCAGCCCCCATTTACAATCGGCTGGATCCGCACATGTACCAGACTGATTTAAAAATAAGCCTACGCACCGGATATTGCATGTAGTGATTCGATAATTTGAGTAGTATCATTCCTTTTTTAAGATCTTATTTCCAATAAATGTAATAACAGCTCACTTGCGAGTATTTTACTCTGTATTCCGCATCCTGATGTTACTATTTTAAATTAATATTTAATGTTTCGATTTTATTTTTTATGGGAAATATTTTCAAAAATAGATCAATAGTGTTATACAAAAGATCCAAAATTCAGTTATTTTACCAAAATGTAGACTAAAAACAATATTATAAAAATAATTTGTAAACATGAAAGCTTCGAAATAGAAAATGAGTTTCTATTTCAATTTACTCTCCGCTACTTATTTTATTCCAAAGTAGCTATTTTTTGTTCTCAAAAATAATTTAATGCCTGCTTTTCAAGCAATCCATTTTTATTGCATGTTTATGCACGTTTTGAAGTTTTTAATGCGCGTTTTTGCACGTTTTGAAGTTGTTATAGCACGTTTTCAAAATTTTAGTGCACGGAATTACGAGCTTTAATTATTATGAATGGATATCTTGATGCTCAGAAATAGAAGGCAATGCTTTTTTAAGGCTTCGCGGAAAATATGCCCTGAAGGCTGTGCTGGCACATTTCACGACAGTTTTCTTTAGAACTTAGTGTGAGTTTTTGAATCAACTGAGTACTTATAATCAAAGAACATTCCAAAGGAGCAGATGAACACTAAGGTTTAGATATTTTAATTTAAGTATTACCTATATATTATACATGAATATAAACAAGACCATACAGGTATAGATTTCTATCATTCGAAGTATACAGAAAATAACTACTACAACTACCAATACTGATCGTTCACATAGATGGTTAAAGTCTGTTTTAGATTACGATGACGGTTTTTTTTCCACTGTCCTGACCGGGTTTACACCCACAACACTTAAATTAAAAAATTATAATTTCAACTAATATTTATCGTAACGTAATCGCCGATTTGCTATAGCTTATATGTTTTAATTGGTTATGAAGTTTAAGGTTTGTTTTCAAATTCTGAAACTAGTAACAAATTTATTGTTTTCCTCTGTACCTTTCATTTTCGACTAGACCAAATAATGATAATGACAAAAATCACCTCGTACGCCATATAAGTGTCCCTTTTATACTCGTAAGAAACACATTAATTATTAAATTATATTATAAATCATTTGTCATTATATAAATTATTGACTAATTTACAAATTCACCATTCAGGAGAAATTCAGATTAACGATCGGATAGCGTTACGTAAGGCTGGAGGCTGTAACAAAATATTTCAGTAGTTTGACATCAGGTGGCTGTCGGTTGCTCTTGTATAACCACGTCTTACCTTATTTAATTTCGCATTCAAGTTGTGCTCGCTCGTAGCCCTTAAATCATATAAACAGGGGGAAGAGAGAGGGGTTGGCTGATATAGTAAAACACTCATAATCTTTATATAAATATACATATCATTCGAGACATAAATAAATAGTTGGCCCATGCGAATAAATTATATTTTTATCCATGGCAAGATAGTAATCTTCTATATGATGACTCAATCATTGTATTTAAAGTAAAAGGGAAAATTATTCCGTATGTAGAAGTATGTGGCCTAGTGCACAAAGTAATCCGGACGCTGAGATCGCTTAAAGTATCGGGTAAATTAATAATAAACTCGGCATCAATCTGTCGTACACACGTCGAAACCCCTTGTCCGGGAAACACCGTATAGCCTACTCGGCGAGGAAGGAAGGGCCAAAAAAAAAAAAGGTAAATTCAATTAATAATATTTATTTAATATAAATTAATGTGAACAGCAAACGTTCAATGGGAATTGAAGTTATTTGATTGTTAATATATTATTAATCTTTTAATTCTTATATTTCTTTACATGTAAAATAGTCAAAAATTAAATCATAGTTTCTCCAAGTGTGTCACAAATGGAAAACCCCATTATGCTTTTGGCTCAATTATCATGTGACATATCAGCCATCAGGATACCAGTACAATTATCGGAGAAATTGTTTTTAAAGTAATTATTTAAAGAAGAAGTGACGTTTCGGTTAAGAAAAAAAAATTGCTTATATTATCTTAAGATATTAAACAGGATGAGCAAATACATGTGCGTGTAGAGTGAAATAGGATCTGCTCGGATTGTTAAAAGAAATGTTTGTATTTATTCATTATCACTGAAGTATGTCAATTTATATTTATTAACAATACCAAAAATAAAAAGCTGCATTCCAAGAATTACAAAAATAATTTAGCTCACAATAGAAATTTCTATCATTACGTCGGTTGAATGCCGTAGACTACTCCTTCGTCCAGGTAGGTGCTTCTATTTGATAGAAGTACCTCAAGTGCTAATCATATGAATGAAGTAAATATAAATAAAATATTAAAAATAAATAAAAAATAGGTAAAGGGAACGCCCGAAGGTGCAAAATCGTACAAAAGCTTTGTAAGCCCAAATAATCCTATCCAGGTCGACCATTGAAAAAAAAAACATCTTTGTAATAGATGTTAAATCGATGTCAAAATGATAAATGTCATAATATATCGAGAAATTATTGCATCTCACAGTGTTATAGAAAATATAAATTAAGAGGATTCAGACAGTGTTGGGGAACCAGCCAGGATTGTGGCCCCCTCAGAATTTGTACGAATAGTATAAATCGGTTGTTTATGTGTTAAGAGTCCAACCGAAACTTCACCAAACCAGCTTCAATCAAAAGCTCATTGTCTATTTACGGCCGGCTAGTTTGTACATATTGTAAAACATGTGGGCAAACAAATATTTACTTAACAAAAATATACAATGATCAAATGCCACACGAATTATAATAACATAAATATCGAGCAGGTTACAATGAAAACGTTATAGCACACTAATCACATGACTTGAGCTTCACAGTCAAGAAACAGACTTAGACCAACTGGCCCAGTGACTCGCTCCTTATATATAAAGCAAAACAAACATTCTGGACGTCTTCGTGGAAGTTGGTGGAACGATGTAGATGGACCTCGACCATTCTGGATCCAAACAGTTTGCTCCAACCGCTTAGTTTGTTCCAACAAACCGTCTTGGATTTCAAATCAGTTTTTTTTTTTTAATGATTTAACGTTACACTATGATGTGTACAGTATAAACGTATTAGTGTTTTAAAAATGAGCCAATAACAATTTTTAAAATACATTAAAAAATATTTTCGGTTAATACATGTATGTCAGACCGATTTATTCCCCCAATATCCACGTGAATATTGTTTTATATGAAAGGATCAGATACGTTTAAAAAAAAACAACTTACCTATATGCACTCTAGTTCACCTTCACATATAGGAAGTCAGGAAACGCCGTTTCTTAGCTTCCTAGTTTGATTTAGAAGGGAGCATTGTAAAACTTTATTTATTTGTTTCCGAGCTTAGAGTATAAGGATATTATCTAAGAGGCTCCGGGGTGGTCCTGGGCATCACGCCGCCTGCCATCTCAATACCGGAGAGCTCGTGTCGCGTGCTTCACGCCTCCCAGCCACACACCGCGCCTGCTCCAGATAATAAACATCATGCCCATATCTGGTGGCCCTTCTCCTTGCCCTATCTCGCCCTTTTAGTACCGGACCCTTGTTGGACACGAGTGCTAACATACCTTGCTGACATACCTTTACTGTTCTGACGGTGTGTCTACTTCATTAGCTTCGCCTTAAACCTTCTTTAACACGGGGGCAATGTCAGTCGAGGTAGGATTGTTATGGCAGTGGGACCGTGATAATAACCTTGTTGAGACAGTGGCAGTAAACTTCATGACTCTAAAGGGAATAGTAGATATAGAATGCTATATCCTTTAGAATGCTGTATGCTAAATCCTATGCTAATAATGCTACGTTCAATTTAGAAAGGCTTCTCACTAAAATAAATAAAAAAAAAAAAACAATGTTGGTTGAAATATATTCTAACGTTAAATCATTAAATAAAAAATAAAAAAAAACATGGTTTATAATCACAAACCCTTTGTTGGAACGAACTAGTGACTGGAGCGAACCGTCAGAGCACGTGTTTGGGACTGGATTGTTCGAGCTCAATCCACGCAGGCCTGGAAGGTTCCAGAAGGTTCCTTTTTACGATTATATATAAGAAGCGAGTGAGAATGACAATGACAAGTCTTTGTCTTGATTGCCAAGCTCAAGCCATATGATTTGTGTTACTAAGTGATAATTTTTGTAACCTGCTTTAATATTTGTGTTTATATAATTCGTGTGGCATTGACTATTGTAATATTTTCGTTGAATAAATATTGTTAACCCACAGAAGTGTATATATTTACACATTACGTATATAGATATGGTTAAAAAATCGTATACTAAAAATTTAATCAGAAAAAAAGTGCTTAAACAATTATATTTTTAAACTATGGTATGGTAACTAATCTACACCAGATTTGGTCAAAATGTAGTTATAACTACTTACTACAACAGCTTTGGTTTGATTAATGTTAAAAATAGGCAACTACCCCTGGAAAGTTTGGATTGTACGAGTAAACGAGGCCGATTTCATTCTTGCTAAACCACTCTATGAATTATTGAACCTATTTTCCTATAAAAAAAAAACCAAAGAATTTTGATTGATAAATATAGTTTAGTGTTCCCTCCCTAAGTAGCACTTACATATTTTCACAAAATCGTCTACTATCAGTAAAAAAAAAAAGAAGGGTGATGAGTTGTGTGATGCTCCCACCGAGCAAAATTTTTAAACTAGTGGTTTGTAATTAATTTTTTCTAACTTACAACAACAAGTTAAAAAAAGAAGTTTTATATTTTTAACTACAGTATACAAATGTATCTGGTAATTGCAAGGTAGTTTTGGTATCGATGCCTCGGATTCAGGTATCAGTACTGATAACGAATAGTTGATTTGAGTACTTGATTGAGTACCGTTATTGGGCGGTAATAAATCATATAATTTATTTAGATAAAAATTTAATATGCAAATATATTGTTATTTGACATCAATTGAAATTCAATTAGCTTACTAACGTAGTTAACGCTAACTATTGTACATTATTTAATTAAAACATCCTGCTTGAATGTACTTTATTTGAGTAATCAAGTATCGATACTTTTCTTTCGATACCTTGGTGGTGTTGAAAATTTGATCCAAGTACCTAAATGAGTAATATTGGCATCAATTAGTTTGTATTTCTTCCATTGATTTACAATCCCGATAGAATTTATCTCGGAAACAACTTTCGGTGGTTACAATCAATGCTCTTTTCGACGCCTATAGGCAGCTTCAGATGATTCGTTTCAGTTAAATTTACAGCTCCCGAAAGACACTTGAAGTATCTGATCGTTCAAGAATTCGACGTGAGTTACGAATCCAGGACGCCTTTCTTGGCAAATTATGCTTAATGAGGTTTCGCCATTTTCTGATAATTTCTGCTATCGCTAATTCAGGTTGCAGCGTTCCGGCAATTTATCTCTGAAAGCTCTACATCAGCTCTAATAATCGTCTTCATTAAGATATTCACTAATTTAATTGGCACAAAACTGATTTGTGTCCGTAGCTCGAGAATTCGTCGTTTTTATTTAATTAATCGGAATTCGAACTAACCGAATTAATTTTTTTAGGCTGTAAATCCAGTTGTTTATGTGACTAAATTTCACAAAAAATAAGTTCAAAAGTATGTAAAAACTAGAAATACAAAAGGGCGACGAATTCTACGTGTTGGTTGGTTACGCAAAATTAAATGAGTAAAATGACGCACACAGGGGTATTTGAGCCAAAAAGCTGGCCAAAACTATTTCCTTCCATTTTATTAATTCAAAAGTCCTCAAATTGGCTTCTATATTTGTAATAGACATTAAAAATGTTTTTTTAGCAGTTAAAAAATACTCTAAGGCGAAAATTTTCATAAAATAAATTTTTACATAAATCCACCGACTGTGAAATAGGCATCCATGGGTTTACAATTTATGTCCATATTATTTTCTATTTATGCCTTGCACCCATGAAATATGCTTGTAACTAATTAAAGATTTATTTTCATTTATCTATTACTATTATTTTAAAAAAATGAAAATAGTGTAAAATAGGTGAATATAAAAAGTTATGGTGATAAAGAAAAAAATGTGTTTTCCTAATTCATTAAGAATTGTTTAATACCTCTTCGAAACACAACTTATATCCCAGGAAGAAACTCACCAACCTTTCTTAAAAATGCATATTAAATTTAATTATTCATTATTTACTTTTCTCGTCACTTAATGAAGTTTCGGAATCACCACTATCGGTTAAGTTTGTTGGGGGAGACAACATTTCTAAAGTTTCCTTACAAAACCTGATACCTTTTTTCTTGAACTCCTCATACCTGTGATAACTGGATCTGATGTCAATATTAATCTATTAATTACATCCAGATTACACTGTGTCCGGGAAAATTTTCTCTATAAACCCAGAAATGGTTATTTCGGGTTTCCGCTGCTTCCTCATATATAAGAGCAATATGAAGCAGAGGGCTTTTTATCACTTCAAAACCATCCCTTAAAATTTTGTGAACAGATAGTGTCATAGCATACCATTGATAAAGTTTCTCCGCATCCGTCGTAAATTTTAAAGTAACAAATGATTTTTCAGAGCGTCCACCAGATCTTGGTATTAAATGATATCGTCCCACTTAGCCATTTCTTGCTGCTGTTTCAAAAACATTTCTTTTCCTTGAAGAAGCATTCTATCTCACTTGGAAATCATGCCTCAAAATGGATAATTTTGTTTTAGCTCATTCACATACTCTAGGTTATTACAATATTTCTCAATGAGAAAAGACACCAAAAATCCTTCTTTCATTTAAAAGCTAATGTTTTGACTTTAAAAATATGTCAAATAATTCCATTCAGGTTACAGTTATTCTTACAGAAGATCCTAAAATACAAATAAATGAAAATATAACAAAATTGAATTTTTTTTGTTATTTAATGAAATTGACATTTTAGTAATAAATAATTATAATTCTCCGAATCGCAGATATTCGCAGAATTTTTTTCAAGAAACATAATCTGCGATAATTATACATTATCATAAAAAATATTTCGTTGCCCAGAAATGCCCAGAAGTATAACTTTTTAACCTTCAAATTTAATTTTTAGCTCTAAAATATACCTACCAAAAAACAAAAAGATATTGATACTAGTATTGAATACAAAAAAATTATAACTATCTGGTTAACAAGCACAAACCATGCCTCGAACTTTCCATTATATGATAATGCCGATACTTCAGTAAGCACAAAGAAAATTAATATATTTTGTAGACCAATACTTATGAGCACAGACGAGTTAAAGGATAAGGTCAGATTTGAATTAGAATAGCCGCCGGATTAAGGGCCTGGAAGAGATAAAATTCATCTTGAATGATCCAACAGGTCTACTTGAACTTCCAGTCATTATTTACCAGAAATTTCAAATTTCAAAAAATGGGTTTTGGCCAACTTTTAGGGCCAAATACCCCTGTGTGTGACGTAAAGTTTTCCTTCTTTTATATAAAAAAGCTTTTAACGTAGTATTTTGTAATTTCGTTTCAATATAATTTTAGAAATTTGGGAAAAATATTTATTAAAATGAAGGAATAAAGACATGAAATTTATTTTTAAAATAAATGAATATTTATATAACTTTTATAATAAGGGCGGAATGACACTAAGCAGAAAGGTCTCAGCACTCCATTTCTATATCAATATATAATACAAATATATCTATTTAAACCTCTCTAACACGTTAGGTGCGGCTGCGTATTTTAGGGGTATCCTGAATTGGACGGTATCGGTCCCCCGGGTCCGACTGCTGGGTTGAGCCACAGATGATATCGGGCGTCGGGGTCCGATGGGAATGCTCTGACGAAAGTGTTATGTTTTTACTGAAAAGTGAATTAAATCAGCTTCTCAAGGGCAGTATCTCTTGGTAAGGATTAGACCTAGACATATCAGGCGCAGGACATACCCCTGGGGTGCGATACAGGATTTACGCCATACTTTATCGAAAATAGCATTAAACTGCTGTAATTTTGAGTTACCATCCATATTGATCATTTTTGCAATGTTAAAACAATTTTTCGGAGTCTTTATTGCTTTACAACCACTTACTCTATGTTAAAAAAGAATTCTTTTTAAAGAAATGAATTTATATAAAATAAATAAAGCAAATATCAGTGTTTTTAAGTATGAAGTATTAAGTGATCAGTGTAAGTGAAGTATTAAAGATAACCATAAAGGTATTCTTTGCAATATTATCGGACGCTGATGCCCCGGAGTCCGATTTTAAAAACAACAGAATTTCATCTGTTAGCAACTTTTGCTGCACTAAAATGCAATAATCTCATTAAAAATCGACTAAATTGAGTCTTTGAGGTGTTCGGCCTTTCGGACATTTTCATGTGATAATCGGCTGTTAAGATGGGAATCTAAGACATCGGACCCCGGGGACCGATGCACAGTGGTCCAACCTGGGAAAAAACCTCAAAAATGAATGTAGCCCAAACCTAATTTTTTCTTGGTTTTCGAATACTTAGATACTTGTAGAACAATGGAAAGAAAATATTTTTTTAACTAGTTCAAAATTAAAATGTGTGTGCACCGGTAAAATTGAACTTTTTAATTATTGAAAAAATCGTACTTTTCTACCATCATAAAAAAAAAATTTCTAATCTGTATAAGATTAACAATAAAATATTCCCCAATACATCAGGAGTGTGGCATCATATATATGTGCACTGTTATGGACTAAACATGTTTGAACAATATTAATAGTTAGAGGAGAAATTAATTTTCGAAATCGTTGCTGAAATAAGTATGTATTTTTGACTTTGTTGGTTTATAAAAAGTTTGCGTTACGGTCGCAATGGTTTAATATGTAACTGTAGGTAGCAGAGGAACTGTGGTAAAATTTTCAGCGCCAACTTTGGGATTTATAAGGATTTAAACCTTTCGCTACGGTTGGAGTGACGAGGGCGGATGACCTTGGGGAGGAACTATTAGTTAAGAAAAATCCTCCTATAGGTTTCTAAGGGAGGGGGGCTGGCTTAGAATTAAAATAAAATAAATCACACGTTATTTTCAATTAATTATAAAATGCTAAAATAAAATAAAATAATTTTAATTTTAATTCTAAAATACTAAAAAAAATGTTTGTATTTTTAATAATCAAATAAAGTATGACTACAATTAGGTTGTTTGAAGTTGCACAGTTTACTTATAGCGTATGGTGATCCTTTGCACTAGAGCTCTCACCCATGAAAATTGAGGCGGTACATTTATTTTAGTTTGATGCTGTTATTGTTTCAAGTATTTTGAAAATCCTACATTAACCGCGCAGATTACAGGGATAAATGAAGAATTAATTATGAGATTAAAAACAATAATAGATGTGATTTGCTCTCTGTACCCGATTGATACTGCAACATATTGCAAGTATACAGCGGAAACGGCTGAGATGGCAGTGACTCGGTACCCCTGGTACTATCTCCCATCGACCGTCCACAAAATTCTTTTCCATGTAGCAGACATGATTGAGCACGCAGCTCTTTGTATCGGTTCCCTGACAGAAGAGGCTCATAGAGAGTAGGAACAAATATTATAAGCAGTAAAGGGAACATCATTCCAGGAAGATATCTCGAGTCGCAACAAATGAAGATGTTTTCTACCAATTATTTGTAACAAGCGACCCATATATTACGGATTTAAGACCAGTATACAAGTACAAAAAGAAAAAAGAGCTAACCGAGGAAGCATACAATTTATTTAAACAAGATTAAATTATTAAATTCTAATTGTATTATAGTACGTAAAATGTTAAATAAAAAAATTAATATATAATATAATATTCAAATTTTTATTTTCCACGTCAAATTTTAACTTGATCTGGTGCTCTGATTTTGTTGATATAGATTCCATTAGATTCGGCACCTCAAAAAACATATACGACTATAACAAACACGAATTTTTGATATTGTTGACTTTTTGACCTCAAATTTGGACTTGATCTGGAGGTCCAATTGCACGGATTTTGATTTCATTAGATTCGGCACCTCAAAAAATCATTACACGGGTGGTTCCAGGCCGCTAACAAAGTAATTATAATAGATATTAGGTTTTTTCCCATTTTCAGCTTTTTTGGACCACTGTGCGATGCCGCACCTAACGTGCTAATGTATAACAATTTTTTTAGTGAGTTGTGAGATATTTTATTTTACAAGCGTGCTGCTACTTGGTAAACTATAGCTGAACCAACTAAATTCTAAGTTTTCAAGAGTAAAAGTAAACAAAATAGGGCTTCTGGTATATACTGTATTTCGAAATACTAAATTGATACCAGCAATTTGAATTTTTTTTCTATATATTGAAAGAAATAACACATTCTGCTATAAATACCTAAAAATTTCAAATGAATATAATTCTTAAACTACTTTTGGGAATCTGGCAAAATTTGGCATTTTTACTTATATATGTATAAATTTTATATGTACAATTTTTTTTTCAAAATCTTACGAATAATATTGAAATTCGGCTGGATGATTTAACAAGGAATGGCCGTATACCATTGTTATAATTTACGCTACTCATTAGACCTCTTTTTTAATTTATTTTTTGGCGTTTTTACATCATGCTTGAATTTATTTAATTTAATTTTAATTTTTACTTATGAGCAACAAAATAGTAAGTCGATGGCTTTTTATCATGTTAATCAAACATAATTTGATGAATTTGGCCTTAAAAATAAATTTTATTTTACTGATATGACACTGTTAATGTTGAATAATCAATAATTGAGCTCGTCCAATGCAAGACTGATCTAACTCAAAAAGAAACGATTTTTCAGGAGAGACGAAACTAATTTTGTTTTCTCTAATTTTGATATTTATTGTCTGCTTTATCCGATCTTTAAAATTTACACATTGTCAAGATGACGGTCTACAAGCGCTCTTCACGGAGATAGTAAGTAGCGGAAGATATGAAAAATAAATAGGTAAATAAAAAACATATTTACATATATTAGTAAACTTATTGGATGAATCAAGTGATGACTCGTGTAAATTATGACAACAGAATTTTTGGGTGTATCAATAATCTTAGTCGTAAATATAATTAATTAAAAATTAATTAAACTATTGAATTACTTGTTATATTTTCGCCCAAAATATGTCATTGAAAATTTCGATTGATAGATTGGATGCTATCTAATTCTTTATTAATTAGATAGCATGGTCAACACAAGATGATAACATGAAGCAAGGAGAACAATGTGGATATGAATTTATGTATGCACAGAATAATGGAAAATTTTACACTATTTATCATAATTTTAATGGTGAAATAAATATTTCATTAACTACCGAATGGATTTGGTAAATCGTAACAAGTTCAATATCAATCAATCATTATTTTTACTTTCACTTACCTATATATGAAATATATAGTAAGTGGAAGTTTGCGATCTTGAAAAATTTCGACTTCCGGTTTTCAACGGAAATACACGTTTGGGGTCCAATTAACCAAGTCCCGCGAAATGGTCTGTGTGTGTGAACAGACTAGCTCAAAAACTATAAACCGTGCGGACCTGAAATTGGGTATTTAGTGTTTGTATATGCCCGCGATGTGACAGCGAAAATTTCATCAAAATAGCTCAAAGGGAGGGGGTACTTTATTTAATAATTTTTTTTTGTTTTTTTCGATTATCTCAAAAACGGATCTAACGATTTTGATTAAACTGAGTATTTGATCTATATATATGCCCGTGATATGACTGTAAAAAATTCATCAAAATTGATCAACCGGAGGGGGGACTTTACTTAATAAATTTTGTATCATTTTCACGTGTTTATTTTATTTACTCAAAAACGGCTTTAACGATTTTGTTCAAACTGGGTATTTGATGTATTTATATGCCAAAGATGCGACAGCCAACATTACATCAAAATTGATCAACCGGAGCTGGCACTTTATTTCATAATTTTTTTTCCAATTTTTACCTTTTTTTCGATGATCTCAAAAACAGCTTTAACGATTTTTATCAAATTCGTAATGTTTAATGAAAATTAGGTGTTCTTTAATATCAGGTAAGCTTTATAATTATTAAAATGTTCTGAGGGGGCTTTTTTGGGGGGGGATTGGGGCCTATTTTGTTTGTTTGTTTCCTATAAAGTACCTTTGTTTTTGTTTATATGCAGAAATTAACTGTCTCTCGTTACGCCTAAAAATAAGAAATGGCTAAATATGAGATATGATAAAAATAAAGAAAACATAAAGAAAAAAAAAAGAAAAAATTCAGTCAACTCATAAAACTCGTCGAGCACACGCATGCGGAGTGTGCCTTTAATGACAGACCATTGTTCATAATTTATGCCGTTCTGTTTATTTGAGAAGTGGCAATTAACAAAACGCATTAATTTCTAATCTAAGTAAGTTGGGAAGTGAAAGTAGTGTGTTGCGCGCACGCACCAGATTTTTTTTAATATATATCATGATTGCAAATGGATCCGAACTAAACTAGATTGTAGCGGACAGTGTGACAGCACTGCTTGTATCTTGCTTGTTAGTGTATTGCTGGACCGAGGATTGGGTTTGGGAAGGGGTTATAGGTCAGTCAATGTCTATTAAAATCAAATAATACCCTTTTGTAAGACCGAGAACAAACCGCGATCGACATTTGTGGATAAACCTTAAAACTTTGGAATATAAAAAAATAAAAATGATGTCTTAGTAAACCAAAATTAAACATGCCCGGCATGTTTATTACAATTATAATATTACGCGTCTGTATCCTGTACGGAGTAGAAATAAATTTCCAATTATACTCAAATCAAACAATAGCGAAAATGATGATTATATACTTTGGTCTCATAAATTCGTATTGGCCTTAGTTAATTTCGTTTGTAGATAAATTGATTCTGTAATGTCATAATTATATATTTCGAAATTTTTTATAAGTGTGTTTTGAATTTTATCTTCTCACTAATTGCCAAAATTTAGGCCGTAGAAACATCACTTTCACGAAGATTGTCAACCAAACTGGTTTCCAAGATGTTTGAGAAGCTAGAGGAAAGGGAAACCTCGGAGCTAACCCCATATTAAATATCCTCAAGATGCTGGGCTTCCTACGCTGAATATTAATATAGCTCCTATTTCATTTTTATGACGCTGCATAATTCTTCAAAATTTGTCAGGATTAGGGCTTTATTTGATTGAATGGTCCTTTTCTCGACCGGGAGGCCGACCGCGCCCGGAATGGAATGGTCCAAGCTTGAATTTGGAAAAACAAATTATTAATTAGAAGAGGAATGTTGTTCGGAATTCGAGGAAATGAAACTTGAGCATTTATTAAATTAAGATGAATTAGAAATATATATTGTAACACTTCTCTGGGTAAAAAAAAAAAATTATTAAAAATAAAAAATTTCCATGCCACACAAATTATAACACAAAAATTTGAACAGGTTACAAAAATTATCACTTTGTAACAAAAATAATCATTTGGCTTATAATACATTTCATTTAATATAAAAAGAATTAAATTTTCGACAAGGTGGCAACCATTCTATTAATAACCACCGAAAACAGAAGTTTATAAACACAATTATCAGACTTAGAAGTGAACAATTAGGCCAAAAATGACTCCATTGAGAGATGTGAAGAACAATTGTTCTGCTCTATGTGTAATTTAAAAGAAATCGAAGAAACCATCCATTTCATTGGAAAATTTAACTAAAAGAATTCCGTCTTATTTATTTTTGAAAATCATTACTTCATAGCTCTGAAGTAATGGATTATCTTAACGGCAAGTACTGGGACAGATTATATAAACACATTTTACTTTTATCCATGTAAATATTCAGAAATAAGATACGTTACTCTACTTTTTTATTATATGAGTTGTTTTATATTGTTGTTATTTAAGTAAGTTATATCTATTAGAATTATTTTATTGTTAGACGGGCAAATGGCCCATTGCCTAATGTGTGCGAATTAGAAGCAAAAATTCTATTATCATTATTAGCATGACCTATATCGTGTTATCGCTTATATCTTATTAGCATTAAAAAAAAAAAAAAAAGCCACATTTGTTTGTTATGAAAATAAAGCACACTATTATTATTAATGATATGGCAATAAGGTTCACAACCCAGACCAAGACTGTCCAGTCAATCGCTTCTTATACAGCGTGACATGCTACTCGTGCGAAAAAACTTCACCAGTAGATCCTCCACCATAAAATGAATAAAAAAGTTCATATTGACCATGGTCCGATTCTCAACCATTTCGGAATAATTTCGCTTTTTATCGATTTTGAAAGATATCACGACCTGGCATCGGAAAATCGTGATATCTTTAAATCTGAAAATTTCTACGAAAAGCTGATAGCACCGTTGAAATCTACAATTATTGTTCAATAATAAAATGGTCATTTCAAAATTTTTGGGCCAATTTTTCGTGTTTTATTTCAGCCAGAACAACAAAATAAGTGAAAATTTGTATAAATCGGAAAGTGTTTAACATAATCCAGAGTTTCTAATTTTGGTTTCAGAAGGCAGCAGATTTGAGGGAAAATACCTCATTTAATAACGCTTCTAACGCACTCTTCATTTTTTAATTTGGTGTTTCTGAGACCAAGATATGGATGACAACAAGAGAAAAAATTATGGTTCAAGGATTGTTAATGTTTGAGAATTTTCATTTTAAATTTGAAAAAAACCAATACAACTCACCAATATCTTTAAAATAAATTTATTTTTAATCATTTTATTTATGCTCTAATTGAAAGCCGTTCTCTGCAATACACAAACATGCCCGTTTTCTCATACTCCTAACTGCCACACCAAAAGTAAGAAAAAGTCGAAGTTTTTCAGCAGCGGCGAAGATCCTCGCTCTCAAATTGACTGTCATTAACGACATTTGTCATCAAAAAATTTATTTTTAGAAAAATTGACAGCTAAGAAAGTGAGTTTTCTTCAAGAACTTGGAATTATTCCTATGAGTAGGTCATGTTACCGTGATTTAAGTGGTTTCCGATCGCGTCCTTTTCAGTTAAAAAGTGTCTTGATTAGCTTATTAGATTCCAGCTTTCGAATATCCTTTTCACCGGATATTGGGGGTCACACGAAACGTCGGCATGTTGGCTTTGCCCAGAAGTTATTTATTGTATCTACATAAATCTTAATCTCATCGTAACATTTACATAAATACAACATATCTACAGTATAAACAATTTTTAGTGAGATTTTTTAGTTTGAAAACATGCTGCTACGTGGTAAAGAATCACGGTTATAGCTCAATTTTCAATTTAACATGGTAGGTGAGAGTAAAAACAAATTTTTTTTTACTTAATTCTGTATTTTGAAAGTTTAAATTGATATCATTCTAGTGACAGCAAATTGACTTGTATATTATAATATGAAAATATATATTTTCTCCTATAAGTTCTAATGAAATCTAGAGTAGGTGACGGATATCGAAGGGAGGAAAAGTTACATGTAACCTACATCTGTAGTTATGAAGCAATCTATGAAATAAAAATATTTTAAAGAGTTTTCACATCATAAATCCCGTAATAATTTTTTGTTAGAGTAAATAAGTTTTATTTATATCATATGAAGTAGAAATACTCACTTATTACATTGCCAGCACATGTAACATGTTAGGCCTTATAAGCATTACTTGAAAATTTCCAACTTCCACGAAACCAAGTTGAAAGATTCATCTTCACTTTTTTCTTATAAATAAACTTGCCACTTATTGTTTCTTTCCGTAATTGGATTGTAATTTAATTTTTTAGATTCGATTGTTAAAATAGTGACTACAAGAGGTCTAAAAGCGAGAAATGGTGATCGAAAATTTAAAGATAATTATAATTGAAAAAATATATAATATTTCCTATAAGTCATCAAAAATCAAACAAAAAAAAATTATTTTATTAATTACCTATAGACATAATAAATGGTGAGTTTATCAGTAAGAATGAAATGATGGTGATTCCTTCAAGTTCGTTACCTGAAAAGTGGAAATTTTCAAATTATACATAAAAGACCTAATATGTCAGATTTACTGTAATGTGATGCAAAATGTAGTTTGGTCCGCTGATTTTTTTTGTCTTGTATCTGAATCTATTCGTTGAATAGATCACTTACTACACCAATAACCTTAATAGCACAACAACATTATTTTTGTTCTTACATATTACCCATCCGTTTATGACCGGAGGGGGAAAATGAAATTGCGGGGGACAATAAAACTGACGAGGAAGACCCAGATTAGGAGCGACTCTTGGTTACATCTAGTCCAAGGAGATCCTCGCAGAGAGAGACGGAGTCTACTTGCTCATTCAGGCCGGGGCTCGGGAGATAAACTGCAACGAAACTGGACAGTTATTGCTCCCCGCTTTAGTTTAATTACAGTTTTTTTCTCTCCGCGACGGAAGGGCCATGAGAACGTCTTTCTAGAAGCGCGCGTGCTTCCACTCACCGCCGGCTTTATTAATCGCTTAACCAGTCCAGTCTTCTTCAAGCGGCATCTTAAACTGTTCATTTTCGTCCTTTAGAGCATTGTGCTCACTGCTAATTGCGATATAATGGATATGGACCGGTTAGAAACTGTAGAAAGTACAGTACGCGACGAGTTCAGTAACTTGATGGCTCCAGAGGCCTTTATCGCTTTTTTATCGATGTAACTCCAGGTGAGAAGAGTTGGCCTCCCATACACAATCATCCATTACAGACCTTTCCATTCCAAGCTGATTTATAGCTTCATTCATTAAAAGCATTTGAATGAGTTTATAACAGGTTGTCACCTATAATTTTCTTCCAATGCTAAAGATTGCATTGACTCGCACAGAGGAGTATTTACCATCAAATCATGGCCAAAAGTCAAAAAAATAAATTATACTTCAGAACATCACAATACGTATTTCCTGGTAGCTTAGGAATGTTTGCATCGAGATATATTTATCTCGTTCATTTTTATCCACATACTGCTCGAAGGAACTAGTCTGAATCCAGGAATCGAGTAAGCAGTTGCTTTTTCCTGTGTTGTAAGATGCTTAATGATATTGTGATTTCTGTGTAATCCATTTGAAAAGTGATCTGAAATTTCTCCTCACAGTTTCGAAAGGTATGTATTTCTCTGTGATAACTAGTTTTTAGCAAGTTAACATCATTTAACGGTTAACTTGTACCTCTTTTGATTACCATGAAAAAATTAGAATTGTTTAAAAGAATAAAATAAATTATGTTGTATTGTCGGGCAGGTATGTTTGCATTAATGTAAAGTTCAATCCTCCTACTTGCCATACCGCAAAAAAAACAAAACAAAAAAAAAACACCGCTGTTATTAATAAATTTATGAAAATACCTCTTAAAGTGAATTTTTTTATAACCAAGTCGGTGTTAGGAGTGCAATAAATTATTTCTTTATTCTTTAACTCTTTTAAGACGTTCTGGAAAGAATTTAGTCGTAATTGGATAAAGAAACGTTTTAGATTATAAAAATTTAAATCCTTATAATTTCTAAAATAAAATATTTTCTTAAAAACGATTTTCTTTGTATTTTCGCTACGCAAGTAATTAGTGACTTACCAAAGTTGTTTACCCGTTTAAGTAACTTTGTTATGGTGCTATAGGAAACTTAAATTTAAAATCAACCGCGCGAAGATTTCATACAGGAACTAGAACTGGAAACTAGTAGAATAGTCTAGAGGCTAATCAGGAAGTCAGCTGTACGTGGAGAACGCGCATAAATAGACGATCACAATTAAAATTTATTACAAAAATAATGTATTTACATTTGCAAAAGCTAGATATTAAATTGTTATATAACTATCAAATTTCTTATGTCTTAAACATTTTTCTGAAGTTATTCAAGTTCCCTGATTTTTCCATAAATTCCCCTAATTTTTGTCAAAACTTGAAATTTTTATATTTTATTAGTTTGATATATTTTTAGATTGTATTTGAAAAGTTTTAAGTATTCCACAGTTACAAACAAATAGTTTTGGCCAGGATTTCATGGCCTATACTTCACTGTTCGTCGTTGGAAAAAAGAAACGTTTACATGCCAAACAACAAAAATTTACTAAATAAGCCATATTCGATCAGAATCGAAATCAATTAAAACATTTCTAATCTGTTAACTCAATTTTGACTTATCTCCTTACTTGATTGTCACGGTAGACAATACTGCATTATGGTGATACGGAAAATGAGAGACATGTGGCAGTGTTTCGCGAGTCTAGAGTTTACTGTGAAAGAACTGGAATCTGGATAGGACTAAAGCGGGAACATATGGAACATTTAGGTCTTTGTGGATTACTCTATTTGTTAAAAAATAAGGAGCATTACTTGTGACGGATTTTGGATTGTAAGGATTGGATGCGAGAAGAATTAGAAGGGTTGGTGGAGCCCCAAAGCTCGATTCGGTAAGCCCTAATAGGACTTATTACTGTCATATAAAAGAGCCTTTGTAAATAGTGAATGATGTAGGCAGTAGCATCGAGCGATTTCGTGTCGTTTCAATCTTGTAGAAGGATTCCAAGATAGACTTTTGTCGAGGTGGAGTCCTAAGTAACGTATCTGCTCAACAGGGACAAGTGAAGAATTATTGAAAGATACAGTAGGGAAAGAAATTTGTTGGGGGTGATTTTGATTCACGATTAATGTAATTGATTGATATAAACAGAGGAGGGACCTAGCTCTTGAGGAACAAAAGCTAACTGGGGGAAAAGAGAAGATTATGCATAATTACTTTGAATAATCTTTCAGCTAGGTAGGAACAATTGATAAGGATGTAATTGGGGGGGGGGGGGGGGGTAGGAATTTACGGAGTCTATACAGTAGAAGCGAATGCCAGAGTCGATCAAATGCTTGTTCCACATCCAGAAAGACCTCCATACAATCCGCGATCCCTTAAAAACGAAACAACGTCCATCACACGATGAGATCGCTTGTAATGATCGAATTCTAAACTAGTGGTCTGTGATTATATGGTTTGAGTCTAGGATAGGATAGAGCCATTTAGGAATGAGTTTTTCCAAATTCTACCCATGATAGGTAAAAGAGAGATAAGATAGTTGTTTTTAGGGTTCCATATTCATTTTGACTATGGATATTTTCCAGAGATCAGGAAAGTATAAGGTACGAAGCACAGCATTGTATAGGTAGGTGAGTATTAATATTGCTTTCTTAGGAAGCCGTTTTAAGATAAGGAATGTAATTAGGTCGTATTCAGGAGCTTTGCGGGAAGATAATCTTCGAATGATTAAGGATATTTCGTAAGTGTGGAATGCTTTAGGAGGAAGTTCATTTGGAGGAGAGTCTCCAGTTTTGCTTTAATACATTCTAGGGTATGGGGATTTAGGATATCAGGATGTGGTTTAAATGTTTTGCGTATTTATACCTATGCGAGAGGTAACTAGTCGCGAAAAAAAAACCGTATTAATTACGGTTTTTAAAATTTTAGTTCGCGAGAACTAACAAGAGATCGCATTGAAAACGTTGGTCGCGGTAGCCAGGAGGGGGGGGGGGGTAAAACCCCACCCGCCCTCCCCCGCCGCTTCACCACATAATAAGGACTTTTTGAATATTTACCTTTGCGAGAGGTAATTAGCTAGGGAAAAAAACCCTTAGTAATTAGTTAATGAAAATTAACGAGTGCGAGAGCTAACTGGAGCGCGGGGACAACTAGTTGGCGACGGTGGTGGTTCCTGGTGGGGTCGGGAAAATTACATAGGTATATATATTGGGTTGGGGAAAAAGTAATTTTGGTTTATCCCAATAGTCGCTTATCAAAGTCACTTATCTCCGACATATTTTATCTCGTGACATCGCTATGGAGCTAAATTTGGACCATAAAACACTTTTGAACTATTTACATAAGCATGGATGCCAAAGGAAGCTCGATAAATGGGCTCCACATGAATTAACAGTAACAAATTTAATTGGCAGAGTTTCCATTTGTGAATCACTGGTGAAACGAAATCGAGCGATTTTTGAAAAGAATGATCACAGGTAATGAAAAGTGGATCACATACGACAATAATGTGCGAAAAAGATCGTGGTCGAAGCCCGGCGAAATTTCACAAACAGGGGCAAAGCCTGTATTGGCGCCAAGGAAGGTGATGCTGAGTCTTTGGTGGGATTGGAAAGGCATTGCTCATCACGAGTTGCTCGAACTTGGCCAAACCATTGATTCGACTCTACTGTCAATAAATAATGCCGTTGAAGCAGAAGATCCAAACGGCCAGAATTGATCAATAGGAAAGACGTTGTATTCTATCACGATAATGCTAGACCACATACATCTTTGGTGACTCGGCAAAAATTACGAGATTTTGGCTGGGATGTTTTGAGGCATCCACCATCTAGCCCGGACCTAGCACCGTCTGACTATCATTTGTTTTGTTTTCTTCAGAACACTGTTAATGGTGTAAAGCTGGAATCAAAAGAGGCTTTTGCAAATCACTTGGTTCAATTTTTTGCCCAGAAAGCAAAAAACTTCTATAGTGATGGTATAATGGTTTTACAGATTAAATGTTAAAAGGTCATCGATGAAAACGGCACATATATTATTGATTGGTATTTGAAATTTAGATATAGAAAAACATGAAAAATACCGAAATTACTTTTTCCCCCACCCAATATATAATTTGACAAAATATTCTGGATGATGCCAGGTTTCATACAGCCCATCCTTCCACGCCTATGAATTAAGCGCTGTCACAAATCTCACACTTTCCTGAACAGCTCAGTTTGTTTATTCTTCATTGTTTTCAATAAACTCTTGCGATATTTGAATAAGTAAGCTCTATTAGCGCTATTTACATCTTAGCGGACCGGAACTCTATTATCCGACTTTGCATACAAAGAATGATCCATAAAGTTCCATAACATCAAAGGGCTAGCTGGCTCATTATTCATAGAGCTAAGTTTATGAAAATCCCTCAGTGAATAAATTTAGTCCACTCAAAACACATATCTCAGGGGAAGGGCACGACTCAGTTCCTTCTATGGGAGGGTGAGTAGGGTACGGTTCTAGACTAGGCGGATGTTTTTACATGAATTATAAGCAAGCGGCCGCATCTGAATATCAACTCGGGAGGAACTACAACGGGTCTTGGGCTACCGCCCGATGTTCGTCTTCCCCTCCCTAATGACGGTTATTAATGCCTAAGAGAAGAGTCTTCGGAAACGACGACCGCAGTCTGACCACCTGGTTATCAAGCTAGGCTTGTTTTCCTCTATATTTTCTCTCATTCTAAGATCGGTGTAGTTTTGCATTTGAAATAATCACTATTTGATTGTGCCATCAAGATGAAAGAAAAATATTGCACTAATATATATTTAAGCCTTATCAATATTAAGCTTGTTACGTTGCAAAACTAATTGGTGTATTTTAGTCTTCAATCTTTCAATTCATTGAAAATGCATTCCACTAACACATTTACCGCTATTATTTCGGTCACTTCGTTAGGGCTGCACAGAATGAATGTGTTTGGAGGATGAAACTTATTCTGTTCAGAAATTATAAAAGTTTTTTAAAATATTTAGGTAATTTAATGACTGACCAGTGATTTTTCTAGGAACAGATTTACTTAGTGTAACCTACGAAAAATTTCGTTTCATTAAATCATGTCGTCCACAATTAACATTCAAAGTAAACATTATTCTTTGTGTTGGTAAACAACTTTCTTCATCGCAATACAGTACAATTTTCCTAGTGAGGAAAAATGCTTCTATTTCTTCAGGAACGTTGAATTCTTCCATTCAAAAAGTAATATGTATTTAAATTAATATAGATTAATATTATATAGATTATATAATATTATATATAGTATATAGATTAAAGTAATGTAATAATTTAAATGTGTGTTCAATTCAAGGCTAGTAATAGATGGAGCTGTTCTAAGGCTGGCTTTAGGAAATCTGTTGGCAAAAGGCAAGGAACATGATTAGATGTCTATGTTAGCTACATGTTAAATTATTATCAGAAAATATAGTGTTATTTTGTAGACAGGTGAACATTTTTTGACTTGGCGTTTCAAACAAATTATCGTAAGATAAAAAAAAAAAATCCAAATATTCAAATGGATTGCTTGGATCAGATCTATTACTGCCCCTCGCGTGGATACATGGCATTCCTCCCATAAGACGCTAAGAAGCCGCAGAAAGAACCGGTCGGATGGATATGTAGATTGGAAGGAACGAGAAAGCAATGAAGCATTATCTTACCCAGGTCTAATGATAACTCAATTTACATAAAACTGTTAAGTAGGCTTACAGTGAGTTGAGGGGGGAGTTACGCAAAAAAAAAAAAATAAAATTACCTCTGCAGGATCTAGTTTTCATAGCTCAGACTACTTTTAGATTTTTTTTTTTTTTGCTTAAGTCGGCAAAGATAGACTGCTCTTGAATCGCCAATAAGTGGATACTTTGTCTTTCTGCAATAAAATGTCAAATATTAGCGGACTTCTCGTAAATAATCCGTCTTATAAGTTAATATAAAATCCAGCTTTTCCTTCATAGGAGTGCAGTGGTTTTCTTACCACCCTACATATGTTAAACCTACAAACCACTTAAAATATAAGACGCGAAATCAATTTAAAGAGAAACTTGTGTTTTATATACAATTTCACCATGATTTATGTAATTCATGCTTCAAGGGTTTTACTAGTTCAATACTGCATTTTTAAGGTGGTATATAAAAGCTGATTTAAGTTGATGGCAGTAATACCAGTATTGATAGTGAGTTGAATTCAGTGAGAAATCAATAGTAGATAATAAAATCTAAGATTTTGATAGGTATTGGGTCATGAAACTTATCTTAAAAATTACTGTAGTTTTTATTAGTCTCACTGAAATATACATAAGGAACAGTAAAATCTGCACCGGCTTGAATTTATAATAATAATTTTAAAATTTTTATAGGCAAGATGTTTAAAGAAATGTTATTCTCCAGTGGGACGCCATGCATGAAAAGAAATTATTTACTCATTTACTCATGTATGATTAGTGGTAAATTGATTTATTACTTCATTATAAATGCACTATTTTTCCTTTAAGCATATGTCCAAATAAAATTATAATAAATGATTCAAGGAAAGGAGAATCAAGTCCAAATGCTAGTGGCTAAGGCAAACTTAAAATATTAAATATGAAACAATCTCCTTAAACCTGAAACTCCACCTAAAAGAAGCAATGCTTTACTCGTAGTGGAACTATTTTTGTAAACTGCGGTGTCAAGAAACGTTACTTATATAGGAAAGAAAAAGAAAAAAAAAGTGTATTTTTTATGCACCACAATGCAAGGATAAAGGGTTAAGTAGATATGTTTATGAAGTTCATTTAAATTCATTAATTTTTTTTTTTATTGATAAAGAAATGATACAATCTGCCACACTTAAGGGACTTTAATATTAGTGCTCAAAAGATACATTCACGCAGGATAAACAAAATAATAATTAGAGGCGAAAAATAGAAACTAAAATATATACAAACAAATAGAAAATAAAACATATACCTACAACCAAAATAGAAACTAAAATATGTACAATCATCCATTGAAATAAAAATAGAAAAAAAAAATATGTACACGCAAAACAAATTTTACACGCACTATCATTCATATTAGAAATCTTTCAAGTTAAATAAATAAATATAATCAAAGTATATAGTATATAGAACTGAATGTCTTATAAGTGATAATCAAAGTAGTTTCAAACATAGAAAACTTTTAGGAACCACAAATTTACGCTATAGCAAAAAAAAGAACATGTTTTGGATTTCATGGGGGTAAATTATTCTCTCTGCAGTACATCCAGTTCAATACCTACAACTTGTTACCAACAATTTTTCCTTTTTTCAACGATATTTAAGCTTACATTTGATTTAAATTCTCAACCTCTTTATTTAATAATATCAGGTACATAGTATAACAAGGCAGCTATTGATCTTTGAGATCTGTGAGCCAACCGAAAAAAAAATTATGTGAAACTTCTAATGAAGCTCTAGGGAGTAACTTGAGGGCTTGATGACGTCACATACGTGCATGCCAAATCCTATAAATATATTGTCTAAATATCTTAACGAGATATAAAAAACGTATGTATAGTTAACCAAAATTGTGTTTATCTGATAAATGATAATATTTTCGCTTCTAATTCTAAATTAAATTTTAAAGTAAGTTTAAATACTTTCAAAGATTCTTTCCCAACTTGGCATTTTCGGTACACGATAATTACCTTTAGATTTCATTCCTACCGTAGTAAGGGTTTTGTTAATTAATTTCGTTTTCAATGTTAAAAGAAAAAATGTAAATTAGAACGATAATAAATAATTAAAACAATCATTAAAAATATTTCATTATACCATATTTCATTAAAAATAATTAGCTATTGGTCTCTTTCATACTTATATATTTTTTTCGATAATCGTTTATTTAAAAAATCTGGTGCGTGCGCGCAACACACAACTTTCACTTACCAACTTACTTAGATTAGAAATTGACGTGTTTTGCTAAATATCATTTCCCAAAGTCACACATTTTTCTACATTCATATCTTATTTTTGTTAATCGTTAAAGCCGTTTTTGAGTAAATAAAAAAAACCCGTGAAAATGATACAAAATTTATTAAGTAAAGTCCCCCCTCCCGTAGATCAATTTTGATGAAATTTTTACAGTCATATCTCGGGTATATATATATATCAAATACCAAGGTTGATCAAAATCGTTAAAACCGTTTTTGAGTAAATAAAAAAAAACACGTGAAAATTATACAAAATTTATTAAGTAAAGTCCCCCCCTCCGGTAGATCAATTGTGATGAAATGTTGGTTATCACATCTTTGGCATATAAATACATCAAATACCAAGTTTGATCAAAATCGTTAAAACCGTTTTTGAGTAAATAAAAAAAACATGTGAAAATGATACAAAATTTATTAAGTAAAGTCCCCTCTCCGGTTGATCAATTTTGATGAAATTTTTACAGTCATATATCAGGCATATATATAGATCAAATACTCAGTTTAATCAAAATCGTTAGAGCCGTTTTTGAGAAAATCGAAAAAAACATAAAAAGTTATTCAATAAAGTATCCCCTCCCTTTGAGCAAATTTGATGAAATTTACGCTGTCACATTGCGAGCTTATACATACTCTAAATACCCAATTTTAGGTTCGCACGGTTTATAGTTTTTGAGCTAGTCTGTTCACACACACACACACAGACCTTTTCGCGGGACTTGGTTATTTTGACTCAGGGGACCCCAAAACGTGTATTTCCGTTGAAAACCGGAAGTCGAAAATTTTCACGATCGCAATACTTCCACTTACTATATATGTCATATATAGGTAAGTGAAAGTAAAAAAATAATTATTACTGATATCTATAATAAGATAAGCAATATGCGTACATCGCATGCTAAATCCACGTGCGTCGTTCACTTGCCCAATTGTCATACCGGATTAAGCTTCCACGAAGTGCCCTGACCCCTCCTCGGAAGGTGCCAGGTGGGCGTGATCTGTTTATTCAGAAGGGGACCGATCCGCCGAAGAAGGCCCCTGGAGATCCTTATGCATCAGAGGTCGTACCGTTTAGGAAGCGACGACTATTACCCCAAAGCAGACCCCGTCCAGCTCCCCATTCATTCGCCTTAAAAGCTCAATCCGAGCCAAAAATCAAGCTCGTTAGGGGAGCGGTGTCTTGGAAGTGTTAACTCGGACCTCCGCGATTTGTGGCTATCCTTCGCCTATTAGCTGGAGACTTATCTGCGCGCGATCGGTTGCTCCTACTTAGAAAAAGTGAGCGAAATCCCATTGGTCAGCTGTTCCTTCTTTGGGGTGAATTATGGATATGGCTCTATTACCTGGGATAGGATTGCCACTCTTAAGGGGGAGAGACCTTCTTAAAGAGGTGAGCGGAGTGTCTTTTTATACGAACCATTCTATATATAAACCAATAAAAATAAAAGAAAAAGAAAACGAACCTTTTTCTTTGAGATAAGACTGACTAGTAGCTCGCGATTCTAAGGTCTGAAATTTTTAATGTAACTGATCAGGATGAAACTTCTATGAGGTGTTGCGTTCGCACCCAAGATACGATAGCCCTCATCCTTTACCATAGGCGAACAATGATTAACTATAATCTTCGATTTTTAATTGGAATTCCTTCTTAAGAAAGATAATGTTATCCAACATTAGCGTAGTAGAAATTTAATAGACTTCGTTACAATAAAAAGTTGTAAAATATTCATGCATACAAATATGCTTTAAAAACAATAATATTATTTAATTGTGGAAGATAGTTTACCGTAGATGTAATCGGGTTTTTAAAAAGAAGAAACCTAAGAAGAAACATTTTTTTATTTTTTTTTATATAATTTATTTTATCCAAGGTTTCGGCCCATATTCACGAGATTGTCTGGAGTTAGATTATTGAATATTCTGCAACCATTGTCTATAATACTTATACATTGTCTATAATACTATGTCAATAACACTTATATGTCAATATTATAAATATATATCATTGTTAAGAATATATGTCAATGATTAAATTTAATGAAATTTAAAAATATTTTTTTTTTGTGGTTGTAGAACTTATTCATCGTCGTACTCTACTCCTTTGTCTCTTTCTGAACAAAGTAGATGGTTGTAGAATACATGGGCGTCACCAGCACCTAATTATAGGGTGGGGGAGGCTCAATATTTTCCTAGACAGGTTAGGTAGAAATTCAAGGAGCTTGTTTTTTTTTCGATATAGAACCCGTAAAAAAAGTTTCAGTTAAATCTAAAATGTGTCGGTCAATTTTTGTCCAAATCTGTTCGGTTTGTAAAAGAATATCCCATATTGAAACAATTGTAACTGCTGTATTTTAAGTGTAAAATACATAACAGATGCTTAATTCAAGATTGCAGGATTGTACACTCAAGAGCCTTTATAAGCCTCTTAACATTTTGCTCCTCTTCAACTAAGATTTTGAGGTGATTGCAAAGAGGTTGTACAAACTTCATTCCCCTGACAAGAGTCAGAGCTGTTGTTGCATCAAATTCTTTAGCGTCAGTTAAATTCTTCGGCACCTATTAGTACACTCATTACTGTTAATCGTCGGCTATCCGTTCTAGTCATTTGCGTTACATTAATCTGCCTTGATTAATGCCTAAGAATAATTCATCTAAGGCAAATTCTTGAGGAGTCAGCATCTTGACGAGTAAGATAAAATTAACTGCACATCAAGCTTCTTCACTTTCAACAAGGAAGTGTCCGGTCCTAACGAGGGCTAGCTATTAATAACTAATTATATTAGTTATTAATTTAAACTAATGAACTCTGATCAGTTCACTAGATGATTTTGCGGGATTACCCAAGGCTACCGGATCTTAGCGGAATCGCACGATTAGACTTATTGATGCTTTGATACATTAATATAAAAAAAGTTACTATCTATCTAATAACGGATTTATATATTGTCGCAGAAAAGTATAAATACTGTTTGTAATAAGTAATTTGAAATAAACAAACCTAGGGCTTGTTTGAAGTTTAATTTAAAAAAAATAATTACCGTTCCAATCAATGCCGAAATCAGGGACCATTCGTCTCCAACAATATTTTTAATGGCCTCTTTTAATTGTTATAAGCGTAATATTCAGGAAATTCGAGCACAAAATAATACACTTTATTTAATAATACAATCTGCCACGATCTATAAACGTATTGAACTAAAACTTAAAAACATTAAATATAATAATAAAAAAAAATCCTACCTTGAAGATAAATAATACTAAAACTGAAATAGAACTATGGGCACACACTCCTACACCTACATTAAACTAACTGGCTATATTAAACTTAAAATATCACTGCCTTTTTTTTTTCTTTGTAAGTGTATTTTTTCTCTACAGGAAACTAGAAAAATTAAGGAACAAAATGTGTACCCTTATGGAACTTTTAAGAGAGTTTTATTTTCCTATAGAGACTACCAACAACTCTTAAATCTTGCATCTCTTAAATCCCCCAACCAATCCCTGACAACCAGATCCCTTACGTCCGACATCTATTCTTCATAATTCAAGTACCTAGTCACTATATAGGAATTCTATCCTAATATTCGGTCTTAATACCGGTGATGCGGAAGGGCGAGAAGCGCTGGGATCTCATAGAGACCTGCCTTGCCTCCCACATGTGGGTGGTAGGGCTCGACTCGGAGATCCCTTAGGTGGTTGTAAATATTGTACATAAGTGTGAATGTGTTTTCTTTTGTATTTTCTTTTTCTTTTTTAAGTATTATTTATTTTTCATTTTCTCCTTTTGTATTTCAATATTTAGTTATTCTTTAGTTGTTTTGTATGAATGTATTCTTATATCACTAATACTAAATGCCCTAGAGTGTGGCAGATTGTATTATTTCTTTTCAATAAAATAATTTATATAGTAAAAAAAAATATTCGAAACGATCGATCTATTTCTTCTTTCAAATCCCTCTTCTCAAGTTCCTATTCGATTTCCTATCCGATTGACCACATTAATCACTTAAGAGAACTCTCGAAGTAACACTCTCCCCCAGTCCAGAATTTTTTTTGTTTACTTATTTTTTCCTTATAATAATGAAAGTTCGTTAACCTTCACCACCACAACTCGCTTCCCTGCACACCTCTATTCACCGACCACCATCCAAATTCAACTTCGAAACATCTGCCTTAGCGGAATCCTCCCACCTCCGTCTCGGCCTGCCCCTAGGATGTTTCCCCTTTGGCACCGCGTTTATTAATCTTTTCGGAATTCTTACACTACTAAGTTTCGCAATTTTATTCAACTCGATGCTATCACGTCAATTATATTAATTTTTTTCCTTACTTATTTTTTTTCTCTAAGAATATCATACCATTTGTTTTTTGTTTTTTTTTTTTAATTTTTCTCAGAATGTTAATAACATTATTTGCCAATTTTTTTATTTTTGAAAATATTAGACGCACCCATCCCTCAGAGAAGACCGAAAGCGGGTTAGGTCTGTGAATTAATATTTCCTGCAATTAGGCCGAGTAATGCCATTGTTTTTGATAGTTTCTATTCTTTTGAACGGTGACAGTTGCTTTTCCTGTGAATATTTAGCACGGTTTTAGTAATTCGAAAAAAGAATACCTATTTACTAATATTATTATAAATATTCCATTTACTTTATAAGTTCCTATTTATCATACAAATGTTGGTGACTTCTATAGTAGTAACATTATACGTAATGATTGAGTCAGCATAATGCTAATAAAAGTAATTAAAAAATCGGTTATAAATCTTTTTTAACCTTAGTATGCTTAGAGAGCACTTAGTGTATGGAAACCCAATTTTGTTATTTTAATGCGTTACATTTACTTCTGAAGGATTACTTAATACTTACACTACTGTCCACTAATTAAGAATATGACGAAGTTACCTAAGGCCCCGCGAGCACCTGCCCCGCCAGTCGGTTTGGAATTATAAACTTGACTGTTAGAGACGCCTTGCCTAACTGCCATATAATCACCCCCTAAGTGATGTTGTAGCTGGCTAAGAACACATTAGAGCAACTTGAAGACTATTTAATTACACCTTGTAAGGTTACCTCTTAGTGGCGAAACTGATCTTTTTTGACAGTTCCTAATGCCCCTCTTCGTAATACCTTATTACCTTTATATTTTGCCATATAAGAATAAAATGCAGAAACAAAAACAAGAAAACAAAACAAATTTTTGACGAAAAAAATAATCTACTTTAGTTATTGTAACTCTAATATGGGTTTAAAAAACTTTTATTTACGAAATATTATAATTGTCAGGAAAACAATAAAAACTCAAAACAACAACAAAGTTACAAAAATAAACTTTTAGGGACAATACTGTGACCCTAAGGTAATCATCTACTTCAATGTAACGAGTAACACTAAGCTCCTAGTCCATTTCTTCTTATATTTAGTCCGAAATCGAACATTCCAGAAGGGCGTAGAAAATTCTCGTTAGATCCAGAACATGTACTAATACATTTATATAACTGTTCCAACAGAAAGTTTATAACTCTTTTCAATGTAACAAACAAACTCATATAATTTTGTTTCATGTTACAATATAAAAATTCAGCCTTTATATTTTCATGTCCACAAAACTCAACAGTAGTCGGTGGACCAACTTTAAGATTTGTTCCACGAAATATTTTAATAGGTTTTATTCTGTTTCCTGCAGAATCTGAAGATTCCATACGTTTTGCATTGAAGTCCCATAACGGCTTGTTAAATAACTTTATTTTTTTCCCTTTTTTTTTTTTTTTTAGGGTTGTGTGGCGAATAATGTTTCTCTCTTCTATTGTACAATGTTTACTCATTTATTTTGAAATATGTCAAATAGATAAAATTTTACGATCCCTGATTTTCTGATAGAGAGAGTTCTCCGTGAGAGGCCTATGGTTTGGATATAGCGAAATATTTTCGATGAGGATCTTTTTTAGAATAGAAGACCCAGATGTCGAGGGACGATTATTACGATTTTGGCCGAAAATATTCTATGGATTTTCTGTGAACAATTTACCGTCATCTGTATGGAAATTTTTAAATGAAGGGGAGAAATGTACTAAATTATAATACCAAAGATAAACATGCGATGCATTCTATTAATAATTTAAAAAAATACATAGAAAATATTTTAAAAATTAGCTTATGTTGTTATTAATTAAAAGTATTTTTGATTGTAGCGACCGAACTTATTTGGTTCGGCAGCACTATAAATATAAAGAATTTCTCTCTCTGAATACACACGGGCGGTTTCGATCTCGTCCAGCCGTGCTCATGAGGAAAATGTGATACTGTGAACAGTTAATTTATATGCTTTATATCTTTTTTATGATTATTTAATCAAGAGTTGGAATTGCTTTGATTTAATCTTAGAAGTTGTAACATTATCTGTTTTTGAGAAAGTGCTGCTAAGTTATAAGCGCAGAAATGCAAATTAAGGTATTAAATTAAATGCGTTTTCTCGGTAAATCGATGGCTGCTGGGATCATTTCCCTTACTTAACTAATAAATAATATCGGATTAAGCCAGCCTAGTTTAGCTAGCAATGAAAGTAGTAACCCCCAATTATTAATAACTTCGGAATACCGTTCTTCATTAGCATTTCCGAAAAGAAATCCTGTACCTTTAAGCCTCTTGTTATATTTAAATTATTCTGCTCCCATAATGATCCATTGTTATTTCATAATATTTAGTGGACTTTGGAAGATATTGCAACTATGATAAGGTATAAACATTATTCCAAAATGAAACATGTAATGACAGGAGTTGAGCAAGTTTCCTACTTAAAGTTTTCACAAATATCTCGCAAGTTAAACGTCCGTTCTTTTCTGGTCAAAGAGTCCCGGAATAGCAAGGAACAGTTACAGTCAAGTATTATAACGTGATCAAATGTTTTGGAATGATCTAGGCCTTTCAGGGTGGGCCCATTTCAGGCTAAATATAAGAAGGTATAGACTCTTAACTCTACAGTATAAAAAAATACAATATTTTTTAGTGCAGTGTGTGCTTTATACCTATGGTTCAATCACATGTGTATTAGTAAATTTAAATATTTGAAAATTCTTGAAAATGTGCCAAAAACACTTTCGGCCGTAATACCTATGAAGCCAAAAAACAATTCAATTCATTTCGTTTTCAATTCACCTGTGGCACTTACAAAGTGTCATTGCCGAGTATCTTATGTCAGTCCTATTTGCAAATCGAGCTAAACAACGCCAAAACCTTGGTATTCTAGTTTTCTCTAATATCCCATAATACCGCCTCCTCTTCTCTACCGTTCAATAACTATACATCCAATTGATACCAACCATTATCTCACACACAATTATTGAGTTAGTACTTTTCTCCTTGGCAGGGCAATCTAGATGATGAAGGAAAGTAATAATGCATTATAATTATCCGTTTCTTAAAATAAATGCTGTGTCGAACTAATTGGCGGTTTTTCTTTTCTCTCTTAACCCATATTTGGTGTTTTTTGGTCCGAAAATGTAGAATCGTTACCAAGTTCTCTCGCATAATTAAGGTATGTATCTAACTGTCGACAATCCAGATGCAGTTGCACGTCTTTTCTCAGATTGCTTGGGATGTGAGCAGCGTGGCACGGAGGATAAATCCCGGCTCATATTTCCTTCTTGGACCCGATCCGATCCGCTTGGTTACTTGTTATGTCGGGCCATACTGCGGCGCAGAAGAAGCGGGTAGGTGCTGTCCACTTAAGAGAAGTGATGATATCGATTAATCGAATGCTTGCTCCTTGTCGATGGCACACTAATTGCCGGATGAGGTGCGAAGGATCGATATTGCTCTCCTCGGCCGCCCTCGTAAATCCAGCCGAGTTTGGTCCTCGGCCCCGAACCTTACCATAAAGGTGAGTACCCTATACGCGGGGGAATGTTTTGGGAGCCTGGGAACCGACTCTCCGATCCTACCTTTTCCTTTTTTTTTTTTTTACAGAAGACGACTAGTTTTCAATCTGTCTTCCGTTGTTCCCGTTTCTTTTTACCTCTCTTCGCCTTTTTGGGAATGAATAAGGATTTGCTCCCTGTTTATTTAACATATACATTTAATATAAGGAAATTACAAAAAAAAATATAAGAATTGATAATGATCATAATTATAAACTTACTCCTTAAAAGATTTAATAAAATATATATCACACACACACACACACACACACATATATATATATATATATATATATATATATATATATATATATATATATATGTATATTATAGCATTTTATATCACAGGTCTTTGGGCATTAGTCATAATTAGGTGAAGTTTAAAGAACGATAGAACGATATAACAAACTTTAGAAAAATTGTTATTAATTCTGTGCAAGTATTTCTTCATATTTCAATCAATATATTATGTAAATAGTGACTATTCATTATATAGTAAAATACGAACAAGAAAGATTCATTTTCGTTCCATAAGTGTGCGGCAAAGCATCGGCCGGAGATTCCCAGGCTGTATTTCGTGCATGTATTAGTGTATAGTTAGTTGTGTTAATGTTAATGACCTTGATTTTGGAAGAATGCATTATTTCTTACAATAATAAATCTTTAAAAAAATTAAGACTCGAGCCTTTTTTTTTTTTCTTTTTTGCAAATACCAGTGATCTACAACATATAAATAAATAGGTTGAACCATACAGTTATTATTATTATACAGTTATTATTAGTATACAGTTATACACCCCAACTTTAACTTAAAGAAATAACTAAACAAATCCTAATTTTATTTCAAGATATACATGAATCTAATGTTTGAAGGGATCCTTAATTCATATATGAAGTAAGACTGTAACAAAGTAGCCATAGGGAAAATTTCACAATTATATCCACAAGGTGTCAATAACTAGTTTTTGCACTTTTAACAATAAATATTGCCGTATGGTAAAACTATGGAACTTTTGACCCAAAAAAACCTCTCGAGTCTTTATAAGGATAGATAAAGAGGAGCTATAGGAAGTTTCAATTTGATCCCATCATAAAAAGTTTTTTTTTAACTTCACCACAGAAATGTGGTGTCAATAGCTCTACGGTTTACCCTACCTAGTTTAGATTCTCAGTACATAAAGCTATATATACATATATATAAATCAGTACATAAATATATATATATATATATATATATATATATATATATATATATATATATATATGTATATATATAAAGCGAACACCATAGATAGATTCCATGAGAATTGACTCTAACAAAAGTATTGTAACGTTAAAAAAAATATGGCTTAGAATAGTTAGGCTAGATCTTTTGTTGGAATGAACTAACAGTTGGAACAAATTGTCATAGTACATGTTTGTGACTACGATGTTCAAGTACCATCTACGCTGGCCCAGAACATCGAGGCGGGTCTTCTTACGACTAAATAAAATGAGCGATGGACTCAAGTCATATGGTTATTTCTGTGTTACAAAGTGATATTTTTTGTAATCTGTTTAAGTGTCTGTGTTTCAATAATTTGTGTAACCTTGGTAATTATTATTTTCTTTGAACAACAACTATTACTACAAATGTATTATTTAATTTAAAAAATATTCATCTAAAATAGTCAGAATTCCGAAATTTCATTTTGCCAATGGCGGCCATTTCATTGTCGACAAATCGAGTATTTTTAGCTATTTTAGTGCTCTGCTTCAAATCAAATATCTGGTCTTTTATTCATCCTACTACATTTAAATAAAGACCATTGTCTTTAGGAAGATCTGAACTTCATTGAAGTTATGAACAACAAGTATGAACTTAAAACTAAGTATAACGGTTCATTTGCTGCTTCAAAGTTGTAATCGGTAATTTTACTAAAAAAATAACTGCATTCATACTTGTAAAAACCTTTATTGATTTTCAGATTTGTGTAAAGAGATCGGTCTTTATTTAAATGTTTTAAGATGATTAAAATAGGAGATATTTGATATAAAGTGGAACACTAAACTATCTAAATGGTCGACAATAAAATGGCCACCATTGGCAAAATCAAATTTAAAAACTTAATTTAAAACTAATTACATTTTCATTCTTCTAATGCATCGTACTTTCTACGGTAAAAAATATTTAAAAAGTTTAACCAACTACCTCTGGACCACTTAATGTGAATTGACCCCAAAATGTTTTTTCTTTTTTTTTTTTGCTTTAATATTATGTAATTATCTGTTCAATATTTGCTTAATTTATTTTAGTGTAATTTTAACTACAATGAATTATGAACTCCCTCCAGTAGAATTTTTTATGCAATAAATAATAGAGGAAAGGTAAAATATTTAATAAAACAGCATTGGCATGCATTTAACCATTTTAATTACGTAAATTATAGATGATTACTTTACACGACATAATGTTAATGTAAAATATATTCCTGGAAATATCGAAATAATGACCATTTTCAGGAACAATAAACAATAATTTGCACTCATATGAGAAAAGCGTGGGAGCACTTTTTTTTTTTTTTTTCATCGTTTTTATTATATAATCTCATAATTTACTCTTGTTTCCTTTCGAGATCTGCTTATCAGTTCATGAGATCTCTTTTTATCTTGCATGATTTCAAATAAGTAAGTGTAAAACTGCTCCATTATTTTTTAATAAGTTAAATTATTTTTATTTATTCAAAGTTATGTGAATATTGTCAAAATAAAGGTAAATGAAAAGTTTTTGTGTTTTAATTATTATTGGTATAAATTAAAAACAGCTTACAAATCACGTTGGGTATATTCCTTGTTGGACAGCTTATTATATAATGAATCTGATAATAAAATATTAAATTTATATTATTATTAAAAATATTAAATTTATATTATTATTAAAAATATTAAAATTTTAAACCATCCATTATGACATATGACATTCTTTCGATTTTCGACTTATGAAGTTCTTGAAAGGAGAGTGCTATGTATGGGTGGGGGTACCTTATAGATCTATCTAATTTCGTTCAACCTTGGGAATGTAAAGATATCATTTAATTATTTAATTTAAAATATAGACCTTTCGGAGTTCTGTCCCATCATTATGATAACCATTTCTTTTTTTAAACATCGTCAATCTCTCAAATTATTATTTAAAAATATCTTTGTAATATTATATAATGTCGATACATTTGCACATGAAAAGCTACCCTGAGTCCATCCCAAGGTAAATGATCGATACTTTTATCGATTTTTTTATGACCAGTGAAGGCCTTTTTATTCCAACACGACACGTAATCCTGTTCAACATGTTTTTGAAGTATAAGGTAGCTTATTAGCTAGTATACGCAGTACTAGTTGGCATAGCCTGTCACTGCAAAATAGTAGCTCGCACCATATATGTGACCTCATCAATCGAGTCACTGTCATCATGTCGGAGTTACAATGCTTGATTCCAATAGTCCCAATAAGTGTTATTAAAGCCTTGGTAATAACTTTTTGTAATTTTTTAAAAGGTTTGTCGGGTTTTAAATGGCGTTTACCGTTATCCGTTTTCGGTAAATCGTTTCAAGCATCTATTAAGATTTCAAGTATGAAATTTGACTAGGTGAACTATTGTAAATATCAATTATTGCCTTAGATTTAAGAAAATTGAATTAAATCGTTCGTTTTAAAAGTGGAAATTACTATTCAAAGAAGATTTCCCCTGGTGACTACTGAGATGAGGCATCCGATATTGAGCTGGCTCAATTAGAGAGAAACCGCTGGGAGGGTGAGCGGTAAATCTGGAGCTGTCAAGGCGTGGTCACTGCTTCTGTCCGCACAATTGGTTGTTTCTTCAGGGGCCATGAACCAATCAAATTGGCCGTTAGTCTTTCAGGGCCTTTATCATCCTTTTGGGGTTACGTCAGAACGGTTGCTCAATCAGTTGTTAAATTTGAATGTTCAAATCTTGAGCTTGGTTTGCAAATAGTTCACTTATTCCAGTGGCCGAATTTCTAAACGAGATAATGCCATTTTATCTTAAATTATATGAAGGTATTACTTTTCGTTTTTTAACGTACTTCGCATTTTCGGCTCTAAGGAGTTTTTCCTGGCCAGAAAACGGGATAGGAGGTTACTGTTAAAAATAAATTTTCTCGGCACCAGGATTCAAACTCGCAACCTACGTGGATGCCAACTCGTTAGCCCCCTCAGCCGCTCCGTCCTCAAGTCTATAACCAAGCAACGAAAGCCAGACAAGTCTAAACAGATCACTAATATAATCAAGGAAGGTTCAAAATTAAAGCTGAAAGTGGTCTCAAACAATTTCTTTTTATTGACTTTTATAAAGTCATATACCTTAAATTTTAGTTCACGTTTCGCTTTTTAAGAAAGCATTTTCAAAACTATCAACCAAAATTCATCAAGAAAACTCATACAATTTTAAAAACTAACAACATGTATTATAATGACATGTATTCAAATTTTAAAGAAATGGTACTTTGTATAAAAGAAATGAGTAAAAAAGTACACCAGAGTAATGAAAAACTATCCTGAAATATTAAGATGCTAATGCATTAATTTGACCATTTAGACCATTTTGTTAAAATAGAGAGAGTATCAGGGCATTATTGAAGTAGGCCAAAACGACGGATCATGTTTTTCTTATCTTTCTATTAATTTATTCATTTTTTTTTTCAATCTTCCTTATTTCCGTTTTTCTACCAGCTTAAGTTATTTCTTTGTGAATGGATCCCAAGTTCACGAATACTAAATGCCCCGTGAGTATTGCAGAATAAACATCGGATGCATGAGGTCAACTTTACTAGTTGTAGCATGGTTTATATAATCGATACCTATAAAATGAATTTGTTCTTTGGTGTAAAATACAATTCCCATTAGTTATTTTTCGCATGGGGATTAAAAAAAAAATGGTTAAAGAAAATTTTGAAAAACTAAAAAATGTGCTAATTATAAATTATATGAGTTCAAAACGCAATAGCTCAACTTCCTAGGATGAAGCACATAAAGAAATAGCGATTTCTTAATGATCGATAATAAGTTAACTTTGAGCCTATTGGAGGAAACATCCACTCTAGGTCTAGTCTTCTCTACCTCTCACAAAAAAAAAAAAAAAAAGAAATCGAAAAAATGGAATAGCTTAGTGCATTTAACATACACTAAAATATAACTACATGACCATAAAGTAAAATGCTAACTACATGGCCAAAGCAATGGTATTAGGAAAGCTAAAGATTTGGTCTATTTAGGCAACTTAAATAGGAAAAAAAATCGTAAGATAGACAAACTATTATTATGAATGTTATCTTGAGATAAAACATGGATGGTATTGCTACGTGATCTCCACCAATCCACGTATTCTGATAGAAATGATTGGTTAAAGCCGGATGATGTATATATTCCGATGGAAGGGAGATCATAGGTAATGTCCAAGGTCCCATGGAAACAATATAATTCTTTAACTCTTTATAAGTTCACTATCACTACAAGCGTTAATTTACAATTCTTTACATATTCATTACTTTATTTATATTCTTTGCCATTCTTTACATCTCCTACCATAAAATGAAAAGAATAAATAATTTTCTCGTTATGGCATACCCTTGAAAATGATATTGCAGATGGCTGTTGACAGTTTTCAGCCCATGTCCAAACATGGACGCCGGCGTTGTTAAACACAATGATTATATCGGTTACCTGGAGGAAAGAGAGGAATTTCACGCTACATAACATATTTATTAGGAACTTAATAATAATATTAATTAATAAAAATAGACACAAAAGTGGTTCCTCACCAGTTCTTTCGGGGATATAATGTATCTAGCGTAGATAGGTAGAGTTGCCATTTGATTTCATCTAGTTAAATTATCAGATTTTGCATAAATAAAGATGAAGAAACTCGAAATGTTACTCAAAATCATTAAAAACTCTCTCTTTCTCTTAACTGAATGCTCTTAGGCAATCTGATCAAGACGTTAAATAGACAGGGAAGATGTAGAGCACAGCTTTATAAATTCTGAAGCAGGCCCGGGGCCCTTACGAAATGGACCAGGGGCAGGGGGAGGATGTCCTCGGGCTCTTCAGCCGAAACTTTTAGATTGAACTGTCAGAAGTATTTATTAAAGTATGAGAACTAGAATGGCCTGCTATGTCTCCAAGCAATTGCTGTTTGTTAGGGACTTCGTCGCTTCCGTAATTGGTCGGATTCTTCTTGATGTACAGGTCCTTAAATGACTTTCAAATACGTTAACTTCATTAAAATTTTAATGGCATTTATTCTTTTCAATGAGTTTCTTTTGTCTCATCCACTCTCGTCCCAAGATGCAGAGTGCAAAATGTTACATAAAGAAAGCCCGTGAGAAAAATCATTTTCCAACGCCTGTAACTCCAAGAAATCGACTTAAAATTAAAAAAGCTACCAATAATAGTTTTGAGGCATCAAACTTGACATAAAATAAGCTCCTTAATTAAAAATTTAGCCTAATGCTGCTTAGAGGTACAAATAAAGACATGTGGTATTTGTAGTGCTTACTTCCTGCCAAGGCCTTTTTCCATCTCTCCATATTTAATATCAGCTTGGTTGAGAACTTAACTACCTAAATAATAAGTTTTATGAATTATTTTACCATATACCTTATCCTTACAAAAATAAAAAAGTCCGCAGGAAGAACACTCAACTAATACTGACAGTTTTTATTTCCATCTATACGCAGGAGTAAGCTAATTTTATAACTAAGGAGCTAGTTTTACACGAAATTGATTTCCTAAAACTTTTTTTCTAGCATTATTCGGTTGGAGCGGCAGTTTTCAAGTTAAAGTTGTTGAAACATGAATGCCACAAAAAATAGTAAAAAGTTTCGATCTTTGATGCTAGAAAATGTTAGGCTCAACAGTCCTCAAATTCCAATATTTATTTCTGTTTCGAATTGTATGCCCTTTAGTGATAAAGAAAAATCAATATTGTGTGATCCTTATTTCCGAGCTATACGCCACAATCCCATGATTTTTTTTTTAATATTTCGCGGATTTTGGGGCACCAGTGCTACCGATACTTTCCCTGAAACAATAAGAGATAGTTTACAAATTTATGAGCCTGACATGCACAGATGCATTTATTTTAGTTCATTTTAAAAAGGATACAACTTTCTGTACGTTAATTTATTCTCGAGTTATTAGAAATAAGTAAAACAAAAAAAAATTTAGGGGCCTCAGTTCATAAAGGTAGCGTGATTTGACTGCCTCTCGGTTTACTAGTGATAGTTATAATTCTGGGGTCACTTGTGGTATAGTGATTAGCATAGAAACCTACAATATCGAAGGTCGCGAGTTCGTGTCCCGAGGTGGCCCTTTGATGGGAGTAAAAAATCCTCGTCTATGCCGTCCCTCGGTTTGGACGTAAAATGGACCTATCCTAATTATTATACCTAGATAGGCAAAATTTAAGACTCCCACTGCATCGACCAATTAGACTTAGTGGCATAAAGCGCCGTTATAACAAACAACAACAGGTCCATCAGTTATAATTATCCGATCAAGATTTTTCCTCTTTTGGAAAAGCCCATATTCGATACCATTCTTTATTCTCCCGATTACATTGAAAATCATAAATGGTATTTGAGAACCTTTTTGTATTCGTAATAATAAATTACTAGGGTGGCGGGATGGCGAATGGCGAACAGATAGCAAGTTCAAAACCTGGAGCCAGGGGACATGTAATAGTACTCGGCATTAATCCCCCACCCTCTCCCCTGGCCCGGGAAACCCCATATAGGAAGGGGAGGAACAAGGAACTAGGTAGGGGAGGAACAAAAAAGATGTAAATTAAAATTTAATCAAGGAATTAATAAATTTAATTAAACCAGGAAAGTCCATTCGATAATTATGTAAGGCCCACATTGGCCATCTGTGGCACGCAGGGGACGCAGAGCAGAAAAGGATAAACAGCCACAGATCAGGGCAGGGCAGCCCGAAAAAAACTGCGTCGCACAGTTTTCCGCGGACATTGGACCGTACATTTCCTTTCTAGTTAAGGTTTCACGAAAACTGCTCTGCTCTGCGTCGCGAGTGTCTCAATGTGCTCTCGGCCTAAGCACCAATCCTTAGAAAAAGAAAAAAAAATTCAACTATTTAAAACAAAATTCAACTATGTGATATGTGAGATAGTATTATTTTCCTACCGTAATCTTTATATATATAAGAGGCTTTGTCCTGACTGACAGAATCAACGCAGAGCAAAAACTACTAATGATAGAAACTTGAAGTTCGGAATTTAGATTTCAAACGCGATGTAGGTAACCACTAAGAAATGACTTTCAAAAATGTAACCCCTAAGGGGTTTTAAATAGCGAAATTGTCGTTTAACTCTAACGGCCACCTATGTTTGCACTTCGAGAAAAAATATCTAATTTGGACTCGTTTAAAAGATCTTGATACGACGAGTTTAACTCGTCGTTAGTTAACTAAGTTCCTATGGGGGGTCGAAAACCATGTTTTGAAGCCGAAAAATGAAGCGTTCACGACGAGTAAGCAATTTTTTGTTTCGGCGGTTTTAGTGAACTCTCTCCATTGCGCGTCTCCCTCTCTTCTACCGAAGCTCCTCTTCTACCCTCCACCTCCCGGAAGCTCCGATTCTACTAAATCTCCTTAACATCAGTTAACATATCATATAAAATCAATAACAAGATAATGATCACAGAATTGATTTTAATGTCTCGCGGACAAAGCCGCGACGGGGAATGATAGTAGGTTTGTACTACATCAATTCAATATAATAAAGGACGAATTTCAACATTAAAGATTTCCATGGAAGAGGTGTATGATTAGTAGAGATTAAGAAAGCTCTGAAATTATACTTCTCTCGAACTAAAAGCTGAAAACATCTCAAAACTCAACAAAAATGCACGTAAAATTGTCTACAGGATTGGCTGTAAAATCTTCCTGATATAGATAGACATGTAATGGATACCATTTGACAGAATTTGCCATGTTCCTTTTATGAGATTAAATATTTAGAGAATATTTGTAGAAGATAAGTATTCATAGAAGTCAAGTTTCATAGAAAGTTGGACACATAATAACAATAATTTATTTTTCCGGGACATGTCCCTTAAGACCAAAATTAAAAAATATACAAAGCTATCCTTAGAGTGAAGCTTAAATGAGCAATCTACATTATCTTAGAATTATCTTAAATCAAAAAAATTATTATCGAGGCCAGTTTGGTACGTTCTTGACGTACTTTTCTTTGTCTCGATGTCCAGGTCGATATCTTAATTTTGTTTTCTTCTATTTCGATTTATTGGTTCTTACTTTATTGTCTTATCGATATCCCTAATTTTTACATCATCTGCTATTAAAGTAACTGTCCATACAGATTACTATCGTACCAATTGTTTTTTCACTTTATTTTAAAGAGTAGGACGTCCTCCAAAGATCGGGCGATATGAGTACGATTGGCATGTGTTAAGGAGACACATTTCCCACATAGCAGTTGGATCAGAACTGCCGCAATAAAGCACAATTAGTGCACCAACACCTGCAGCTAACTTAACATATCTTGTCCCCAGCGAATACCTTTAGGTCGGAACGAATGGATTCAAAAGAAGAGGAGGTAAGAGTAATTAAACTTCATTATCTTAAATTAATTCGTAAGAAAGGGGTTGCCCGTTAAAAAAAAAAAAACAAGAAAAAAAAACTTAAAATATTTCCTATCGAGCGTCCTCTCATTCTTCAAATTAATAACAATTACGGAATAGGAATAATCTAAACTATTGGTATTTCAAGATTGTGATTTTAACAACCATTTGAGAATATCTGTTCAGAAATATTATCTTTAATGGGGATGCCATTAATGCCAAGATGACTTTTGAATTACTGATAAGTGCAAAATCTTACAATGATAGAATTCAGGTGAAATGTAATTCTAATAATTTGTAACACTTAGAGTGTGTTTGAGTTTGGGTTATCGTCAAGGTGCCTTATTTCAATGAGATGATTTTAATTGATATTGCTTTCATTGCTATTTAAATCAGTATTATTTTAATATGCTTATATTAACCTGCCACATTTTTAGTTTCAACACATTTGCGAATTTCCGTAAGTACAGTAATTTTTATTTTTAATTTTAGAATCCACCTTTGGACTATTGTCGTTGCTATGTATCACCCGGAATCGTTCAAGAAGTTTAGAGTGACTGACATACGGACCTTGGTGGCTTGAGCGCTGCAAAGGTGATTCAGAGACCTGGGTTTGAATCACGACCATAGCCAATGTTCAGTTTTCAGATAAAATTATTAAAAAAGTATATTTAAACAATGACATTCAAAAATATAATAAATAACTACTTATTTATTTTTAACCGTTTATTTATTTATACTAATGTGGTTATATAAGCCAGGTTGTGAGAGTATTTCGTGGTTCCTTGTCATTTATTTGATAAACATAAAAAAATGTCAACTTCGTCGCTTCTGTTGGCAATTGTTTTTCCCGAAATTATGAAAACATTAACTTATTACCATGAAAATTAAAAATAAAATAACTAATTATGACATTCGTGTGTTTCTTGTGGCGATCCGAGAAAATTTTTCGGTTGGTGGGCGTTTGTGTTGGTTGTTTTTAAAATTCAAATACGTGGAGTAAAAAACAGTTATTTATTTACAAGTATAAAAACTATGTCAACTTCTTATACATGAATATTACTATAATAAAAAAATAGTAGAATTAGATGTGCGATTCAATATTCTACTAATAAATCTTTTCGAAATTATGGGGGGTCTATCCTCTTTATCCCTCCCTTTTTATAATGTACATATACTTACCAGTAACAAAGTAGAGTTTTAAAAAATCAAATTTTGCATTAAGAAATCTCCTCAATTATAAAATTAGTTTACTCCTGCGTATACTTTCATAAGCATAAAATGTTTCATAAAATAATCCATTTAACTAAAGATTTAGGCAGGTAGGTTCTCAGCCAAGTTGATCTTAAATTTGGAAACCTCTAAGCAGAATTAGGTTGATTATATAATTAAGGAGCTTATTTGATGCCTCAAAACCATTATTGGTACCTAGCTTTATCGACTTCTTCGAGTTAAAGATTATTTTTATCACGGGCTCTCTGTAAATAACATTTTGGACTCCGCATCTTTGGACCAGAGGGGATGAGACAACAGAAACTCAATGAAACGAATAAATGCCATTAAAATTTTAATGACGTTAACGTATTTGGAAATCATTTGAGGACATGTTCATCATGATGGATCGGATCAATTACTGAAGCGAAGAAGTCGCTGACACACAGATATTGCTTGGAGACATGGCAGGCCAATCTAGTTCTCATACATTAATAAATACTTCTGACAGTTCAAATCAATGACCCAGCGAAATATCGGAAGCTCGATAATGAAATTATAGGTTATTGTCTAGTCCATTCTATTGAAATAATAAATAGGTACTAAAAACGGAAAGGTAAGTGGGTATAAATTGGAAGCTTCGAATTTTCATCAATATACAAACGAAATTACTGCAGCTTCCAAAGCCGCTTTCACAACTTTTATTTTTATTTTTTAATTTTTAAAATTACAAGAAAGTGAGGCCGAACACCTACGCTACAGTTTTACATAATATATAATTCACAAGTAGGCTAGAAGTAAAAGTCCTCAGAGGCAGTGTTATGGCCAGTATGAAGATTTCATGTTAGGAGCGTTTTTAAGATTATTGCAGATAGTATCATAGCGTTTAAGGGATGTATTTGTATGCGGTGGTGGTACACAAGAGTCACTGAACCGTGCATAGCCGTGTAACGTTCTCCCTTGATCAACACCTACCTTTCCAGATAAGGACATCTCGTAGCCTGTATTAGGTCCGTCATAAAGAATGAAATAACTTTCTTTGCATCATATTCTACAGCTAAGTATGAAAAAAGGAAATTGTATAGATGGTAACCGGCCTTAGCTTGTCACAAATTTTCTTTTTAATTTAAAGAAAAGTCATCTAAAATGTTTTTTAAACCGACTAAAGGACACTAATCGATCTGAGTTCTATTCAGTTTGACATGATGTTTATTTATTATGATATTTGACAGTAAAAGTAATGAATAAGATAATTTATATGCAGCTCATGAATTATGTCACATACACGCAATTTTTTTATCTTAACAGGGCGAAACAGGTACAAATTTATTGCAATATTATCCTTTCCAGTTTTCTGGATTTTATAGAAAACGTAGCGGTAGGAAATGCTATTAATTTTAAAATCCGACATAGAGACTTGTCTTTTTAATCGAATCAATTTTCAATGTATTGAATGTTTTATATAACATATATTTACATGTAACTTGCAATTGGTAGAAATAGGATTCGTTTAGTTTATGCATAAATTATTATAAAAATTATAGGGCTGATTTTGTGTTCTACTTCAGGAATTAGAATGTTTTACTTTCACTTACACATAGATGAAATATATATTAAGGAAAGCATTGCGATCGTAAACAATTTTGAATTCCGGTTTTTAACGGAAATACACGTTTTGGGGTCCTCAGTGTGTGTGTTAATGGACAGACTACATCCCAATAATAAACCATGAGAATCTGAAATTTGGTATTGGAGATAGATGTAGGTATATGATGTGAGAGCTAAAATTTCATAAAAATTGGGAGAAAGGAGGGGGCACTATATTTCATAAATCTTATCATTTTTGAGATTTTCTTAAAAACGGCTCTTTAAAAACGATTTTGATTAAACTCATCATGTTTCATGTTAATCAAGTATTATTTAATATCAGGTAGATGTCATCGTCATTGAAATGTTCTGATGGGGCTTAAATGGCGAGGAAAATGTTCTTCCTATAGAGTGATTTTGCTCATATTATGAAATTGACTACCTCTAATAATGCCCAGTAATAAGAAATGGCTAAATATGAAATATGAAAGAATTCGTTAATAGGAGAAATAAAGAAAAGTGTTTCCTCAAGATGAAAATTTCAGTTAATGAATGCAGCAATATGTATAATATATCGTTGGAAAGTCGTATAATGTATTCATGCCTGAAAAATACAGTTTATTTATAAAAAATAGTAGGCTTGTTCCAACAAACACTAGGAAAACGTTGACACGTCTTTCGCAGGCGCAATACTCCTTCACTAACAGCCCATTGGTAACAAGTAAGCCCTAAAGCGCATGCAGAAGAGTTCTCTACGCGTTTTAATTGCTTTTAGAAACATACGGAATAATTAACGGAAAACATTTTCTTTCCATGGTAACTAAATCATGCTTTCATATCAGCTAAATAGGGAAATAAGATTAGACGATATGTTCACCATATTATATATATATATATATATATATATATATATATATATATATATATATACATAATATGGTGAACATAGCGTCTAATCTTATTTCCCTATTTAGCTGATATGAAAGCATGATTTAGTTAACGGAAAACATTTTCTTTCCATGGTAACTAAATCATGCTTTCATATCAGCTAAATAGGGAAATAAGATTAGACGCTATGTTCACCATATTATATATATATATATATATATATATATATATATATATATATATATATATTATCTTATGTTCACCATTGTCAAAGATAAAAATAAAAACTATTTTATTTGTTCTTGATCGAGTGAATACGTAGAAATCTCGCAATGATAAAAATATTTAATGCTTTATTTTTAAACGTAATCCTTAATAATTATATTTAAGTTTAAAACGTTATCTTCATAATAGTTGTTTGAATGAAATTTAAGGTGGTTTTTGCTGGATCATGGATAATCATCGTGATTAAATGTGAAAACTCTAAAACTAAGTTCCAATTCTCTACGAACCGAAAATACCGCTCCCATCGATTGCAATTCACGATGCAATTATTTGCAAAATTCTGGACTATTTATGTAATTAGGATTATTCCGCTTATATATCTTATGGAGATTACAAATAAAAAATGAGTAAATAAATGTTGTTAAAGCTATTTTCCCTGAATTTTCTAAATTACGTTTGCACAATTATCAAACCACGTCGGTTTCTACTCGAATTAGTTTCGTAAGTGAAAGTTGTGTGTTGCGCACATCACACCAGATATTTTTTTAAGGTTTTTTATTTTATATTCGTATTAAGTATGAATGTAACGGATAAATCAAGCTCTTGTAATTTTTTTATTTGGCGGATTTCCATAATAAGTTTTTCACTAAACAAAATTATAAAAATAATATTTGTATTATTTTATTTATATCTAAAACCTGTTGGGTCTTAATCGTGCGTGGGAACTTGAATTTTAAGCTGATTAAAAGTTGTCGCATCAATATATTTTATAAGATGATGATAGTAATGTGGTTTCTGCATTAATTTAAGTTAAGTAATATTAATAAATTATATGGATGTATCTTTTTTTTTTTTTATAATAAACTTCTGAATTACTAACAATAGCTTTTACATAGTTTCCTCCATCTTATCAACATACGTTTTATATATTTATATGCGAACTAGAATAAATTTGCATAAATAATGGAAGTGACAAATAAAGATAATATTTTCATATAAACACGTATATTTTGTCTTGTTGATATTATTTGAAAAGTATAATGTAATCTTTTTTTTTTTCCTAATTTGTGAGCAACGTATGTAAAGCTTTTTAAATCAGTAGACATTTATTATATAATTGAATATTATTTATTTTTTGATAGAACCAGGGTATTTAAATAACGGATTATATACCGGAAATCCCCTACTGTATATTCCAGATAAATCAGTAAAAAATTTCTCTGCGGTAGGGTTTTAATGATCCTACCACATCATGTAAATCTCTTATTTTTTTTTCATACTTTTTAGTACAGGAAAAATAAACCAAAATTGGATATTTACCGACGAAACTTTGTATCACCATAAAATTTAACTTTTCAGAAGTAGTAAGAAAAAAGATCTGCAGAGCCCGCGCTAAGTTGGGTGGGGACAACCCTCCTTTTTTGTTTGGGGGAAGGGTGGAGTCCAATTTTAGTTTAGTGAAATTGAGTCGAGTGATATATCTTTTCAAATAACTTCGACGTTTCTGAATCCAATGAGGCCTCTTCCATGACGATACGGCCAATAGTTTAAAAGTCATTACCGATTATTCTTGAAAAATTGAATTTTGCAGCTTTATGATGATATAAAAATATCTAACAATATTATTATAGAAGTTCATATTTGCTAAGTTATAGGAGAAGATTAATTTCTCACCTTAAAGAATAAGTAAATGAGAAATATGTTCCTGAACACAGGAAATATTTATGAAAAAATTACAATATTTTCAAATCACAAAACTACAAACATGAATCAAAATAAAAAAATTAACGATTCTGATCATGTAATAAATTTAAGGCACCTGACTGATAAAAAATATAAAACTCCAAATGTATGAATACCTAATATTAACGAGTTAAATGAGGGGGGGGGGGGTTGCTCCGCTTGAATTTGGACGAGAATGGATCGATAGAATCTGCAATACTCCAGAACGAATACTTAATGAAAATGCCGAATGGACATGCTAATTAGGTATGATGCTAACTCATTAGCTCCCCTAGAGTATTTTTTACAATAGGCACACATTTCATTTTACCAGTAACATGTGATATAATGTTTGTTTGTTTGTTTAACGTCACTTTATGCCACTAAGGCTAATCGGACGATGCAACAGTGGGAGTCCTAAATTTTGCCTATCCAGGTATAATTAGGGTAGGGATCTTAAACGAGTACCTGACATCGTACAGACTCGGGACCTCCATTTTACGTCCTATCCGAGGGACGGCATGGCTAAGGATTTTATATCCCATTAAAAAATCCTAGGGCCACCGCTGGACGCGAACCTGCGACCTTTAGTATTGTAGGTTGCCATGCTAGCCACTACACCACAGGTGACCCTTGATGTAATGTTTAAATCACTGCTACCAGATTACAAATCATATGTTTGTGAAGTTTTCTTTATATGATTGGTTTCATAGTTCAATTAGTCTAAATATCAATACTTCCAGGGTCAACTATAATCTCTGAATGCTGGAAGTCTTCTAAAGAGCTGAAGAATAAACTGGGAATGCACTACTAACATTACAATGTAAATCACGGTAAATGTTTCGTAGATCCATCAGCTGGGGCTCATACCCAGAGACTTGAGTCTCTATGGGCTAATATAAAAAGAAGAAATAAAATAGAAAGTGGAACAAGAAGATCAATGTTAGATTCATATTTATGTGAATTTGTTTTGAGAAGGAGATATCAAAAGAAAGATCTCTTAGAACAAATTTTAAAATTCATGTTAAATTATTAGAAGTTTGTATTCCTTTTTCTAATAAACAGTATGATTTACCCTAATTTTTATAGAAATAAATCATATGTTTCTTACAGGTACCTACAATCACAACTGTTACTAAATATATCTCTGTTACTGGTGAAATGTAATGGCGCCTATTGTAAAAAAGACCCCTCCCCTATTATTCAATATTATAAATAATACACCAATTTTGTATGAAGTTAAAGCCTTGTATTAATAAGGTCTGCGATTTAAACAACCGAGTTTTATGTTTAGGGCTTAGTAACTACCTAATTCCATTATTCGTTAAAAAATTAAAAAAAAATTGGAAAGCCAAAATATCTATCTATCAATGTCCAATATTCTCATCCTGTGTGATGGGGCTGTGGATTTCCCCAGGGGCCTTTTGGATACTTCCATATCCCGATTTCCATTTGCCTGCAATACCAGGGTGCAGAAGGAGTACAAAGATTGCTCTAAGCTCATTGGTGGGATGTTGTTATTAGAAAGAGACTAGGGTACAATAGTGGTCGGATTAGCGCGGTCACGAAGCGCAGAGCAAACAATTACTCGCTGGGAGTCCTCTTGATTTTAGGCTCACGCCCTTCGGCCTCGTCAGGGCAATTTACCCGCCCATTGTCGCTTCCCCATTCTGCTCTCTTCTCTAGCCGACTCTCACCACCGAGCACGACAACTTTCCACTTGTACAGACCGCTATTATCTCGATGTTTTTCAATTGTGCCAGAGGATGAAATAATCATAATTTTCTCTAATGGAAGGCACAGTTATTTTGTAACAGTTTTTTTTTTTTTTTTATATATTAATTGAGAGTAAACGTCACAGAGAAATCGCGACAAAAATAATATACAAAAAAAAAAAAAAAACAGCAAAATGTTAGATCCCTGCTAGAGGATTTATGCTTATAAGACCAAAAACCCAAACAAAGGAGGAAATAAAAGTAGAATTATTGAAAGCCATGAAGAAAGCTTCCGACAAGGATGTTTCAATTTTCATGAGACTGATGGGCGTATCATACAACCATCACCTAACACTCTTTGACTGAAATGAACATATTTTTACTTTCACTTACCTATATATGAAATATATAGTAAGGGAAAGTATGGCGATCATGAAAAATTTCGACTTCCGGCTTTCAACGGAATTACATGTTTTGGGTCTGTGTGTGTAAACGGACTAGCTCAAAACTATAAACCGTACGAAGCTGAAATTTGGTATTTGGTATACGTATATGCCCATGATGATGTAACAGCGAAAATTTCATCAAAATTGGTCAAACGTAGGGGGTACTTTATAACTGTTTACGTTTTTTCGATTTTCTCAAAAACGGCTCTAACGATTTTGATCAAACTTGGTATTTAATGTATCTATATACCCGCGAAATGACAGCAAAAATTTCATCAAAATTGATCAAATTGGGTGGGTACTTTATTTTATAACTTTGTTTCCCTTTTTTACGTTTTTCTCAAAAACAACTTTAATGATTTTGATCTATCTCGTCATGTTTAATGAGAATCAAGTATTCTTTTATATCAGGTAAGATTTATCATCATTTCGGAAAAGTAAGGTTTAAGATTCTATCCTCTAATTAAATGTCAGGACGGAAACCTAAGCGGCCTTCTTGTACAATTATCTCAATACGGTAAATCGTGAATACTAAAGTTGTCTGACGTATGTTACTTTTTTCCGTAACATGCATGGTAAAAGACCTGAAGAAATTGACTTTAAAAATTACCTAAGATAAAAAATCAAGTGCGATGCGCGCAACACACAACTTTCACTTACGAACTTAGATTAGAAATCGACGTGTTTCGAAAATATGTAAACGCCACACTTTTCCACAATTAAATGCTTATATTTGTATATCTTCATAAGTTATAATATATCTGTAATTCAAAACTTGAATGTTCTCAGTACTTTTCGATTCATTATTGCTTATTTACTTATTTAAGGGAACTAATTTAATCAACAGTCGAGTTTTTTTTTTTACTAGTTGGTTGTTTTTTACAGCGATTTGCTTTTTTTAAATATATAGTGAAGGTGAATCGATAGGAGGTGTATTTACGACTCGCAGTAAAGCTTGTCTCATGCCTTTCTGGAAATCGAGAACGAAGGAAGGAAATTATTGTTCCTCCAAAACCACTTTACATAGCCTACAGAAATTTATTATGAAACTAAAGTGTCTAAACGCAAATATAATTAATTAAAGATTAACTTATACCTTATTTTTTCAAACCTTAAATCCTTTAAATAATTTGAGCATCACGTATCTATTCTCTGAAGTAAAATAAACTTTTTGATTGTTAAATAAAAGTTGTTATTTTCATCAGTGGTAATACGGGATATGAAATTTAGGCTGTTACATCACGGGCCGTTTTAGAGAAAATAAAAAAAAACACCCGAAATTGAAACAAAATTTACTAAGTAAAGTTTCCCCTCCGTTTGTCCAATTTTGATAAACTTTTTGCTGTCGCATCGCGGACATAAACATACATCAAATACCCAGTTTGATCAAAATCGTTATAGCTGTTTTTGAGTAAATAAAAAAAACCTAAAAATGGTACAATATTTATTAAGTAAAGTACCCCCTCCGTTTGGTCGATTTCGATTAAATTTTCGTTGTCGCATCATACATACATACGCCAAATACCCAATTTCAGCTTCGTACGGTTTATAGTTTTTGAGCTAGTCTGTTCACACACACACATAGACCATTTCGGGGGACTTGGTTATTTGGACTCAGGGGACCTCAAAACGCGTATTTCCGTTGAAAGTCGAAATTTTTCACGATCGCAATACTTTCCCTTACTATTTCATATATAGGTAAGTGAAAGTAAAAATATAAATAAAAATAGGGAGGAAAGCAAAAAGATCATTTTAAAATGGAACCCAAGCCCCACAGTGTAAGGATTAACTAAAATTCTCTAAAGATTTCATCTGCCTTTTCTTAACTACAATTAAGAAAAGACAGATGAGACCCCTGGAGGGACAATATCAGTGTTCCATCCACACCCATCATCTCACTCATGCATGATACATTCGGTAACGTTCCTAAGAAGGCTGGGGCTTAAATGACGAAGAAAAATATTCTTCCTATAAAGTACCTGTGTTTAAATAGAGCAATTAACAGCCTCTCTTCATGCCTAGTAAAAACAAACGGGTACATATGAAAAATGAAAGAATACACATATAAGGAGAAATAAAGAAAAATGTATCCGCAAGATGAAAATTTCATTTTTCCGTTAATGAATGCAGAAATATATATGTATAATATTTGGTTGGAGATTCCCAGAAAGAATAATATTTATTATATGAAATCGTAAAATGTATACATGACCGACAATTTAGGCCTAAATAAATTATTCATATAAAATAAATAAATTATACATAAAAATAATAAGAATGCCCCAAAAAGCCCTTGCAACATGTTGGTAACTCGTTCACGCCTTCACTAACAGCCCATTGGTAACAAGTTAGGTGTAATGCGCATGCGAAAGAGTTCTATACCTACTCGTTTTTATTGTTTTTTGGAAATACCTAACTAAGGAAAACCTTTTATTTCCATGGTAACTAAATTAAGTATCCATGTCAACTAAATAGGGTAAATTAAAAGTAGGCGCCGCACATAGCTTCGATCAATGGACAAAAATCGAGAAATCAAGTTTTTATTTTTTTCTTGAATTTGCATTTAAAATGATTTTTTTTGTGTTTGGTTAATTATCTTATTAAAGATAAATTTTGATTAACTAACCGATAATGATTCTCTAATTTCCCTTAAATTTAAGGTAATTTGCCAAAACCCTTATTTGCATTTTTTTTTTTTGGATCTAACTTGGTCAAATATTATTTCCGACCCCGCATATGAGATATATTCGAAATCAGCTCAGTATTCCCTATAATATTCCATGATCAAATGATTTTTGTCCGAAAACTCCATATACTCGAAGCACTGTGCGCCATATCGTATTATGTTACGCATTGTCAAAAATAAAAATTTAAAACTATTTTTTTTTTTTGTTCTTGAGTGAGTGAATGCATAGAAAGCACGCAGTGTTAAAAATATTTAAAGCTTTCTTTTTATACATATGGTGCAATATAATGCTTAATAAGTATATTTAAGTTTAAAAAGTTATTTCCATAATTGATTTCTGAATGAATCATAAGGTGGTTTTTGCTGGAACAAGCATCTATAATCATTGCCAGTTTCTGGAAAGACTAAAATTCGAAACTTAAGTTCCGGTTCTCTTTGAACTGTAAATAAGGGGTATTTACAGTTCTTAGATTTCAACTCTCGATATATTTATTTACAAAAACGGTGAAAAAAATCGACTATTGATGTAATTAGGATTACATCATCCCTAACCATCCCTTAGATAAAGAAATAAAAGATATTGAATAAAAAATTATTGAAGACTTTCAAGCTTTTCAATAGTTAAATTTCCCAATATTTTATGGAGATGGCTAAATGGCTAATTAAAAAGTATGGAAGAATTAAAAATATGGAAATAGGTATACATGAAATATGAAAGAATACACATATTCAGAAAAACAAAGAAAAATATTCCCCCTAGATTAAAATTTCAATTTCCGCCAATGAGGGCAGTGTAATATATGTATAATATATCTTTAAAAAGCTGAGAGGTTTAGAAAGAATAATATTAAGTTTATATTCGAAGGTTTCATATGCAACTCATATGAACGAGATAAAAACATCTATTTACTATCATATTACATAAATAACTGAAATTATTTCTTTCCACGGTTGCTAAATTTCGTTTTCTTATCTACTGAATAGATACCTTTTAAATTACAAGGTAGTTTATTGTTTGTTTAACGTTCCTTTAAGCTACTAAGGCTAATCGGCCGATGCTAGTGGTAGTCCTAAATTTCGCTTATCCAGGTATAATTATGATAGTGATGTTTAACGAGTACCTGACCCACAAAATAGTGGATATCTTACATTACAAAAAAAAAATAAATGTATAATTGTTCTTTGGTTAGATGATTCGTAAAAAAATTTGTGTAGCTATTTAAAGCAGTTTTTATGGGGTAAGGAACAGATCGTATGAGTTATTCTTTAGTTTGGAATCTTTAGTCTTGGCAGATATGAATTCGAAATTTAGGCATCAACTTATTATATCATCCACCCCTGTTGTAAAAGATAAATCGACAAAGAACTAATCTCAACTAATAATAGTCAACTAATAATAGTTGACGTAAGGGTTTATTTTAAAAGTATTTTAAACGAACAATAATAAACTGAAACGTCCTGTTAGGTGAGAAGTATTGTGATAAATATAATACTCAGTACAAATCAAAATAAGTAAATAAATGTAGAATAGGTGTTTCCTGTGAAATCGCTAAATGGCGCTTACTTGAATAAAACTTGATGATTTCTACTCTAGATTTGTAAGAGAAAGTTGCGTTCAGCGCGCATCACACCAGATTTATTTTAAACAACAGTCCGCGTAACATTGTTGAATTTACAGCACGTTAAATCAAATAAATGGAAAAAAAAAAATCATATGTAAATAATGTTTGGATTTCTTGCGTTTCTTGTTTTTTATTTGGTTGTTTTATTAGCATTTTTCATAATCAAATCTATAATATATGTGGGAAACGAATATGAGGATGCATGACATAAATAATACCAGGAAGATTATTACCAATAACTCTACTGAACATTTACGACGTCTAGTTTGAAAAATGATAAACGGCCGGAGATAAATAAGTATAAATTATAAATGGTTTTAGCCATCTTGTCGACACCGAGAAATATCGCGTCTTTTTAGAGCACAGAAATGAAAAAAATCTCATGAATTCTAGCTCAATTAATAAATACTAATTAGTAAATATTTTGATGTAGAGCTCTAGTAATGATGCCAACATACCTCCCATTCTCAGGCCTATGGCTTCAATTTTTTTTCATTAAAGTAGAAATGGACAGGAATAAATAAATAGAAAAAAAAAAATGATGGCGAAAAGATAAAAAAGAACGAGAGACATTAGCAGTTGTAATGAGCTTCTTATTAATATGGTTCTCACATTAGGTTGTGATATCCATGAGGCTCATGCATAAATTTATATAACGGGTGGCTGGACATTGGGACCCTGGAAACTAGGTCTATCTTCCAGTCACTTTTTCTAAGTCGGTGACGTTATTAAGACCTTGTTCGCTCCTAACGTTTTTTTTAATCTCATTTGAACTTCTTTTTATTAGCGGTCAGTTGACAACTCCAGATATAGGCTCTTTGAAACTATTCATCTATGATGATATGTTAGATCCCTTTCAGGCGAAAGTATACTGATGACTCCTCATTAACAGGTATCCATTAAATAGCTCGTTGGTTTGGTGAAAAGTCAAACAATTAAATACAAATATCTTATTCTGTGCTAATTTAAAGAAGAAATCGTAAGCCTGAAATGTGGTTTAGTATAGTAAATAACAGTTTGTTTGTTTGGGTTTAATGCTGTTAAGTTGTTATGGTTATCAACCAAGGGCGCCCGCAGGTTTTAGTCTTGTGGGTAGGCTGGTATAATACTTATGACTCGGTTAGGGGCTGGAATTGTTCTATGTAAGGCTCAATTAATGTTTTAAATAAAACGTATTGATATTAGAAAATTAAAATATTTGTTTAAATAATACTTTTTTTTATGGTGGAACTAGAAGAGTTTAATTTTCAGATCAGAATTTTTCCAAGTGCTCAGGTTTTTATATGCTTGTAGTATATGATAACATTCTTCAGTGCAGTTTTAATAAAATCGTTCATACTTGAATAAATTTTAATGAAACGCCTTAAAACAAACTTTAAAATGTACATTCTTAATTATATAGAGCTCTTGTATAGGATTACACTATGAGGAAAAGAAAGAAAAAAAATAAGAAAAATGAAGTACGTTCTTAAGGGTAATTTTCTGATCAATGTATTTTTTATTGCAATTTGATCACTATTATTTATGTAATGACATCATTATTTTTAATCAAACCAATAAACACCTAAGGTCAATATAATATTTCATTTATAAATCAAGCATGATTTTAAATTAAAAATCAGATATAATAGGTAATTATTCTATGATGTTTCGAAAACAATAATCATAGATTTTAAACTCTATTATTTCCAGTGAAACTGATTTCTGAGATTTTTTATATGATGAGCGATATCTACATCATCCAATTTAATATCGTTTTTATATAATTTATTATTTAACACATTTTTTTTTTATTATTATTTTTTTTTAAGAGCGTGTTGATCACAAGCATTCAATATTTTGTCATCTTGAGCCCAAGGAATAAATTTCGATGTTTTCATTCTCAAAAGAATAGTTTGGTAGCCTGTAAAACAGGTTCTGAATCAAGTTAGATTACGTAATGATATTTAACCCCGGACATTCAAATATTTATTCAGAAGAGCAACATCGATGTATCTTCTTTTCTAGTCGAAATGTAATAGATTCAGGCTTGTGGATAAAGATTTATGTTTTATTAGCACCACTATAGATTAACAATTTTTTATTTCTTTTATTATGTTGACCCTTATTATGAGATACAGTGGCTCACAGTCAAAATGATGCAAACGAATATTTTTATTTCAAATGCTGTTTACTTCCTCTTTGATAAAATTTTAAAACCAATGCACATGAGGCCATAATGATTCATTGTCATACATTAAATTTATATGATCAAATCAACTCAACAGCAATTATAGAAAGAGGAGCAAAATTCTTCATTAAAACTCGTAGGAATTGAAGGTCACAGTGAAAAAGATGCAACGTTTACTTCCGTCTAGAAAAAAGTGAAAGTGACAAGTATTCTTCAATTATCGGGTAAATGAGTTTATTAACCTTTTAATTTCATTTCATTCTTTCAATGAAAACAAAACTAAACAATATGAATAGAAGTAATAAGTCTAGTTCGAGCTTTTGCTTAAAATGGGTGCGAAAACAACTATTCGTGAACGAGAAATAGTGATTAGCAATTTAAAAATGGACAAAACACAATGAAAAATCGCCTCTACTATCATTAGGAGTTATGCCATCGTTCAAAATATTATTGAAAGTTTTAAAAACGAAAATAGAATAATAAGAAAAGTGCAAAACATTTTTTTACTGGTAATGATGAACGTTGGATTTTGCGCCAAATAACAAATAATCCAAAACTAGGTGCTCCAAAGTTGACCAAATTAGTTAAAAACCATTTAAATTAAATGGTATGTGCTGAAACCATTCGAAGAGTCTTAAGAAAAAACCAATACAACGGTAGAGTTGCATGGCAAAAACCTTATATGACAAAAATAAAAAGCTTCGAATCAATTTTGCTAAGGATTGTTTAACAAAAGAAATGGACTTCCGGAAGTGTTCAGTATTCGAATGAGCCAAAATTTAATTTGTTTGGCTCTTATGGAAGAGGTTTCTTCTAGAGAAAATCAATTGAAGAGCGCCATAAAAAAAATCTTCGCCCATTCATCAAACCTGGAGGTGGTCATGTCATGGTTTGGGGGTGTATTGCTGCCTCAGGAGTAGGAAATCTTCATTTTATTGAGGGAACAATGGATACACATTTATATTTTCACATCCTGAAAGAAAAATTTTAAAGTAAATGCAACCGAGCTTGGAATAATAAATAATTTTGCTTTTTATAGTGATAACGATCCCAAGCATTCTTCTTATCTTGCAAAAGAATGGTGTTTATATAATTGCCCCAAACCTATAAAAACACCTCAACAATCACCAGAACTAAACGTCATAGAGAATTCATGGAGAAATTAGAAACAAAAGTGAGGAAACATGAGATATCAAATAGAGATCTCAAAAAGATGCTTCAAGAAGAATGGGACAAGATAAGCCCGTCTTAAACAGAAAAGCTTGTCCAATCCATACCCAATTGTTCGAAAGAGATAATAAAAAATAAAGGCTTACCTACAAAGTACTCAAATTCAAAATATTTTTGATTTTGAGGATGTTTTTAATCTTGCATCATTTTCACTGTGACCTTAGAAGTTTATATTTATTCATGAAGTTTTAGTTTAATTTTAGGATTTGATCTCAAATAAACTTTTAAGCGTTGTCAATTCTAGCCTAATGTTTGAACTTTATATTTGTAAACAAAGATAGTTGAAAATAAATTTTGGCTTGGTATAAAATAGTTTTTTTTCAAAGTTAATTCCTTGCATCATTTTGACTGTGAGCCACTGTAAGTACCTAGGGATCTTCTCTAGCCCTGCGCTCCAGTTTGAGTAGGGATTTGTCTTTCCAGCTTGTGTTTATAAGGATGTGTTTAAGATGTTTATATTTCATTGCTTAAGTTCTTTTTTATTTGTTTCATTATTTTTACATCGCTATTATGCAAATTATTTCTGATTTCTGTAAACATGCTCGGCAACCACTATTAGTAATGTCCTTGTAACACAGAGTGTAATATTATTAAAAGAAAAAAAGAAAAAAAAAACATATTGCCTGGATCGATTTAAAAAATTCAATTAATCTTCTGATTATAACTTAATGATACTGAAAGATAGCAAATTCATTACCTACTTTTGCAATCCTAATCACTCCTTTACTCAAACTTCTAAATTTCGACGTAATTAATTTTATTAAAACTAATGATGAAAATTAATGATTAATTGTGGATATTAGTAAAAATTTGTTGATTGTGTATTGTCCAATTTTAAAATTCAAATAAAACACAAGGCAAAAAAAGCTTTTCAGTTTTTTTTTCTCCTTAGGTTCACTTTATTTATCGCTACTTTTCATATTTTATTAGACCGTCCTTAACGCGGTTGACAATTGGGCTCAGTCGCCACATTTTGAATATTTATAAATTATTTCGATGCGGAGTGTTCCCAATTAACGATCCTTGTAGGATAGTATCCCACAGTTGCACTTGTTTAACTCGGTTTATCTGCCGGTGCTTCTGTATGGAGCTGAAAGCTGGATCCTGAGCGAAAGGCTTCTAAACCACGTCACCGCGACAGAAATGAAGGGTCTTAGGCGAATCGCGGGGAAAACACGGAGATATTATGTCCGGAACGACAGGATTAGGGAAGAAATCAGTGTACGCCCAGTTATGGAAACAGTAGAGAAGAGGCAACTGTGAAGTGGTTTGGACATGTCTGTCGTATGGACCACCAACGAGACCCCTTAAAAACCATGGAGATGAAGCCAGTAGGAAGAAGACCAAGAGGCCGACACAGAACTTCGTATATGCCCCATCTAGAACGTATAGGGAGACGCAGAGGAAAGACGTTAGGGGAAATGAGGAAACTTGCCTCACTTTGAAACTTGAGACAGAGACACATGCCACAAATGGCTGGAAGCACCCCCCGCAGAAAGGCAGAGGGGTGGAAGAAAAAAAAGAAGAAAGTTGCACTTGATGCCTGTACCTTAAACTTGGTGTCAAGATTTAGTAGTTTTTTTCTTAAACTTAAGAAAAAATAAAGGTTTTGGGTCAAAATATAATTCCGGTGATTTTGAACTATATGAGAAAAACATCAAAATATTCTTGTAAATAATGATATGATATTTCCAGATTTAATATTATTATAATTTTTTTAGAATTTTTTTTTTGTTTAGTTATTTTTTTTATTTATTTAGCCATTACCAGTCAAGAAATGCAGTTAAGCAATGCACACAATGAACGATTTAGTGTTTCCTAAGAGAGTAGAAACAAAAAAAAAGTTCATGTGAAATAGAACATTGTAACTGTCCAACCTGCAACATTTCGCGGATATATCAGATAGCCATTTGTCAAAAAGTAATATATCGGTTGGCAGTTTGTATAGGGTTATTTATAAAGACAGCGGCGCTGATATTTTCGCTATATTTTATATTTTCTATAAAAATAAGGAAGCGGGCGAACAGGTTTGGGAGAGTGGGAACGGGGTGACGGCCAAACAAACGACCCAACAGCTAATGTAGGGGCGGCTTCTGCTCTCCGTGCCCACGATAAATATCGCGTTAATTAACAAGCTAGCTCATTAATAATAGAGCACAAAGGGGCCGACCTGTGGCCGGGGATAAATCCGCTTTATTGGGCGCTCCCGAAGAGCGGGGCATCACGAGCTGGGTCCTTCCATTGTCAGCCCCGGCCTTATCTAGCGGCAGCCATCGCCCGGGGCCGTCCTCCGGCCTCATATGTGTGCGTGGCTGTGCGTGGCTTCCCTGCGAAAGCAACAGCCAGTATGTCCTAGCCTAATGGTAAATCCATGCTAACCACATTAATGGTGAGTACATGAGAATAATACAGGTGGCACGACTGCCTGTAATGATCATCGAAAATAGAGTAAATAATTAAAAATAGATTTTCAACTTAAATATTTTAGCAAATAATCTGAATTTCAATAATATATCATTCATGTTTCATATTCATAATTTATTACAGTCTCTGTTGAAAGAATATAGTTTCATTTATTATTCTGTAATTTCCTTATTCAGAAATACAATCAGAAAGAATTTATAATGATTTTCAATAACTTGGTAAATCGTTGTTTAAGCTTCACATTCGATGACTTAACCCCTTTTGACCAAACACCAGTGATATTGGAGTAATTACCATCTTCTAGCGTAGATACTTTACATGTTGCTCATATATTTGTCTTCATTTTAGCCCTGATGAAGATCCACATTTTGGGGTCGAAACGTTGGCTTTTCAAAATAAAATAAATGTGTAACCGAACATTAATTAATAACTCTAAACTAATAAGTAAATGTATTAAAAACTTACAAAGTCATGAGCAAGCAAAAAACATATATATAATTTTATTTTGGACATTAAACTCTTCACTATGCAGCCATAGATCCCTTATACCTACCTTATAAATGAAATCTGTTAAATTATGATCAAATGATAAACAACATTTTACGCTTATTTACAAAAGGAATAAAAATACTATTATCTCATTATTATATTGATGTTTTTGACATACAAAAACAAATCATTACATGTACATTACATACAAATATATGGAGTTGACGAATGGGCTAACATGTTTTAATAAGCGTTGCCCTTGATTACCAACGTTAACCTGAAGTTATTGAGTTCAAATGACAACTTGGAACTAATCCCTCGCCCGGAACTAGCCATTCAAATGCTCGGAAGTAGAGGGAAAAAAATAAAATAAAAATATACCTATGGTAATAATTTTTAAACATTTTATATAAATTACGATTTATGAATATTTATTCTTTCTGTCTTCGGTCCCTGGGATCGCGCTGTGCCGCGAATCTATAATTCAGTTGAATATTATTTTCTAAAAAAAAAATAAAATGATTGAGAGATTACGCAATGTGAAAAAAAAAATCTATTCTGAACGTCTTTAAGATATCCTCGCTAACCCTATTTTAATGTTTTGTTTGATTTAATTAATCCTTTGTGTAAGTTTTAAAAATGATGCCTAAAAAGATAAATAAATAAATAAATAAAGAAATAAGAAATTGAATTGATAAAAAAATACAAAATAAATAAAAATGACTTTTGCATAACATTTTGAGACATGTATATGGCATAACGTTAATTAGACTGACTCCACCCAAGCAACTTGCGGCATCTTTGTGTTTGACGGTTTGGATCTTGTAATCTCGCAATGCATAAATAATCAAAAACTGCATCGTTAGGTTTCCATGTGCACTACTTCATCGTAAAATATTTTCAAAATAAATATGCGCCATGTTATTAAACCGAAATAAATGGTGAGGTTATTTTGGACTGAATATATCAAGTCCAATAATTTTGATAGGCCAACCTTCGAGGACTTATTTAATCTTCTGCGTGTAGGAAAAAGAATTTATACATCCAATAATAAACAAAATATGAAATGTGTTAAGCAACTTTTTCGATCTCAGGTGATAAACATCTAGAGAAAAAAAAAAAATTAATTTCGGCAAGCTGTTATGATTTGACCCGGAGTTATTAGATTAGTGAAAATCGCAATGAAGTAATTCATTGATACAAAATATTAGATATGATGCAGAAAACGTCATAAATAAGGAGATAGTATGGAAGATGAATAAACATTACTAGTAAAATAGTAATAATTTTATTACGAAAAATTGACGCATTGAAGTACTTCCCCATTTCTTCAGATTATTGCATCAAATGTTAAAAACTGCAATGCATTTCTTGTTTTAATATTCCCTTACTTATCACATAATCTTTTGCACTGTTTTCGTTTTGAACTATGGAATACATGACTTGGGAAACAATTGTTTCTTCAACATATACATTTTGATTAATGAATACCCTACTACTCCCTACCAAGGAGAAAAAAAAAATAAAACTTTTGAGATGATGGTAGCTTTATAAAAAGGCTTTGTTATAGTCTTTTTAGTGTTTTTCTAGGGGGCATCAATTTTCATGAAGAATCCAATTTTTTGAGTTGCTGCTTTTCTCCTTGGCTGAGCATAGTTCTGTATATAAACAGATGAATATTAAAAAACTAAAAACAGTAAGTTACTTTTCAACCAGCTAAAATAACTGGCGTACTAAAAGCACAAAACATTTAAATTGTAAAAGTTGCAGGTTAAGAGCTCTTGGATATTTTAATGAGTAAAAAATGTAATTTTTTGTTGAAAAGGCAATTAGGAAAAAATCTATTTCAGCTGCTAAAACAAATCCTGATGTCAACAAGAGATATGGTGTCCTCAATGAGTACCATATTAGCGCATCGCATATGCTTAACAATACTTCCCATCAGGCCAAGGAAAGCTTTAAATTATACATGCTATCATAATTCTTTCACGTACCCAAAAGGCAGAACTTAGCTCTGGAAATTATTTTTAATTTTTTTGTTTTATTGTTATGATCTGGAAAATGAAAAAAATTAATATATTTCAATAAGTCGAAAAAGCGGTTGAAGAAATTTTTTAATAGCCATCATGAATGTGGTGCCTTAGGGGAATCAAGTAAATGGCTGAAAGATGTAATCGGAAGGGCCCAACAAAAATATAAATTAACTTTTTGTTAGTTAATCGTCATTTTTTTACCACCACCCAATTATAAATAATGTAAACAAATTTCCGAAAAATATCTTTCTAACCAGAAGCACATTAATAAATTAATGATAAACTATTTGAACGTGACTCGGACCATTAAGAAAACTGGAGTGGCAATAAGCAATGAATTACGGACCCTGCAAGCCTTCGGTCAAATATATTAGACAGAGCTCGTATCTTATTCGTCGAATTGCTCAAACCCTGATGCACACTAAATAATAAAAGAGGCAGAAATATCAATGGGTGAATAAACCAGAAACAGTTTTAATGGGACCACTATGTGGAGCCACCCAGGCCGAAGAGGAACGCCTACCACCGAGAATGATTGGGCATATGTAACCGGAACAGCTAACAGCTACATCTAAGCATCCTGTTATTAAGACTTGCTCCATTACTAGCCTAACTGACGCTATTATTAACCGACTCTTCTAATTGACAACTAGATCAGATTGGGTCCTACTTGAATATTTTATCATATTAGGGAGGCGGAGAGTTCTGTCTTCGGCCCGTCTAGGGTACGACAGCTGTGTAATAGAACCATTTAACCTAAGGTGATGAAGTTGGGCAACCATAAGATTACTGGGCCGGGATAGCCGAGCGTGTAGGAGCGCGACCCGTTGTTACACGCTCGAGCCGAACGGCGGCGGTTCGAATCCGCCCTGGGAGGGATAACTTTTATTTCGTGGAGGCCCCACGGAATAAATCTCAACCCTCCCACCATGGTTAGAATAGGTTTGGTTGCACCTGTAGAGTAACCCCCCGTATGCCACACATGGCCAGGTAGGGGTACCGAACAAAAAAAAAAAAAAAAAAAAAAAAAAAAAAAAAAAAAAAAAAAAACCATAAGATTACTATAAGAAATAGTTATATATATTTTAAGAAATCGTTTCCAAGTAATCAGGGAGAAGCGATTCGTATTAATTAGTTTGAAAATTTTGCCTTAAGGGTGACATTTTATTTATTATAGAATTTGAAATTTATCAAAAGTTAAAATGTTGGCTGCGAACAATCATATTGAGGAGTATTTTACAACCTTTCAAAAACCGAGTGTCTTATTGGCTAGTAAAAATGTTATTCTCGAAAAAGTTATAAATCATTTATTGTCGAAGGACATTGATAGAGCCCTTAATTCAAACTATAACACAATATATAGAACTATTTGTAACTACACCAACCCTGAACCGGAATGCTATTTGAAGTTCAATGTTAATATAGGTAAATTAAGAACAGTAAGCCAGTTCAGAATTGTAAACTCTGAATATTTGAAAATATTTTATAAAAATACTGCCTATGTTCTTCAAACTGATGACAAATGTCAATGGTGCCAAACAACTATAATTAACTGTATAAACCACATAATTTTATATTGCCCGTTTTTTCTTAGCTCAAGAAAACAGTTCCTACAAAAATATATAGTCCAATATGACGAATCATTGTCCATAGAAAATGTTCTTAAATTAAAATGTTGAAAAATTAAATAATATTTTTCTCTATATAATATCTACTCTAAAGTCAATGTAAATATAACAGGATAAATGGTGAAAAAAAAAAAAAAAAAAAAAAAAAAGATGCAATCAGAATAATATGAGTTTCGCAACAAATATTCACAAGTCCGCAAATACTTTAATCGCTTGGCCTACTTATTTATAAACTTATCTATATACATTCGTTAGTTTATTTGTTTAGTTTAGTTTGGTTGGTTAGAAAGTTGTTTATTTTTTCTTCTACAATTATTTATTGTTTTTTTTTGTGTGTTTTTGTGTTTTTTCTTTTTTTTAACTAGTATGAAATCACTCGTTGTGTCAATACCAGAGCTAATTAAATAGCTGATATCTGTTAAGGGGTTTATTACTTAGGTGTATCTATTTTATTATAATTTAATTTTGTAGTACATGATCTAATTAAATAGTAAATTGTCTTTTTCTAAATCTGTTTCACGCCCATTCAGAATAAATATTTGTTGTTTTGTTTTTCTGCTCTTGTTATTTTTAGCCATTAAATTGTATTAATATTTATTATGAAACTAACTAGGATAATTGTTTATTTAATAATAATATGTAATATGTATATTATAATTATTGTTTATTTTTTCTTTATTATTTTATATTTAATATAACTAACATACTAACACATAATAGGCCAGACTCCATGGCTACATGTTGTAACATATAAGCCAATAAAAAAAACATTTATCTATTATTCATTGCAAATTTATCAAAAGGTTTTACTTAAGTGCATCGAAGTTTTTTTTTTTTTGCGTATCTTATTTATTTATTATTTTTTTAGACCAATAGGTTATATTTAAATATCATATATATTATTTCTCAAGACCTTTTTTTTGTCGGTACGCCATAACTTCCTTAATACTTCATCAAATTTCATGAATGAAGCATCATTTTAAAGATTTTCTTAACCGCTACTCCGGAAAATATACAAATCACTCATTTCGCCTTCGATTACGAGTTATCAGGCCAAAACCGACGTTCTTGAAAATCAAAATGATCGTAAAATTCCTATATGGTCTCAATCTTTTCAGGTTTTCAAGGAGAACATTTTCGTACATAAGCAATTTTTCGATTAACCCCTTCGTTTGCGAGTTGTAAGCTAAAAAGCTGAAATTCTCTGCGAAAATTTCAAAATGGTCGCAGGGGTTTTTCTAAGGTGTAATTTTTTCCGTTTGTCGCCGTCCTTTGCAGGGACCCAGCCATATCCACTTGTTTCCTGACTTGAAAGCTAGAGACGAGTTTAGTGTTATTATGACCCCCCTGTAATTTTGCTATTTACTCACAAATAAGGTCCATAAGAATCTTATTTTTTCATGTAACATAATTCATCCACAATCCCACTTTTGTCGATCCTTACTTACTCTTAATTCATTATGATCCACCTAGTCGCCTGAAAAAAAGATGACCTCAGGACCTTCTGATTGAGAAATAACATTTGGTACGGTATTTAGGTAAGTGAAATGGTTAGAAATTTACTTGATTGTTTTGGAAACAAAAAGGGTTTGATAAAAAATAGTTACATTTTTAACCGACTTCGAACGAAAGAGGAGGTTACTCAATTCGATACGTATGTGACTTTTTTTTTTCTTTTTTTTTTTTTTTTTTTTCTATGTATGTCCACCGATTACTCCGAGATGGATGGACCAATTGGAACGAAACCTTTTGCATCTTGTAGAGTATTTTCCCAAGTTGGTCCCATTAAAACCTTTTTTGGGTTCTTAATTTATTTAAGAAGTTATCGGGAAAAAACATGAAAATAAATATTTAATTATCAATCAAATTTTTACTTAATGGAAAAACATATGGCATATATAACATAAGGTATGCTCCAACAAGCTATTAACTCATTGGTAACTAACAAATCTCACTATTGTTTTAATGCTGGATGAATCATGTGGGAAAACTAACCAATCAAATTTAGAATCAAAAGAGTGGGGGGAGAACATGAGCAGTCTATTAGTTATCGACGTGTTTTAAGTGCTTGTTGGAACCAACATATACATAACCTTAACTAATTTTTCAACAATAGATTTCAATAAAGATATTTAATATCCGCAAAATATAATATCGCTGTCGTTTTTTGTAGCGTTATTAGTATATATATTAGATTGATATATGTATTTACCGATAACAGTAAACCTTCTTAATTTAGATCTAGTCGACTGTTGGACACCATAAACATAAGACCACGAAATTTGTGGAATTCCAAGAAAGACTGAGTATTGATAAACGTTTTAAAGCAGAATTTAAGACTTCTTCAAGTTCCCCAAGGTTCGTTTAAATTTAAAATCATAGCCATAATTGCTTTGAATTAGATTTTGATTTCCGACTTTCACTCGCTATGCACGTTAAAAAAGAATACAATAATTCTTGAAAAAGCTTATTTTCAGTTGATTTGGGGGCCTTAACATTCAGGCACCTCTGTCTTCTTCCGGAATCACTCGGTCTTATTATTATACAATGTAATCATGAAATCTTGTGCCGATTCTTCATGGAGCGACACTTCTGTTATGTTTTCCGGATTGCTATCATAGATTTCTAATTTTGTTTCTGCAACTAGAATACATTAGAAAGGCTATAAGTGCCAAATCATTTATTTTGAGAAGACGAAAATCTGCTATCTAAGCTCAAATGTAGCTTGAAAAAATATTAGGGGCATGTCCAGTTATGAATTAATTTACGTTCTGCTAAATAATTTCAATTTTAGTTTGTTCCATCACCAATTTCATCTATGATGGCTAATTGTCTAATTTTTTTTTTACGTTGCTAGCTGGTGGCACACAGGCTTTGCTATTGTCTAGATAGGAGAGTCTAGATATAAAAATCTTTAAGAAAGGCACTTATTAAGAATTATTTCCATCATTCATATTCCAGTTGATTTTTCGATTTTTTACACTTTTCCACTTGCCTAAATTGTGAGTTGTAATTGTTTGCTGCGTATTAACTGAAATGCAGTAGAATAAAGCGTATCAAAGAGCCAGACCGTCTTAAGACTATTTCCATTGATTTCGAGGTTTCGATCGATCTTTATTAAATCGAAAGAAATTTAAATATTCCATTTTCTTAGGTTGCCGAAATTTTCAAAAGCCAAACCGTCATAAGTTCAGTATTTGCGGTTCGTGAGAGCCTAAAGGTGTTGTTAAGAGCCTAAGTCTAATAAGAAATGAATGAATTTTATTGAAATAGACAGTGAAAATTTGAATGTTTGCATGTGTTTAGGGGATTTCGCGTTCGAGGCAGTCATCTCTCAGGTACCGAAATAACTAACACAAATATTATGTATTGTATTTCCCAGTTAATGAAAATTTTCCAATGACAGTTTCCCCATACATTATTTAACAAAGAAATTAAAATTTCAATGTTTGCTGATGTTCATCCATCAATAAAAACTGCAAAAAGAAGTTGATATCTTCCAGAAACAACCTCTTTGTATGAAAGTCCCGTCAGCAAAAATTTGGCAGCCATGAAAATGCTTAATATCATAAATGCTACCCCACTAGAATTGACGAAATTTATTTCCTGAATAATTTTTTATTGCGAAGGATATTATTCTTAGTACTTTGCTATTAAATTTAGTCAAAAATTCATCTAAAAGAATTACGAACATAATTGACTCAACATTGATCTTATTAAAAAAAATTCCAATTATAATCTCAGAAGGTAGGGTGTTGAAAGTTGTATTAAACAGGCACCGCTTTTCAGCTTTTTTGTGTGTACTCATAAAATTGAAAAGGTGACTGTTCATAGGATTATGTATAATAAAAAAAGCCCGGGAAAGACGAACGTGGTAGAGCGTAAAAAAATTTCGAAATTTGTTTTACCCAACTTACGGTTTTCTACTTGTTATCTTCTCCAACTAAAAAGTATGAAATAAAAAACATTTTATAAAAAAAATTAAACCGACTTCAAAACCTAGGAACCAGTAAAACTAAATTCACTGAAAAGTATGAAATAATTACCTTCTGATTTTTATGAATACACAGCAAAATTGAAAATGGTATAAAAAGCGGAGAAATGCAATAAGACGAATAATTTTATTTTTATTTGTACAAATACACACTAATTGTTATTAAAAATTGTGAAATTAAAATATTAAATACTATGTTCAATAAACACAATCTTTTCGGAGGCGGCGCAAAATTTGAAATTTTTAACACTAGACATTATGGAAATCGAAAAATGGATTTTCTCTTCTCATCTATTGATTTTAATGTCTACTAATGGAATTGTATCGGTAACATATCATTTATATTTGCGCCGCCTCCGAAAAGATTGTGTTTATTGAACATAGTATTTAATATTTTAATTTCACAATTTTTAATAACAATTAGTGTGTATTTGTACAAATAAAAATAAAATTATTCGTCTTATTGCATTTCTCCGCTTTTTATACCATTTTCAATTTTGCTGTGTATTCATAAAAATCAGAAGGTAATTATTTCATACTTTTCAGTGAATTTAGTTTTACTGGTTCCTAGGTTTTGAAGTCGGTTTAATTTTTTTTATAAAATGTTTTTTATTTTAAATCACATGTATAAATTATTTACAATGAATTTCCAGATTCCCATATTTCTTTTTTTTTCTTTTATATTTGATCTGCGGAAAATACATTAATCCCTTAGATTTTCATTATCTGTATGTTTGAAAAAAATAAATTGTTTTTCCTAATAAAAGTTCTGTAATCATTGTATTCAAAAGTATAATGACGAAAAGTTCTATTTCATCGAGCCTATTCTAACACGTTAGGGAGACAAGTATAAAAAACTTGGTATTAAATTTTTAAAAAAGTTTGAAGTAAACTTTAAAAAAAAAACATACAACTTAAAGTTGCACATATAATTTTTTTAGTTTAAGTTTTTTTTTTTTACCATTGTTACTAATTTTTGTTTTGTAATTATTTATCACCATTATTATTTTACATTTTAGCATTATTAATGTAGCATTATTAATATAGCATTATTCATGTTATTAATACTATATTTTTATTCTAACAAATCTTTTAGGTAAATTACTAAATGACCACTAATGAACAGGTACGATTTACAAATAAAACGGAATTGTAACAATGAAATTAGTTTTAAAAATATAATGAATTTCACTACAATTTTCATCATTTTTTTTTTTCGAAATGATATTAGATAATTAAATGTGATCAATTTCTCAGAAGAACTTCATGATGGAAGTTCTGACAAATAATCTGTTCCATGATATTCTGTGGGGTCTTTTTTACTTTACCCACATCAGTTAACTATTTCTAAAAGAGTGATTTATCTCATTATTAAATTAATATTAATGAAGAACAGATGATTAACGTAATGTATTTATCAAGCTTGAATTTTAAACAAAAATTATAGTTTAATTTTTTATAAGTTTAACCACGATTTCCTCTCTGCAACTTTTCAAACTGCATCTAAATGCTGGAGATCCTCTTTAGTGAAGTTCATAAAATGTTCTCTTCTACATTTCCGTATTTTATGCAATATTCCGAACCTTTGAAATGTCTTAAATGCCTCTTCTTCTGATTTAAGAACACGATTCAGTTGTTTCAGATCCATTATTAACAAAAACAACTTCAACGTCTCTTAAAATCTAGGAGGTAACCTCTTTCACGTATATATTTTTTTCTTTTAAAATAAACATATGTTATTAAATAACTGATGTTATGTAATAAAAATCTGGTGCGTGCTCGCAACACACAACTTTCACTTACCAACTTACTTAGATTAGAAATTAATGCGTTTTGTTAACGGCTTTAATTATGAACAATGGTCTGTCATTAAAGGCATACTCCGCATGCTTGGGCTCAACGAGTTTTATGAGTTGACTGAATATTTTTCTTTTTTTCTCCTCGTTATGTTTTCTTTATTTTTATCATATCTCATATTTAGCCATTTCTTATTTTTAGGCGTAACGAAAGACAGTCAATTTCTCCATGTAAACAAAAACAAAGGTAGTTTATAAGAAAGAAACAAACAAACAAAAAAGGCCCCCCCCAAAAAAAAAGCCCCCTTGATAAAGCTTACCTGATATTGAAGAAAACCTAATTTTCATTAAACGTGACGAATTTTATAAAAATCGTTAAAGCCGTTTTTGAGATATCCGAAAAAAAGGTAAAAATTGGAAAAAAGTCAAAAAATAAAGTGCCCCCTCAGTTGGACCAATTATGATGAAATGTTGGCCGTCAAATCTTTGGCATATACATAAATTAAATACCCAGTTTGATCAAAATCGTGAAAGCCGTTTTTGAGTAAATAAAAAAACCCGTGAAAATGATACAAAATTTATTAAGTAAAGTCCCCCCTCCCGTAGATCAATTTTGATGAAATTTTTACAGTCATATCTCGGGCATATAAATACATCAAATACCAAGTTTGATCAAAATCGTTAAAGCCGTTTTTGAGTAAATAAAAAAACCCGTGAAAATGATACAAAATTTATTAAGTAAAGTCCCCCCTCCCGTTGATCAATTTTGATGAAATTTTTACAGTCATATCTCGGGCATATAAATACATCAAATACCAAGTTTGATCAAAATCGTTAAAACCGTTTTTGAGTAAATAAAAAAAACATGTGAAAATGGTACAAAATTTATTAAGTAAAGTCCCCCCTCCCGTAGATCAATTTTGATGAAATTTTTACAGTCACATCTCGGGCATATAAATACATCAAATACCAAGTTTGATCAAAATCGTTAAAACCGTTTTTGAGTAAATAAAAAAAACATGTGAAAATGGTACAAAATTTATTAAGTAAAGTCCCCCCTCCCGTAGATCAATTTTGATGAAATTTTTACAGTCACATCTCGGGCATATAAATACATCAAATACCAAGTTTGATCAAAATCGTTAAAACCGTTTTTGAGTAAATAAAAAAAACACGTGAAAATGATACAAAATTTATTAAGTAAAGTCCCCCCTCCGGTTAATCAATTTTGATGAAATTTTTACAGTCATATTTCGGGCATATAAATAGGTCAAATACTCAGTTTAATCAAAATCGTTAGAGCCGTTTTTGAGAAAATCGAAAAAAACGTAAAAAGTTATTAAATAAAGTACCCCCTCCCTTTGAGCAATGTTGATGAAATTTTTGCTGTCACATCGCGGGCATATACCTACACTAAATACCTAATTTCAGGTTCCCACGGTTTGTAGTTTTTGAGCTAGTCTGTTCACACACACACACACACACACACAGACACACACACACACACACACACAGACCATTTCGCGGGACTTGGTTATTTCGACTCAGGGGGGCCCAAAACATGTATTTCCGTTGAAAACCGGAAGTCGAAATTTTTCACGATCGCAATACTTCCACTTACTATATATTTCATATATAGGTAAGTGAAAGTAAAAATATAAAAAAACGAATTATCAAATAGTAACGGGTGTGGGTAAAGTAAAAAAGACCCATTCTTTATTTATATGATTACGAAAAAAGAAGAAGCTAGACCAACACTTTTTGAAAGTTTATTTTTTTATTGATGATATAAATATAATGATTGATATACGTAAAAATAAATATAAATGATGTATTGATATAAATGATAACGTTTCTGTAAATCGTTCTAGCTTCACGTCCATTGGGAAATATCATTTTTTTTTTTTTTTTTTTTTTTTTTTTTAATGAACGGAAGAAATCGGAACAGTATAAGTCCAAATGGTGGGAACGGAAGTCACATTAAGACCTAAGCATTAAATTAAATTCTAAACTCTTGTCTTAAAAGGGACGACCTACATATCTTTCACAAGCTTCTTGAAAATAAAAAAATAAGGAAAAAGGATTTATGTCGTAGATTTCATTTATCTCACAGATATCATATGTAGTAGTCAACACCTTAAGGAGAAAGTGACAAATAATTTAATCGTTGAGTTTAAATTATGCATCTTATCACTTTAATATTATTAATATTTTGATTTATAAAATTCTGTAGTTAGGCTTTGTGTCGGTTTGACTTTACTTAGTTTTCAATTTTCAAACCTCTATTTATTGAATAATTAAATAAAAATAAAGTAAAGAAGAAAAAAGGGTAAAAATAAATGTAAAAATTCTAAATAAAGTTGAACATGGTTGAGCAGAGGTAAATACTATAATTTGAATATTTTGGTTTGCGATCTGCTAATTAGGTATCTGTTTAGGCTATCTTTCGATGATATTCATGATTTCCAATATAACTTTTTAGCATAATTACTAATAAATAATAACCCTTAACTACTCACGTCGGGTCATATTGACCCGTACCAAGTTTCATTTCATTCTATTTACACCTTTTTGGCATTGAATGATCACCAAACTTTGACATATCCTTTGTTTTGGCTCCAGTTACATCTTGGCAGTGTCTGAAAAAGAAGAGAGGTCGATATTTTGACCCGATGTGAGTAGTTGTGTAAGCCATTTTTGTGTGTCCGGTGCGGGGACTAAATGTGTATAAAACCGTTCATTTCTTATCTGTTTTAACTGCAAAGGTTGTTCGTAGAAAAAAATTTGAATTTAAATCAAAAGAAATTATGTTAACAATAGTAAGGTTAAGGATTTCCTTTATCTTAGTACTTCACTTCAGGCCTATAATTCAACATGTTACTCATATTTTAAAACTTTCATTAATTGTAGACATAAATAAATATATATTTTCAGGCCTTCTCCTGTTGTTTAAAAGTAATATCTTACACCCTAAGTTTGTTTAATTTTTTTTTTACTGGGTCATATTGACCCGAGGTGAGTAGATAAGTAACATTGATTCAGGTGAGTAGTTAAGGGATAATATCTAGTTTGAGTTATGCCTTTCTTTTTCGGCATCCGCTATTATAGACCCAACGGCCCACCGTTCCGATTTGTACTGGATGTACTTTACGTGCATATCGTGCCTCCAAGATATTGTTATGTATATAATTTCCAGTAATAAAGCTTTATAAAACCCTTTTCCAGATCAAATACTTCCAAGCTCACCATCATTCTTATTAAGGAAGTATTATCCGTCACTCCAACACTTTCCCTAATTTTAAATCCCGCCTGTTCAATCACCTCCATCCAGTTTCCCGAACAATTCTAAATAATTTCTACAAATTTGCAATTTTAATTTTAAATTGGTATAGGCCTTTATTATTTATTTATTTTTTAAATATAAGTCCCATTTATTTTATTGTAAATATGTGTATATATGCATGGGCGTCACCAGCACAAAATTATTGAGGGGGAACGGCTCAATATTTTCCTAGATAGGGTAGGTAGAAATTCGAGGGGCTGAAGTTGAAATAATAACCCCTAACAAAAATTGTTGGGACATTTAATTCATCCTCCATCGCTGTATTTTAAAGTTATTTGTAGTCACTTAAAACTTTTCAATTTGTACCTCAGTTATACATTAAAATAGGGAGTTGTTAAGGCTTAATGTTGAAGGATGTGGGCTAACATTTCTTGATTGAATTTTTTTTTTTTTTTTTTTTTTTTTTTTTTTTTTTTTTTTTTTTTTTTTTTTTTTTTTTTTTTTTTTTTGGGACTTCAAGGCTTCCACTGAAGCCCTATACTGCCCATACTAACACCCATGGCACTGGGTGATACTTCTCCTACGAAAGAAAAGCACCACCCAGGGCGGGACTCGAACCCGCAGCTCCGGCATAGGAGTACGGCACTTTACCGCACAGCCACACCGGGCCCCTTGATTGAATTTTATCCGATTTTTACTTCTGATCTTGATTACGTTCCTGTATTACGTTTGGAGCAGATGGGTTTGAAAAACTACAAGGCTAGGGACTGGCGTCTCTTAATGGACAGCAGCAAAAGAGTGTGTTTTGCTCCGTAACAGTAACAAATACGGATCCGTACCTATTGCACATCCGACGACTCTGAAAGAAGAATACAAAAATATTTCAAAGGTTATGGAAAAAAATAGGTATCAAGACCACAACTAGGCCATTTGTGAAGATCTAGAAATGGTTAATATCCTTCTAGGACAACAGGGGGGGGTACACAAAGTTCCCTTGTTTTCTGTGCCTCTGGGACAGTCGTGACCAACAACACCATTGGTCCCAAAAGGTTTGGCCCGAACGGGAAGAGCTGAAAGTTGGTATAAAAATTGTTATAAACATGCCTTTAGTTAACCGAGACCGCATTATACTTCCACCACTTCATATTATCCTCGGTATAATGAAACAGTTTGTGAAGGCGCTTGACAAAAGTGGCGGATATTTCAATTTTCTTTCAAATAAGTTTCCGGGATTGAGAACTGACAATTTGAAATCCGGTATTTTTGATGGGCCATAGATTAGGCAACTCGAAGGATCCCGATTTTGTCAAATCAATGTCTGAGGTTGAATCCAAAGCCTGGAACTCATTTGTTTTAGTAATAAATAATTTTCTAGAAAATAATAAATCTGATGACTATGCCCAGCTTGTTGAGACTATGCTACTGAACATGCAAAACCTAGTGTGCAACTTGAGCATAAAAATCCACTTTTTGCACTCACATTTAGACCGGTTCCCAAAAAATCTCAGGGAAAATCTCAAATTCCAAAAAAAAAAGCAGGGTGAAAGATTTCATAAGGACATTCGGATTATGGAAGAGTATTATCAGGGAAGGTGGGACTCACACATGACCGATTATTGCTGGAGTTTGCAAAGAGATCTACCTAAAGACGTTTATTCAAGAAAATCCTATAAAAGATCATTTGATTGTGTTCAGTAATATTTTTTTTTACATTGTTTATTAATTTCCATGCATGTTTCAGTCAAAACAGTGAAAATTCATATTTCACAAAATAAAGCTATTAGCAATCTCCCATCATTTTTTTCATGCTCAGGGCCTTTGAAATACCCAATAACAGTAAAAAAAATTAAGGAAACAAAAATTATGTTGACCAGTGTAATCAATAGATCAATGGCTGAGGTTACCAAAACTTACTTCAGTCATCCTTTTTAAAATCAGTGGAAAAATAGAGCCATTTTGAGTTAGTTTATACCGATCCATCAAAAAAGGGTGATAGTGTTGGCAGCTCTGTGAGTCGTAAACACAATTCGCTCCTTTTTAATCAAACTACATTGAAATATGAGATGTAAAAAATAAAAACTTTAACTTATCCAATATTCTTTACCAAATACTTTTAAATGGTGTAATGCTCTATTCTCAATCACGTTGGATTTTGATTAGCTGAAAGGTTTCATATTTATCAATGAATGTTGGTATCACTGTATTTGTTTAAAAATATTAGGATATAACTACTGAGCCACAGCAACGCGTGGCCGGGTCTGCTAGTTATTATTATAAGTCTTGCTCAATTAGTACTAACAACGTATGGTAATTATAAATAAAGATATAGAAGCTTTGTTGAATAGGATAAGTACCGCAAGGATGTTTGTTATGTATTTTTATGTCAAGTCACTCTTCCTTAATTTTAGAGAGTTAACTATTCCAACACATTTGCTTGCAAGATATTTATTGCACCGTCAGAGCTCTCGTAAAAATAGCCCGCAGTTAATTACTATAACATAAATGCTGCATTTAAATCAGTCCTCTCCGCATGTTACTGCTTTCTAACGCATTGCCTGCTTATTACCGATGAGTTTTCAACTCATTTATGACTCCTCTAGACTAGTTCTTCAAATAATAAAACCATTCAGGCTGCCCTAGAAAATATAACTATAACATTATGATTATGAACAAATATTCTTGTAAAAGAAAAATGATTTGCTAAGCAAATATTTTAGATGAGTTTAATTATCAGGGTTCCAATGAATTTATCGTTTACTTAGATACATAAATGAACTTATCAGCTGACAGAAGGACTAACTTCAATTTCAAAATTTTTCAAGAAAGCACTTTAATAAATATTGCTCTTTTGAAAAATTCGTATCGTTTTATTTATTTTTTTTAATAGTATGGGAAACGTATTATTCTTTTACTAAAATATAGATAAAAAATAAAAACACAGATTTTCTAAAGAGAAATGTTAGTTATAGTGCATTCTTGCAGAACGTTGAAATGGAAAGAGACATTTTCTCAACAGAAAAGATCAAATAAAGTATACCACTCACTACATACCTATTATTAATAATATTTATTTCATTAGTTATAAAATGATCTTAGCTTAGTTAGTTTTTAGAGTGTAAATACAGTCCACACCCTTTACTTTTATAGTTTAACTTAAAGTTTTATTAAACTTATAAGGTTTATTAAACTTATTTTTTACTATTTTCTGTCCATTTAAAGTTCTGTTTCTTCAAAATTTTTGGTGATATCTAAAATTACCCAGGGGGTTAGCGAGTTGTGAACAATTTTATATCATGGTTTGTTATGTTTTTTTTTTAATTTACAAAATTTATACTGTATTAAAAATAACCGATATATAAATGAGCCATTAAAAATTGATTGTGAGTTGTGAGCGTTAGTCAAGTAATTGCACCAGTTTGACATAAGTCCTACTAGGGGTCATTTTAAATCATAATATTGTTTCCCTCATATTATTTCATCATCAAATAAAAAATTTTCTCCTCTTTCCATTGATATATGGTTGGAGATAAATTTTCGCCAATGATATTTTTCGATTGAAAATTATATCTCTAATATTTTTTGTATAAACTGTTTTTTTGGGAAATGTTTCGTTCAATAAATACTCATTCTACAGTGGGAAGTCGAAATATGTATTGAATTTTTAAAATATAACTATAATAACTTAAAATATCTCAGGCGTTCAAATGACCAAAATTCTGAAACTACTAGTTATCCCAGTAATTTAATCCTAATAGAATAAAATATGGTATTTTCTTCTTATTTCTGGATGTACTAAATATTTATAAATCGTTATTAAAAAATAACAGGGGAGGATATCAAATTGAAATTAGTCTCGATGATTAGGCGCAGAATGACCATTATATATAAAATTAATATTGATGACCTAGAAAAGAATACAATTTTTTTTTACAGGATACTTAAAGGTTTCCCTAACTATTATGCATTGATCAAGAATTTATCAGAGTCGATAGTTTGTGGTTTTATTTTAAAAGGAGTACCTGGAATAATTCTAAGACCATCTATTGGTTAGTCATATTCATTTGTAATTATATTACCTTAGTATTCATCTATATAGGTACTACTACTATGAATGCAATATTTGGGTTTACCAAAAGGACATTTTGGTTGATTGAAATAAAAAATGAACTACGTAAATGTTCCAAATTTTCTTCTTTTAGCTTGGTCAGATCCAGGGCTGCAGCCTCCTCTTTTTGGTATGTCTTTTTTATTTAAAGACGGGATTTAACATTACTAAAAGTTAAGAAGAAATAATATGCAGAGCAAGCAGCATATCATTTGTAGTTAAAAAACATATAGGAAAAAGAGCTTGTCAATTCAACCCCTCGGCCCCCTCTATAACCGGCTGGATACGCTCAAGGCTGATCGGTGTAGAAAAGTGTATCTTCTGAAAAATGTTTGTACTAATAATTGATTATTTACCTGTCTGAGTAAATGGAATGATGCTAGCCTGTTGGAAAAATATTAAATTTGGGCAGGTATAACGGTTTCTACTTCGTTACCGCTAACAGAATTATTTTAAAATTTCTAGTAGCAATTATCAACAAAGAATGACAGAAACTGTTTCTCTATTTTAAGTTTCAAAGAAAAGTATATTTATAACATTTACAAAATTTGGTTGTGGGGAAATAGTTAGACACAAGTTTCATTAATCTAAGTAGTGCAGGATGGACTACGTTTAATTCTGTTTTAATAGCTTACACATCGTGGATTTAGAAGAGATTAGTTATGTAGGTATGTATCTGAAGAAGAGAATGACTTAGAAAATACATATTAGGTTAAGACGTCGAGAATTAAATCGAGTATAAGGACTTCTTTTTAAGGTACGTTCAAAATTATTTCCTTAATAAACTTAGTATCAAATTCTACTAAACCCAATTAGGAAATTTGGAGTTTTGGTAATTTAATCCTTTCAGTCGAAGATGTATGTAAAATAGTAAACGTGCCTTATGTCAGAAAATATATTAAAAAAATAAAATATTAAATAAAAAAATTTGAACTCTAGTTAGGTAATTACAGAATAGTTAGTTTTAGTATTCATCCTATTGTATATTCTTTTATACGACGACAATTTGACTTTTTCTAGTTATTTTGTTTTACATAAGTTGTTATTATTGCTTTCACTGCATGATTTTGTCTATTGTTGTTATATACTCCTGTATCTCCGAACATGACCCTCGCCTAACTAGAAAATTAATGGTATAATTATTTGTACATAGGCGTCGTATGGAAAGGTCGGCTGTGCAGAGGGTATTATCATACAATAAAGGACTGGTAGCCTTTAAAGGAGCTGGGTCTATCTGGGTCCCAATTAGGGCATAATCCTCCGGCCAATTAATAATATCTGGATCATCTCGGACCACGAACTGCCTGATAATCTCGCTCCTTTGTTAGCTAAGGTCAGGGCGCCCTTATCTGCCTGTCCCACCGGCTATCTCCTCAATGTGCTGAGCAAATCTTCCGCCTGTCACATTAGAACATATGTTCGCAGGCTCCGATCCTATCTAGGAACACCGAGGAGTGAAAACCCACATCATTACCGTTCTCTTGGTCGGAACGTGAAGGGTAGGCACATGTGGATACCAAGGTGTAGGAATACAGTCCAGCAGTGCAGTATTGTTTCTATATGCATTTTAAAGTTATTTATTATTTAATGTATTTCAAATTATAACTTAACATTGTCTGATGGGTTCGTCATCAATCAATGTGCATTTTTATTTTTTTATTTATTGAAGGTTTCCAATCAGCGATTTATTTAAAAAAGTGGAATATAGATGTAAAAAAAATATGTAGCACTTTAAATATCGAATCAAATGTACCTTTTCTTTGCATCTATTTTCTCACCAATGTTTTTTTCTTCTTTTTTTTGTATTGCATTTTTAGCACGGCATATTATTTTTTTAATTGCTTTTATTTCATTACAAACCGTGAATAATCGTGTATTTTCACACTAGATTGCAAAAGCAAGGAATACCGAAATAATTGCCAGTACACATCAGCTATCCTAAAAAAAAATAGATAGCTATTCTCCTTTCAGATCTGATCTTCGCACTATTTAGGCTTAGGATAATGTGGTCAAATAACCTAGATAATAATCAAAACCATTTGATAAATAGTTTCCTTTTCAGTTTAGTGTGGGTCAACCTCATAAGCCTATTGTTAATATGAAGTCCTAAATATCTCTCTTATATAAGAACGACAAGATTATCATTATTGCTAAATAAAAACAAATTCTTCTCAGAAGATAGCGTTTAAATATTTCTAGTTATACTAAATCATACTAAACAGTTACATAAATTATAAAGTTATTATGAAGTATTTACATCTCATTTCCATCCTAGCAGCGTGCCATTAGTAAATAAAGAAGCTCAGACATTTATGGTCTCATAGAGTTAGTTATGACGAGGAACTTATCATTTGGCTGATGGTACCTCCGCTAAACGGTTATTTTAGATAATATATCGACCTGGGGCATATATTATACCATGCATCCCTAATACGAGAGTGGCGATATTGAGTTGTAAGGAGCCTGGTCCGGATCCATCAGTCACCACGTGACCTCCCGCTATTCCCTGACAGTAATGAACCCTCTTAGCTAATACTTTCTAAAAAATGTTATTTATTTACTCTAATTTCGGATTTACGAATATAATCAATGAGGTTATTTATGCCAGGATTCGGCGGAGCAGGAACCTATAAATGGTCACTGGTAAATTACGATTTGTAACGGGTAATTATGTAAAAGAGGAGAGATAAAGGATACGGTTATTATCGGAAGCCAGGGCTCCTCGGGCGGGTATTAATTGATTCGGACACTGATAGCCGGGAGTAGCGCTGCGGTTTTAGCTACATCGACCCCGATATCCACGTCTCCTCGAAGCCGATAAGCGCCACGGATTCTTCGGGTCCGGAGGCCTAATTGGCAGACGCTGGTGGATACATCTTATTCTTGGGCATTAGCTACCGGGAGCTTTCTCATAGCCCCGGGCCGATTTAAATCAGATCGGCTTTTTATGTAACCTGATGAAGCCGCTCCTAATTAGGTGGAAACGTCCTAAAAGGTATTCCCTATTAGCATATGAGGCTGATGATCTCGGGGTCGACATAACTTGGGCGGGGAATCGGCGAAAATATCTGCTGCAGGAGAAAGATTCTGAGGAGAAAAGGTTCCCAGCAGTCCCCTTATTTATTGCCTATAGGCGACCAGCCTCATTCATGATCAGATTTTCAGTAAAGATATTTTTCAGGCATCTTATAAACAAAAAATACTTTTTATTTATCATTTATGTGGATTCGACAGGTTTTACAAGTTGAAAGATGAAATGATCAACGAAATTGATTTCGGCTTCAATATTTCATGAACGCTGCAATTGCCATATCTAAATGTTTATAGACATTGACGTTGCCTCTACATCTAACTGAAAAATCGCTGAAAGATTTAGTTCTAATAAAACACCGTTGACCATTACTAATAAACCATGTTTGTTAGGGATACCGGCGATAAAATGAAATAAATGACGAATTGTATTAATTGCAATCACTTCTTATGTGAATTTTCAAAAATGTCCGATTCCAAAATTAAGAATCGACTTTAATGGAGAATAATACCATCAGGCTAGAAATATAATAACTGAACTGAAGATTGTGACTATTATCCAGTTTACTTCAGAGGCGCTACAAATTGTACTTTGATATTTAAAAAACGTACCTACCACCCTTGAAGTACTTGAACAGGTTTACATAAAAAAAAAGAAAAAAAATATATCGAGTCAGATGGCACTAACAGAATTATAAAAATCTAAAGAATTCAGTTGTTTTAGGAAATACAAGTTATAAAATAAAAAAAGTTGGCCCTCAAATGATAAGCCAAACAACTACTTATGCATCCAAACCGTTCCATGTATTGTACGTATTACAGCAGAATACGAAAAAGACTTCTTTATTTAATCTCTTACTGTATTAGTGACTATATTTATTCATATCTTGCAGATTTGTTAATATGTTACAATGTCAAATTGATGCAATAATTTTATCAATGTATAATAATTTTTTGATAATGTATATCTGTGTTTGCTGGGTAGAGGAATGTAACTCCAAAATCTTAGTTTTGAGAAAAAGGATTTTGTATGATTTCGAGAAAAACGTTAAGAAATAGACGAGCTTCCTTAAATTCTTAAAATTCTGTAGCTGGGCCTCAAAAATTCATTATATTGCCAATTATCCTACCCGGATCGAGATATGTTCAATAACTAACTGAAAAATTTTATTTTCAATTAAGAAAATAAAATTGGAAGTCAATGGTATTCCCAAGGCTGCAGTGTCCGGTTCCGCTAAAGATCCCTATTCCAATAGTGACGTTAAGAGGGTGAAATACTTTATTCAAAATATAGAAAGTAATGTTGTCATACCGTCTAGGATTGCTAGTCGCACAGCACGCTGATTTATCTGCAAAGGCATTTTTTTTTTAAATATGGTTTTTGTGTTGTTTTTTTTCCTTCTCAGTTTTTCCTTATGCTTTACTGATTATACCTTAATGATAGAGTTGTAGACGTAATATAGTTGTCCCATATTGTCAAACAAACAATTAAAGCTCAACTTATTAACAACTTTACAAAAAGTAACTACTAGCAGCAATGAAGTGACACAAAAGTAATTATATGTTTCGATGTACAGAGCAAGACTTATTAAGTATTTATGGACGTTCCTAAGGAAGCAGTCATGGTAACTTTAACTGGTTCCTATGTTAAGCTAACCGTTAAGCTTTAGTGTTCCTTTAGATAATTCTCATTTTATGAAACTTCCTTTCCTTAACCAAGTATGCATTTATTAAGGTACAAATTTAAGGCCAACTTAACTACACAACCAATCAGAGAAGATTGATAAGAGTACTCCGCCGCTAGGTGTAACCTCTCTTACCTGACATCAGTGTTAACTTCACTCTTGTTTACTGTGTTGTTTCGAGTGTTTTAAGTAGTTAATGTGGCAATTACAGCTCTAGAACTATAAGAACATGATAATTGGAGTAGAAATCACTCAAAGTCGAATAGTGTGCAAACATTGTTAGTGTAAAAGAACAAACAAATGTATACAATGTTTCATCTAACCGATAAAAACCTCATAAAACAACTTAATGGATGCTTCAGGATAACAATCAAAAATATCTTTATTATAAGATGAAGATGCAAATGAGAGTGAAAAAGTTTGATAAAACAATGTTAGGTAGTGTTAATCTCAACCTTTATTTCTGTTGAGGTTAGCTTGGGGGATGAGAGACTGCAATATTCTTCTAATTGAGATGTTTGTGATATACTATTGTATATTTATTATATATTTCTTAATATTCTTCAAAATATTCTTGGATGGTTTAGTTCCAACCTTCTCCATGAAAAGGAGTTTTAAATGTTAGATATGTGTAAATTAGTAACCAACTTATTTTAAAAAAAGATGTGTGTTGGAAATGTGAAATATTAAAGCTTCAGTTTCCTTAATAAGTAAGGTGAAATTTATTATCAACAACTTCATATGCTTAAATGAATTATTAAAAACTGATTGTTTACTTTAGAATGTTATTACTTTTGTATTAGCATATTGATTATTGAAAAATCTTAGTGGATCTACATGTGTTTTGACATTTTATAAAGAATTGGTTTATTAGTGTGTATTATGATTCTATTATTTATTTTTCATTTTTATATAATAATAAATAAAAGTTGTCTATCAATTTATTTCTGTTCTTTTTACATTTCTCATACCACTCTTCCAAAAACTTGTTATACCAAACTTATCTAATTTCAACGAATTCCATGAAAGCCTTTTATGTAAAATAGGCATAGATAAATAAATAAACTTTAAAATTGTTAAATTGGTACTATTAAAAATACATTTAATTTTCTCAAATTGGATTCAGTCTATATTTCATATCAAGATTTTGTTTTGTCAATGAGTAATTGAGTGAAACTATCTCTATTGTTAATAATTAAGATTATATTGCTAATTACAGTACTACTTGCAGAAGAAAAAAATGAATTCACTTAATAATCTTTCAGATGTTTATATCACCAACTAATCTAATATTTACAAGTACCGCTTTAATACTGGCTACTGAAACATAATTAATGTTAGAAGTGTAGAAATGGAAAAGATTCAAATGCATCTGCATCAAAATGTTTGTGATTAAATTTTTACACTTAAGTAATACTATCAATATACTAAATAAGTATGCATTTATTGAAAATAATACATCTTTTGTTTTGATTTTGCTGATATGAAGAAATTATCTGTCTCTTATTGTGCCTAGTAATAAGAATGGCTACATATGAAAACATTTGATAAATATATAAAGGAGAAAAAAAGAAAAATATTTCACCAAGATTAAAATTTTTATTTCCCTTGAAAAGTGCAATAATATTTCACAGCCTTTGTTGTTTATACCTCATATAAATAAACTAAAAATTCCAAAAAGTCGTTTTGTTCTTAATAAACGGTTCTTTTTAATAAGTATGTAAGTCCTGATATTTGTTTTCTGTTTTTATTATTATTATTAAAAAGTTAAGGAGAAGCTAAAGGTAGCTAATCACCTACCTTAGAACTAAGGAAGGAATAACAGATCAAATTTATAGGAACACCTTAGGATCTAAGGCGTCCTTAAGATAGGAAAGCGTAAAGGAACGTTTATAAAATGAAAATTGTGTTAAGGTTAGCTAAAGGTGTGCATTTTAAGGAAGCCTTTAGTAACGCGTTCCTTAGGATGGTTCATAAATACGGGCCTAAGACTCTAGTCCATTGCTTTTTATATTAAAAAGAAATCGAACACTCTAGAAGAGTGTAGAAGATTCTCGTAAAATCTAGCACATGTGTTAGAACAGTTAGATAAATGTTCCAAAAAGAAGTCTAGAACACATTACATTATGTATTTGGAATTTTCATCCTGGTCTACATTATTGATCCCATTCAAGTTTCACATATATCCTCATTCAAAGACTATTAACGAAAACAATCGGTAAGGGCAAACGGTAGATAACATAGCCCCCAGGTAGTCGGTGTGTGTTATCTCCCTCCGATATCTCCGTCCTTACTTTCTAAACAGGAGCACGATTCAATTTTTATACCCGGCACACAGAGAGAGCGTGTCCTCTCCCTATTAATTTTTATTATATAATTTCGGTTCGGTAAATAACAATCGCCGTTTTGGATCACGATCTCCCGAGATCCCTATCTGCGGGATAGCGCTTATGATATCCATCTAGCGGATAGCCGATATAATTCAAGTAGCTTCGCGGTCACATCCTTATCTGCCCGCTTGGAGCTATAATTAACATCATCCGACTAAATATTTCTTCAGGTCCAGCCTTCGAGGATTAGTCTCTTATTACTGCTATTAGTTAAGGCCGATCTTCATCTTATCTAAACAGATCTGAATATTTGTTAATTTATTTCAGGAAGAAATATTTCATTATCACTTTGGCCACCCCTCTATGATATTATCTGGAGCATCAGGAATTTAAATATCATTTTTTTTTCCTATACGTGTCATAGAGAGGAATCGTCACTTCTCCTATCCTGATATCGAATGAAATAGATTATTTATCGACGATTAACATTAATAGTTATAGTATTGGTCTATTAACAATTTGATTTATTATCTTTTTTTTTTTTTTTTTAACTTCCATTTTTACATTGTTTACAAGAATTGTCTTAAAGAAAAAGACAATCAGCGAATCTGATGACTAAACACGTAGAAAAACATGGCTTGATAGGCTTGGGGAAGGATAATACCCAGCGGCATCTCTTCCTGTCGTGATTTGCACTTAGTCAGAGAGTTAACCAGCTCCCTTTTAGTCTTCTATAGGTTTATCGGGCATGATGCCATGCCAGGTCATAATGTTTGGATAACCTGTGACAGTTGTTGTAGGATACTAAACAGGGGCTAAATAAGGGTATTCAACCCACTAACTAACTTAGAGAGATCAGCTGGTGAATCAGTTACAGTGGGTGGTACTGGCTGCATACAGCCCTTACTCATTTTTGAAGAATCTCTTCTAGGAGGTAGTATTCTTTTAGGGACTGGTTTTTGAGGCTGATGGTGATTTTTCGTTTCTTCTTTCGAGGGACCAGAATTAGGTGTCTTGTTTTGTAAAAGAGGCGGAAACTCTTTTATATCCGGAGGAGAATTAACTTCCATTTTCCGTTATTATCTTAAAATCATTTTCTTTTATTTTTATAAAAGGATCACCTCGTTAAACTCTTCTCAAGCAACTGAGAACGATTTAGTCTTTTAAATGTGGTCAATCATTAAATTTGCTTTTTCAAGACCGCACTAATTTGAATCATGGTTGGGTGCTGGTAAAATATCCAATAAAATGGCCGAAACTCACAATACTTATGTTTTAAACAATCATTATAGCCTTGCACTTAAGCAAGGAAAATTCCTAATAGGCTTCAAATATTCCTTTAGAGGGATAATTGACATGAGAATTGTAGAAGAAACACGATATCTCAGTGGATACGAATTCGGCAGTTTTTAGTATACTAATATATTTTAAGCAAATTAATGCTAAGCCGTCGGGAGAATCACGATGGACAGACCCTAGCGTAGGTGGAAGGATTCTGTCAATTCAGCCATTGTGGATTTAGGTATAAACGCAGTTCTGTGGATAATGAAGGCGATTTTAGTTGGCTAAATTTGCATAATCACTATCTTTTTAATATGATCAAGAATTCCTATGCGAAATCATTTAAAAGAACACAAAATGGCCAAAAAAATCAATTTCTATCTCAACATATGTAGTTTGTAGTGTTAAAAAATTAAATCAAATAAAGTAAAATCCGCACCTAACGCTGAAACGACAAAGCGCTGCTCAGTTATTATAACATGTGCTCAAAGTTATAAAACAATTACTCGTATCAAAAACTTACTTATCTGATAATAGCTGTGTTTGTGTGATTAAAAAAAAAATCATCTATTACCTTCGCATCATTAAGGATTAAAATACTTCTAATTTTGTCCTAAACAGAATTAACTAATCTTGTTATATTTCCTTCTTTAATAAACCTAAAACTAATTTAGATTCCTCTTCTGGTCCTGGTAACACTCCTTGGTGTCTCAAAAGAATATGGCCTTAAGGATCTAACAATTTGGATATTTTTTTAAGCCCTCTAACTAAACAATCATATTTGATAGTTACATGTTTAACTTCTATTGTAGAATTAAAGTTATGATATCATTAATTATAATAATTTGGCAACTCCTGACGGCTACGAAACCAAATTTTGTAGTGTCAATATTCATTTTCCGTCGCTGCCCAATGAATAAATTTTAAATGACACAGGTGGGGATCGAACCCAAAACATTCAAAACCAGGTATTCTGGAACCTTCAAGCACACGTTCTCGATCAGCTTGTCATCAGTAATGATGGTTCGATAAATATTAATGCATATATATAAATTGTTATAAAACCTTCCATTTGTTCCAGTAACTGGGAACAAATTGCATTACAGCTTACCCTTATTAAAGTTGTAGTATTTAGTGCATATAAACATAGGGTATGAACTATCAGAAACAAATATAAGTTTCATTAAATTTGAAATTGATTTTTCAGAACTCCGAGTGAGTGATTTCTACGCTCGTTGCGTTAATTACGAGTGTATTTGATAGGCATCTAACTCATTGACAGCATAGACAATTGCTTATGGTGGTCAACCTTGGGGGCTCATGTCGCCAAATCAATTGAGGATCAAGAATCTTTGGCAAATATCGCTATGTTTTTTGGTGATCTATGAACTCAGAACTTGACATTACTGGTTTCGTAACTCAAAATAATCCAAAAATTCGAAGTTACTGGCCGCAACTTAGAATTCATTGAGTGGCATTTTTTTAGGTTTTCGTCAAGAACATCATAGTCATTAAATTTTGATCGAATGAACCAACTTTATGGTATGTGCTTCCGGACTATCCTATACTACAAAGTACTTAGTAGTATATACATTCATGCATGTATATATTGATGGACCCTTATTTAAATTATAAAGTAATGCTCCTATCGGAACCATTGGTGTAAGCATAGGTTAGCCAATTGGCAGAGTACATTTACATAGGACCTAGCGGGTAACGAAAGCTGAGAGCATTGTGCGGGATCAAGGTGAGCTGATTCGTGATATTGTTAGATAACAAACAGACCCCGGCCCACGACTTATCGGCTGCTCTAGATAACTACTTACCCCCTTCCTTACACACACAATAGTCATCAATATTTTGCGAAACGCGTTGCGAAACCTCTTCTTTTTTTCGGCGGCTCTCATTTTTGAGCTTCCTGGCGTTGGACTTATATCAGTTTTTTCTTTGGTAAAAATGTCATCTAAACATAAACTTGTAGTATGTTGGTCGAGTGTAAATGCTTCACTCAAAACATGGCAAACACTAGAGCTGTTTCCTTTAGGATAATGTTTGCTTCCTCCTTAGTTTATCAATTGGAGATATTTATTCAAGGCCATAAATGGAGCTTGCTGGAAGCACCAGTTGAGCACATTTGCTAATTTATATTCTTGTAACATAAATATTATTGTAGTGTGATAAAATTTTTGCACCGAGATAATTCTTCTTAGCACTTGGAAGAATAATTTCTTTACTCAGTTGTATTGTCGTTAGGTTAATTCTGCTTTAAACAAGAGTTTCACTAATCTAAGGAATCGTACAGCACAATAGTCTACTATAATATAATGTGAGGTTAAACTAAAACAGATAATTATTTCTGTTACATTGAAACCATTTCTAAACCTTTCTGGAAACGTTACATGCATTAGCATTAGTACGCAATCACTTACTTGGAATGACATTTCTGGATTTGTTCGTTTCAGAATAAATATAAGAAGCGATCGACTAGAGGCTCAGTCTTGCCTTCAACACCGAAGTATGAGTTACTGGTCGTAACATTGTACTAATTAACTTCTGATTTATGTCTTACTTTTTGTGTGATAAGTTTACGTAAATAAAATCATCTAAGACACCATAAAAATAAACAAGATTTACAAATAACTACTCAGAATGTCAAAATATTGTCAAGCTAGATGAGTTCAGAGTTCCAGTCTAGAAAGATTAAAACAATGCACTTGGAACGATACAATGTAAAAGCTGACACCAGTTTTATATGAACATTTAATTCTTTTATGCCTAAATCTCAATTTAAGATTGAATACGTTTGTAATACTCTTGAAATATTCGGTATTTTATGTAAAAATTACGAATTTCTCTAAAATAAGAATAAAATATATAAAAACGAGCAGACCCTACTACGCGTTGCTATGGCTCAGTAGCTATAATTAGTTATATCCTATAAAAAGAATAGTTAGTTTATATACTATAAAAAAGATATAGTCAAATCGAAATGCACTGATAAAGATTAAAACGTTTCAGCTAATCTAAAAACCAACGGGATTTAAAATAAAACTTTACGTCAACTTTAAAATTATTCGTAAAGAATTTAGAAGGGTTAAAGTTTTTATTGTTTACATCTTTTATTTGACCATAACGTGTTAACGAATGACTCGTGTAAAAGGAACTAATAAAAAAAATAATTGGAACAGACTTCAGTACAATCATAATAGACAGTTGACAAAAATGTACCAAATTAATCTTTTACAATGATACATATTAATTAAATTCAGAATATAACACATTATGATATGAGATATCGTATCAGGAGGTTATACTAATAGGTGCACAGTGATTTTGGTTAACCTGTCTTTTGCAAAAACAAATCGATTCGATGTTTTCCCAATACGTGAAAAGGCGACACCTAATTTGCCATGGGAAAAACAAGGATTTTCATACTCCGAGCAGAAAAAAATAGATTTATCCTTACCCTCCCTAAATATCGAAAGAAAATAGAGTGTTGTGTCAACAAATCAGCTTACACCGCCATCAGTTGGAAATTTATAGAACTTAAGAATAATCACACTCAATTGTAGTATAATAAGCATTTAATTTGCAATAAAAAAAAGAAATATTGAGGCCAATAATCGAGATAACTATCCTATCTTTTAAGTTAGACGAAACTACACACAATGAGCCGAATTTCATCAAACAACCGATTTTGATGTAGTTTCTGATTTTCCCTCCGACAAACCTCGGGACACGAGATTTTAAATATATACAGATGTATAAATATGAATACAAAAAGTTACATTCATTAGTATTCAAAAATGAAACTTAAATTCTCCTTTTGACTGTTATTATATCAGTTCTAATGTCGATTTTTGTCTAACTCAGTTTCATTTGAGTCTTTTTTTAATTCTATCGATCCTTACAGATTTGATATCCGCTAATATTTTTTCTTAGAAAGGCTGGTAGCAGGCAGCAATAATAAAAAAATGAAGTTTATTTATGAGGTATGGCGAAATAATTGTATCAAACATGCTGGCACCTTTGGTTATGTGGATAGGACAACCTGCAATATAGAAAGCCCTACCAGGAAGTTGGTCCCAGGATTTTTTTAAGATAGTAAAAAAATTCTTTATTATGCCGTCCTTCGGAGGGGACGTAAAATGGCGGTTCCGAGCCTTTTGATGTCAAGGACTCTTAACAATAGCACTTTAATTATACCTGAATAGGCTAAATTCAGAACTCCACTCTATCGTAAGATTAGCAATAGTAACATGAAAATGGCATTGAAAAAATCATTTACATTGTACATTGCACACCTGCAAAGCTTATTTTCCAATCCTGTCTGTTTACCTTTTTTAAAAGATTACAGATCTCTGCATTAATACATTTTACTTGATTTGGTTAAATTTGAAGAATAAAGGCATTTGTTTAACTTGTGAATTCTTTGAATAAGCACGCTGAGGCCTAGAAAGCGACTAACCACGAACACAGGCTGATACCTATCTAAACGTCCCGCTTCACAAAAATATGAGACAACTAAAAGCCACACCTAAGCCAACTACAGACTTTCCAATCCAAAATATTATACTTTAGAAGCTCCTCTTAGCATGACTGTTAAAATTTAATTTGGTTTCCCGTATATATCATTTACAATCCAAAAGAAGAACGAATTTTTTTTTTTTACAAATTATTACCAAAGACTCTTGTTTTTTTCTGCCTTCCTTAATTCTAAAACAACATAAGTAATTTATTATTTTCTAAATCAAAATAAAATAATTTAATATGTGTTATATAAAATAAAATATATAAAAAATACAAACCAAAAATATACAGATATTATACAAGTTGTTTCAGACTCATAATTCTGACACCCTTTGAGATAAATTTGTCTAAATGTTTTATTTAGGTAGTGATTTAAAGATCTTAAAACATGATACATATACCATATTTTTTTCAAATAATACCAGTGCGCATGGGCTAAAAATAATATTTGAACCGCAATGAATGGAATTTTTTTTTTATAAGATCACTAATAAATAGGATACTTATAGATATAGGCATGTAGGAATTTTAGGTAGAGAAAATAAGTGAAATTATTTTATTTTTGTCTTTAAACTTACTTATACTAATAAGAGTATTCATATAAAAAGAGCTGTGTTTTTTCTGTCTTTTTTTACAATTATTTACTCTTTGCCAAACATTTTTTTTTTAAATATGTAAAAGTAATTAAATGGACTTTTAAAGAATAACTGTACCAACTTTAAATCCTAATTTTCTTATATAACCGGGAAACTCTTCGATTAGCTCCAAATTCTCTGCATTATATTTAGAGTTAGAAATATAAGAAGTAAAGAAAGCAACAGGGATAAACTACTGTTAACATTGCGCAATTAGTAATTTTACAATAATAATATTTTTCTCATCTGCAAGCTCATTAACTATGATTAAAGTAGCTTTCAGAGGCTGATCCGCCCCCCCCCCCCCCTAGTGGTGGAAGGACACCAACCAACTATAACTATTTTTGTATAAAAAGGAATTTCTTTTACTCCTTAAATAAAAAATGGATTGTATTTAAACATTTAATAGAAATTAACTACGTAACTGTTAACCAATATCTTAAGTTAAGTCCTTCATGACACATAAATATTTAAGAATTAAAAAAGTGCGCCTCCCCTTCAGAAAATTTCTGGATCCCCTAATGGTTGCTGTTCTCCTGATTTTGCAATCAATTTTTTTCTTTTAGATGTTATAATTATGTCAGCATTAAAACCACATTTAATGGAAAAGAATAAAATAATTTTCTTAATTTACATCTACGTAATATTCAAACATATTTATAGTGTCTATCTTCAACTTTTTTGATCTTATTAAAACCTTATTAACCGCTACTCTGATATAAAAACAAGCTGAAAAATGTATAATATTGTTCATACTTTATTATATGGCCAAAAGTTTTCTGCGTATCCATAGGTATGATAGGTGTATTTTTATGACAATATACAGAATCATTAACTAAAACACTGATTAAAGTAAATATACACTGTACTATAAATATATGCCTACAGATTACACATCTAGAATTTTTTTGTTCATAAGTAAATTTAAATGATCAGAAAAATGTGGAAGAGCTATCAAATATACGAGTATATAGTGATAACTATCAATGGATAAGAAAAGGAATCTACATCAAAGAGTCAAAGTCCTATTTCATGCATTTATGTTTTAACTGCGGTTTCATTGAATAGTCCTGATTTATTTTGAAAATAATTATTAATATCTCCATGTAATAGCTATTTTTATACTGTTTTGCTGTTTCCTGAGCACTAATGTAGAGTTAGTGTTTAAGGAGAAACACAGCAAACATAACTTGTTTTCCCATTTATGCAGGCATTAAAATCTAATAAAATTTAATGCTTTGATAATTGATAGCTGAATAATGGGCGTAATCATGTTCCTAAATTATTTGAATCTAAAAGAATATATATAAATCAACCAAATCAAATAAGGCCAAACAGGTGATATAATTCCCACGAATTAATATTCGTTTGTCCACCCATCGATTAAAATTCTGTGAAAGCTGTTAAATAATCCTCCAAATTTTCTATTAGCCGTATTTCCTTAAATATTCAAGAGGCCCCCGTATACGGAACCTGATTGAATTGTTAATACGCAGGGCCGTCTTGCGGTCTATTAGCATTCACAACGCGTGAGACGTTTGATATCGCTATTTGTTTGTGTTATGGAAATTTACGAGACTACAAAACCGTACATCAAAAAGAAATATGTAATAAATAAATTGATTACATATCGATTCATTGAAAAAGCTCGCGATTCTTCGTGTACTTGATCGTAATAAATCATCACATGATAAATCAGGAAAAGCACGTTTTTGGGAAGGCCGTTTCTGGTTCGTTAAGTAACTCGATTTTTGCATCACAAAAAAAAAAAAAAAAAATGTAGAAAGCCTTAATCTCCTCTATATTTGGAACTGATGATGTCAGTGGAATACATATGAACAACATTTTAGTATTCATTTTCATGATAACTTTTCTTTTTTTTAATGACTAAATAATGTAAGATGGTGTTATGTGATTGGGATTACCTGAAATGGGATATGCCCATATTTTAATATTGTTAGGTGAATAAAAAATTGTGGACTGCATTTAGTTGCTTCTGATACTGATTAATTTAGCTGGTTAGAAACAAGTTTATTTGAATGTACCTTGATACAGAGTAATACATATATTAATACATATTCTTTCCCGGAAACATTAAGGCGCCTACAGAAGCCTATTTTCGATCGGACTTGCTGAAAATCTGTAAGAAGCAGAATGATTTTCTAGGTCTAAAATTATGAAATTTAATGGATATCGCAGCAAATTCCCCTCAATATAAAGTATGATCGGTTGGTGCCAGTTCAAAATTAAGCTCTTGGCAATTAAGAACTGGTTAACTCCTCTTGGCAGTTTGACTAAAAAGAACCTAAAGATTGGATGAGAATGATATCCTGAGCTGATATCGATTACCATTCAGGAGGATACTGATCGATAACAGTTTAGAATCTAATCATTTTTAACATGACGCTTGTGGTACGCTCTTGGAATCATAAAGAGTCCTCCAATCAGAGCTGTGTATCCCGACCGAGATCTGTATCTGTTCTAGTTTGTTGACTACCCTCCGTAGATCAGCGCATATTCCGTTTTACTGACCGAAACGTGCGTGGAATAGGATCATATAGCTATTATTCACTATAATGTTGAAACGGTAAAATCGAAGTCTTCGTGAATTAGAACTATATATTTATTTGTTTATTTTTCAAATAATTTTTATTAAAAAAGATCATTTTTAAAGGCTTTACTTATATTTTTCCAACATTTATTCTAAAGCTGACCACGAAAAATACTCAAATACTTTTATTTTGAAAAGTTGTATTAAAGAAAAAAAGAAAAAAACTATGTAGGTATATTATATGAATTGATGTTATTATTATATATCATTAAAATTTTACAAATAGTCTGAGATAGACATATAGTATGCTGTGTATTAGCAACCCAATGTAGTTGGGCAGCATCTCTTTTATAAATAAAGTGTTTCTCTCTCTCAAAGTGTCCCTCCTAATGTCATTTATTGTGATTAGATGTTTTCTCAAAACATGAGCAATGTAGGATTACTAATATTTATTATATTAATGCTACATAAATTAAGATATTACCCGAAAATACGTTTACCCACTGTTAAATGAACGAGGTTATCATCACAACATCTAGATTCTTGTCCTAAAAAAATATTTAAGGAAGATTTCTCGGCCAGCTCTTTTTCGGCTGTATTAGCTAAAAAAAATGGTAAATTGACAAGAAAATAAAATCATGATCAAGCTTAAAGGAAACAACCCATTGGTCGTGCTAAAAGAGTAGAAGGTCAAGAGGCTATCTTCTTATTAAACGCCAGTATGATTATAAAGATTTGAGAATATAGTTGGAATCAAGTATATTACAATGACTTTAGTGTTTACGATAGATTCATAGAAATCTTAATTGGGTGCTATGAAAGACATATGGAAAATTAAGATCTTTTTTGATGATTTCGTTGCGATACGATGAGCAGTTCTAAAGCTTTAAGATACGAATGTTAGTAAGTCTTTTATTTCGAACAAATGTGGTTTCATTGTATTTTGTTAGATTCAATAAACGATTGATATTATTTAGAAGTTTATATTGGTAGATTTTTTATGGGGAAATTTAATAATTAGGAACTTCAGCTACGAAACATTTTATTTATTTTAATAGCTTACTTTTGGGCCTAAATGTGTAGGTTTTCATCAGAGGTATACACAGAGGTAACACATTTATATTAGTTGAGTGAGAATATTTTTTACTATGCATAACATTTGTTGATGTTAGTTTTTTCGTGGAACTCAATTTTTTATGTTTTGCTAATGTAAAAGGAGAGAGTACTGCACAGTCACTCCAAGTCTCAAGCGAATTAAAAAGACTTTCTTATGTCCCACCCCAGTTGCTTTTTGACTTACATCATTCGTGTTATCAATATTCCGATCTATAGATTACGTTCTCTTATCCGGCATCAGGAACGCCACGGTTAAGAGAAGGATGGTCGGATATTACCAGGTATAGGTATCAGTTAATTGATTGATTGGACCACTGATGGCTAATAATAGTTCCCTTACTGTGACTAATCAACTGGAAGTCATTCCAAACTAATTCCATTATCTGATACAACCTTGCGTCAGCGGTCATTAAAAACGTGTTAAATGCTGCCTTAAAATATATCACTCCGTTTCTTCTTCCTTGATGTCGTCCAGGCGATTAGTTGCTCCTATATCCATGAGCGACGATAAATCCTTGATCTTTTACCAGATCCGCTCCGGCACTGACACATCGAAAAACGATCTGTGTAGATGATTAAAATACGTAACTGGGTCATTGCACATTGATATTCACCCGGCGTCGCTGAGGGATGAGCCTATAATTTGCCTAAGTAAGCCTTCCAAATAATCGGTCGTTGCTTAACATTCTTCTCACCCTAATCAGCTGCTATTTAGACTACAGTACGGCATAAATTTTGTCTAAAAGCCTGGAATGGATTTTATTTTACCAATTGATAAAATGATTTTTTTTTTTAAATAAAATCAAATAAAACAAAAAGAAAGCATCTACCTTATAACATTTTAATAAAAAATGTAAATATAATAATTAATACCCAACTAAATGAAAACATGCTTAAATCATTAATATTATATCTCAAGGCCTTTTTTTTTTTTTTTGTAGGTACGCCCTAACTTCCTTAATACTTTATCAAATTTCATGAATGAGGCATCATTTGAAAGCTTTCCTTAACCGCTACACCGGGAAATATACAAATCACTCATTTTGTGGGAAAATTAATATTGTAGTAAAGGTTTCTAAATTATGTCAATCTTTTCAGGTTTTCAAGGAGAACATTTTCGGTCATATACATTTTTTTCAATTAACCCCTTCATTTGCGAGTTGTAAGCGAAAAACGGCATTATTTTAAGGTGTCATTATTTTCAGTTTGTCGAGACGAACATTTTTTGTTATTACGAACACTTTTCCGATTGTCGTTTGCGAGTTACAAGCAAAAACATAAGATGTCCGTGTAATACACACCCAACAACAATCACAGATGACCATATCGTAACCTCAAACATTGTGTTCAATAAGGTCCTAAGATACGTAGCTAAAACTATGTAAATATGTAAATACCTTAAACTTATCTTTCAAAAAGTAAATAATCAACAATTTAAACACATCTATTCTTTACTTCAATCCTCACCTATGCCCATGACGCACTAAATACACACTATACGCTCTAAAAGATACGTTTGTACTTTATTAAATGGGATTTAAGTTAGAGTGCGAACGCTTCGCACGGGGCAGCTAGTATAATTGAATTGCATTTTTGCTGATTGATAACAATTAAAAATGTCATTCAGTAAACTTAGTAAAAGGGTTTTTGATTAGAAATTTCTAAAAGAAGTTTTTTCATTATTATCACCGGCATTACCAAAAGTTCGATAAATACTAAGCTCATTTTTGAAATGGAAACTGTGCAATAGTTATACAAGCAAAGGCTGACAGATGAATTCCAATTTAAAATTATGAATCAATTTTTCGTCATAACTTTTATTTTTATTGGTCCTCCCCTTCCTCGCCTGTTAGGCTATACGGGGTTTCCCGGACCAGGGGGGAGAGGGCGGGGGATTGCCATGGGCAACGACTATTTTCTGACGCGTTTGCCCACTCGTCATAATTTAAAAACTTTTAATTAGTAAAACTCTGAAATAGGGAATAAAGTTTAACATTTCTTGCTCCTTACAAAAAAAAAACAAAAAAAAAAAACAACATTTCAATCCCTATTCGGTAATGAATGAATCCAGTGGATTTAGAATATTCGGATTTAGAACCGAATATTCTTTTTTTTTTTGGGGGGGGGGGGTAGGGGAGAGTCAAAATCTCACACGAACGTCGTTCCTTTTGCTTGTAGTAACTTTTGTTTTCAAAGTTATTTAAGAGTGTATTTCCTGGCATCAGGAAGGACTGCGAACTAAACAACGAACAGTGTTTCATTTACGGTTTAGCAGCGAGTAATAGTATTCATTTAAAAACACAAAAAGAATAAACATATATATGGGGGGGGGGGACAAGACCCTAGAGCCCCCTCCCCCGAATCCGCCCTTAAATGAATCTTTGTGTAGTACTTAACATTCTCTTGCTAAAAATCATTCCGAGGTGAATAAAAGTTTATCGTTAAGTATGAATATTCCGCGGATCATCATTTGAGGAGCTTTTTCGTTCTAGACCTGCCAGTTATGTAGTGAATTAGTAACTGATTAACTGTTACTTAGTAACTGTTGAATAAACAATATGTCAAAAAACCTATCAATTTAAATTTATCTAAAAAACAATATTTCGAAATTATTCTGCAATAGTAAATAGTTGGATGAGGTTATAAGCTTGACCACCAAGAGGTCACGTCCTTTCTACATGAATCAGTGTATGTTCCTGCAGAAATTCAGGTGCTTGTCGATACTTTTAAAATATTAATTTAATTCATACATAGCCAAACTGAAAGTAAAGAACCGGTCAATTCATAAGTTTATATTTAAATTTCCTCAATATAAATGAAAAATAGTGCTGAAAATAACAGGCGGGTATTTAAAGAAAAATACCACAACAGGGAGGTCTTTAATAGGGTTAGATTAGCTAATGAACTATAAGTATAATTTCATTTTAATATTTATGGAATATTTTATTTCACACCAAGGCGGGAAAGATAGAAAATTTGTTTTGAGTTTAATTTTGTATTGAGTACGGTTAAATAATAAGAAATTTGTTCCAACAGGCAGTTCTGTGACTTTCGAATGCGCATGACGCTTAGACAAACTAATTTTTTAACAGGATTCAAACTTACCCATGACAAAGTAGGAGGTGGGTCACCTGTGGTGTAGTGGTTAGCAAGGCAAAATACAACACTTAAGATCACGGGTTAGCGTCCCGCGGTGCCCTAGGAAAAATTCCTTAGCTACTCCGTCCATCGGATAGGACGAAAAAAGGAGTTCTCGAGCCTGTACGATGTCAGGTATTCGTTAAAGATCCCTATCCTAATTATACTTGGATAGGCAAAATCTAGGACTCCCGCTGTAGCATCGTCCGGTTAAACAAACAAAAAAACAAAGTTGTTGTTATTGTTTTTAGTTGTAACGAAACTAAATTACTAGTAAATAAGAACTAAAATACCAGATAGAAGATAAAAACATCTGTTTTATGTGTTTTTAAAATGAATCGACAAATTTAAAAAGTTTAGCATTGATTGATCAGATTCATATTGATTAGTGCAGAAATATGACGGCTGTTCAGGTGTGTTAGCTACAAAATATTACAGTAATAATTTTCATGCACTTATTTTATTTTATTGATGATTTTACAAATATTATTTATTATTTGCTGTTTTTACTACTTGACGTTTGATAATTATACAATTACAGGCAGTAGATGAGAAGGTAAGAGATTTTTGGTTGTATATCGAAAGGTGTAAAGTAATGAAAACCCTGGAGGAAGCCTTTACCGACCTTTACAATGAACCAGATAGGCCTAGGGACGTCATAGAGTATCCTTTGATACATTCAACCATATTTCTAGTTATGTACTAAACTGTTAACTTTCCGAATAGGTATAATTTACTATAAATTATTAGTTTCAAATTAGAATTGTAAAATACTTTTTCCTAAAGAAATTTGGTACTTGAGTAGGTTACATTATCTGAAAATGTGTATAAATCGTACGTCCGGTCCATTTTTAACCATTAAAATGAGAGCTTTATACTAGAAAAAAATAGGAACCATTTTACTCCTTTTGTTGTTCTATGGAGGTTATGTTTTAGCTCCAAACAAAATCTATAATTGGTTAAAAAAAATTAAAAGTAATTGTTTTTTCACTCCCTCACCTTGTCCGACTTCCAGGCAAGCCACTTTAAAAATTTGTATTCTTTCAACTATTGATTGTTTGATTAAATTGATTAATCGGTTATGAAAAAATAAGTAGTTCCATTATTTGTTACCAATAACAATAAATAAAATAAAAAAGGTATGTCCAGACTTTTTTCCTTCACTCCCTCACATGAAGCGTTGGATATTCTGAGCGTTGAGGGGAACATGGCTCAAAGCCCGGGGTGGAAAGAATCGGTTGAGGGAAGACCCTAGGATCGTTTTGACTGCCGACCAGGGGCTGCGATGGGTTGCCTCCGCTGTAAGATTAGATTATTACGGGAATAATACGCTGTGGTCAATAGCTACATCACTCCCTCACTTCAAAAAAACTGGTGAGTTTCAAGCAATTTTTTTACTCAACTATTATTTTGCGACGGAAAAAGGTCATAGTTTTCGATTCTGCAGTCTTTTACATTTTTAGTATACGTACAGTGATTAAAAAACAATAAAAACTTCACTCCCTCTTTTTTTTCCAAAAATGTCTTCAAAGAGGGGGCGAATAACTACATTCTTTGTATTCTCAAAAGAATTTGAGAATGATTTTGAATGTAAAGGTGACGATTCCTACACTATGACTAAAGTATGCTACACTAACCTAACCTAACTATAAAAATCAAGCTTATTTTTGGCTATACGCGTTTGGAATTTCCTATTTTTGAATTTGAAATTGTTTTTTAAGATTGTATTTCTTTAAAATATACGCGTGTTTGCTTTCACTTCTCAAAGTTTACTACTACCTCAACACATTTTTCACTACCTCATACTCCCTCACCTTGAAATCGTTTTCATAATTTTTTAAAAGAACAATTAAAGGTTCTCCGGTCTTGCTACTATTTAAAAAGTGAAGGTAATATGCTACTGAGTACGTATGAATTTTTTCGGCCCGGATGGAATGGAGCGGTCACCCATCCAAGTACTAAACACGCTCGACGTTGCTTAACTTTGATTTCCTATTGCAAGCACCTTTGTCCACTCGGCCATCCAAACCTCTTTTGTAAAATAGTTAGTTGCATAATAATTTATAATATTTTATAATAGTTTTATTTATGTTTAATAAATTATTTTTTAAGCTCTAAATATTCTACATTTCAACATACTTCTATCAAAATACATTTCTAACTTTTATTTTATTCTTGTACCATATATTAATCAACATTAAAAAAAAGAAAAAAAAACTAAGCGTATTGAGCACCCGGCCATACTTTTCATCATTGGGAAAGCTAAAGGTTTTTATTACTAAAGTCTAATGTGCCTAAACAAGTATACTTGAATCGAATGAAAGAAACGTTTTAGATATGTATTTCTTGTAAGAAAAATATGCACAATACTATAATGTACTGTCTTAAAGTTTAGATCTTAACGATTTCTGAAAGATATTTGAAAGATAAACTTGGTGATAAAAATCCCCCGGAGGGGACACCACAAGCTCTTAGGAAGCTTCTGCGTGAGGCTAAGGCACATATAAAAGCGTTGGAAGAAAAGATACGGATTCTCCAGGAAGAAAAGATGTACAGAGAGAAGAGAAGAAACATCTTCAAAGAAAAGATAAAACAAAATTATTGGAAAGATGCTGCCATGTGCGCAGATACGATGGGACTTAACCTTATTTCGACAAGAAACTATTGCAGGAGACTTCCTAAGAGTACGGTTACAACAAATGAAAGCAAGATCAGCAGGATATTAAAGCAAATATGAATAAAATGATTTATAACTTATTCTAACAAATTATTGTAACACTTCTGTGGGTTAAAAAATATTTATCAAAGAATTATAAAAACATAAATGTTCGAACAGTTTACACAAATTATAACTTTATAGCACATAAATCATATGGTTTGAGCTTCACAGTCAAGTCAAAGACTAAGACTCACTGTCCCAGTCACTCGCTCCTTATATATAGTCGTAAAAGGAACCCTCTGGAAGGTTCGAGGTCCTCGAGGTCCCCGTCGAAAAAATATGGGCCCATCCACATGCTTCAACGGTTTGTTTCGACCGCTAGTTTGTTCTAAAAATAGGTTTGGGATTTTAAAACATATGTTTTTATTGGACGATTTAACGTTACATTAAACATTACAAGATAATTAAATAATATGTTTTATACATGCGAATTTCCGGGACTCTGCAGAAAAATGTAATGCACATTAGCAGAAAAATGTAATGTAATTGTTTTTAAGCATAGATTTAAATTTAAAAGATAATTAGGCTCTAAATCTATTTAGTTGTGTTATTTTCCGTAGAGCGGGGTAGCTCATTTGTAAGCTCATTGTAAGCTTTGAATCTGGCGTGGCACGATATCTTTAATATTCTGTTAGAGACCGTCTCAGTGGCCGAGGGACCCTCCCGAGCAAACGCAGCCTCTTTAAAATGGGTAATATTAATGAATTAGGGCAAAGACCTGATTACAGTCAAATCACCTGTACCGCTGACCAAGAAACAGTACTTCCTTAAGCAGTAGTGAACCCGAGACCCTTCGTGGGTTGTATTGTATGGTATGGGTTTTTTTTTTAATTTGAAACAAAAAAATCATCCATTTAGACTAATCTCCTGTCGTCTCATACGAGTAGCAATTATGTTAATTAATTAATGATTATGATATTTCATTCATATATCAACGTATGAGTATCACGGCTATCTTTTTATTTATGATATTAATGCATAGTCAAAGTTTCAGGAACTTAATCAATATGTGTTACAAAACCTAGTTGAGCTTGCATTTTTCAGTTTGATTCCTAGTCACAACACAAATAACAAATACTGATCACAACTTCTTCACATGCAGTAGCTTCTCTTATCCAATACTGAACAGAAGATATGCCCATGTTTCAGATATAATGTAAGTGGGAACTAAAAATGATAAAATGATCACAATGTCTAATTTTTAACGTAAATGATCAAAAATTTAGTATATTTTTTTAATGGAATTTTAAATTCCACGTTAAATTATACCACGCGTTAACTTATAGACTAGTTCGAGGGTATAGTTGGAGACATGCAAATGGTCGTAGTGACAGCATGCATAATTCGGAATATGCTAAGTAGACAAATGAAGGCTTGCGATGAGGTGATAAGAGCTGTGGAATGAGTTAATTCCAGTGATCACACCTCCAAGTAACACTTCAGGAATGGAATGAATATGGTAATTTGTCGAGTCTCCGGTAGCCTCTAAACATCTAAATGCTTTCAGCTCTGATCTAGTATTATTGAGGAAAACTGTACCTAAAGACCTAAAGATTTGCAAACGATATATTTTTCCTTAGCGTAAAGGTAATGTTCGAATTTAAATACTGCCAGAGAAAGGGTGGGGCATAAGTTTTATTTATTTTTTTCCTTTTTGCGGGCGATTTAAATGCCGGAAAACTTTTCGTAATACAACACCAGAACGGTCATGAATTCAAAGTTGGCTAAGAAGTATTTGGCCAATGGCAAGGCAACGAGTTGGTCAGCATCTTAGTGCAATGCTGCATTCGCCACCCCCAACCGAGTTCTATTGTCACAGCTTTAGCACCACAGACCAATTCTGTTTTTAGTGGATATATAACAGGTATTAAAAAATCGGAAAATACATTTTTTTTTCTGCATATCTGTTTTATTTCGATAGACCGAAACACAAGTAAATGATGACGGTAAATGAGGAAGGTTGAGGTTGAAGTTGGAGGAAGAAAACAACAGAAGTTAAAACGGAGGAGCTGCAGATGGGAAAAAGTGGAGGAGAGTTGTTAAGGAGACATGGGTCTAGCACCATTAATGATAATTAATATAATAATGCTTATTTTTGTGTCTTGTTTGTTTTGCTACATGTTACTAAGCAGTCATTTTTTTATGAACAGTTTTACCAAGTAACCTATTAAAAAAAACCTTTCTTTAAGTTATATGATCCCAAATCAGCATCTACAATAATCACTATATTCAGGGTTGTGGTTTTGAATCTTAATTCGCGGCGATGAAACTCCGTATCTTAGGAAATACTATCCGTTAGCGATAGTGAGGAAAAATCTACACTTTTCAGGTACATGGAATTCTGCCGAAGGTAAAAGAATGTTCAAATTTACATCAAATGTGTATTCCGTTTGAGCCCTGTATTCGATGGAGCTCTTCTAAGGCTGGTTGTAAGGAAACCGTTGATATAAGGCAAGGAGCATTTTTTAAGGTTTTTTAAACCGAGTAAGGTGTAAATTATAAATTGTTTTTATTTGGTAGAAAATATAGTTTCATTTTGAAAATTTCTTTAAAGACAGCACTGTTTATTCACATTTAGTCGCAAAACAAGCGATTCCCCCTATTTTAATAGTTATATCCAAAGTTATTACAGAAGTGGTAATATGAAAAGGAAGATATAAAAAGACTAAGAGATAGCCATCTAGAATTTGCGGATTACAATATAAGTATTCATGTTACAAAGTGAAACAAAAAAAGTAATTCGGAAAAGAGAGACAGTGAAATGAGCTGTTCTAATAAAGTCTTAAGCTAGTACAATGTAAAGTGGAGTGAATGGAGATTTAAAGACTCATTAACAGTCTCAGAGGACCAAACAAAGCAGTTAAACATCAACATCTAACAGATAAGTCTTGATACAATGGTAGTTTGGAGTTATCGTTATATTGAGTGGCAAACCAATTTGGGGAAATCTCTAAAAATCAACATGTTAGCAGCCATTCCAGTTATTATTTGTAAAATTCTGTTAAAATAAGTTTATATCGTTTATGAGAAGGGGGTATTATTAATTTGAATAAATAATAATAACAGATCTGTTGAGTATTCAGGTTTTCAATTTGTTGCCATTAACCTGCATCCCAGTAATTGATTATTGGTCGATAAATTGATAGTAAAAAACGATACCTTCTGTAATGTGCGTGTCAAATAGAAATTATTTAAATATCAATCATATATATATTGTGTACTGTAAAAATGATCAATGGTTTGTTTGAACGATACTAATTATTCCTTACCCAGTTCTAATTGTGATTGCGACCTTTAACGAGTACCAGGCACCGTACAGGTTTGAGACCTTCCGTACCTTCCAGTGTAATGCATATCCAAGGATGTTTTCCTCCCTTAAAAAATAAGGCCACCTGCCGGGATGCAAACTCGCTTTGTAGGCAGTTATGCTAGCTCCTACCTCCGATTTACGTTATCGTGCTCTGAATACATAATACCTTTTGGAAACTGATCGGCTTCCTTCTGGAACCGAAAGGTTTTTCTTATTACCTTACATTTACGTTATTTTCAAGCCCCCATCTGCCTAGATATTTTAAAGTTTAGATCTTTCCGGACCTGACTTCTATCATTAAGAGTATATTTCTTTATTTGAAACTTGGAGTCCATTTACAAACAAGTCCGCTACGCCGCATTGCTTTCCCCGACGTTGAGTAAGGCGTAGTACGACAAGCTCATTGCTTTATTATTCGCCGAAGGAGCTCTCGCGATCTCAATTCATTAGAAGGGACGCATAGCGATGCAGGAGTTGCGTTATACAGGGTGGACGTGATGTTGCCGCCCGGATAGATAACATACATCAATGATGTCCTACATCCCCGATCTGGTTCGTACGGAGGGCCGCTGGAGATTACAGGTCCTTCACGGTGCTCATTTAGTAATTATTTCTCCTCACCGGTCCCTATTACTACTCCAGGTATCGGCAGTTTCATCACCGGATTCGTGAATTAAAAAAAAAAAAAAAAACGCTACCTTATTGACGAATTTGATCTTCATCTGTATTTATAATTTTCGAAGAGAATAAAAAACAATGTTGTAATAAATGGCTTATGGGTTTGATTATAGGTTTCACCTCGTTAAATTTTGTTAATTGATAATAATTTTCCTTGATATGGGGCTAGAGCTAGAGTGAAAGTGATAAACAGCTATTAATGGAGTAGTATCAGCAGGTATTTGAAAATTGAAGATTCTAGGGAATATCTGGAGCACCGAATTGCGTTAGCATGTTATTTCAACTTTCTCAAGCGGTCAATAATAAAGGTAATATCCAGAAGATAGCTTGCTTCTCGAGGGAGAATCGGCGGACTACTATTTCACTAGGTTTCAGAATTTACAAAGTATCATTACACTGAATTAGAAAACGGATTCTGTTCAAAATATTGTAACACTGCGTGGGTTAAACAATTTTTGTTAAACGAAAATAATAATTTACAATGCCTCACAATAATATAATAAATAATTAAAGGTTATAAAAATTATCGCTTTGGAACACAAAAATAACTTTTTCATTACACTGCACGGAAAGTAACTACTTTTGATGCATGCAAACAGTACAGAAAACAGCTGTTTCCCGTTTACTTCTAAAAGTGCACCGAAAATTTGCACGCGCACGGAAAATTTATAAGTGCACCGAAAATTTTCGGTGTACTTGTTATTTCGTTTCCCGGCCACCAGTAGCGCTTGCTGACTGTATTAAGAACAGCTGTTCAATGAAAAATTGAAATCAAGAAAACTGAAAATCCACCGATTACATTTAGTTTTTGTGTCATAAATATTTTCAAAAGTTGTCAGTTTACTTAGTGCTTTGAAGAAATGGCATTGCCCGATGAATTAATGAAGAAAGCAGCTGAAGTGGCAATGGAATGATGAAAACAAATAACGAAAATATTGAAATTCCGCACAATGAAAGAGCAGGAAAGTATCAAGAAATACACAAAAATACAACTAAAAATTTACACTTACTACAAAATAAATTAGCAAATAAAATCATAAATATAAGCAACAATCAAAACTGTACAGTAAATATTAATTTCAATTTCTAAAATTCTTTTTCAGTATTTTATTTAATTTGTATTCAGCTTTTGTTTGTTGATCAATAAACTAATCAAACAGTATACTAGTGTTTGAAATTATAATTTAAGTTAATTAGTTATGTTAGTTTGAGATTTCTGTTATACTGCCAGTTTGCAGTGTAATGAAAAATATCGTTCATAACACGTACCAAAAGTGCTTTTCCCGAGCTTACTCAAACTATTCCCGTACTCGGCTTCGCCTCGTACTTAAAACTCGGATTCCCGTGTTCGGCTACGCCTCACACGTGAAATTCCGTAGCGCACGGGAAAAGGCCACTTTCTGTACTAGTAATGAAATATACTATTATAGACTTGAGCTTTAGAACATCCAGCCCATCACTCCTTATATTTAGTCGTAAGAAGAACTGAATGGAAGGTTCGACGCCAGAGTAGATGGTATTCGAACAGCGTAGTCACAAACTTGTACTAAGACGTTTTGTTTCAATGTTTGCTCTTTCCAACATCAGGTCTAGAACTATTCCAAACTATATGTTTTGTGTTTTGTTTCACGTTAGAATATATAGGGAAGTACGATTTCGTTTTCTTTAATTCAAATCTTGATTTAGGCAAAAGAAAGATTTTTTCTTTTTCTTTCGTGGCTCTTGCCTAGAGTTGTAAAAAATAAAAGGTTGTTAATCAATAATAAAACATTATAAATAGTTAATAAAACTGTATTAATACATATTAATAAGTCATTTAATTTAATACCAAGTATGTCAGTGTGGGATTTTTATATATAAATAATTTATATGTTTGTTTTCCTTCTAAATTTCTAAGATGTTGTTTATTAATTATAAATTATGTTCCCGTATAAATCACCTAATTAGTCTTATCTCAAACCCACTCGTATTCCTATTCGAATCGTTTGGTTTTGAAAAGTCACACGTTTCAATTTACCCAAATTTGCAGGAGAGCATAAGAACTGATCCACATCTGGGGAGTTAAATGTTTTTAAATAGTTGTTTAAATCTATAATTAGACGAAGTTATCTCTTTCTATTTAAAATATGCACATCTTATTTTTTTTGGCTATATTTTTAAGAATTATTTAAAAGCCAGATTGAAAATGAACAACAATAGAAAGCTATACAGCGGTAGACCGAAATGGAGCCGAAATCACAATACCAAAAAAAAAACATTCATTTTAGGAAATTATTTTAAAGAAAAGGCCAATCTACAAAATTATTTTTTCACTTTCACAACTTTCATTTGCTTAAAACATGCTGAATGTCATGGATTTCGATAGTTTTAAAGATAACACTATGGAAGTACGGCTTCCCTTTCTTGGGTGGGCCAAGATTCCATGATCACTGATCATTAGGAGAACGGCAGATTATCGATAATTAAGTGAAATTAAGGAATGAATATCCCTACTATCTAGTTCAGCTTATGTATGTTTTACTAATGTAATGTTATCAAATAAAAACTAATAGCGGTAGATCCGATTGAGAAGAACTATTTAGGTTTGCCCGGAGGCTAGAGTTTTACGTCAGACTAAATAGTAGATTCCACTTCCTGGAGGCCACACCCTCAAATTTGAAAATATATGGATGATAAAGCATACAATTACCTCTTAGCAGAGAATACATTCTCACTTATGTAAACATGAAAAAAAATTGAAACTTTTTAGTCATGAAGTTTAGAAAGTAATAAATATTTATAATACTGAAATTTCGTAGAACGCTTGTTTCCCTGCTATTTAGACGAAGAAATTTTAACGTTTAGGTTACAATATATTAAAGAACAAATAATTTCCCTAAAGTACGGCTGGGATGGTAGTCCAAAATAACCTACTATATAATCATATAACTAAAACTATTAATTTCCCTTTGAAGCTGTCTTCATCAGGTGAAATAGTAACTTGCAATACGCAAATTGTTTTTATGAACAACTAGAACAATCTCTTCCCAAATTACATGCAAACAATTAATTTTTAAATATTTAAAATTATTTTTCTGCTATGTTTCACGTATTTAAATGCACGTTGAACTTTGAAAAAAAAATACCGTTCAAAGAGTCTCTCAAACGTTTTATAGAATAATAAAATATATTCAGAATCTATAATAAGCCTACGGTTGAACAATTTACTATCCTGCAGATCGCTTTATATGATAGCTGATTTTTTTCTCTGTTTAAAGAAGAATAAATATAATTTGTATAATGGTTTATGATATACTTGTTGAAAATTTCATAGGTATGCTTCATTTGTGTTAAATTTTTGATCTTCCTGCTTGGATATCCTACTTCTTTTTTCGCGACCTCAAAAAATAGTAATAATTATCTAATTAAATTCGAAAATAAAGATGCTCTGTTGCTAAAAATTGGTGCCAACATCCTTTACCTACTACATTAGATTCAAAATATTTCATCGGGAATATTTAAAAAAATATACTTATTTCTGATTTAGAAAGGTATTCCTCGAAAATTGTTATCACTTTTAATAATTAAATTTTTGTTCAAAACTGATTATCAGGATATGATTGTTTTTTTTTCACTCAAAAAAAAAATGAAAATAAAAACATTTTTCAAATTTCCTAATGAAAATTTTTGTCATATTTGATCTTTATTCTATTATTATCTTTTGATCTTAATTATCGATTTCACACCCTGCCCAGAAGCGTACAGTTTTTTCCTAAGTTATAGATGTGAGTAGGAAGCCGCCCATAATTATTTATTAAACTATTTCAAATACAATATTTACAATTATTGACATAAGTATTATAATATGTACAAGTAAAAAAAAACATATCGTTGGCCCACTGTTGAAGTCGTTAATCTGATTTTTTGTGAAATTTGTTAAATGTTAAATCTTACACTTAGAGCCTATGGTATACTGTTGTATACTTGCGTTTCTGTATCTTGACCTGTTAATGTATAAATTGCAATCTTAACTTATTGTCTGATTTAAATTATTTAATTAAAGTTACTATTTGCTCTCCAGACAAATTTAGTTTTCACAGATTCCTAACTTTACCATTGTGTCGACGATATATATAATGCATTATATTAATCATTAGTTTTTAATATTATTAATATTAATCATCACCTCTATACAATTAGTCAAATCACAGCTGATTTAATCTTTGAATATTGTTAATAGTATGTTAAGATGTTTGTCGCCGATTTAAGTTTGCACAATTTTCGACTCTCCAATGATGAACTTCACTCTTCCAGTGCTCTTTTAGGCAATTAAAGATGGCCAAATTTATTGGTTTGATGAAGTGTGTAGCATTTTGATAGAGTGCGACTAATAGCATGTATTACATGTTATGTGCAGAATTAGGAAGTGGGGAGAGTCAGATGAGACGCGAGTTCCTTCAGGAATAGGATTATTGGCAATGCAATTTTTCTCTGAATGATCCATGGATAGAGCACACTAGCTATAAATTCATAAAATAAGACACCTGTCATCCAGCCAGACTCTGACTTCCATAAACCACCCCCAGATGGAACACTATTTGCCAATTCTAGCGGTAGTTGACATCGACGTCAACTATCGAAATTATGGATTATTTTCTGTTTTAATAGTTGACACCTACATTCAAGCCCTAAATCATTGTATAAATATATTAAAAAGGATATAAAATGATTCTCATGAACTTAATGAATTCAATAAAAGTAATTAAAACATAATTGAACTCAAATAAACCAACTGAGAAGCTTATCTAACTTGACTTCCTCCTTAATGAAGCAGGTTAGCAGAAACCAAGTTTTCAGGCCACTAGAAAATTCGCCATTATAACATTTCACAAATAAGCTTGAGTTTTCACCGAACTAATGTCGATGGTAGCACAGCTAACTAGTATAACTTTGCAAATTATCGCCAAATTTTGAACCAAATTAATCAACCCTGAATCTTATTATTCACATTTTTTGTACAAAATGTCAACTATTGGAGCACTGTCAACTTATGGTACAGTTACCCTAAGTGTCTAAACGAATATGCCTTAAATAAAACTTCCAATTTAAAACTATCGTTGGAATGCTACCAATGGGCATTTCCTAACGATGAATGAACCATATTAATGTGTTAAAAAAAAAAAATCATGTTTTATTCAACTTACTCCTTTAAAATCGCAATTGGTGTTAAATATAATTTGAACATACTGATCTGATTTATATTAATAGTTATTAATGGTTACATGTTTATTGTTATTTTATTCAAACTTTACAATATTTAATCCTAGGGTCTCTAAATACTTCCTAATAAGTCAACAACCATTTTCTTTAATGTTATCAAAATTATTTACTTATGAACGTTGTTGCTAGAGAGACCCAAATGATTTGTTGCATTCGATATGTAATTTACTTCGGTTGGATTATCCTACATCCAGGCCGATCTCGAGATGAGTACCCTCGCGGTTGTACAAGATGGAGAGGATGAGAAAAAGGAAGAGGAACATTACCGTACATACTCCGAGAAGGAAGACCATTCATAAATAGCGATCGAAATATGCAACTAGTTCTCCTCCTTACAAGGCTGGCCTGGGGGAGTTACCATATGGTCTGCCCCATCGGATATTCCCCTTGCGGGCTCTGCATATCCTCTTTAGGATGTGGATTAGTCTTGCGATATTCCGAGATTGCCCGTTGGATTACCGAGATTCCCCTCTCTTTATAAAGTAATATTCGTAGCATTCCATTATTAAACATAAATATTGATGGCAAATGCCTAGCTGTAGAGCATGGCAATATGTTTCGCCATATTAATTTTTCTTATCTTACAATTTATTATTACTTTTTTTGTACGACGATTCAACATATGACGTTTCAGGTCAATGGCATAAATTCTTGTTCGTACGCTAATTAATTCATTACAATAAACTTTGCTGATGTCATAAATACTTAAATAGAAAAAAAAAGTATTCAGGGACTGAATCAATTAAGAATAACAGATATGTGCATATATGAAAGTGCAAAAATAGATTTCTGGCCATCCTGTTACACTAGTAAAAATATAAGAGAGGATACGAAAAAGGAGAGATAAAATAAAGAGTATAGCGTTATAGAAACATGAAAACTAAAATTAGTTTTTATTTACTTATTTTATATTTTTAATCAGAATTTTAAACGTTGAGTCGAGCTTTGAAGCTTAAACAGCATCCGCTTGTGAGGTAAGGAATTGATAAAAAAAGTGGAATTTGAAAGATGACTCATGGATTATAATTGAGATCAATGCCATTATCCTCAAAGACATATTAGTTCTCTAGAAGTACAAATAAAATAAAAATATATTATAATTTATATTATTTTTTAAATCTCAGTTTTAATTCTTACCCATAAGAACTTTATTCTTACAGATTTCTATTAAATATCAACATAAAACAAAATGAAATCTGTACCCCTTTAAATTTAATAAAATCTAATAAATCATAAAATTTAAAATTTCAAAATTATACGATCAGGCCATCTCATGATAAAAAAATAGGGAATGAAAAACACTGTCTATTCCTTCTTGTACCGTTCATTTCTTCGATGTAGTGATGAAATACCATACTGTATAAGAGGTAAACGTATTAAAAAAAAAATTGAATTTCTTCTACTTATATCGTTTCTTAACTGAGTATATTCATTTAAACGGTATAATTGCAAATGTGAAAAAACGTCCGACTTTAACTTTTAAGTTTTTCTTTTTAATTTTTTTCTCCTATATTATTTTTTGACATGAACATGAAAAATGTGATTTTCTGAACTCGAAACTTCAATTGGACTTCAAACTTGGTCTACTTAAAACTAAAAAAAATATCATTTATGATTTCGCCATTTCACAGCTGGTGTCTTTTAATCAAAGGAGATGAAAAACAAAAAAATATAATTTTTATTTAGTTCCTTAAATTTACCGCGCCTTAAAAGCATTTTTACTCGTTTCATTTTACTTTTTATTTAAATAATATGAAATTATTCATTATTCAAAATTATAATGGAAAATTAACCAAATAATTTGAATTCATAACAGTTAACTGGAGAACTGCCTTAGAGACGCGTGCCTATTACAAAACTGGTCTCAAAACCAAAGTTATCTATTTAGATAATTTGAATATTCATCAATTTTAAATTGATATTAATCGATATGCTATAAGTATTAATTCATTTGAATCTTAGATAGGAAGAAATCGATTACTTTTAAATATAATTAAGATATAAATAAAATTTTAGAATATATAATTCTATATAATTCTCTCGCAACGTAACTAGTTTAATGATTGACCTGTCCGTAAATGGTGAAACTTTAAGAAATCGTTGGTGATAATTGCTGTTCATAATTCAGCTTAACTATACATGTAACTCTATCTGTTTGTATTTTGTATGATCTAGTAATTTTAATGAGCTGTAGATTGATTATTAAAAAAAAAAAAAAAAAATGTCTAAAATAGACATTAGATCGAATCTCGTCATATCTTTATATCTCGTCGTTATTTTTTTTTAGAAAAAAAATAATAAAAAAAAGAGACCAACGACTGCTAAATTTTACTAGAAATAGTTTACAGATTACGTAGATTTAATCCTAATAATGTTAAACACAAAACTCTATGACTAGTACCAAGCGTTAATAACCTCCAATGATTGTAAAATACGATGAATACTTACATTTCAAACAGTTTGTACCGGGATCAACATAAAAATTTGAAACTTACTTACTACAACTGTGGTCGACTCCTGTTAACCCAAGCCTTCTTATACATTTTTAAATTAAGGTAGCTTAAACTAATACTTTTGTACTTTTTTTTTAAATATCAAGGGTGCCTATAATACCAACCTTGCCTATTATAATATCATCACTCGTCCAATCCAAGACTGGTCTAAATCAAAATTGCATTTTTTTTAAAATAACTTTTTTTCTGAATCTTCTAAATTGAAAATTAGACAGATATTGAATAAATTGACCTACATGCTTGAGCCCATTTGGACAAACGCATAACAGGTTTTCGGCAAAGCAGAAAAGACACTTTCAAAAATCACAACCTTTTAAATTCAGTATTTTAAGACTAATATCGGACACTAGGTAAGTAACTACACCCTACACCCAGACGTACGACAATCAACGATCAAACAACACATACGAGTTCTTTATTCAAGCTTTTTTGTTAAATTAACAACAGAGCAATTAACGGCACGACCAAAGCTGACATGCCCATTGTAAAGCTGCTGAGAAGGATCTGGATGAGAGACCTAATCTCCTAAATTAATGTGTGGAAAGAGATGCTGTTGGGCACTGTCCTTCCTCATGGCTAAAGTACCTATATAACTAATTCATGTATTATTTATTATGTATTCAGTTATTAATTTTACTATCCTTTTCTTGAGACTCTCCAATTGATTATAAAACATTTTGAAAAGAGATATTAATGTTTGGTGTGGAGTCCCTTATCCCTTGATATTGAACTTTGAGCATTGGAAATCTTAACCAGGGATGTAGACTTAATTTATGAATTGCAGATAGGGTAGGAGATACCTATATTTTTTTAAATATTTTAGGACAAACCACAGAATATGGATTTTTAGAGAAACATTATTTTGACTATCAATCACATTTCAGGTAATTTTGATAATTTATTAGTACATATATTTGAATTATATAAATCATTGAGGTTTTTAGCATAGAGATTAATTTATTGACGTTAAGTGGTAGAAAAAGTTAAATTTTGTTGTGGTTTGAATGAATTGTTGTAGGATTATTAAATGATTGTTATACAAGTATATTAATTTAGTGAAAAATTTGTATTTATCCGGTAAATAATATAAAATCTTGATGTTGCCTTACAGCACTGATGATGGCCGAACGGCCGAAACGTATGCTGGAATAAAGTTTTGAGAAAGAAAAGGTGTTGAGACTTAATGGTCGTCCTAATCCTCAATTTAATTCATGTATATCACCTCATTCGCTGATCTTCGCTGATGGTTGACAGGTATGAACATAAGTATAAAGCTATTGATAAAATATTCTTTTTACGTTTTGGTCTTTTATTATTCTAAATTTATATTACAGTGAAAAAATCCAGTCTTCCTTTTTGATATATATATTTTTTAATACATTAAAACATCACAACGTTTCGAGGCTCATTGCCTCATCTTCTTACTTCGGCCACCTCACTGTTACTGTTGATTACAGTGAGGTGGCCAAAGTAAGAAGTGCAATCTGACATTATTAATTATTTTGACGAGATTTTAAGGAATCGATATATTGTATAGTTATAACATATATTTTGTACACCTGAAGATGAGGCAATGAGCCTCGAAACGTTGTGATGTTTTAATGTATTAAAAAATATATGTATCAAAAAGGAAGACTGGATTTTTTCACTGTAATATAAATTTAGAATAATAAAAGACCAAAAGGAATTTTAAAAAAGTCTTCCAGTAAAGTATAAACTATCAATTTTTTTTACGATTTTCGTCTAATAACTCCGCGTATGACCACTGATCGACTACGAATGTGGTGAGTTTTATATGTGATGTTTATGATGAAACTTTTTGGCTACGGTTAAACAGGAAAAGAAAGAGATAAAAAGTAACTTTAATTGAATCCTAAGAAAAAACTCTTTTTTTTTTCCTTTTTTTATTGAGACCAGTCCTGCATTGGATATATTTAAATAATCAGTATAGAAACTTTTATCTTGTATAGTGATATTTTAAATTTAAAAACTATCTGATGCCCTCAAAATAAAATAAAACCATAAATGGGCGTTGATATCCGCAGCAGTTTTTCGCCCTTAAGCAACATCAAACAAACAACAAAGAAATAAAACCCGAATATTCCAGACATTTTTACCCAGTCATCTTCTCAACCATGAAACCTCACCATGCCTAAAAATGAATAAAATTGGCATGCTAAGTAAGACCTCCTGAACAAAACGTAATGAACGCCTCCATGAGGCGGGTGCGTACCCCTTCTTCACCGCCTAATTAGACCCTACGCCAACGATAAATCCTCCGCCTCCGTGGCCGATGGTACGGTACAGGAGCTCCCCGGTATTAGCATAAGCTGCAGGGTGGCCGAGGGGAAGTAATTATTCACTAAGAGAACTAGTTCCATCGGATTAATGTGCTAGCCTATGACCACGGGGAGTCGTCCGGGAGCTTTGTGGAATATTTTGAATGCGGAGTTCCCCAAGGCTCTCCCGTCGTATCTATCATCTCGCATATGTAAATCCAACTCACTTCCGATATATCGATTATACCGTTCTACAGTGTTCCAAAGTATTGGCTGCGAATATTATTATATTTAAGGCCAGATTTTATCTTACGTTTTAACCTTTTTGTAAAATAATATCGTTCGTTATTTAACACACGGTCAATTTTCAATTGGATATCAAGATATTTATTGATATACTTTTTTCCTTTAATTTATATAATTTTTTTCATAATTTAGGTACTCCTGCGCATATGTGTGTGGGTTACGCTAAATATGTAAATAACCTATGCTAACCAAGTTGTGGGGCCATCAAGAAATAAAAGCTGCGCTCTGGCATACTCAACCATTCGGCCCGTTACTCTTAACACTACTCGCACGACTTTCGTTAGCGCTTTATGTGGATGTTCCACTCTGAAATTTCGTAATTAAAATTTAATTATTATTATCTTTGACCACTCTCTTGGGCCAAGAACAGTCTTACTCGGTCATAATTATTTGATTTCTATATTATTTTTTCTTCATCATTTCATCTGTCCTAGTCAGAATTAGAGACCACCATCGAAAGTGAATTATTTATGAAGTGAATGGGAAATTATTTATTTTTTACAGATTTATCCGATTTCCATTCACTTACACATTTTTTAATTTTAATTATCATTAAATCTATTTCGACCATTTTCCCATTTAAAAGTGCGGCATTTTACTGCAATATTCTGCACCTAATAATTTTTATTTTTTTTTAAATTTAAGTGTCACTCAGATCCTTGTCTTCTCAGATACCTTACTGAAGATACGCAACATACTTACTAAAGGTACGCAAACATGTTATTACCATAAAATCCAAAACAACTAATAGTTGAAGCGGAAATTAAACATGTTCGATTTATCTTCCAAATCGTTTCCTGGCAGGTAAACTGGGTATAAGCTATCCCATGGATCAGGAAAACCTGTAACTGGCCAGGAAAAAAATCTTTTCTTTGCTGGTTAATGGGATGAATCCACTACTTATCACACACTATTTTCATATTTATCCGTAATGTTTGTTTCTTTTTCATCATGTGTCACGGTCTCTAAAATGTATAAATGAGTAGTAAATAATTCAGTGAAAAACGCAAAGAACTACCTCCTAAATGCCATCACTGTAGAAATAACATCTTCTAATATTTTACGTTTCATAAGATTAGGAATAATGTCTAATTTATCAGTTATTTTGAGTAATTATGAAAATAACATATAATCAGTTAAATTCAATTTCCTAATAGAAAATAATTTATTGCACAGAATCCTATGTTTTATGTGTTCTGCGTGAGCTTGTATGTGCGCATGTGTGTGTTGATTAATGTATATTGAAGCAGATATATACGTATTTTTTTTTGTTTTAAATGAACGTTGAGTTGCAGGCGTTAATGACCATTGAGGTTTTACGCGTTTAAAGCCCAAAAAACAACTTTAATAGAACAGATAAATAGTGTTCTTTTAATATATGGTCGGGAAAAGTCAGAAGAAATAAAAGGTACGGACAAACTTGATACCAACCACCGGGATTTTGTTTTCTATAATCCCTGTAGGCCAAATAGTTTTCGTTTTACAAAAATATTGGCCAAAAATCATCGTACATTGGAGAATGCATGTTTAAAAGAATATTTTCAAACAATTGAACCGTACTTGAGACTAGGCACGCCTTAAAGTTTCTTTCTTCTATATTACTGTAAGGTCTTGACCTAAGAGTTGTACGATGCAAATGTAAGAGCCGGTAGCAGATGTAAATAACTGATTATTCTCTTTAATGACTAATAATGTCTAGGCGGCCTTCTTTGTTATCGTAGCCATTAGGGCAGAAACCGCCTTGATAAATGTAATTTATGTTTTCTTAACCTCGTGTTTTTAAATAGATGAAAATAATAAATAAAAAATCTGTTTAAACAGGCAATAAAAGATTTCAATGAAAAAGGAAGATATCGAAAACCTAAGCTACATCTGATTATGAGGGTTGATAAATTTCCATTAAAGCTGCTATCTGTAAGCCATTTCCAATGAATGATGGATCATTTTCATTAGACTTCTAGAGGGAAATGAGAAAAAGAAAACTGGAAGGCGGAACCGAAGCCGTTGTTGACGAGCGTTATCGGAGATATTTCTTCCATAGCGCCGCCTGATTTATTGGCGATGGTTGGTTTTTGTCATGGAGCGCGTTAAGTAGTTGCGGGCAGTGAGGCCGCATTCCGACCCAGGCCAAGGCGAAGGGTCTGCGCCTTCCTGCTCTCTCCAGCGCAGGACCAGCCAGGATCCTCGAGCCTCTGCATTCCAGTGCTCAATGGGATAACTACTTCGGAAAAACATTCAATTATTCAAATTTCATAATAATACTTTTACACATTATTGTATAAAGTTATTTACGCATTGTGCAAAATCAACTTTTAGCTGAGGATTTTTTTAAAGTCCGTTTGCTACTGTACAAATTTAATAATAAACTGTGAAGATTAACTAATGAACTAAACAGAAAACAAAGCAAAGAATGTTAATCGCTATTAAAAACAAATAACAATTTATCCTTGCAGCCAGACGAGGTTAGTTAGGTTACAACATTCCCTAGTCTTTTCCATTCTTCACGGCTTTTGGCAACCCTGCTCCATGTACTTCCTCCGCACGTTTCCCTCATCTCCTTGTCCCAGTTAGTGGTTGGCCTACCTCTGTCCCTCGTGCGGTGCCTTGTCGTCCACTCCATAATCCTCTTCGTCCAGCTGTCTTCATTCCTACTGAATATGGCAAGCCCATTTCCGTTTCCTCTTAAAAAACATTTCTACAATATCTATTAGTTCTGTTTGGTTCCTAATCCATACATTTGTTTTCCCGTCTTTTCTACTTAATCCCAGTATATATCGTTCCATGCAACGTTCTGTTGTTCGTAGTTTGTTTAAGACTTGTACTCAGTCTCCAAGCCTCACATCCATATAGAAGTATTGGTAGAACGATTGTTTCCCAGAATTTCTTCTCCAGCTTCATATCAGCCTTGCTTTTATAAAAATCACTTGTGCCCCCACATGGCTTTCCACCCTAAAGAAATTCTCCTCATTATTTCGCTCCACTCGCCAGAGGCACTAATTTGGTGGCCCAGATAAATGAAGTCATCTCAAAGTTCTTTTAAACAAAAATGGTTATATCAAATATTTAATTATGTTTAATAATTTAATAGAATCCTGAAATACGTTTAATGTTTATCTTTGCTACCTCGAGACGTTCTCACGTCTCCCATCTTTCTGGCGAACTTAAACGGCTCTTCCCATACCAAACCATCTATCTACACCTCACATGAGGAAATGCTTTCCTCCTGCGAAACGATATGACTTTGACTGTATAAAGGTCAATAAGAGAAAATTTTTGAGACCTGCTTAAATTTTGAACCTCCTATCCTAAAAGTAAATAAGAATTTTCCAACGAATAATACAAATTAGAGAATGTTGTTTTGCCAACCCCACATAATTAATATTCTTAATGAAATAATGATGGTAGTCAGTAGAATTAAATGTAATGGAAATGTTATGGTTGTGTGTGAGAAGGAAAAAAAACACTTATATATGGAAATACATATTACATATGATGCCATTGCATATGTATTTTGGATATAAAGTGTTTTTTTTTCTTTTCAGCTCAACCACTATCATTTCTATTAAATAATTTAATACATTCTACATTTTATATTACAGTTAATTTACCTATTGATACTATAATAATTACAAGAAGGCTGGGTGTAGGGTGTTGACACAAGATGGATGGAGTTCGGGGAGAATGTCCCCCTTGGATGGAGGGAGCGAGCCATCAAGGCGAGGATCAGATAAAGGATGGATGTAATGGTAGCCGCCCGAGCACGATGTGAAAGTCGGCGGCGACCTTGCGATTTCGGCGCGTGCCCCCGGCACGATCCACCGCCGGCAGCGCATTAAAAACATTGCGCAGCGCACCGTTAATTATCCGAGTGTAATTAGTAAGCAAGGTCAAGCGCAATGGAGGACTACTGTGACCGCGCCCCCTCGTCACCGCCCTTCTATTGTTGTCTTTGCGCCATTAGGGGTTGTCGCTCCCATGCTAATAGCCCTCCAACGAGCTCTCAGTATTTACTAAATTACCATAACGCACGCTATCTGAACACATCTTAATACGTCTAAATTTAAGAATTTGAACAACAGATTCAGTCTAATGTATATTTAATAAAATCGATCCTTGTGTGTTGAGTGTGTTCATTAGAAAAAACGTTTGGAATATTTTTTTTGCGACTATAGCATTTCGGTTAAATTTTTTTCCGCCACTCCTTAAACTCGAGATTTTATATATTTTTAGTTTTGCCTCATTTATTTTTAAAGTAGGTATATGGTCTTTGTGCCCACCTCCTCTATCAAGCAACCCAATTTTTTGTGATTTCTAGCTCTGGCGATAGAAATTTTTGGGAGAGTATCATCACGTGATGCTGAGGTTATTTTGTTTCTTTGATGAAGTTCATCATTTGATTTATTCATCATGTTACAGTATGTTTAGAAGCAACCAAACATCATGTTTCATTTGCAGATATTTACTTTCCTTTATATAAGCTTTGTGTAATCAGTGCAGCAGAAAATAAATCATTGGTGTTGGAGATCTCTGGACCATTAATGTTTTAAAGGACCTCCTGGATTTCAGGGTATTTTAAGTGTTAGATAATACTAATTATATAACAATAGAACTATATGAGTAAAATAAGGGTTCCGACTACTTAAGTTTTACTGGGGAAGATAATTAAAACGGCATCGTTCTAAAGAGATATAATACTAATAAATATATACAATTTATTGTATGGCACAATTGGCTAATAAGTAAAGAAGAACTACTTTTTAGTTTTTTGCCGGGAATTCCAGGAGTTTTTAGGTTGAATAGATCACAATAAATTATGAGAAATAGTTTGGACAGATGACACCACAAAGAACATCATGATTTAAACATGTTTTTCTTTTTATATTAATTTAACCATTATTGTGGAGTAACCACCTATTTTTTAAATTATATTAAATAATTTATTTTTGAAGAGAAAAGATTTGGCTCCGCCGGGAATCGAACCCGGTTCTTCCGTGTGACATGCGCGGTATGCTGTCATTTTCTGCTGTATGATTTAATTCTATTTATTATATTATTTTTATTTTTCTTATTTCTTATTTATTTTTTTAATTATTTTTTTTATTTCATATGATTTTCTATTTCGATATTATTTGAATTGTATTTTCTATTTACTATATTATTATGTAATGTATATGTTCAGGAATACTTAAAGCATTTTGTAATTTTGTATTTTATATTTTGCATTTTGTAGTTTCCTTTTGTAAAATTATTCCGGAAAAAAGTATTTAAATTATTTTCCTGCACGCAGTATCACACGATGGAACGTGCAGGACTTTATGTAAACAATAAACTCCACCATGCCCAGGGTTACTGGAATGGGGAAAACATAGAAAATTGATAGTTTTGAAAACACCTTTTTTCGAATGAATGTAATTAATTAACGTTTTGAATATAAATAACGCACAGACCTCTGGAGTCCCAAAATGATCTATATTTGGTGATCATAAGATTATTAGTACATTGATATATTTTTTTATTCATAACTAGAGGCATATCCCCCTGTCCGCCAAACGGCGAACAACTGACGTTTTGACACAACATTCTAATGTGAGGCGTTTATTTCCACGAAATACGCATAAAATCCAGGAATTTAAAATAAAATATTACACTAAAGCGTATTTATTTAATAGACAAAGAAAGAAAAGCGTAGGTATAACACACAGAGTCACTATTCAGATACTAATAAATAGATAAAACTCATAAGAGTAAAAGCTAACTGAATTATAAAAATAAAAAAAATACTCAATAGGTTTTATGATAACTGATTCTATGCAACTATTTTTTTAATTTTTTAATAAATTATGCGGTTTATGCCTAATTATTCCATTAACGTGATTTTGTTCTTAAGTTTTTGTGTCTTGGAATGTAAATAAAATGTTTTTTTTTATTGGATGTTTGTTAGATAAAATGTTTGTTTTGTTGACAATCTAATATAACTGATAATATAAATAAATAGAATATAATTTTTGATTTATCACGTTATAAACATTATTCCTCCTCACACGCTAATGGTCCAATGGGCACATATTTAACTCTATAACAGCTTTCTTTAACCATATGGATTTGAGAAATATAGAGCACTGCTGACTCATCCGGTTAGAAAAATTAAAGATTTCCGATAAAGTCTTTGGATGTAGGGCCTATTAAACCGTGAAGGTGATTGCGAGTCTGTTCTTTTAAATTAGAGAGTTTTCGAAAACTGGCCCAGCATCTATAATTATTAATCGATAATAATAATCTCTAGACTAAATTAACATTGCGTATGATATAAGGGCAACGGCCATCTTATCGAAATGGGGAGGCAGAGGGGTCCGGCTCTGGATTAGGTTTCAACAGTATTGTTAAGGTAAGCTATCATTATGAAACTTTTTTTTTTGTATCAATAATTATGTGATAGCCCAGAAGGAAAATTAAAATTTATATTTGCACCTCTGAATAAGTCATTGAAAGGAATACGAAGTATCGTTCCTTTCTAATATAAATCGATTTACAAAAAAGAAAAAGAAAAAAGTTAAATGAAATTCCATTTCCCTATGATTTTTAGTAGTTATATGACTAGGATTTGGCAAAATAATCTTCCCAGTGTTCCATCTAACATCAATAATTCATTGAAACGAGATATAACGCCTCAGCAGCGGGGGGTCACCTATGGTTTAATGGTTAGCATTGCAACTTACAATACTACGCGGGTTCGCGTCCCGAGGTGGCCTTTGTATTTTTAATGGGAGTAAAAAATCCTTGTCTATACTCTCCCTCGGATAGGACGGAAATGGATGTCCCGAGCCTGTACGATGTCAGGAACTCGTTAATGATCCCTATCCTAATTATACCTTGATAGGCAAAATTTAGGACTCTCACTGTAGCATCGTCCGATTAGCACTATGTGGTATAAAGTGATGTTAAAACAAACAAACCTCAGAAGTGGACCAAAAAACAATTTAAATATAAAACAGCTCTTTTATTTATCAGTTTGTTTTTATTTATTCACGTCACTAATCAGATGATGTGACAGTTGGTGTCCTAACTATGACTACTACTGAGGATAGGTATCTTTAAGGAGTACCTAACATTTCACAGGTTCGGGACAGCAATTTTACGTGAGAGTAGTGGATTGTCATGTTAACAACGACTATTATATAATATAAAACCTACTGTTACTATGACTATGAATTCTTTGGGGTTGCATATAAATCTGATCGTTGAAAAAGTTTTTATGCTGCGATCGAATATGCTAATATAATATATATAATATATCGAATATGCCTAATAATCCAATTAAACCCCCCCTCCCCCCCCCCCCCGAAAAGTAGTTATCAAACCTATCCTAGCGCCAAGCATTCTTTGTTTATACACTGCAGTTGCCAATTTTCAATTACACTCACAACAAGATGAATTACAGCTTATGATTTTCGGAACAGGGGAGTTTCGCAAAGAACATCTATACGCAAATGATAATTTCGGAGTCGAGCGGAAGAAGAGCTCGGTGACTGACGGCCGCGGGCTGAAAGGATCAATGAAGCGGCTGCCCATTGAGCGCTGGGTTGCAGCAACTAGTGGCGCAAGTCCCCTCTCACCGCTAAATGCCAGGGGTTCGGCTCCGCCCCCATTGTGCCCCCTAACAGCCTGGATAAATCATCACAATTATTTTTCTAGCCTTTATAGCTCGCCTTACATAAGCCACAATATTCAATCTGCCTCGCGCTCACGGCATGGGACAAAGCCGTCTGTAATAACTTGTCAAAACAATGAAGCTGAATTCAATCGAGATGTTTTGATGGAGGATCGAAGCCCTATAGAGGAATTTCGATCTCGCTTACGAGACAAAATACTACGTGTCTGCATCATCAATACCAGATTTCAATTATTCAATAATTATAATCAATATCATTCAACCGAATAATAAAGTAGAACATAATGAAATCGTTTCCAAGTCCATAATTACCCATCATTTGCCCTACTAAAAATATATCAATAGGGAAACTCGATTAGACACCATATTGTGTCGGTAACGAATGTTGGGTTCTAGATTATGTTAACGACATATCAAACGCTAAGTAGCCTTACTAGCTACTAGTAGAAACCATTATTTCAGCTAAAAATCGATTTTCAAATTTAGTGTTTGTTCTCCTCTTGCTCGCCGTTCAGGATAAACTGTGTTTCCTGGGTCAAGGGAGAGCGTCGGGGAATTAATGCTGAGTATTATTAAATGTCCCCTGGCTCCGGGTATTGAACTGGCTGTCTGTATGGTTCCCAAACATAAGTCGGTTGTCGGGGACAAAGCATATTTACTAACGCGTTTCCCCACTCGGCCACCCCGTCGCCATTTTTGGTGGAGTCATGGGCCAAAGAGGCATGGATTAACTCAAAAATGAAAGAAGAAATAATAATACTGTTTCGTCATTTTTTAGCTCTGTTATAACAATCATTAAGTATGTATATTTTTAATTTATCTGAATTTGATTACGAACGGATAAACCTAAATAGTAATTATAAATATAACTGGAAATACTAAGTCTTAAATTATGAACTTATTATTATAAATATCTTAACACACATACAAAAACCACAAGGTACTACTAATATCAACTAGTCCTTATTCACTGTAATATCAAATAGATGATAGTAAACAACATTGGTATGCGTCAAACAAGACTATTCCACTGTCATTAGCATAAGGAAAAAGCTAGTATTATCATTAACTCTAAAAGATAAATTAAAAGGCGACTAATTAAAAAAAAACTTACCTTTTTTAAATCGGACATATTCTAAAGAAATTAATGTAAAGGTGTTGGCATGGCCTTGTACCATGACAATAATAGACTTACTTCCGTTAGCTCACTCGACCAAACTGCCACCAGGTTTTCAAAATATTTCACAGAATGGTAAATCAGGGAAAAAATTAACTTTCCCGGAGTGACCGAGAAGGTTGACGCTTTGCCACTGACTCACTGACCATCCAGAATTTATTGAGTTCGAATTCCGAGCCGAAAACTCCCATTTACAGACACCTATAAAGGTCTGGCCACACATGTCCGCACCGGATCCGCACCGTAGCAATAATATAGGTTATGTTCAAAATATTTTTAATTTAACTTACATATTACATTTAATTATGCCTAAAGTGGCCTGGGTCTGACATCTGTGGCCTGAACTTTAGGCATAACTAAAGGAAATATGTAAGTTAAATTAAAAATATTCTGAACATAACCTATATTATTGCTACGGTGCGGATCCGGTGCGGACATGTGTGGCCAGACCCTAATTCAGAAGATTACAGTATATGTATATCGTTCGATAACCTGTCACGGATAATTTCCAAGTCAGCTTCAGTATACAATAACAGTGTCAAACAGTAATTTTAATTTACTCATTTCACGAAGCTATTCTGTATTAGCCTATTTAAGTTTCATAGCGAGCACAAGGAAGAAAATATATAGAGCGTTATTAAATCATACTTACATATATTAGAATAATATAAATATCATAAATATTATCATATCATACTTGGAAGCTAATGATGTCGATGATCGTTCGTGTAATAATTCATTAAATATTTATATTCCTTGTTTTAATAAATCTTTAAAGTATGTACCTATACTCTCCGTCTAGTCGAGGTAATGTTTTGCAAGCTACACCGCAAGCAGCTGGTTTAATTGGTCTTAAAACAAGTTTCATCACTAGCAAGCACGTGCGATAATAAGATCCCTTCCTCTCTCTAACTGCAATTAAATAGCAAGTTACAGGACTAATTGCATGTAAAGCTAACCTACATACGATTGAATCCATTTTGTCTCGGATACGTGAAGCTCGCCCGATCACGAATATCTTCCTGATCCTATCGGTGATTAGCAAAAGTCTCTCTGCAGTATTATCTCATAGATAAGGGGAAATGCACTCTGTGCATTTACGGATGAAACAGGCATTGCTCCCTGGTTTATCTGGAAGAACAATTGGTTTCGTTTTGTGCAATTCGCTTTGTTACTTCAAATAATTCTATGCAGGCAACAACACATTCTGAATTTCGAATTTCGAATTTCGACAACAGAATTTCGATTACAATAGGCGGCTATTGTATATTTTCTATTTTATTTTATTTTTCTTGTTAATTGATTAATCCTGTCACTTAAAACAAAATCATATGATCGAGAAAAGTTCAGAACTTTTTGTTGGGACATTTATATAACTGTTATAGTACTTATTATGGATGTTCGAGAATGTTTTTACGTCTTCCTAGAATGTCTTAGTCTGGCTCGGAAAATCCAAACATACAGTTGCCTGTGTGTCACTGTATTGTCACAAGTACCTAGTTACTTTTTGTAACGTTGCTAAGAATTATCATTTTTATTGTTTGCCTTATATCGTATATTATAATTTTCTACTAATAAAACATATTAAAGCTACTGCGTAAGAGTTACAATATTTTGTTAATTTTTTTTGTTATGATTTTATGATAAATAGTATTTAAAATTACTTATCCTGTACTTAATATCGTATAATGAAACGTGCACGAAATCTATGTAACAATTAACGTAATAGGAAAACAATAAAAAAACAACAACAAAAAACTATTAATATTAACATTACTAGCCGTTGAAATATGTACAGTGAAACGCGCTATTATTTGGTTTATTTCATTTGGTTCAAGTCCACATTCTGTCGATAATAGGGAATGTTGATAGTAGAGAAATGTGTGCAGTCTAATAATGTCCCTTTTACTGGTAAATTACAAATGATATTCGCTACCGTTAAGAAAAAGTACATCATATGAACAGCTGTGCGGACAGATATAAACCATTTTTACCTTTATACAAACCATGTAGATATTTGGCAGACTTATCCTTTATTTCATATCTCCTCAGAAGGTGGCTTACGATTTTTCATTCAACTGCGTTTAGAATCATAACTTCCTTGCCATTTTATTATGAAAGAGACTTATTTAATATGCTCGTTTGTTTGTTTGTTTTAACGACACTTTATGCCACAAAGGCTATTCGGACGCTGTTAAAGTGGGAGTCCTAAATTTTGCCTATCCAGTTATAATTAGGATAGGGATCTTTAACGAGTACCTGACATCGTACAGGCTCGGGCCTCCATTTTACGTCCTATCCGAGGGACGGCATAGACACAAGGATTTTTTACTCCCATTAAAAAATCCTAGGGCCATCTCGGGACACGAACTTAGTATTTTAAGTTTCTATGCTAACCACTACACCACTGGTAACCCCCTTAATCTGCTCGTTATTGGTTCTTCTCATCCAAGCGTCACTTTTCAGTAGGGATGTGTTTATATATAAAAACCGGTTATCAGTCAAACTGTTTTTTTTTTTTTTGTTTTTTTTTTCCTTTCAACCTAAGATTAACCAGCCGGTTTAAAACCTTTTAAATGGCTTCCCATCTAAACATTTACTGATATTAAAAGTTATTAATTTTATTTTGAAAACATTTAGAGATAATCACTTGTCCTATGAAGATCTTTGATTCGGGTAAAATAATAATGATACTAGATGGTTAGTGACATCCCTCTACTCCCTAGTCTTCTGTTATGATGGAATCGATCCTAAAGGAGGAGGTTGGATTCAAGATCTTGTTTATGGTTCTAAGATTATCTGAATTACGCTATCAGAATAACTTCGACTAAGTATAAAAAAATCCATTTATCATCGGTTACTATAGTCCTTCTTTTTATTTATTTATTTTTTGTTTGTTTAAAACAATTTCCTTTATTTATATTTAGATTTCCGGTCATATATAGATATCGTACCTACAGCCATGTTGGACTATTTCCATACGGCAACGCATGTCAGAGCATTGACCGTTTTAGCATTCTTGAGCCTAGCGGGGTATTCACGGAATGAATCTCGATCTTATAACACAGGGTAGACGTCGTAAGTAAAGTAGTTATTTTGTGAACTTATTTTTTCACTTACGGCCCCTTGATGTCCTAGAAGTGCGTTTCCGAAAAACAGGGTTCCTTGAAGGGCAATAATTTTCAAATTTCCCAAATAGGTACCTTCATATTTTTTACATAAATATATTCAACATAGACATAGAAGGGAACACCAAAAATTAATGTTATTTCTAACCTTTGGACAGAATGGGTTAATCATAAATCAAAGTTGTATATTACAGAATAAAATAACTTGTTAAAAAAAAAATGCTTAGTTCTTAACAAGCATCTTATTATTTTTACAAAACGGCGTATGTCAAAGATATTTAGTGTTATTTTAGAAAGTGGTAAATTAAAAAACTAACATGATTTTTTATGCCAACAAATAATTTTTTTTTTTTACTTTTTACTGAATCTGACGTTTTGGACCTTCTGTATAGGCCATCTTCAGGGCTACAGGGCTCAATAATTATATAGTATGTAAAATAACTAATCTACCACTCGGTTGGTAACCTTCTGGGAACATTTATTCAAAAATCAGTCGGGTCACTTGGTTGTATATAATTCGTATATACAAAAATATCGGCCAACGTATATATCGGCCAAATTACAGGATGTCTACAAACTTATGATTTGACTGCTACGCGCGCCACCTGAGGACATGATGTTTATGGCCTTTTTATGATGTATGGGGATGAATCATACACGAGTAATACTTGGCAAAATTTATGGTACTGGTCTTTCAGGTGAAAATAAACGTTTACTGGTTAGTACCTATAAAGCCCATGCAATAAACTTTTAACATGATTGAGGAAGGAATATTTAATAAAATAAATTACTTTAGGCATTTTTTCGACGATAAAGTATTGATAGAGTATGACCGTAACTGGGATTTTTTTTTCCATGATGATTATTAATTTTTCCTATAATACTTTTGCATTCGAAAAAATTATTAATTTGTTAATTTATTATAGCTTGATGAAGGAACATTATGAGGTGTTCCACAAGCGTCATATATCTAATAACTTTCTCAAGACAAAATTAGTTATTTTAAATATTAAATATGTTAAATATTAATGATTTGATATTGATGGGGCAAGAAGTGGATTTAAAAAAAAAAAAAAAAACTTTTTATAATCACCAAAAAAAGGGAGAAAAAAAAAGACATGAATTTACTTTTCAGCTTTGAGTTGTATAATTTATGTATGAATCCATTCATTTATTTTAGTAAATAAAATAACAATCACTTCAAATGGATGTCTTCATCTTATATTATAACGAAATAGTTTGCCTTGTTGCCTAAATACTTTTCCATATTTAAGCTGATTATTACAATCACACATATATGTCCTCACAATACTGCTCAATATCGAAAATAATCTGTTCCAATAGGCGCATGTAAAAAATTCATGGTTTACCTCATTTTTTATTTATTTGATGACCATATGTGCGTTTCCGTTCATCCATCATGGCTAAAAGTAGACTAAAGATTCAGAGTTTTGATAAAATATTCTCATAACAAGACATAGTTGTTTCAAATTCTGTCCTGAAACTGTTATTCTCTACGGGTCTCTTGCTTAAATTTCCCATAGCAATATTTCATGTCATCACATCTGTGTTGATTTCTGTTTTCTAAAAGACGTATCGTATAATTTTCGGGGCGGTTAAGGCCCACAAAGTGAAATTTTTTGACAACCCACAATTTATTTAACACCGCTCTACTTCCTCTTTGATGGAAATACTTCATCGTCACCTACCGGCCGAGACACCGTAAGTTGAGATAAGTAAAGATTATTAACAGAGAGATCATTTGAAGTATGGCCAAGAGAGAGAGAGCCCCCTTTACTGAAGGTGTTACTGTTAAAACTGCGAAGGACCATCCATCAGGATATGAAATTGCAGACCGGACGGCCTTAAGGATCCCCTGAAGAACAGCGAATTAGGAAAGGGCTTGCTGGATGTAGGACGATCTATGGAAAACCGTTGCCCGGAGGCATCGCAAGATTGAAGGAGCTTCACGGCCATCTGTTCTTTTTGACTACCATGGCATCTCCCCTATATCATATCTAGGCACGGAGCACCATCTGCTTAGTATGCCATGGCATATGGTAGGCATCATTACAGGCCCAAATATGTATGTTGAGTAGTAGAAATTGAGATTAATGTGATTGCTTTTGGTCTGACTAGAGGTCTTTTTTGTAGAAAATTATGGCAATAACTTACGATAATTTTATATAGAAAAGTGTTTGTCTGTATGGAGTGTGAGTAGCTTCTTAAGCTACGCATCATTATCGAATGATATGATTAAGAAGAAAACAGAAATATATCGCTAGTATATTTTCTGTTATAGAAGAATCTTAATAAGAACATGTATTAAAAATATAAACAAATATTAAAAAATTTCGGAACAGTTTTCAGTCTAGTTCCTTACGCGTTTACAAAAACCTTCATGGTTAATGTAGGTGACTAATTTAAATCTATAAAAAAATACTGTATGAACGAACAGATAAATCTTGACTACAGCTAAAAAGACGAAAATGGATTAACAAACAATTACGCAGAACTATATGGATATAAAATTGGAGAAAAAAAAATCAATTACAAACTGTAACTACACTATTTCTTTTATATTAATTTAATCATTATTGTGGGTAACCACCTTGTTTTTTAAATTATTTTAAATAATTTATTTTTGAAGAGAAAATATTTGGCTTTGATGGGAGTCGAACCCGGGTCTCAAGCGAGCTCCGTGGTGCAATTGTTAGCATACCGCGCATGTCACGCGGAAGACCCGGGTTCGACTCCCGGCGGAGCCAAATCTTTTCTCTTCAAAAATAAATTATTTAACACTATTTCTTTTATTTAGATAGGATAACTTATGACATGATAACATTTTTATTAAATTTACTTTGTACTAGCATAATAAGCAAATACAATACATGACAAGATATAAAAAAAATAAAAAAAACACAAAAAAATAAAACGAATTAACAAACGGATATATAAAAAAACAAATAAAAATCAAGTGATTAGATATATTTAAAAGAAAAAAAAGCTTATGCATACTGTTTAATGCAGAAAATCTCGTGGCCAACGCCTCAAGAGTCTTCTTGGCGTATTGTAAATGTTTGTGGGAGTGTGTAGGGCTTGAGTTAGTGGGTTGGAATTTATATTAAGTCTGTCATGAAAGTTACGGTAGCGATCTATGGCTGTTATTTCGATGTAAGGAATGTCAATGTCAGTGTGTAAGGTTTCATTAGTGACATAAGAGGGGGCATCTACGATCTTTCTTATTATTTTTGACTGAAATGACTTTATGAGTCTTATATTTTATTTTTGGGATGTTGCGTAAGTCCAAATTGGTTTTATTAGTACTTTGTGAACGGTTAATTTTTTCGTCAGAAATAATTTTAACGTCTGTCAAGTAGTCTTGAAGGGAGTCCATATTTTTGGTTCAGTTCTTTTCTTTTGTGTCTAACATGGTCTTTCCAAGTCAGTCGTTTTTCCTTGTAAAGACCCAGATAGCGTACTGAATCAGAGGTGGGTATCTGAATAACATTTCTATATCTATTAACTATTTCAATTAAAAATAACTTAGCATTACTATTTCTCTTCCAAAGATCATTAAGATTTTTCATCCACAATCTTTCTTATTGATAGAAATAATGAACGTAATGTAGATGTATGCTGAAACAACTAATTAAATTATTAACTTTAATTTTAATTACAAGACGTTTGAAATAAATTAGCTGTAATCAAAATTTATTTTGTAAAATTTCAAGAGAAAAAAAATACCTGATTGGTTTTTACGATTATATTAATTTATTTATTGATTTTTTTTGTTACCTCTACCCTCCATGGTCATCGGAAACATTATATATTTTCTATTCATATTTCGGAAACATATATTTTTAGACGCTTTGATAGTACTAAGATCCCAAATCTATGTTTCTTACTAGGTTGTCAAAGTCTTTACAATCTTGTAGTAGACTTATAATTCTGTAATTTATGTTTCTAAAAATAAAAACATTATTTGTTGAATGTTTGCTGAGTGATGAATTAGGAGTACTGTTCGAAACGAAAATAAAAAAAGAATCTCTTGCTGCTTTTATAATTTATTTTGAAACCTTGCTTAGCTCTAACAGGATTTGTAATTTCGGACAAAGTTTGAACATGATTTGCTGTTTCATAAATGACAGTGACACTATAATATCCTCCAGGATTTTCCAGTCATCCGAAACTTTAAAAAAAAAAAATAATTTAATTATAGTTATTACGCTTCAAGACATTGTAGGCTATGCTTTAAAAACTTGGAACTCACGATAGTATTAAGATAAAATAAATTTTTACCTTATAAGTAGTCAACATGATTTCCTTTCAGGTTTTTTGCTGAATAATGTTTCCAATCAAAAAAATAAATAAAAAGCCATTTCTACTTTATTCACCAATTTCATTCCTTTATGTTCTTCAATAAATACACAAAAAAAAAAAATAAAAACAAAAAATCGTTCATTTGGGTAGATTTTTCCGTTAAACTGTTTATTCAATAACTCCAAGAACATTCATTCCCATATACCGTTGCATAAATTATTGTGACCTTTTTTTCTCCAAATTATTCAATTAAATATTGTTCAGATGTATCAAAACTAATGCTTTTATAATTTTATTTAGTATTTTTAAAAAAGAAATAATTTACCAAATCATTGCATAAGCAATGTTTAGTATTACAACAAAATTATTGTTTAGGAAAAGTAAAGTAAAGAACATTGCCTTTAGAACTTTGAATAAAAATTATGTTGATAATTTGGCACTATGATGGATGGTCTACGATGGCCGTATAGCGTGATCTGCAGAACACAATTAATAAAATATGCTAATCATGAAGGCTAATAAAATTGCTGGTTGAATAAATTAAATAACCCAACAAATTTAAATTAGCTAATCAACAGGACACAGCTTTCTCATGACTTCATTTATATTTTGCCGTTTCCTGCACCCAAACATTTTTAGTATATTAAAAGGAATTTAATGATTGCTACCATTAGAATTCCAACAAGTGAATAACTTTTTACAGATGCATATATTCTGATTCTGTAGTGAATGGTGAATATAATGGATATGTTTTTCGGTCTGCTTACTTACTTATTAAATCATAGTTTTTATTAATCTGGGCTTCTTTTGTTATTAATCAGGATTCTTTTCGACTATAAATTAAATCCGAAATTTGATATTTTTAAATGAGAAGCGAAATAAAATATAATTCTTCATTGATAATGTTTTATTTAAGCATTGGTTTAAGTTAAAAAAAAAAAAATCCCTTATCTATAAGGAGCCTAATACTATTCTACTATTTCCCCATTTATACGGATTTGTTTGAAATTATTTTTTTAACATTTCTGTTTCTTGAAAGGAACCTTTTGATTGACAGGATGACTAACTCCAATTTATGCATTTTTCATAAAAGAACTTTTAATATGTGTGTTTGGAAAATGTTTACCGTTTCATTTAAATAAACTGTTATGTTTTTATACTTTTTGCCATACTTTTATAAATTAAAAAGGTACGAATTTTTACAAAGGACAAAGTTATTAAAACTTCTTTTGTGAAAAATGTTTTGATTGGAACTATTTTGTCAGCTGAAATGCTCAAAATAGTAGTGACATTAGAAAACTCGCCTTATCCACACTAGGCGTGGATCGAAATATATTTATCAGTGGATCCCTACAGTATTTTAGTGGCAAGAAAATACTGAACGAAATAAGTAGCACTTCAGGTGTGGTAAGTTAATAATTCCCACTGACCACTGAATCCACCTCAGAGGACTAGACAGAATATTTACTAAATATCAAATATTTTTAATAATAATTTGTAGTTTTTTACATCCAGATGTTTAATAAAACGAAGCCTATATTAATAAAAACTATGATTTAATAAGTAAGTAAGCGGACAGAAAAAAATATCGATTATATTCACGATTTACTACTGAATCAGAATATAATAGCCGAGTTTTAAATCAAGACTAGCTACAAATCCCTCAGAAGTTCTTTTAGCTTGTTATGTTATCAGTCGCTTCTGATTCAACACTCAATAGTTTTTTGACACACACGCTTCATTTTTTACCATTGGAGACTGGAGATTTTCTAATGAAAAACGGTTAGTTTTGAGTAGTGGAAATTTATAAAAATAGTTTTTATGCTAAATTCTGAAATGAATAACTTTAAAAATAGAAAAGTTTTTTTTTCAGTTTTTCGTTTCACTACTCTAATATTTTATTTCCAATATTTGTTATATAAATCAATATAATAAATATGTAATTAAATATCTCTTAGCTAGCAAATGCTTAAATCCTTTCTTTTCGATTATTCTGGACTTTTAAAGTCTTATCATAACATAAACCAGAAAACCAGTGAACTTCTAAGAACTTTAATTTTATTTATACCATGTTTTCATAAATTAATTCTAATTTAAAAAAATAATCTATGAGATTGGCCAATGTACATTTCGAAAAACTGTGATCTGCAAAATGTGATTTTTATCTTCTATGTGTAATAACTCTCAAGTGAATAGTCTTAATTAATCTTTTATTTTGAGGGCTTACCAATTACAATAAATTCCAATCGATGATTTCTTCCACAATATTACTTCCGAAAGGCTTCTTTTTTACTGCTTATTTAAAATAATTCGCTCCAGATAGGTATTGGAATGTGTAGGAGATGTCCGGCACACCGATATAAAAACAGCAGTTAATCGTAAGATATGTCTTGAGAGTTCCAAAGTTCAAGTTGCGCTCTGAGAGGTCGCAGGGCAGATGGGCGCGGCCGTTGCGCAAATGCGCACCAAGTCGGATCTTATCTCGGATATGTGTCAATTGCCTGTAGCTCCGATATCTGTCCGAGACCTGTTAACTCATCCCCTCTCAGGCCCAGATCCTATCTCAACGGCATTACAACCGAGATCACAACACCCTCCATGCTTGTCATACATAGATACATAGCTAATGTAACAAATATTTATTATTAATGTAATGATATATGGAAGTGTATTGACTTTAGATCCGATCGTTAACAGCGATTTTATATTTCGAAACCATTCACGTTGATCCATATTTATGTTCGTTCATTTATCAAAGAAGAATTGTGTCTTGAGATAAACGAAACACAAAGCGCTACGGTTCTGAAGAGAATTAAATATAATATGGAAACGGTAGGTGGACCGAGGTATAGATAAGAAGATAATGCGGTATTATATGTTTCCCAACTGTATTGCCATAGTGCAGGAAAAGGTGCACGGATTGTAGTAAACAGATCATATTTATTTCTAAGCAGCTAAAAATAAGGAAAAAAGAAATGTTATCTTAGCAGTTTTTCCCAAACTGTGCCGCGGCTGATCTCTTAGGGCACCGTGAAAATTTTCCTACACAAAATATATTAATAATACTATTATTACATTATAAAATGAGTAGATCACGACTATAGCCCACCTATCCCATCCATTATTTTACTCACCATACAATAAATTAATGAGAATTTGAAATCCTTATTTAATTTTTTTTTTTAAACTTTACTAACCACATCAGATGTGCAGTTTAAATGCGTGTCGTTGCTTAATCGAATGCATTCAAACACACGGATAGACACCATTAACTATCCAGTCTCAATGTTGATATCACTGAGACAGCTGAAACAAATTTTAAAATATTGAAAAAATATATAAGACTTCGCCTTTAATATAAGTCAGAAGTTTCAATAATTTATTACATAAAATTGGAAACACAAGAGTAATTTATATATCTAGGGGTATGAAAAAGAATTCGACATTGAATGAGATTCGACATGCGGCGGCGCCGGAAAATTCAGACATTTTTAAGGGCGCCTAAACCTGGAAAAGTTTTGGAACTCATGCAGTATAATATGTCATTCTCGCATATGATTCAGCCATCAAACCTTACCAAATAATCTTATCAAAAGAAACACAGTAATTTATATCTTTCTAAATTTCTAATGGCGTAAGAATGCATTATTATATGAAAGTCCGAAATAAGGTCCCTAATACTGATTCGAGATAATAAAATTAATGATTATTCCAAATTCGCAGTTAGATTTTAATAGCTTAAGCTTCAGGTTAATAATATGCATCAAACCACAAGCGAGAGATTCATATCTACAGTATGTTAATAAAAAAAAAATCGTTCAAATTATAGATGCCTGTAACAGCAGTGAGTATAAACCTATCATAAAAGTATAATCAATGTTCTAACCATTTTAATTGAGGCTAAATTTTAATAAGGGGTAAGAAATGGTTCTACATCCTTATTTTAAAATGCAGGAAAAATAAATTGATACAAACATGAACAATTTCCCGTAACTCAATCAGAAAATAACTTTAATTATAAGCCAACAATAGTTTTAAATACGCCGATAAAATATTTTGTTTTAATGAGGAATTGACCTATTTCATTGTGTGAGAAGAAAAATGTAAAAAAAAAATATTTGTTTCGAGAATCATATACATAAGTACCTGAATGTTCTTGAAAATTTGCTGCCTGTTGACAGGGTCAGATTCATGAATATATTATAGATGTTATATGTGAGAATGATCTTAATCATTGTTTCAAAATCTTAATTTGATATAATATCAGCAGAGAATTTATTTATTTTTCATTTCGCTAAATATTTTAACTTAAATCCTTTTAAATAGTATTCTATAAAGCACTATTCACTGAGATTTTTTTAAATATTTATGTTTTTATAAGATAAAAAAATTTAAATGAGAGGTCTTTTAGCATTTGTGGGTCGGAGGGTGGACCATGAATTTATGATCTGATTCCGGTTATTTTGTGTAGCCTACCTTTGTAATCTAGGACGTATTTATTTTATTTTTTATCTTTATTTTATTTCATTGATTTTGATGAAATATAAATGATCACGAAAGAAAATGTCTTCTTTGGAACTGGAGCGTGAGATTTTTTTTTTTTTAAATGGAATACTTTCATCGGGGAAACTATGAAAACGGGCACATTACGTATTACGTAAGTATGGGCCTATAAAATATTTGTTCGTGCAAGGGCCTATAAAAGCCTTGATTAGTTTATTAAGGCGCAATTACACTGAGCCAAATCTGAATATCTGGCTTGATATTTGTTTCCTAGTGTTGTTTGTTGTAACGCCAGTTTGGTATATCGTGTCATTATAAACAGTCGCGGCAGATGTGATTTGGAAATTGCTTTGAATAATAAAAGGAACAGAAAAACGCATCGACATTGGACGGTCAAGAATATCAGTATAATTTGAACAAAATGTTGCTGACTATGAAATTTCAGAGTGATGCGTAAAGATTTTCAGTGCAACTTAAATAAATCGCACCTTTGATAAAAAAAATAAATAAATAATATGATACTAACCTTTGGGAATTTAACTTTCGTGGACATCTTTCGCTCACAGTGAAGAAAAAAGATAATATCGCTGACAGTACAAGAATGAATATTGATATTTATTGTACACCTTCTGCAGCACACATACCTATCACGTATATCGATCTAAAGGGATTATATATTTGCGTTCTGGTTACGTTTTAACTCAAAATATACTATAACGCTTAGGCGGGTTAAACAATTTTTATTGAATGAGAAATAACAATTTTCAAAGCTACACAAATCATAAAAACACAAATATTGAAACAGGTTACGAAAATTATCACTTTGTAACACAATAATAACCATATGACTTGAGCTTCAGAACGAGACTAACTCTCCAGTCCATCGCTCCTGGTATCAGGTCATCCCAAAAGTAATGTCGGTTTTTAAGGGCGTGCTATAAAATATAGGATAAAATCAATGAAACTCGTTCAATCTAAAATGTATTTACCATGTTGTTCTATAACAGTTTGCCAGCTTAAAAGGAAATTTTGAATGCCTGTTCTGAAAAAAGCCATTGGTTTTGAATTAATGAAAGCTAATACCTCTTTTTTTACCTCATCGACTGAATTCATGTTCATGCCACTGAATGAGTTTTGGAGACTGCGGAAAAGGTGATCATCCGAAGGCCCCAAGTCTGGGGAATACGGTGGGCAAGGAATAATTTCCCATCCTAAGTCCTTTAATTTTTGCAATGTTTGTTTTGCAACATTGCCATTGGACATCGGAATGAAGTAAGCAGTATTTACTGACATAATAAGCTTAAAGGTTCCTTGACAGTTTATCTTTTTCATGGTTTTGGAGTGTCATTTTCTCCCATTTACTTCTGATTCAATTAGAAATATTCTATCTGCAGTCCTTATAACAAGAACTTTTTTTACAGCAATAAGATAATTTAATTTTGAACACTCTTTCACATAGCATGGAATTGGGACTTATTATGTTACAAAAATTTTCAGAAGCTATACTAGTTTGAGAGTAAATAGTTTTTGTATGAATTCTAATTTAAAATATTAACTCAAATGTAAAAATTAAAAAAAAAAAAAAAAAAAACTAAATTACTACTGCAATTCTTACAGGATTTTTTTTTCTCACTTCATTCGTATATCCGCACCTGTTAGTAATATATAGACAATCAGCAGATTCAATGGCCGTATGCAATTGCAGATGATGACATGTCAGGCACGGGGAAGGATGGCACCCAACAGAACCTCTTCCCTGGCTTGATTCAGTTATTTGGGTCGGTTAAAGAAGATCTCTCATCCAACGCCTTTTTAATCTCCTCCTCACATTCATGGGCATTTCATCTGTGGCCATATCTCTTATTAGTAGGTTTATATGTCCGTGTAGGTTAGTGTGGAAACGTTTGTAAAGAGTCTTGATGTGCTGTTCGACTGTTGGCATGTGGAAGTGAGTATGTAAGGTTTGATTAGTCACGTACCAAGGTGCTTTTGAAATGAGTCGTAATAATTTTGACTAAAAGGTCTGAATTTTTTGTAAATGTATTTTTTTAGCAATGCCGTAAATTTGTGAACAGTATATCCATATAGGTTTAAGTAAGTAAGTGTACGTATTTAGTTTTTGTCACAGTCTTAATTTTGAGGATTTAGAAAAAAATGGGAAAAGTAGCTTTACTCGTTTGTTTAGAGTTTCCCTTTTCATTTTAACGTGCGGGCCCTATGTCATCCTTCTATCGAGGGTTAGTCCGAGGTACTGTACTGGGACTATTAATTTGGACATTTTCGATATAAATTGGTGGGCAAGTATTTTTACGGAGAGTAAAAGTTATATGTTGTGATTTGCCGTGATTAAGTCTAATTTTCCACAATTGGCAACAATCGTTTAATTTCTGTAAGTGGTTTTGTAAGGTTAGTGAAGCATGTGACGGGTCTTGATGTTTCGTTAGTATTGCTTTTCGTCTGCGTAAGTAGCGATTAGAGCGATTACTTACAGGAATTAAAAAAAAAATATATACATCTTAACTTCCATGATAATGTTGATAATATTTAAAAGAAACATTGTCAACAAATCCAAGGCAATCAGCAACTCTTAATATTTTTTCAGACAAATTTTCACAATTGACCAAAGCTATTCATATGATGAAACGTTGTTCATTGACAATTGACCTCGGATTGTCATGATGAAATAAAATTCCGCGTCTATTGATAAGTGATGAACGTTTCTTCTCTATTGCGCGCTACAATCGGTCCAGCTGATCACAGTACAGATCTTTAGTGATAGTTTGCTTAAGATCAAGGAATTCATGATGAAGGATTCCTTCCATATCCCACCATACAGACATCATCACTTTTTTCGGATGAAGTCCTTCTCTCGCTTCTGTCCTAGGTGTTTCAACAGGTCTTAACCACTGCCGCGACCGTCTAACATTCCGATAGAAAACCCACTTTTCATCTCCAGTTACTATCCTGTTCAGAACCCTGGCTTATATCATAACATGGCGTAAGAGATCCATTTCATATGAAATTTCAGCACAGAATAAATAAATTTCACCAACCAAAATATTATAAATAGAAGCGTATTTAATGCTATAATAAACAAATGATGTAAACAAAAATAAATTGAAAGGAAGTATTAGTAATCTAAACGTAAACAAACAGAATATTAAAAACCGACATTACTTATGGGATGACCTGATATTTACTCGTAAGAAGACCTGTCTCGAACCTTCTGGGCCGGCGTGGATGGTACGCGAACATCGTAGTCACAAAAATGTACTAAGGCAGTTTGTTTCAACCGCTAGTTCGTTTCAACAAAGGTCTAGAACATGAAGCATGTTTTTTGTTTTTGTTTATAGTTTCAATTTTTTTTAAATAATAATTTGTCTTAATGATTTAAAACTATAGGAATAAATAAACGTGAGGTTAAGATGAGAGCCGTCCCTTAAAAAGATGTGGACGATTAACTTGAGCACCCGTTGGGCAGCCGCGACCCAGGGCCGAAGCTATCTCTATTCAGTTGATTGATGGGCCATTTGGGTAATCATCTTCTAAAACGTAGGCGACTCGGATATGTTAATGTGACTCCTGAGATAGGCGGAGAGTGATCAGCCCCTCCTGCTCCTCAAGTTTCCTCCTCGTCTTCCCCACTCCAGCGGGCTCTCTCAGACCCGGAAGATCCCCGCGAAAAACAAGGGTCCCTCCGCGAAGGCAGGTGTCCCCTCAGAGTTATGCCCACACACCTGTTTAGAAACCTGTCCGAAATTACTCATGACACATTTTTTCATTCTGTATTGATTTACATATCTCCGAAAACGGCACGCGATAGCATATTTTGATAAATTTCGATATATTTTTTTTTTCTAGAGCATGAATTCCAACTGTCGCGAATCCTAAACTAGGCAGGATTCAATTCGCTTTCTACTATTAGGTAATATTGACAGATATATTTAGCAGTAGGCTGAGGAATAGTGCCCATAACCGGGGGCACCACAAATTTGTAATTTTTACCAACTGTTCACCGTGGCTGTTCACTTACCGTGAAAATCTTCTTGCACAAAATATTTAATTAATATAAATTTATAAAATGTCACTGTGGTCAACATGAGGTTGATCAGCATCTTTACTTGTTGTGTCACCTCCGATAAAATTAATTTGTCTTGCAACTTATTCCATGATATACGCCAACCTAATCCTAATATGAAATAAGGATACTATTTAATAATTAAGTTACTGTTTACTCTTTTAGTCTAACATGTTTTACATATTACATTACTTACAATGTAATAAAATAAATGAAATTATGTGAACTGTTAATTTTGAAAGGGCACATGTCCAGTTTTTACAGGTATTGGTATTTTGACACAATTGGGCTCTAATACTATAGAACTTTCCAATCATGGATTACTACCACGCCAATGTTTTAATAGGCTTTTAACTATGGACACCGGAAATCAAGACCACAGGTATAACTGGATATCACAAGTTAAGAGAATAGCTACCACTAACAATGCGCTGGAGTTTTTTAGAGATCTATCAAACGGGAACCAATTGATATCAAACAAAAGTATAATCAAGGAAAAAGTGAAAAATAACGCCTTGTCTACAGATATAAACCGGGCGATGACCTCCACCCACAACCTCGTCTATAGAAGCATCTGCAACTTCACCTTTCCTCAACCAGAAGAATATCTGTTATCCAGTCTAAGTATCGAAAAACATAGAGCCATGAGTCAATTGAGAATCGCAAGCGCTGCTTACCTGCAGATTCCTTTACAAAATAAACGCCTAGTCTTCAAGCTTAGTGACCCTTGTAAACTCTGCCAGAAACCTCTCGAAGACATCCTAAAGCATTTTCTCTTGCGCTGTTCTTTTTGTAATCCATACAGGGAATATTTCCTAATATAAATGAAATTAAATAGTGTATATAAATGAAAATGATGAACTTTCTTCAAGTGAAAGAACCTTAAAATACAATAGTAGAAATAAAATCAGGCACATATTCCTGTTCCTCACATCTCTCTTCAATAATCTCAATATTTCAATAATTCGATAATTAGCCGGCTCAATACTTCTTAATGAGGCCTCAAGTTGTAACGCTTAAATTCAAACGAGATAAACTTTTCTTATGAATCCATTAAATCTATGTATTTTATATTTATTAATTGAATATTATTTATAAAATTTATTCTATTCCATGTGTGTGTATATTTATATATAAGTATTAGTTGGAAATTTCTGAATATTTATCTGTTATAAATATTTATTTATTAAAAGCTAAATGGTATGTTTATGTTTGTGTTACATTGATTCATATAATATATTATTATCATAAATATTAATTGTAATGCCTTACCGCCAATGTCAAGAAAATGTAACAAGCCTGTATTGCTTTATACATTAAAAAATCTATCTATCTATCAACTGTAGAACTTTCTATTTTTGAAACGAAAAATCTTCAATCTGCTCCGTTGCTATGTTGCAACATAAATAAAACCAATGTCTTAAAGAAAATTCTAAATATGGAATAAAGAAAGTCCTTATACACGTTCCTGAAGAAGAAAATGGTTCTTAAAATCTCTTGATAATATGGCCAAAAAGTAATTGGAACTGCTTATCTTTAACAGAAACCGATAACTTCGTATAATTATTAACATAAAAATCCACTGCAAAATAACCGTCGAAATGTAAAGCAGTTGTAATTAGGAACTGTAAAATTAGGAAAAGTTAACATGTGCCCTTTTTGAAATTAAACGATTCAATTGAATATCGGGAATGAAATAGCAATACAAAATTCAAAACCAACTTTTTTTTTTCTTATCTTGTATTGTATTTTTATAGATAGAGTCTTATGAATAAATTGTTTCCGCAACAAGAAACAAGTTAAGAATCCGCGTGCTCAGCCTCCGTCGACAAGAATTTCTATAAATTATATCATAATTCATTTAAGGACGCACAGTCATCGCCGGATTAAATATAGGAAATTATTATGACACACCGAGAGACCTAATCTAGTGTATTATTTATTTTTAATTGCTACTAGGAAGTGTGTTGGTTGAAAGTATGGATAAAAGAAAACTACATAACAATTAATTGGAATAATTGATAAAGCAGGAAAAGCACTTCTAATTTACCGGATTGTTGAATTCCAACGAGAGTCGATATATCAATCAAGCTGTCAAAGAGACTACCTCGTTATAGCAATCTTCATTACCAGCTGATACTATTCGTTCTATTATAAACCTATTAACGGCCTCTAGGAGTTTTAAAGTAAAGAGCAGTGTTTGAATGGGATTTATTTCATATATAAGATTCCGATATGTTGAACGTAAGGGAAAAAGTGTGTTGAGTAATTGGATTCTTTATCCGAAGTCTTAATTTAAAATTTCCAGTTATCAATTTTTATTCAAAAACTAAATACGATAAGAAGAATTGAATATGATTTCCTTAATTCCACTTATCAGTAATGGTATTAACACTCAATCCACTTTGGGTTTTTACTTATATACTGAACCATAGCTTAAGGTCTATGATAGGATTTGATCGATAAATTAATTAAAATATTTTAATAACAAAATCACGATAGCTGTAAGAAATTGAATTCTACTTAAGTTCAGCTCATCAATAACTGTAAAGTGAATCTTGAAAATAAACCTTCTAAATATTAAATTATTGGGTTACGATCCATGGTAGGTAGACAAAAACTGAAAAAAAGTGTAGGGAATGGCATACTCATGCATATATTATTATTGTATTGAATAGAGATATTGTTGAATAAGCTGGTAAGTTTGTAAAAAAAACATCATCGTCAAAATTTGAATAAATGATCGCGTCCTAGATTATGCCTCTACGTAGGGACTTGAAATAAATCGACGTACGGACATAGCATATCTGTACTGGAACACCATCTCAAGAAGGATTGCGGTCAAATCTTCTGTAGGCTCTTGATGGGGGAAGAAGAAACCAAGGTACCATCGGTTTCTAATGCCTCCTTTGAGTTCAAAAGATTCTGTCCTGTTCCCAACCAACTAGGACGCTTAGCACAGTCTACAACCGACACCCAAGAACTAAAAAAATTTATTTTAAAATTGACCTTTAAATTCTCTAAGAAGAATCAGGATATTTCAGTCTATTTATTTATTTTTGTGTTAAATTAGAAAATATCCTTTTTTCTCTATTTGTATACCTTAATTTTTATAATCTGGTTTTTGATTGATTTCCTTTTAATAACCAATCAATAATATATAAACCTGTAACCACCAACATATACACATGTATTATGCCTAATGCATCGAATAGGTCACACCAATCAGACTGCACCTAAAGGCGAAACCTCTGAAATCATTCTGCTCTCGATGATCTAAATTAAAACCTTGTATTGCTTGTAACATCCAATTAATATCGTACAAGGAACTTATAATAAAGCAATAGCATTTAAATCCAATCTATTCGGTTCAAACCAGATAATCTGCTAAATAACCACCTCTTCGGCTGTAATTTAGCCAAGGTCGCGCTTTATTGGCGGACCGACGATGCTAGTGATTATAAGCGCCTGAATCAACACAGCGGTTTGGCGAGGTCCAGATTTCGCTGCAGATATCGGACCTCCGTCATGAAGGATGTTGGAACGAAAACGGTAAATTTTTCATCCGAACCATTAGCAGAAGATACCGTTTGGGAAGATTTTGAAAAATAGATTGGCGATTAAGTACAAATTAGCTCTCTCCATATATTAATATTCATAATTCTTGAGAGGTGAATTTAATTTGTACCGGTTGGGCCTGTTCCAATCATCTTCTTCGGCGTTTGGATTTATGTCTTAAGCAAGGAAAGAGGAAGCCCATTGGCTGAGCGGTCTCTTTGCTCTTTGCCAGTCAGCTTGTCTATCGCCGACAACTTCACCTAGTAACAAGATAATATTTCTTTGCAGTGGCAGTTTAAAAATGAATCGAAACTATGCAATGGTTTCCGACAATTATTCCTAGACAATGAAGATAATTACAATTAATGTGCGTCCACCGTAAACTATAGAATGATGATAGAGGCGATCAAAAGGAAATAGAGAACAGCTAATAAACTTCGCGATGAATGGCGAAGTTTCGGCTAACTTTGTTAATTTTCTTCAAGATCGCCAAGGCAATAAACAACCTTGCCCGACCCTTACAAGGACGAACCCGACACTCACAGTGAATCATATCCTAACAGAATGTTACGCGTACGAGACTTCCCGAAAGCATCTCTTAAAAGAAAACTTGGACGAATCTCTCCAAATAGAACAAAAAAGTTTAGCATCTTAATGCTATTATTTAAACAGAACAATATATTTAATAAAATATAACTTACTTTTTTGTAAATTGTGATTGTATGGTAACATCAAAGTTTGTTATTTATTTATAATTTATAATATTTATAATTTATGCCCCCCACACCATCACTGACCCACCACCAAACGCAACCCTTGGAGAAAAAGTGCATGGTGCCTGCCTCTCTCCCCATCTTCTCCATACCTTTTCCCGTTCATCGGAGATCGGAGACAGAATCTGCTTTTACTCCAAGGGTTGCGTTTGGTGGTGGGTCAGTGATGGTATGGGGGGCATAAATTTAAATTCCCGCACAGAGTTGGTTCTTGTGAACTGTGGCTCTATAACTGTTGACAGGTACATTACAGAGGTGCATGAGCCACATGTCATGCCTTTTGCCAGAAATATCAAATCTGACTTTATTTTCATGCACGATAATGCCCGATGCTGCTCAAGCGAAAAATTTCCTCAGACAAAAAAATTGAAGTGATGATTTTGCCACCCAGAAGTCCAGATATGAATCCAATTGAGGATGGGGCATTCTTGGTAGATGTGTTCGCGCCCGAGACCCTCAAAAGTTGGCGGATTTAAGGGAAATGTTAGTGGAAGAGTGGAACAACATCCCAGAAGAACACGTTAGAACTCTGGTCGCTGGAATGGGCAGGAGAATGGAAGCTGTTATCGGAGCTGGAGGTGGGAATACCAATTATTGATTTTATTCCTCAAATTCTTCCTTTTTATGTTATGAGGCAATAGCACATTTTTATTTTTTGATTTGTTTTTCTACAAAAAATTTCCATAAAAGATTTTTTTATTTTTAATTGCCCTTGTAATTAAGTGTGGCTTCCTAAGAAAAAAGAATATTTTCAAAAATACCCTTCAGAAGTCAGTAATTTCAAAATACTGAAGTGATCCTTTAATTTTGTCCGGTAGTGTATTTTCAAGTTGGTTTGAGTGGATAAAATCAAAATTTATGTTGTTTAATGATAGTTATTGAACTTTTCTATAATTCTTGTATTGAAATATATGAATGCATTATTGCCAAGCTCTAATGAAGTTGCCATTGAATGTTGTATATCTACCAGGGAACCCATAATTTTCAATATACCAGATATTATCTGTTATAATAATCGACACATATTAATGTTCCTGAATAACAGTACTTATGTATCAGCAAAGTAAACATTTCCAGATAGGGAAAATTACTTCTTTTTCTTTTGTGTGTGTGTGCTTAAATGTTTCACCCTTGGTTCTTTCAAGGCCCATTTTATCTTTTACTTAAAATAATTTTTTTTTAAGTTTTTGAATTCCTTGATTATAAAAGGTGTTCGTTCCTCTGGGTAGTGATTCGGGTTAGGCATAAAAGAATTCCGAACCTCTAATATAAAACAGAAAGAATCAGAACTTAGGTTATTTTGTTACGGAATCATCCAAAGCATGAAGCCTATATCATATCTGTTAAGTAATGACGGTTTACGTATGGGTGATTTTCGGTACTTAACAAAAATTTTGCGTGTTCTTTAAAAATATGTACATACATTTCTTCAAGTAAATAAAACAGACAATACATAAAAACTTGAACGAAAATAATTAAACAACATAAAGTAACACTCTGAAAATAAATAAATAAAAGTCAACTTGTAAAATAAATTAAATTAAACGCACTCGTTGGCTCCGACCTCTTTGGAGCTTAATGTTAGATGTAGCGGTGAACAGTAGGCAAGGTAATGGCTGGTTAGTCTATTGCAATATGTATGATATGACTTACGGTTCCTTTTTTGACGAAATGGTGTGAATGCTGCTGGGTGAAGAACTATTGATTACCGGAATAATTGAGTGACACTATCAGAAACTGTACGCAGTGGTCCATTAGATGCTGACTGATAAAATATGGAAAACTTTGGAGAGAAAGCAGATGTTTGTTGCACTAGTAAATTTTTCCCGGGAATACTGGTCATGCAAATCGATAATTGGATTAAGTGCGCCGAAAAAGTGTGTAATTCAATTATCGATTCGCAAATTATTAGCGGCAAATAAAAATAGTGCAATAGTGTCAGGTTACAATAGGTTACAATTTACCCTGCAGTAGACAATTGTGTAGCTGTAGCTACATATCAAAGCATACTAAATCGTGAAGCCTTTGGTACAGGTATAGTCTTTGCAATACCTGTGGACTTAAGCATTTAAAAAGTGTGAAACAGTGGATTATAGCGAAAGTAACTAGATAATAGAATGACACTCCACATATACCTATGAACATACGGAATATGTTTATTTGATTTAACATAAATAGTTGATGAGGAATCCAACATCAGATAACAACATACAATTACCACCAATTTTTAAAAATTGTTTTTAAAATGAAAAACTTTCAATTAAAACTTAAACTCCTTTTTTTCTGCTGATCAGCTGTTAGATGCTTTACTTTGTCAGCTGTTTCTGTGTTTTTACTTTCACTTACCTATATACGAAATATATAGTAAGTGGAAGTATTGCGATCGTGACTTCCAGTTTTCAACGGAAATACACATTTTGGGGTCCCCTGAGTCGAAATAACCAAGTCCCGCGAAATGGTCTGTGTGTGTGTGTGTGTGTGTGTGTGTGTGTGTGTGTGTGTGTGTGTGTGTGTGTGTGTGTGTGTGTGTGTGTGTGTGTGTGTGTGTGTGTGTGTGTGTGTGTGTGTGTGTGTGTGTGTGTGTGTGTGTGTGTGTGTGTGTGTGTGTGTGTGTGTGTGTGTGTTTTTTTTTTTTTTTTTTTTTTTTTTTTTTTTACGAAGGTAGGTGGAAATCTTCAAAAGACGCGGATAGGCCCGTACCTATCCGTGTGTGGGATTTTTACCCACTAAAACCACCTCCTTACACCTGTTTCCCACCCTCCACGGGACCACCGTTAGGCATTACTTCGTGGAGGGGGACTGGCTTTGTGCCGCCTCATAGTCCTCGTCGCGTGATTGTTATGTTTCCACGCTAATTACTTCTCCTAGCTCTCTCTTCTGCTCTCAACTTCTTAAGGACGACTGTAGCGAATTTTTTCGCTGCTTCCCAATGTAGGTCCGAGCGCAGCATATGGCTCACTATGTTTTCTGGAGTGATTCTCTCTCCAAACAATCTCTCCATTTCACTTCTTTCTCCAGCAAAGCGAATGCATTCGAAAAACACGTGCTCCGCTGTTTCCTCGATAGACTGACATGCTGGGCATTCTGCTGTATTATCCAGTTTAAATCGGTTCTGGTAGGCTCTAAAGCATCCATGAGCAGTCAACAATTGGGTTATGTAAAAGTCTACTTCCCCATGACGGCGACCATACCACAAGCCAACATCGGGTATTAGTCTTCTAGTCCAACTCCCAGAATCGGCTGCCTGCCATCGCTGCTGCCACAGATCGATAGTTATTTTTCGTTCTTCTTCTCTGGAAACGTGAGAGCGTCGTCCATAATGCCTACTTCTTTCTTCTACAAGAAGTTCAACTGGCGGCATTCTGGCTATCACACACACTGCTTCATAGGAAACAGTTCTGAAAGCACTTGCTGTCCTCAGTGCCACTCGACGATAAACGGAAACCATCTGTCTCCTGTATGACTTGATGACCAACGCCTCTTTCCAGATTGGAGCTGCATAAAGCATAATCGACGTAACAACCGCAGCAAGAAGCCTTCTGCGGCTCTCCCTAGGTCCTCCAACGTTTGGCATAATACGTGATAACGAGGATGCTATTTTAACAGCTTTACCGCAGACATAATCCATGTGGACTTTAAACCGGAGGCGATCATCAATCATGACCCCAAGGTATTTTAGGGAAGATTGCGAACGTATTTCGTGTCTACCCACCGTAACAATGATGGTTTCAGTTTGCTTCCTGCTAGTGGTTAAGAGAACCTCTGTTTTGTGATCGGCAAGCTGCAGGCCCACTGAAGTCAGCCAAGCGCGGACCGTGGCAACAGCCTGGTTGGCTGTGAGGGTAACTTCTTCCAAGTACTTTGCCGCCACTACCACTGCAATATCATCTGCAAATCCTACTATTGTGGTTCCTTCTGGCATTGGTAACTTGAATATGCCGTCGTACATGACGTTCCATAGGAGAGGTCCCAGTACAGAGCCCTGTGGGACACCACCTGTCACCTTGTATCTCCTTTGGCCATTGTCAGATAAATAAAACAGAACTCTATCTCTGAAGTAGTCTGTAAGGACTCTCATAAGATAGACTGGCACCTCCATGGTCCGTAAGGCATCTAATATACGGGTCCAATTCGCGGTATTAAAAGCATTCTTAACATCAAGAGTGATGACTGCTGCATAACTCTTAGCCCCTCTCCTCCACCTTGCTCCTGCAATTGCTGTACGGGCTATCTCTGTTACCACTCTAATAGCATCTACCGTGGACCGTCCTTTACGAAATCCATACTGAAACTTCGAGAGGCCATTTGGACCCTCCGTGAACTCTTGTAGTCTGAGGAAAAGGATTTTTTCGAAAGCCTTACCCATGGTATCCAGTAAACAAATCGGACGGTAAGTTGTCGGATCTTCCAGTTTTCCTTTACCCTTTGGAACCAATACAAGGCGCTGTCTCTTCCAAGGTTTTGGAATTGAGCCTTCACGAATGCAGGAATTGAAGAGGTCGATAAAAAGATCTGGCCGCTTCCTGAGAGCCACCTTAAGGGCCATATTTGGGATTCCATCCAATCCTGGTGCCTTGCCATGCTGTAAATCTGAGGCGATGTCCTCTATCTCTTCCTCAGTTACTGGTGGGAAGTCGTTTTCATGCATATTGTCTATACACCCCATAGTATTCGCCTGTTCCGGGAATAATGCCCTGACAATATTATCCACAACCTCCGTTCTTGAGGGGAGCTGTTTCGTGCCTTTGTTTAGTTTACCAAGAACTATTTTATAAGGCCTACCCCATGGGTCTGCATCCACCTCATCACAGAGCTCTCTCCAGCAACGTCGCTTACTTGTGTGTGTGTGTGTGTGTGTGTGTGTGTGTGTGTGTGTGTGTGTGTGTGTGTGTGTGTGTGTGTGTGTGTGTGTGTGTGTGTGTGTGTGTGTGTGTGTGTGTGTGTGTGAACAGACTAGCTCAAAAACTATAAGCCGTGCGAACCTGAAATTGGGTATTTAGTGTATGTATATGCCCGCGATGTGACAGCAAAAGTTTCATCAAAATTGCCCAAAGGGAGGGGGTACTTTATTTAGTAACTTTTTATCTTTTTTTCGATTTACTCAAAAACGGTTTAAGCGATTTTGATAAAACTGGGTATTTGATGTATGTATATGCCAAAGATGTGATGGCAAACATTTCATCAAAATTGATCAACCGGAGGGGGGACTTTATTTAATAAATTTTGTTTCATTTTCACGTGTTTTTTTTGTTTACTCAAAAAAGGCTATAACGATTTCCATCAAACTGGGTATTTGATGTATGTATATGCCAAAGATGTGATAGCCAACATTTCATCAAAATTGGTCAAACGGATAGGGCACTTTATTTCCTAATTTTTTTCCAATTTTTACCTTTTTTTCGATGATCTCAAAAACGGCTGTAACGCTTTTTATCAAATTCGTCATGTTTAATGATAATTAGGTGTTCTTTAATATCTGGTAAGCTTTATCATTATTAAAATGTTTTGAGGGGGCTTAAATGGGGTGGTGGCCTTTTTCGTTTGTTTGTTTTTTTGTTTCCTATAAAGTACCTTTGTTTTGGTTTATATGGAGAAATTAACTGTCACTCATTACGCCTAAAAATAAGAAATGGCTAAACATGAGATTAGATAAAAATAAAGAAAACGTATAGAGGAGAAAAAAAGAAAAAGAATCAGTTAACTCATATAACTCGTTGAGCCCACGCATGCGGAGTACGCCTTTAATGACAGACCATTGTTCATAATTAAAGCCATTCGGTTCATTTGAGAAGTGGCAATAAACGAAACGCATTAATTTCTAATGTATGTTGGTAAGTGAAAGTTGTGTGTTGCGAGCACGCACCAGATTTTTATATCTCACCTTCAGTGTGTGTTTGGATATCATGGCGTAGTTTAATTAGTTGCATTTTATCAGCACATCTTTGATTCAAGTATTCTTACATCTTGATGATGCCTTTGTTAACGGAACGTAGAATCCTTTTTTTTTTTTATATCAGAAATAAAATATTATTATATTACTCTATATACATATGAATAGCAGTCAAGAGTTTGCAAAAAGAACCAATAAGGCTGATAATCGTACATAGATAAAATTATTGTGCATTCAATTTTATGAAAAAGAGTCAAAAGTACCATCCTGTAGCTTTAAAAAGCATCAAAACCATTTAAATTCATATCTGTAGTAGAATGACCCATTCTAAGTCATTGTACGTACAAATATTGTTTCGGTATAGCAAGAAATATTACTTTATGCATTGCGGAGAAACTATGGTAGCAATAGTAAACTTGAATGAGCAAAACTAATAAAATGAAAAAGCCATAACGATGATCTTTTCTAAAGACTCTTATTCTAAAAAGAAACATGAGTTATGCCTTGCATTTACAGAAACATAAAATGTCTTGAGAGACAAGCTGAATTTATTTATTAGGTTCCATCTTGAATTTATTGATTGACCCATTTCTTTTGAACTGTTTTACTTTAAGTGAAGAATTTGCGTCCCAACTTTGGATTCAACACACATAGAAACACGTATTGAACCGAATCGCTCTCTTTTCCATTAACTTCGAAAATTTAAAAAATAACTTCATATAAGTACTTATAATAATAATAATAAAATTAAAATTAAAGAAATTTCGTTAATAAAAATTTAATTAATTAAAATTTAATTAATTAAAATTAAATTAATTATGAACACAATTCATAAAATCCAATTAAAAATGTTTCACTTCAAATTAATTATCTATTAAAGTCCATAAGTATTTATTCAAGACGCTTTTTAAAAAACTATGATAAAATCAATACAAATATTAAATTAAGTATAAGTAAGACATCCACGTACTACAGATGCGACATCGACCACAAAACATTGATGTTTTTCGACATCGATGGTTTTTATATATATCCATTCTTTAGTTTCAACATATTAGTGCTCAAACGTATTTAAATCGATGTTTAAATGTAAAACATGTTGTTTCTCATAATTAATGTATAACAACATCGATTTTTTCGACATTGATTGTTTTTCATATTCAATTATTAAAGATTAACCTCTTATGACCCAAACATATTCATACATCGATGTCGCTTCCCTAGTATGTACAGAGAATCGTATTTCTGGTAAATATTTTAAAAGATTTTGCTAGCAGCTGCATTAAATAAGTAATTCTGATAATACTATTTATGATTTTGTTTTGCTTTTTCTTATTTCATTAACTTATATGAAGTTGAGCAATTTACAGAAACAAGAAAGGGTATGTATAACAGTGGTAATATATTCAATATATAGTCAACATCGATGTAAAAATATCTTTGTTTCTGTCAAAACATCGATGTTAAAAACATATTTTTTTGTGAAAACTTCGATGTTAAACATATTTTTTTTGTCAAAACATGATTTAAAAAATCTTTGTTTTTGTTAAAACATCGATGTTAAGAAGATTTTGGTTTTTTTCTAAACATTGATGTTCAAAAGATCTTGTTTTTTGGCAAAATATCGTAGTTAAAACATTCTTTGTTTTTATCATAACATCGATGTTTAGAACATTTTTGTTGATGTCTAAAAACCGATGTTAAAAACATCTTTGTTTTTGTCAAAAGTCGATCAAAAAACATTTTTGTTATTGTTAAAACATGGATATTAAGAACATTTTTGTTTTTGCCTAGACACCGATGTTAAAAACCTTTTTGTTTTTATCAAATTATCGGTGTTGAAAAAATTCTTTGCTTTTATTAAAACATCGATGCTAACATCGACCCACCACCAACTATGTTCACAAAACATCAGCTGCATTACATCAATGTGTTTTAACATCGATGTTTCAGAAACATCGACATCGATGTCGCATCCCTACCACGTACGATACCGTCTTTTATTGGTCCATTTACCCATTCATAAATGAGGAGACAAAATTTAAGAATTTCGCTTAAGATATATTATAATTTACTTTAAGTTATCGGTAAATGGTAAATAGCAATTAGAATATCTCTTTCTAACTTATTTTTGTCATCCCAATGAATACGGGCTTATGCCGAAATTAGCCCAAAATGGGTTAAGAGGCTAACAAAAAAGTATTGTGGCGGTTTCTTCTTAGTGAATAAGTGTATAAGACAGGCGTCCATTTGATATGTACTTATTATGATTTGCGTTAGATCCGTTGTAATCGTTTGTTGAACAATTTTTCTATTTAATCTAATATCTCATTAATGATAAGATTTATTTCTTCGTTTTAATGTCCGTATTTAGTGACCAATATTTCGGTATTATTTACAAAATTTCAACGCTAGATAATGGATATCTGATTTAAGAGGAATATTGTTCAAAATACTAAAGGTGTAACGTGAAAAGTAAGGAAATTCTACTTAACCATTTATTATGCAAAAACCATACTAACCTGTACATCTTCATAGCGATGGTTTTTTAATTCGACAGTCTATATTCCATCATACTTTACTGTAAAAGTTGTAATTAGTTTATGTTTTTATTATTTAATAAATGCCTTTGTCGTTTCCGGATTACTGTTTTATTCAACAAAAAAATAATGAAATAAAGAAAGTACTCACAAATACACAAATATGGCATTAAAAAAAGAAATCGTATTTGTTCCTATTTCGCCTATATATGTATACTCACTGCTATAAAAATCGAATTCATACTGCCATCTGAAGAGCTTTAAGAAACGACCTGAATCTAGTTTCCCAACCGTTAAAGGTTAAATATTGTATTAACAGAAGAATAGAAAAGAAGAAAAAACAGGTAACGATGAATATAATGACTCTTATAAATAAATGACATTCAAGTATAATTATTACAATTACAAATATACAACTTTTTATCTGTTGAATTTCTATTACAACTTCGGTGTGGTCATGGAATCCGAACTAGTCAACGGTAACTACTTGTAAACACTATAATTGAAAAAATAGCTTAAGGTAAAAGGAGGTACGGAAGATCTGTGAAGTGGCAGATATTATTTATAACGAAGGCCGCGTCGGATGTTCCCCTGATCAAAGGAAACTAATCCGCCGGTAGAGGACTTCATAAGGAAACCAGCGATTGACAATGGAGAAGTTAATAGATGAAACGTAACGGATCATAGCATTGAAATATATACCGGCTCATTTAATATTGCGCAACTCTGAGGACGGCATCGCTCTAAATAAATCTACTGACACCTTCTTTTGGGCATGGCATGCAACCTTGGTCTCGTCGGTTCATAAATATATATATATATATATATAAATATACATTGGGTTCTGAACACGCGCTGGCAGTCTACATCCAGTCCCCCGAAAGAACCATCACATCCGACAGCTGAATTCAGCCTCTTTTGGAAGTCCGAATGCTCCATAGCCAAAAAGTTGACAAAAAAATTCTTGATGCTCCAATTGGAGAGGGATAAAAAAACGAAACATCGTTGAGTCCATGTAGAAAGTGCAATTGGTCCGCTGTCCCGGAATGCCGGACAAGCCCCCGTGTCCATTCCTGCCTTCCAATCTACATTCGGAATTGCACCCACTATTAACTCATCCCAGTCAATGCGGACGTCCCGATCCGTTTGAGGTAAAGAAAAAACGGCAAATACCTCCTCTCGGGATAGCAACGTATTGGTCATCGCTGCATACTTAAAATCGTAGTTACGGAAAGTCTGCTACCGATGAAGTATGGAATTCGTGCATTTTAAAATCCCACATAGACCGTAATGCCGAACCCTTTTTTGGTTTACTCGTTCATTTCTCTCTTTATCTTCATACTAGTATGTTAAGTTTTATTTAGAGAAAAAAAGTTTTCATTTTATTGAAAACTTTAGCTTTCTGTGTACTCTGACGATTTTATTACTACTAATGGCGCTGTGAAATTATTTGATATAGACTTAGCTATTTGTTTATTTATAATTTGAAATGGGTTTAATCATTTTTAAAGCAAAACGATTTCGTTACCACAGTAATGCTATAAATAAATATTTAATACAATAAATATGAAGATTTAGGTAGCACGACGTGAAATCTTCATTAGGAAGTTGATATGTAGTTTTTTAATTATTAATTACACTTTAGCAATCATCATCCTCCTTTGGTTAAAAATGGTCAACACATCATTTTTAAAAAATACATCTTATCTACGGAAATTGAGTTGAAGCTCCATCCTATTAAATTAGAAAAATCAAAATTAGTGATAACTAACCTACTGTTTTTGAATATTTCAAATCTTAATAAAAACTAGTTTGCATGTTTACCTTCCCGCCGATTGGTGCAGCGTTTTACGGACGATAACCCAGACGAAATTTACAAATTTTTGACTTTTTCTAATCATAACACACTTATGAGGTTATTGGCGCACCTAATAATTATATAATTATTATTTTATAATTAACAACAACAGCCTGTCGAACTACAACAACCCATGAAGGGACTTGGGTTTAGTATAGTTATAGGATAGTAGTATAAGAAAATACGGTTCGGACAGCGTTTGTGCTACAATAAATAGCAAAACAATGTAGTCAGTACCTGTAAACATCCAAATATCAGATAATGTGACATTATACACGGATAAAGTCAAGATCAAATTAGGACTTTAAGGCGTCATTTCACAGTAGCTTACCACTGAACTCCCACAAACCAGGTAACAGATTGAAGATTGAACAGATAATAGTAAGTAATGTACATTTTTGTTATGAATCAATGATAACATGGAAATCAATAAGTAAAATAAAATATTTTCAGTTGGAGAATGTGGATACGAATCATAGGGAGATACTAACTCAGTGAGAGGAAGGTGGGTAATTCCAAGGAGACATAGAATTCGGCACTTGCTTGAGTATTCTTATCGATTTATTATTATTGTCAACCGATGCTTCCTGAAATAAGAGAATATTTAGAAAAGATCCCTTACTCTAGATGGTCTGTTGGTATTATATAGGGGTGATTTAAAATTGAATATTTTATTAGGCCCATACCAAGGTAGTAATTAATGTGCTGTAACTTTCTCACTTTATTACGATTTTTTTTACTATCGTAAATAATTATATTTTATTTACAGTTTGCACCTACTGTCAATAGTGAAGAAGTGATAGGAGCCTTCTTGGTATTCTTAAAATCTTAAGGGATGATCTTTTTTTCTCTTGCAATCCCAATAAGGGATCAATCAAGTCATCAGAATAGACCAGTATAATAATTTTATAAGGTTTCCTTTCACTGTTTTAATGAGCTTTGACGAATTTCGTTTATTATAAACTGGAAATTTTAAAATATAAACGCAAATTAAAACAAAGAAATGACTTTTAGAGTACACGACTTTTTCAGGTAATGTCTGAATTGAGTTGGGTGGTCAAAAAGTTCTTTATGAAATAGTTGATGTCGTGTACGTGTTGTTTTTTTGGAGGGGGGTCTCCCATTTCCTAGCCCCGCCACTTTCATAAGATAAATTGGAAAACAAATAAAAAATATATTTTTTTTTTATGCTACAATTACAATCAGCCACCGGGTATAATAAATAATACTACACGGTATTTGCACGGTATCCTTAAGAAATAAATTCTTTCACATTCCTGTTCCCGTAAGGTTATCTATTTCCCATAAACAATATCCTTAGAGCTGATATACATAATAGGAATACCATCTTCGAGCGATATTAGCTGATGTATAAATGCGGTAAGGTGCACTTATTCAGAAGTTATGACTCCGCTTTGTTCCTCGCAGGCTGGGGATGCTGTGTTATGCAGATTTGTTTTAGCAAATCATATAAAACACAATAACATGTCTGCATATGTATTCAAATTCCTTCCGTATATAGGTATCGTTAAATGCCGGCACCGGTCTGACCCCAAGGGTCGCCAAGTTTATTCCACGCGGATTACAATAAATATTTGGTCTCCGAGGTAACTAGGCGATGTTGCCAAGGCGTTATCCTGCCATACTTTGTATTAGTGTATGTACCAGTGAGTGTCTCATTATGAGAGCTTGTTGAATTGTTTACCTGTCTTTGCGTTTTTTCCTAGGAAGCATTACAAAAGAAATAAGCTCTTATATAACTGTGCTTAAAGATAGAAAAGCAACTCCTTTTCTGAAGAATGTTGACTTGATTCATATTCTGTTCTTGTTAAATAAATATTCTTAAAAGGATACAAAACATTTCTATGGCGGTCAGATTTAATCGTCTCCTGATTGCTTTGCCCTAAAAATTCCGACGATTAGTGTAGGTTTTACAACTTGGTCATAAAATAAAAGAGTCCCGAAAACCTGTCCAGCATTTGATCCACAATGAAACAGCTGTTACAATTTGAAACTTTCAGCACGCATACATATCGCTCGTCCAATGCAAATCTGGTCTAACATAACACCAACTATTAAAACTTTTTTCACTAAGAAACTCCTGTGAAATCGTAATTTTAGTTAGACCATTCTTGCATTGTGCGATATAGGCTAACCTTACAGTTGGAAGACATTCTGTGTTACCATCCTATAACCTATAATTGAAATCATAATAGCCTGTTCATAATGATTTTAGACATAATATTTCCAAAAAGAGAATAAAAAAAAAACAGAATTCGGGAACACTTTTTTTTTTTTTCAACTGACTCTGATCCAGCCACAGTTTTTCTGGTTATTTATTCCGAAACTATTTTAGATACATAAAATAAAATGGGTCTTGATCAAATAAAATAGTTGTTAAACCAAGTTTTCATAAATTCAAAAACTTGGTGATATTAAACTTTGAGCAATATTATTTCGTAGCAACAAAAACTTTAATGCAATAATGTGAACAACGATCTTTGAAAAGATTGCTATGGAAGAATTTTGCAATGCTACTAAAGCATAAAAACATTTAATAATTAAAATTAGATTCATCCTTATGAATTATAATATTGTAACACTTATGTGGGTTAACAGATATTCATCAATAAAAATATACAATTATCAATGCCAAACGAATTAATACAACTCAAATATCCGAGCAGGTTACAATAATTATAACTTAATAGCAGACATTCATATGGCTTGAGCTTCACAGTCAAGAAACAGGCTAAGACACAGATATAGACTCAGACTAAGACTAACTGGCCCAGTCACTCGCTCCTTATATATAGTCGTAAAAGGGACCTTCTAGAAAGTTCGAGATCCTCCTGGGAGGTTCCATGTCTCCGTCGAAAATATCTAGGCCCATCCACGTACTCCAACGGTTTGTTCCGACCGATAGTTCGTTCCAACAAACGGTTTGGTATTTTAAACCATATGTTTTTATTTGACAATTTAACGCCACAATATGACCAGTAGAACTCAGTTTCATATGTCATAAATTTATTTTTAACCTAATTAAAGAATATATACCATAAAGCAGTAAATGGAGTATAATAATCGAGTATCTTGAATGGACACAATAAGAAATGCACTTTTCCTGGTAATATGTGTTGGCCTTTGCGAACTACTGGTAGCAGGAAGTGAGGAGGCTAACCAAAATCTGCATTAAACAAATATTCCTATTTTAAATCTACCTCTCAACAGTATATAGACTGAATGTGTAAATTTTTCTATTGGATATTTAAATCCCGTCGAGTTCATGAAACGCAGGTTCAGGAACGCAATGCTATTATCAATTAGTTGTAAGTAGAGTTTTGATCAATGTAAAACAGTTCATCTGCTAGATGAAGACGAGACGACGAAGGACCGCCGCCTCTTCTTGCTTAAGCCACGAGAGGACGCATTAATCTAAACCAAACTGAAGCAACTGCGGTCGTTTCTTTGTTTCGAAACGTCCACCGCAAGGTTTTAAACATTACGAGCACGTTGAGTTGAATCATAAGCGCATTAAATTTTATTGCTCGTATCAGCTGACTATGGAAAGGTCATTTGTCCATGATCGCCCCATAATGTGGGTGTGGAGGGAGGCGAGAGTGCGTGTGTCCTCATGAACCGTAACCCAGTCATGCATACCATTATCTATCTATAATCATTCCCGTTACTAAGTTTAGAGGGCTTGGTCTCTTCGAATCAAAGGATTTTTACTAATAGATCATTTTTTATAACCTTTTCTAGCATTCAAAGGATAAGAAGTAACATTAAAAAAGGAATGTTAGCCAAATTATATTTATTTTTAGCTACGATGTTCCATAAAAATTTAATGAAATTCGAGTAAGTAATTTTTTCTTGGCATGCTCGAACAACACTTTCCAAATAAAAGCTGGCTCATCCAACTTGGCACAATACAGGAAAGATTTTTATCTGCTTCATATCTTGTAAACTCTGGTTCTGTAAGGATAAATTAATTATAACTCCTGTCAATTATATACTAACACACATACCATGAACCCTTTTTCGAAAAAGTGCGTTTAAGAATCATAAATATTTATAATTTGTCAGTATATTATTATAAGCTTTATCTTTATTTCTGTTTTTTATTTATCCAATTATTTTTAATAATGTCAAATATAGTTTAGTTTCTTTAATGTATATTTTTGTTAACAAATCAAATGCGCACTTCAGAAATGTGAAATTTAGAAAATTCACACGAAATTATTTGTCTGGGTCTTTTTTACTTTACCCACACCAGTTACTTTTTAATATTATTAGTGATTTATCTAACGTTATTTAATAACATACGTCATAAGGTTATTTAATTACATACGTCTATTTTAAGAGAAAGAAAAAAAAAATATATATATATGAAGGAGGTTACCTACCTAATACCTCCTAGGTTTTAAGAAACGTTGAAGTTGTTTTTGTTTACAATGAATCTGGTACAAATGAGTCGTGTTCTTAAATCGGAAGAAGAGGCATTTAAGACCTATCAAAGTTTGGGAAAATTGCATAAAACACTGAAATGCAAAAAAGGATGATACTTTATGAAGTTTGATTTTCACCAAAGAAGATCTCCAGCATTTAAATTTTGTTTGAGAAGTTGCAGATGCAGTGTATATTAAACCATCATTTTTGTATACATTTATATTTTTTTAAATACATTACTTTAATCATCTGTTCTAATTTAATATTAATATAAATCACTCTTAATGGTGTGGGTATAGTAAAAAAGATCCATTTGTCTTTCAAGAATATCATGTAAAATTAATTTTTAACAACTTTTTGTTTAATCCTGATTAAAGGAATTTAAAAATTAAAAAATAAATAAGGGTAACTTATTTTTTCACTCTTGTGAAAGAAATTGGAATAAATCCAATAATTAGGATCCGGATCAAACGAGTACCGACATCGCAAAGGTTTAGGGTACCATCTTCCGTGCCCTATGAAGGACGGCTTAGTCAAGGATTTTTAAATATTGTAAAATGACCGTAGGGCCATTCGCCGGGCTATAAACTCGCGACCTTGCGTGTAGTAATATATCGTATATATATATATATATATCGACTCCACTACAGGTGACCCCTTCCAAGAAAAAACTGGAAATTCCCGCAATCAGGACTCCTCAAAAGTTCGATGGATAAGTATGGCAAATATTTTTTTTATAGACATACATTGATACGAATTAACATCAATTGTAGGAGACCGCTGAAGTTTGCCTTTGGGTTATTAATCAAACTTACGGTTATAGATGAAAAATGATATTTGCAATTTAACAATCTTCAATGTTGAATGATGGAGGCTCATGATATTAATTATTTGAATTGAATCGATGCTATCAAGAGGAAGAGTAGCCGAGGTGAGAAGATGGGATCTCGGAGAGCTGAGTGATGGAGCGAGCTGCAAGTCACAGCTTGATAACAGAATGATCTCGTTACCGGCGAGAAGAAGAGCTGCTGATTGGGCTGCCCTGTCACCGTCACGGCCTCGCCTCTACCGCCAGTCTTCCGCTGTCCATCCTCCTACTCTTGTCCCAAGTCTTTTGACTCAGCGGATCATCCGAGCGCTCCTATGAAATTTATTCAAATAAAAAATATTAAAGCCTATGTATAACACATATGCCACAAATCATTTTTATAATCTATACAAAACATTGATGCTTGACATTGGTAGATTTACTTATAGTCCAGTGTTAGTCCAACCCTGAAACTGAACATCAACAATGCACCCCTGCGTGTCTGCGTCACATGAGTCCACCCTAAGGTATAGTTCAAACATTTTAACGAGTGTAAATTGATATGATAAATTAACTGAGAATTTTATACCGCAATATACATTTATAAGTGAAACCCTGAGGTATAGGTGTAGTCGTTTTATGTTATAGATTAGAAGGAGCTTTTAAATGTACCTTTACCATTTAGAGCAGATTACAGGACCAAACATTGCCAGTTTTTCTGTAAACATATACAAAACATACTTTTCTAAAAAAAGGCGCAAGTGAATTTAACTGATCTTTTTATGTGGCATTAGTACAAGTAAGACTAGAAATTACCCCAGTGATAACTCCGGGGAGCACCCCTTTGAAACCGAGAAAAACGGTTTTTATTGAAAAAAAGTAGCTTTAAAGTAGAAATAAATTGCTTTTGTACCCTAATAAGCAAACCAAATTCATGTTGCTCATACGTAATATACTAGCCGTTGAATGTAAACTTTCAGTGAAATCGGTATATTGATATCTTATTTCTAAAAGGAGAAAATCCAGTTTAATGTTGAATTTTTAGTTGTTTTTAAAATACCTATAACTTCTCTGCAATTTGAATTTGCTTATGGATACTCGGTGGTATGAAAGCCCACCCTCAGACTAAAAAAAGAAAAAAGAAAATTCTGAAAAATATTGATTTCTTCCATGTTTTTTTGCATACTAACGAAAACTATCTATTAAAACACAAGAAACCTGGTTTTGGGTAAGCAAAAAGGACACTTATACCGAAGGAATCTTAACGGGAGTTGTTTCCTTGGTTTTTGAATTTTATTAAGAAGGTAATAAAAAAGATCCCATCAATTCATCTGTAAAATTATGAAAATGGCAGATTTATGTCCGCCTAAAAGTAATTATTGACCACTGTGCGCCCCCTAAAACTCAGCTCCTGAAAAAAAGAAATTTTGCCTGCTCCGAGGAAGTTTACAGTGTGGAGGAAGTGTACCGATGGATCCACGAGATTTGCTAATATTGTGTCAGTAATTATGAAACGACCTCGACCAGACAAGTAAAGTTAAAGAGAAAAAAAAAAAAATTATGAGAAATCTACCTATTCCGTTTCTTAAAGAGATGTTCCGCTAACGCTTCGTTGAGAGAGATTTCTGCGTGAGAGGCCTTTGGTCCGGTTCTCGCGGAACTACATATTTTTTTTTTCAAAAAAGTGATTTACCATGTTAAAAGTATGCACATATGTCTTTTATTATAGTTTATGTATTCAAAGAGGTCATCAATCGTATCTTGCAAACACTGTTTGGATCCTTTTAACCCCCAAGGTCTGGTAACTCATTCCATATTTTTTTTTTAGTCTTATCAGGTTTAAATTGAATTGGTGTTCTGCCACGTCGATTCCGTGCTTCTTATATGCAAAGGAATAGTAATTTTTTTTTTGTAACCCAGAAATTTAAAATGTAAACGTCGTAAAAAGTGCCCGCTTTGGAGAGAATGACCCATACTCGTTTTATATGTATTTTTTTTTTTTAATGTGGTTGGTTGATACTTTTATTTTATTTTAATGCTACTATCGCTTTAGTAATACAATTATTTTACGTATTAATCGCCATGCCAGTCTTAGTATTGTATGAATAAAAGTGAGAATTTCAATAAAAAGGAATAGAACGGAAAATGGGAAAACAATTATTAAAATGAAAAAAAGGCATTGTTTGTATGACATGCATGGGCGTACTCAGCAGGGGACAGGGTTTTGCAATCCCCCTGGAAGGTTGGATGCAATAATTTTTTAAGCTTTTAAGGCGGGAAACAGTAATAGAATGTATTTTTTTTTTCAATCAAATAATTATAATAACTTAGTTGATAAAGCACTGCTATAATTATACATAATTGTGGTTTCATTAACCTTTTCCGCTGTAAGATGTTACAACCTGAACGACCATAGCCCCCCCCCCCCCCCCTAGTTTTGATCCTAGGTACGCCCTTGATGACATGTATTATTATATATGCATCTTTAAATCAATATTATTATAAGATTTTACAATTTATATCTCTTTATTATAGACTTATGGGTTATTTAAGAATAACCCAACATAGTTTGGAAGCACTGTCCCTTTTGAGTCAAGTCTTTCTTTGTTCTATATCGACTGATAACTTACCACCTACTCTACGCGGGATCTGTGACTAGCTCCCTCCTTTCTTCTCAAGGATATCTTCTACAGAGAGCCTCGTTCTTTCTGAAGATGAACTCTTATGACACATGAGTTCCAATGAGCAAGAAGCTTTTTAGCTTCTCAGCCGTCATACATGAAAAACGTGTCTTCTTATTCTAGGACAAGGTCCATAAACAGCGCCTGTGCTATGACTAAATTAGGCATGGAAGCTCTAATTTATACTCAACTTAAGCTCGTTACTAAAAACTTTGAGTTACATCAGGGGATGTATGGTTGGTCTGGGTATAGGTATGGTGGTCCTAATTAGAAAGTCTGCTAGAATCTGAAAAAGAAAAAGGTACGGAGGATGTACACCCTGTAGCTACGTTGACCTTTGAGTCAATAAACGTCAAGAGACTGAGAATTAAAAAAAAAAAAAAAAAATCGATTCGTTCAGAAATTCAAAAATAGCATATTAGAAAAGCTAGGAATGAAAATATGTTTATTAGTTATGGCAGAAAAAAAGGAAACCTAATCAGTTCCCTTGAATCAATTCTTGGAGACTAGAATGAAATCAGAGAAGGATAAAAGAAAAGAAAAAAATATGATACCACTAGAAAATTTGTATAGTGGGAAGTGTCTTTACATCTGCACATATCGCATAGAAGAATACTGGCACAATACAAAAAAAAAAAAAATACAAAAAAAAAAGAGAATCATCTGTTCTGAAGATTTTCGAGGTTTCTCTATCTATGGAAGACTGGTTAGGCTGATCTCCAGTGTTAAATATTGAATCGAAACTCAATCATTTGTTTTGAAGAACATACTCTGGGATATGAAATATTTTAAATAAAGAAACGCTCAATGAAAATTGTCATATTCTTATTACTCTTCTTCCAAACGAAATGTGTTACTTTTCTTTGTATGATTAAGTATTTTAGGAATGTAGGTGTTATCTTCATTTAAAAGATAGTTAAAATGTATTGTATAATGTGAGGTACGTATGGTATATAACAGGTACGTTGCACTGCATAAAGAAATATAGATCTGTGAATAAAGTGCATACATAGTACAAATATCATTTTTATGAAGTTTTTACTTCAAAGGGGCTTAAATACAAAAGGGCTTAATCTATTGCATGTTTTAATTATAGCAGTATAAGTGCTGTTTTATCATAGTTATGGGCTGGTATGGGTATAGGGATGGTGGTCCTAACTAGAAAGTCTGCTAGAATCAGAAAAAGAAAAAGGTACTGAGGATGTACACCCGGTAGCTACCTGGTTTGGGCCAATAAACGTCCTACCTTTAATGATTAATTTTCATGCTACCAACCAGGTAATGTAAGTAAACTCGTTACAAGGTACCTTTCGAAAAATATCCAATTTTTTATATAAGTAATTTTATTTTGAAGATAAAGACCAATCAGACGAGAAAATAGGGAAAGTAAGTGCCAAACAGGTCAGTATTTATATAGTTATTTATAGAGGAAAAAGCAAGGGTTATTAGAGACCAGGGATTGCGCAAGGGCATGGAAGCGGTCCCTTTATCTTCATAATATGAGAGAATGATATGGTCCAAAGACCTTTTTATTTTGCAGTTGCTGGTATCAATAATAATGGCCTTCCAGATAAGATACAGGTGTTTGGCAGCACATTAAGCTGTGCATCTTTACATCCTCCTCCCCTCCGGGGGTTATCCACTTAGCATAGAGAAACTCCTACACATTTTTTTGTATTTATGATGGATGAGGAAAGTAGTATCACGAAGTCAATAGAAGAACTGGTTGTTCGAATCGCATCTTAACAATTTATCGATCCAATTTTACTCGTCAATGTGAGTTTTTCAGCTAATTTTTTCTGATTTGGGTAAATAAGACCCAATACAAGAAGAGGTTTTAGGGACGTTTCATAAAAATCTTAAAACCTTATTTGGTGCTTTGGAGGATACATATATATTAAAATAAACGTTACGAATTATGATCTATCTTTTCTTCCATAAACCGCATTTGTTCTCCAGCGCATTTTACTATGGAATTAACCGTTATATGGTGTATTTTTTATGACGGATTCATGTTGAAAATCTAATACCATATTACTACTATGAAGTTTTTAATCAGATTGCTCTTTAAACGGCCAATACCTGAAAAACTCATAAATCAAACTGTTCACGTCATTAGGCGTTCTTTGTAAATAAATAAAATAAGTACCTATGATAAAAAGAAAAATACTCTCCAAGATAAGTGTGAAACAGACGTGAAAACAGCTTATTACCATCCAAACTGTGTATATCAGTGGTAACTAAATCTTCAGTGAGATATAGAGAGCGCCCTCTAGTACTTTTTACGGCTACTTTCGCTCTGTTTTGATTTCATCTCGATGGTGACAAGTAGTTCAAGGATTTGCCCTGTCGTTTTCCTGTTTTCTTTTTATTCAAGTTTTTCCTTTTTCAACTTTATTGTGTTTCACGTCAATCTACTTTTCATGTGCCCTTTACTTGCAAATAAGTGTAAATTCAGATATATTAGATTGTCAATTTCCATTAAAGATATCCAAAATATTCGTTTAATTCTTGAGTCAAATCTCGGAAACTACAGAATTATTATTATTATTTATAACAAAATGGGCTTTTCAACCACTTGGGTCATTTTAGCCCCCATACAACATTTGCAAAAGAAAAGAAAACAGTACAATTATAAATACAATAGTAACATAAAAATTATGGGTGACAATAAGGAATGAAAACAATAAAGAAGGTAGTAACGCTACAAGAATTTAAGTGTTGTTTGGGAAGAGAATAAAGGATAATATGATAGATGAATAAGTTGGGAAAAGAATAAAGGATAATATTATACATGAATTATAGTGAAAAACAAAAGGACAATGGAAGATAATAAAGAAAAAAAATACATTAAAGTTTGACATAAAGATTAATTTTTCGTAAGAACATGAACAATTTGTCGGCCATCTTCAAGGTGTTACTTACAAGGGGACGTTCTGAGTTGTAACTCACAGATTTAATTGCCGATTTTTGTGTGGGTAGTAGGGACCTATAATAGAGCAAAACTAGAGTTATAGCCGCCCATGAGCATTGGGAGCCGAGAAAAAAAATAAAATATAAAATAAAAAAAAATCTCGTTTTATTTTTTTTCTCAGCTCTCAGTCAAGATAAAGAAATAATTCTTTCATGTAAAGTTGTAGTTTTCTATGCTATTTGAAATAAAAATACTTTCGTTATTCTCAAGAGACGACCCAGCTTCAGGGTGCTCAAAAACTCCAAAAAAATGACGAAATCCACTGTAACTCAGTGGGAATTTTTTTTCGTTGAAAACTGACCTCAAATATCGATTCAGCGAACCAAAAAACCCTTCTGTGTGAAATTTTATCAAAATCAAAAAATAAAAAAAATTTTACCCTTTCGAGGACGTTAAAATTTTAAAGTTGAGATTTTGTCAAAAACATCAAACAGTCATAACTTTTGCTGTAATCAACCGATTAAAATAGTAATGGCATCACTAAAATCAACGTGCATTCTGCTTTCTATCCATCTATATAACATAGCGTTTAGTCCAGATTTTAGTGGACAAAAACTGGCTTGAAAAAAAAATTCCGAGGTCAACTATAACTTGAGATATCTCAATAAGGGGACATCCTACGACCTCCGCATTTAGGCTAAACGATGCAGTTTTACAGCTTCTAGAGGCCCTTAAAATTTGGTCTCAATCGGTGTCAAAATCTGTGAGATAGCACGAATTATTTACGTTTTTTAAAAAATTGATAGCCTCTTGCCTCTAAAATTCTACCAAATCTTAGGGGTAAAATTTTTGGCTTTTCAATTTTTCTAAAACAAACAAAATGATTGTAAGGTATTACTAATATCCAGTCAAACATTCGCCAACTTTTGAATTATTATTGACGGAAAAAATAGATTTATAATTAAACTATGGAAGGTCAATCGAAATTGTCAAATATTAAGAAACTTACCTTGAAATAAGAACATAGCATCTGCAAAGTCTTTTTTTAATAGAGGATCAGCGAATAGCACAATAGACTCCATAATTGCAAAAAAAAATCTTTAGATGTCCAGAAATACTAATAGACTCAAGTAAACAAAGCTGTACTAAGGGATCTAACGTTTATAGTAAAACTGATAGAGGAGAAAATATTGGGTTGTCCGGAAATTAATGCAGTGTTTCGTGTTTACTTTTGATACTCCTTTGAACCTTGGTGCGTTCGGTGGATTATTGTTTTGTGTTGTCAACGCTCATTCTCACCCAAACAACCTTGTTTGTTTACAATGTTAGCCTTTCGAAGTAAATCTGCCTTACTAAAGACATCAACACGGATTTTTATATTTATCGTCAAGTTCAAATTTGATTAAGAAAAATACAAGATGCCATAAAGCTTCATTCCCTAATCCAAGACCAATTATCAACGTCAGCATTTGAATCGAAATACGGAACGCATGGTATGAAACAAAATATAAGTAAGGAGAACCAAATAGAAGCTTGGCGGGCATTTCCAGGATGTTCCAAGTCCGGTCAGTCAACACAGCATTGCATATATAAGTAAGGAGAGGTTTTTTTTCAACCAAAACCTGTTATTATTTTTAGATTTAGACCTGAAGATGTAAATAGCGAATTCGGCCGAAATAAAAAATTAGGCGTTTTTTACTCCGAAAATTTTGGAAGACATTTTCAAAAATATAGGTGAGGAAATTTTTTAAACTAAAAACTGATATAATTTTCAGATTCCTCATCTCGAAAACCCCGTAGAAACCAAATTTGGTCGAAATTAAAAATTAAAAAATTTTACCCCTAAGATTTGGTAGAATTTTAGAGGCAAGAGGCTATCAATTTTTTAAAAAACGTAAATAATTCGTGCTATCTCACAGATTTTGACACCGATTGAGACCAAATTTTAAGGGCCTCTAGAAGCTGTAAAACTGCATCGTTTAGCCTAAATGCGGAGGTCGTAGGATGTCCCCTTATTGAGATATCTCAAGTTATAGTTGACCTCGGAATTTTTTTTTCAAGCCAGTTTTTGTCCACTAAAATCTGGACTAAACGCTATGTTATATAGATGGATAGAAAGCAGAATGCACGTTGATTTTAGTGATGCCATTACTATTTTAATCGGTTGATTACAGCAAAAGTTATGACTGTTTGATGTTTTTGACAAAATCTCAACTTTAAAATTTTAACATCCTCGAAAGGGGGAAAAAAATTTTATTTTTTGATTTTGATAAAATTTCACACAGAAGGGTTTTTTGGTTCGCTGAATCGATATTTGAGGTCAGTTTTCAACGAAAAAAAATTCACACTGAGTTACAGTGGATTTCGTCATTTTTTTGGAGTTTTTGAGCACCCTGAAGCTGGGTCGTCTCTTGAGAATAACGAAAGTATTTTTATTTCAAATAGCATAGAAAACTACAACTTTACATGGAAGAATTATTTCTTTATCTTGACTGAGAGCTGAGAAAAAAAATAAAACGGGATTTTTTTTTATTTTATATTTTATTTTTTTTCTCGACTCCCAATGCTCATGGGCGGCTATAACTCTAGTTTTGCTCTATTATAGGTCCCTACTACCCACACAAAAATCGGCAATTAAATCTGTGAGTTACAACTCAGAACGTCCCCTTGTTAGTATCTCGCCTAAGTCGGTTCCAAGTCCCACTTCTCTCCGCTATATTTCGTAGGCATGACATTCTGTGATGATATGCGACACCGTCAGAGGAACACCGCAGGTGATGCATTGAGGCGGGGATTTCCTTGTCATGAGGTACTCGTGAGTGATCCTGGTGTGCCCTATCCGTAGGCGGCTGAGAAGTACTTCCTCTCTTCTGTTTAGCTGCAGTTCTTTTCGATTTGGAACTACGCTGGGTTCTACCACTCTTAATTTGTTGTCTCTCAGTCTGAACCAATTGCCTTGCCATTTCTCTCGCGCCTTTTGCTTTACTAAGGCAATTACTTCTGTGGCGAGTGCATGTGTTACTGGCTCTCCTTCTTTAATCCCTTTTTTCGCCATAGTATCAGCAAGCTCATTGCCTCTGATACCACAGTGACCTGGTAACCACAAAAATTCTACCTTATACCCAACAGTTTCCAATTATTTCAAGTGTATTAAGATATCAGTTACTAATGTGTTCGAAAATGGATTTTTTATTGCCTTAAGAACCGATTCTGAATCTGAACATATGTATACCTTTTTGTTTACTGTATTTAATTTGTTTATTGCACGATTAATTGCTAAAAGTTTCGCGTGGTATGATGAGCAAATTTATGGTAATGAGTAAGTGTATATTTCATTAGAGACAACGGCTGCGCCTACTCCATCCACTGTTTTGGAACCATCGGTGTATAAATATTCCCAGTCGGGTTGGTTTTGTTGAAATTCTGCGAACTCCAACATCCCCAGCTTTGGTCCAAGGCCCTTATTATGTTTTACCTTGCGAATCTTAGGAATTGGTAACAACCAGGGAGCTATCTGCAATTTTCGATATTCCAAAATTGAGGGGAAGTGTTCAAGATCGAGATTTGTAATTTGTGCTGAGCATCTTTCCGGTAGTGACAGTTTTGCTTTTGTATTTCTGTTCCGTTGTACTACAGAATTAAATGGAATAACGTTGAGAAAACCTGTAAAGAGCTTGAGCAGGAAAAAATACGGATAAGACAAAACATATGGTTAGCCATATAAATTTATTGATGTTGAGAGGAATATAAAGTATTAACACTTAGAGAAATTCAGATATTTAGAGACGATAACTAGAACCCGATGAGGAAATCAAGGATAGATTAATAGCCGGAAATGCTTGCTATTTTTCAGTAGCGAAATCGCTTAGCTCCCCCCTTCTGTCCCGAAACTGAAAAATTATGATTTACAAAACTATTATTCTTCCAACGGTGGTGAATAGTAGCCGCTTACATTGAGAGATGAGCATGGTTGAGCTATACGAATATGAATATGAACGAATCCTTAAAATATTAATAACCATGGGGTCGACTGGAAAACGTCCGAGAAAAGGTAGGCCGATACGAAGGTGAGGGGTTTGCTTGAAGGCAGATCTGTTAAAGTTGGGTTTGGACGGCGCACAGTCCCAAAAAACAACTCTTTTTTTTCTGGATCTAATAATTTTTCTTGGTTTTTATATGAATGCGGGACCTTTTTCGTGTTTTAAATTGTCGTTTTTATTAAATTTAAAAAAAAATAATGTACCTAATACAACAAATGCTCTAGCGATGACTTCTTAAATGTTTACTTGGTATGAATAATTTTGAATTAAAAGAGTTCTTTTTTTTTATAAATTAAACATTTTACATGATAAGTTAATATAAAATGAGGTATGAACCTATATAAAACAACTGTACAATCCACTAATAAAAACCAATTCTCCCACCCCTCCTCTTATCCCCACCCCACCCCTACCTATTTGCATGAAAATGATATAAAACAACTCTACAATAGTGGATTAAAATTAGTACAAAGTTTGAACAAGATCCGTCAACTATAAGTATTTTTTAAACCGTGATGGGCAGATCGGGACCACTGTGCGGCGGTTGGTGGATGGAGGTGTGTAGGTAGCGAGTTTCGGTGGCAGCATCGAACCTTCGAGTTCGTAAGCATTATTTTATTATTATCAGGAAGCAATAATGAAGGAAGAGTTTTCTATAGTGAGAGGTCTTAGATAACACGATATTACTTCTCCATCGGTACTAATTGTCTCGTTAAATGGGTAAAACAATAAACACTAAGTCATTTCTGACGTTTCTCTGGGCTCATATCTTACTAGAAACACGATCTTTTGCCGAAGTCCATTTCATGTCTACAAATCACTTATAGACACTCAAAGTCTTTCAAAGTGACATTTACTGCTCTGAGATAGAAAATGTGATGTCATAAAATGATTGTTGGCTACTGTAGTCGATTGCAGTGATTCAATAATAAATAAATTTTCGGAAGTGACACAGCTAAACCTAAATTCCATCCTAACGGAATCGGTATTTCTTTTTTGTATTTATATTATATAATTATTCTCGGCATCAAGTTTCACAATTGAGAGTATAGTAGAGACTTCACGATGGGACTCTAATTTTTCACTAAAATATTTTTAATTACTAATAGATCTTTGTCTATAACAAAATACTTTTAGTTTCATCTTAATCATCAAAATATATGCTTTCTAGTATTAAGTTCGATGTGATGTAAAAATAAAAAAAATTAAAAATCCTTTGTTCTAAAACCTAATGAAATTTATTTTAGGTAGCATATTTCCAATGAAAGCCAGAGCTTCTAGAGTCACTCTCCACTTCAGCTTTGAGGTGTCGGTAATTCTAAAGAATCATGAATATTTTATTTAAACCAATCATAGCTGCATTTTTCATAATATTTTTTCTTACAGAAAATATATTATATTTCTTAAATGCACAGGATTCACCTGATATGTATATTTTTTTCGTTACGCGTATAATAAAAATATCCCCAGTTAAAGGTGGTGGTTAGAATAAATATATATATTTTTTTTTCTTGATTAACTCAAACTATTTAACCCCGTTCATTTCCCACTTACCGTTATCACCAAATAAATTAAAATAACGCATGCCATTTTAAGCCCTCGTGACGACCTGAAATTCGGGTCGAAAAGTTGGCAAAAATAAAAAATGTGGTTCTTACATATTAGTGCTATTTAATTTGACCGCAACCTCAACAATTTCCTCTTCATTATATCTACGGTCAACCATCTTCCACCATCATGATATTCTTATTTAAATATTTGTTAGTTTTTCTAGAAGAAAAATGACGTTATTAAGCGATTGCGCTCTTCGAATTAACAACGTTATCTTAAACTCATCAGCCACTGAAATAACTTAAGAGTGTGATGGAAAATGGCCTTTAAACCTCAGTGACAACACTGTTGGAACATCCATCACAAAGTCGATATTTTTCGAAAGGTAATGAAATCGATTTATCATTTGAGATCTATTGTCTAGAGGAGCTCAGCCTGCCATCGTCGCAACTCCCACTCAGTGCCGATACCCTATTTTACCCGCCGGGCTGCTTCCTCGTAAATATCGGCACTCGTTATCCCCCATTCAGCACTGCGGAGCTACCAGCAATTAGTTCATGGCGAAACAATAAAATGGCGGGCAACATATCGCCTATGTCTGGGTGGTATAACTCAGCAGACCATTAAGGGATCGGCGATCCATTTCCCAGAAGATTATGCATGAGCAATTAACTTTGGTAATGGGGAAATTCTTTCCTGCTTCTTGGTGGATCCAAGGGGAGGGCTCAATTTACATTTTCGATCAATCATTTCCACGAGTTAAGAGGATTAGGTTTTCGGTTATTAATTACTGGTGTATGAATATATTAGCCTTGCCGTGGATGAATCTTCCCTCGGAAGACGATACTTTTTATTACGGGTATGAATAACGCTTCAACTTGATAGTCAGTTATTTCCATTTTTCCAGAAAACCAATCCCGTCTTTCTGAAAGCCTGTAATTAACATACTCTATTCTGACTTTAAAGCTTTTCTGTTAATTGAGTAGGATGGTGGTTAAGAGGATGTACTCGCAGTTAACGCCGCAGTAGTGATGTAAAATTATCGATACTATTGATATTTTTTTTTACTATTGATAGTACTATCGAAAACTTTATTTTTAAAGGATAAAGTGATAGCTTCTGCCTCTAAGCACCCCTGTGCTGTGTAATTCATGAAAATGAAAAATAAATGTAATATATAATGTATAGCGGTGTAATTTTTATTTTTGTTTCTAACCTAAAATGCTTATCTACGCTATAAAAAAAATATTAACTTCACTCAAAAAATATGACTGAATAATTTAATGGTTTGCAACATGCCAACAATCACATGCCTTCCAACTTGATGGAAAAATATACAAATAAAACAACTGATTGCCTGCCCATTCCCTAGACTAGAAAATTACTTGGCTAATGGCATATAAACAAAATCACAGTTTTTGTAAAAAGATACTTTAAACCTTTCTTAATCAACTGCCTGAGAACTTTTTTTTTTTAAATTAAACACGTTTCAAAGTATGGTATGTTCGAGGATTGCGTTCCGAATGTTGTCATGTCCAATAAACTACTTCGACAACTAGGAATCTTGGTTTGAGGGTTGGTGTAGTACATCACTACCCACACGACTCAAAGAGGGTTGGTGTAGCTTCCCCCCAGATACAGTTTCTTTCACCTTTTGATGAAGTGTTTATTCTTTGCGGTTACGACTGAGCTTGAAACTGATAAAAATAATTTCATGGAACCCATCCTTTATTAACAAAAATGTTCATCTTTCTGTTCATTTTTCTACCCTCCCCCCTCCCCGGTAATCACATCATGCTATCGATAGTATCGATAGCATGATGTGATTACCGTGATGAAGTTTTATGTCCGAGATCATCGAAACTAGTTTTACATCACTACCCACACAATTGGTCTCAATGAGTATGTACAACATTGTACTGTGGCAACATTACCCATTGAGACCTTATTGCGTCATATGTTACTTTGTCGTTATTAATTGTGTTAATTGCCTAACCAATTTTTTTAGTCCAATAAACTGAATCTTTTTTTGAGCCGCGGCGTGGCCGAGCGGATAGCGTATCCGACTCCCACGCTGGCGGTGCGGGTTCGAATCCCGCCCAAGCCCGCTAGATTCTGTTTGGTGACGGCCTCACTCAACAGACTCAGTGGCTTGCCATGGATTAGAAGAGGTTGGTTACCCGTAGATAACCCGTCCCGATTAGTCTCGAGGCATAAAGCGGACGGAAAAAAAAAAAAAAAAAAAATGAGTCTTAATAATATTGTACAACAACAATGTAGGTTTAAGCAATTGCATTAACGTAAAATTGTAGAAAAACATAGCAAACAAATAATTAGAGCTCAACTTGGTAACAATTTTACAAACAATATCTACAAGTGACGGAACAGTGATCCAAACGTAACCTTTTGCTTTGACGTTCTAGCAAATATTCCATGGTTTACCTATATTAAGTCCGTAATGGTATTGATCATTCCAAATCATTGTAAAAACTTGTGGTCACGTACTAATACAAGAATTTGACGGCTCCCGAAGATACTAGAATTCTTTTTCAATGAAACAGAATTAATGATATCAATTTGGATCATATGATTGGTTACGATATTTTTTTGTTCAAACAAATTGAAATCATGATCTATTTTCCGAATGTCCAGACATTATGGGGGAAAGGATCGATTACTGACAGAGCACCATGATGCTTACCGTTGCCGATTATCCATATACCTGCCTTTTCAGATCTGATACCCTTGACTGCTGGATCTCGGCTGATATCCTCCGCGGATAAACGCTTTGCATCACCACTTGCTCCTGAGTTATCCGCCCTCCCGTCCTTGGCGAGATCCATATCTCCGATATAAAAAATCCGCACGAGGTCAATCACTTTCCCCGAGTTATTTATCGGCGACTGGATCGGAGGGGCCGGAGGCTAGAGCAGAAGTAGGTTAGGTTTGGGGGGGGGGAGCAGTGCATCACATTGTGCCCCCCCATGATGGATAGCCTTCGGGGATTTGCATACAGGCCTCGCCCCACAATCAGGACCATTGAGCTCCTCTCGGTGTCTCTCACATCCATCAAGAAGACAGTGGGTGTGACGCCCCGTCTCACATCTGCGCGTCGTCCTAATGGTAATGTGTTCCAGTGAGCAAGGCGGTGATTAGTCCAATATGTTTCTCGATGGCGTTTAATAAGTTCAAACTCGATGATAATGATAGGTCATGGTGTTTAAGGAAGATTTCATGTAAACAAGAAGGGCCAGAATAATTAAAATACAATAAGTTCAAGCTAGATTTTTGTTACAATGATTTTCAATAATTGCAAAGAAAAAGACAATATGTATAGAAAAACTAAAAAAACTTTCACACAAATATTCTCAATTCTTACATTCAATGTCTCAATGTCAATTCTGTATATATTATACAGAATGTTTTTTTCTGAACTGTATGATTCAGCAGAGTATTCAGGCATGAAAAAGCTTCCTTAGAACACAAAATTTCCTGGCGTCAGATCCAGGACTATTTAGACAGACCGATCCACTTTTGAAGGCACGATAAGTTATCATCCATCCATTGAATAATATGAATACGAATTGAAAGTAGGAAGAATCGTTACCTATCGAATGCAAGTCACAAGATGATTGAATATTCCTGGCTATACGAAAGTGAGCTTTTGTTCCAGCCTTCTCAGATACTGCCCTTCAGCTAGGTTACGATATGTACCGATTGTGATATTTAGGAACTTTCCAGAAGTCGTTACGAAAGGGAAGCACAGGCTGTAACTGTTCCATTAAAGAAGCTTTTCTTTTTGTCCTGATGTAGTTGGGCCGATACTGAGCTTGGTGAAAGGCTCCGCTATACAAAAAAAAAAAAAAAACTGACATTTGAATCCATATGCCTAATCCTTAAAGAGCACCAATTTTATTTTTTGTTATCGTATTATGTGGCTTTCTCTTCCGAACGACCACACACGCTATTGTTAGGAGAGGTTTAAAACCTATATCATTTATGATAAGAAAATATAATGGATGCAGTTAGATATTTTTATTTTATTTTATATTTTAATACTACTGACGAAATGGTCTGGTCCAAACATTGAGCCGAACGACCAACATAAAACTATTATTCCGCACATAATTGGCAAATCCTGATCCAAATGTACACATGCATACGTTAAATAAGTATAGAATGAACTTTTCTAATTTACTTACAGTGCCTAAAATTATACGCCACTATTAGTGTTAAAGTCCTAGTCAATTTTTATTTTATCTTTATTTTTCTCTTAAGTAATTTTATTTTATTTTTTTTCCCAGGCCCTTTTATATGTTATAATGATTTTTTCTTTCTGTTTTACTTATTAATTTATTGGTTAATAAATAATAATTATATGCGTATTGTAAATAGTGTGTTTATTTCGAATATTATTAAGAAAGAATATCATATATATGGTGTCTAGTGGTATTAAAGACCACAATAACGGCGATAACGCCGCACCAGTCGTAGTTTGCGAGTTGTATGGGGCACACTTATATTTTCATCAATCGTGACCTCACCCACCATTATTGTTTCATCTCGTCTCATCTTCAATATATTAAGATCCTGCATATCAAGATCTATGATATCTACAAGGACGATGAGTATATAACACAACAGTGGATACACTGAGAATTTCTAAATAATGTAGGATCCTCCTTACTCACCAATTTTTTAATGGGAATATACAACGTCGAAGAACATCTCTTCTTTTTGTCTCTCGAAGAAGATCTAGTTTAATGGACAATTATTTTATCTAATTTTGTGTACAAAGCGTTAGATTCATTTTTTTTTTTCATCATTTTGTAAAGAAGTTAATTTATTTTTTTTTGTTCTTCTAATTTATTCTTTTTTTGCTTTTAAATTGTTTTCTTATTTTTCTTTGAATCTCTGCATGTTAATTTTGGGGTAACTGTTATCAATTTATTTTTTTTTAATCCTTTTTTTTCTTCATTAATATATTTTTTGTAATACATTAAAGGGCCTTTTATTTATTTTAAAGCAAAACCTATAAACTATATTGATTTTATTTTATTTTCAATTTGCATGAAATGTTTTTATTTTTATTAATTTATATTATCACCATCGTTTTTTTTCCTTACAGCAAAACCCACCTTGTCCATATTTTTTTTTTTTTTTATACAGTCCATTTATTTCCTCTTTGCCCGTTTGGAGGGAGAAGACAAAATTCTCATAGGGTAAGGATTGCACTTCACACACGAAACGCCCCTTGCCCCAACAATTAGATTGGACCTCGATGTTACCTATTCTGTGATGTGTTAGAGGAAAATGGCCACTGTATATAAATCAGGAATTGAGGAATCGCTTAGGATTATCAGATAAATATATAGGGGAAAGAGATGAAGGAAGATTATAAATAGCAATGAGTAGAAAAAAAAAGGTTCAGAAAATAAAAGTGAAACAATAAAAAGAACTTTGTTAAAGAACATGTAAATAAGAAATAGAAACGTCACAGCATCAAACTTCTAGTAGGTATACAAGAGGCGGGACTAACGAAATTTTGCTTTGGCCTAATATTCAAGTATTACTAGGGGGCTTGACTATCCTAGTGCGATTTCCGATGTTAACATTTCTATTTGCTCTATGTCCTCACAGAGTGATTTCTTTTGCAATAATAAATTTAAAATGGTAGACCAGGCCTCTTTCAAATATAGATGAAAACTTTTTTCGGAGGTAGCTAGTCGAAAAATATTAGCTGCGTACTTCGTGCCTCATATTTGCCCTATAATATGGGCCCCAGGAAAATAACAATTAACAAAGTTCAGTAGATTCTGTTTTAGGTCAGTGAAATTCAATACCGTAAATAACATTAAAATACTTTTATTCATTTAAAACAAAAACATACGCCTTTGAATGGTTTGGAGTTTAATTCGAATCTGATGTTGTTTTTTGATGTAAAAAATCTATAAGGTTTTACTAAAATTTCATCATTTGCATAAAGTTGCATGTTAAAATTTTTCCTCTAATGTAGAGTCCAAATTTAAATTTTTGTTAAAGAATCTTATTGATGTCATTTCTTAAACTAGATAAAAAAAGTTTAATCTTTTTTCTTTTTTCTTCGACACTATGGTCCATTGGTGCCAACGGCTAAATACCTTATATATTATTTTTTGACCAGTAACCATAAAAGACAATAGCCATCAAGATCTGCGAAAGACTGCTCTTTTTATTACATAAGTCTATGGTCATATTTTATTTTAAGATTAATTAGATTGTAATTTAATTTATTGTAATTGTAATTTATTATAACGCTGTGTTATATAGCAACCCAATGTATTTGGGCAGCATTGCTTATTATTATTGAAATAAAGCACTTCTCTTTCTATGATTAAATAGTATATGTGTACCAGTGAACAATTAAATAAAAACATTAATCTCTGTAGTTCTATTAAATAAACAATAAATAAAGAAAACGATGGCCCAGATTTCATTTCATATACCTGTAACGTTCAAGGGTCGGATAATAATGATATCTCCAATGCTCTAAGACAGACCGACAAGTTTAAGATATAATTTTATATCTAAAAAAAAAATAATTCTCGGTCTCCTTTGCCAAAAACTTCGGAACCAATCAATTCCTAAAAGCGATTACTCAGAATGAACAGAGTCTAATCAGCGCCAAGTTGACATGGAAGGCTTGTAGCTTATTTTTTTTTTCTCCTCTTTGATCGAAAGATTCAGTTTTCGCCGTGGAGGGAAAGGTGGCGCAAGATGGCAGGTTGTAAATTGGGCTGGATCCCGAGGGACTGTCTATTAAAGGACTCTAATCGCAGATTTAGATCTCATCGATTAAGGAGGACTGAAGGCCCGCCCTGTGGAAAGTCTACCATCTCCATCCCCGATAATTATTCACACTTATAATCGGTTTTGTTACGGAAAGTGTTATTAAGGTAGACTTTTTCGCCCCCCCCCCCACCGCACCAATTCAGACGCTGAAATATTGCCAGACAACCGAATATTAAGGGCTAGGACAGGTCTTGTTGCATAAGTAGTAATGACCCTCAAAATGTAGTCTTTACTGTAACATATTATTAGGTATATCGCTTCTTTTCGGCATTTTATTTTCTTGTAGAGATTTCTTTTTGGAATGATAACGATACAAAGGTTTTTTAGAACTACTTCTGAACTGTGGAACCTGGGCGACGTTCAGTAAGGCCCGTTCTCAACATAAAAGAGGGTTTAGTATCTCTGAAAAGCGAGCGTAGCGAGCGGAAGTATAAAGCTTAGGTCAAATAAAGCTAATCAAGGTCCTTTTTAACTGAAAAAGACGCGAAGGGGGTTCGATAATATCACGGTAACACAACCTTTCAAAATAGGCACGCCCTGTAGGCGCTGTTTAGAAGTATATTCGTTTTTTTTGGGGGGGGGGATGAAAGGGAGAGGATATATTTACCGCAATATATCCCAGGTGCAGATTTGTCAAGATTAATAGTCCCACTGCAAACTTTGTACAGCAATATTGTTCTAGTATTAAGAGATTTAGCAAGAACATGCTACTCTTTCAGCGCATTAAGAAGAAAGGGATTATTAAAAATAACAGATTTCTAGATATGACGTTGTTGAAAGGAGTGTACGTTCTGTTAAACGAGAAAAGTGTTGACAATTTTACTACGGGGGGTTACTCTAGAGGTGTAACCAACCTATTCTAAACCATGGTGCGTAGGTCGAGATTTATTCCGTGGGGCCTCCACGAAATAAAAGTGAACCATCCCAGGGCGGGTTCGAGCCGCCACTGTTCGGCTTCCTTTTTATATTATTATTTCATGATAAATACTATTCTGAATTATTTTTCCTGCACGCAGTATGGAACGTGCAGGACTTCTATATAACAAGAAACTCCCCCATGGCCAGGGATACTAGAATAGGGAAAAATAATAATAATTAGATAAAATCAAATATCAAAAACACAAACTTACACTATTTGCTACCTTGCATGCTCGAGAGCAGGACTACAGATCCCCGCGCTTCCCTCTTAGCCACATTACACTTATTAAGCGAGTAATGACTAAGCAAGAGCGCTTAAGATAGCAATAAATAGCATTGATATAAACCGCTTTGAGCCACTGCTGACCATTTTCTCATTAGCCATTATTTTGATCTCAAAGTGATATACAGTAGAGCGTCGATTACGCTAAGTCCTCAGGTTTGATCCAGATAATTAATGATAGTACTGCTGTAAATTGTAATTAGGTATACATTTCTTTGTTAACATATTGACGTATTGAATCTCATTTAATGCATTTAAAGCATTTACATACTTTTAAATTCTTGAAGAATCTTAAACATTAAATTAATTAATACGAATAAGTGATTGGAGGACTAAATAGATTAAAATTAAGTCCGAAAAAAAAACAAGAAAAAGATCTCATAATTAAACATACGTTGATTAATCGACGCACAACTGTATCATACAAAAATCCATGAAGAAAAATCCTCGAAACGATAATGAAAAATGTGTTCATAATCTGTAAAATCAATTTTAGTAAGTTTTGTTGCCAAGCTAGTACCTATAATTTTTCCTAATTTTAGTTCAGCAAAGATCGCTATTTTTAATATTGTGTGAATGTAACAATAATATTTATAATGTTTTTGGGTAAATACAAGTAAATCATTGCAACATCCATATTTTTCGATGCACTTCCTTTCGATCGAACCATCCATCCGAAGCGAACTTAACTTACAGCAACGATTTACAGTGTCATAGCCCGCAGACCCAGGTGTCGCTGGCTTCTTAATTGACGCCTGGGACGGACTGATCTAAGAGGCTAGTCCCCCTGAAGACATTATAACCAACAGGCACCTCCGATATCTTGACAAGGAGTACACGCTCTAGGTTGAGGTTCGTTATTGCTTCGCGAGACCTGTGATAAACCTTCCTCAACAGCCCTCTGTGTCCTTATAAAGTCGTGTCGATTTACTTAGCGGTGTCCGGTTACCCATAACGTACTCGCCTAGGCACAAGTATTTTATTAGACCTGAGGGGAGAGGGGCCCGTGGAAGATTACAAGTTTACATGGTAACTGACCATACCTAATGAGGAGGTAATGTTGTGCTAATATCCAGAAAAAGAGACTAGAGGAAACAAAGAGGATGTTGGAGGTTGTTATGAGAAATTAAATACACCATGAGACCGGATTCCAGCACAATTTAAACTTATTATTTGAAACAATTATTCCCTTGATTCAGGCCTTAATTATTTCCCTTTTTTTTTTTTTTTTTCTTGGAAAATTGGCTAACCTCAATGCTCGGTTTTTTAATTTTTTATTTATATAAAAGTTTGGGGCTTTTCAGTACCCTTGGTCATTTTAGCCTGATGAGCTATGAATCAATAAATAAAATAACAACATAATAACATATATCTATAGATTGATTTAAAATTACGATACAATCAAAGGAAAAAGTAACAAATACATATATTCGAAACTTCATAGGGATATAATTGCTTACATAACTTGCTGATAGCAATTTGATTATTTACTTACTTATATTTTATTGAGTCTAACTAAAAAAAAAAAAAATAATGCTCTGTTTAAGTATCAGCATTACGTTATTCAGAGAAATTTGTTCTGTTTGAATTGCTTCCTCAAGGGACAATATTTTTGTTTTTAATTATTGTTTCTTATAAGTTTACCCAACTATTTTCTACATTTATGTCTATTATGTAAACTTTAATTAAACTAACCTGGCTCAGTAATTTTGGATGTAATCCGGGCCTAGGTATATTAATTGTTTTTAATTTATTGAAATTTACAACTGTACATTGAAACACATCGTGTTATGCTAAAATTTCTTCGCTATGAAATAAAGTAATTTCATGTAGAGACACGAACCATTGGTAGCCCTCTATTATTGTATATTCAATTCAGGTCATAAATGAAGTTGAGATTCAATGTTAAAAAAATAACTAAGATCCTCCAGAATAAAATCAATTATACTTTATATTATGGTTTTAGATTAAGCTAACTATGCCTAATGGATGATAACTTAATAGCTATACTAAATGAGTGGACAGTTTTGATTTAAATTGGAAATATCCAAAAATAGGGGGAAAGGTGACAAAAATATCCATTTAACTTCGAATAACTAAGCCAATTAAAATGGGAAAGGTTCATCGTTTAAAAAATAACCAATTGAATACATGGAAAGAACTAATAGATATTATAAATTTTAATTACAAATGGGAGCTTAGGTTCACATACAATCAGTTTACTGTTCAAAGCTCAAAAAAATCGTCATTGATTACCATCGCAGTGTTTCGGCCTTTAATATACAGTGAAATACGTTTAACGGTAAAACTATAAAATTAACGGGAAATTATTAAATGTTCTCAGTTCCACAGTGACCTCAGCAAATTGCTCGGAATTAGTTGTGGGAGATATGACAAACTGTTTTTTAGATGACATTAGAAAGACGCCTCCAGCGATTGTTCTCTTATTTATAACAATAGTTTTTCCAATCACTCAATTAATGGTCAAATATGAATCATGGCTTGAAAATGTCTCTAGGAGGAGAAATGTTGCCTAGCTAAATAAACTTGTGACGTTTGTTTGGTGAAAATTAGCATAATTTTATTTATTTCATCATATTTAATTAATCACTAAACCTGAAGAAGATCATTAGAGAATATATTTTCATGGATTTGATTAAATGCTTGGATACATACATATCTATGAAGAGAAAAAGTATTTAAAAAATATTTCAGTCGCCTCACTTTTGTATTAACCGATTTTCGCCGTATATGTTTATTTTTTCAAACTCTCTATCTACGACTTTGGTTTGGAACCTTCAAGAAATAACTGCTTTGCTATGGACAACAAACCATACAAAGTTAAAAGGTGTCACCGGGATAAAACACAACCGCCAGATCTTTCACCTTAAGACTAAACTTTTTAAATGAAATGGAAAACCATAAAAATGGCCTTCCGACTCCAAGAGCCATTCACAGCTCACGAAACAGAACAATAGGCTCATAAAAAGTTAGCCATAGGTGATCATGGTTATGATTGTATGAGCACTGATCAGAGAATTCCGGTAGAAGCGGAAACCACCAACGACGAATCATGGAGAGATAAGGGATTGGAACGGAGGAGTAGCCGTCTTGTAAATCCTACCGCGGATGGATCTTGGTCCTACTTTACATAGGATGACCTTTCTACTAGCACGCGCCTGTCGGTCCGTCTGCTCTTACCGTTTGATCTTCATCTCTTTGAGGGAATGCTTCAGCGAATTACCATTAATGTCGGTGAGCTCCTTAGAGCGGCGTCATTTAAAATGCTTCACTTCGATCGCATCTCCCGTGCATAATTCGCGAATAAGATGCAGTTGGACGATGGAAGAATCCTGCAACGAGATCGACCTGTACTGTTTGCTAGCTATCCATGTCTGTATTCAACTTTCATCTAGCGTGAATACTAATTTGAAAATTATTCTTTCTAACAGGAGAAAATTTTTGAAATACTTAAGAACTTCTTGGATACAAAATTATAGTTCCTTGCTTCTCATCATGAAATTCAAACTGACAAGGTAAATTAAAAAGAAAATTATGTGATTTGAAAAAAAATAATATTTTCTTGCATGCTCTAAGCCGGTTGTTTACTTTAACTAGATACCAGATTATGTTTACATCATTTAAAGAGCGTAAGAATTTCCGTTCAAATACCTAATTAAACATAGCAAAAGGATTTCATTTGAATCCAGTTCCAATGTACAAGAACTGCAAAAGTCTATAATTGATTCAATTCATTAAATGTTCATTAATTTTTCTCTTTGTTCTGTATCTACATTGAATCAGGAACTCAGATAGAAATTACATGATTTTCTTTATTTTCTCGGTATGTTTATTAAAATAACCTCACTCTATATTGCAATAAGTAAATATAGTTTATCAATTTATCAGCTTACTGGGCACTAAAATTAATATTTCAAATATCAACACAAGATAAATATCATATTTAAAGGGTATTGCACGATGTATTTAGAGCGTATTAATTAAAAGAGAAAATATGTATGTATGTATACTTTTGGATGAACAACAACATTTATAATTTTATGTCTACAATAACATCAAATCATTAGTAATAATTATAAAGCATTAACAGGTCCGGATAATTGAGGTTGTACTGTATTATGGTTGGTCAGCTTTTTGCCATAACTAAAATTAGAAGCCCAAGATATATTGGATTGCTAACTGAATTCTAACAAACTGCTAGTTAAGACTGCCTAACACATTCAAAGCTCCAACATTGCTAATGGGGGAGAGGTGGAATAAATTCGTTATGATTGAGTATATTATAGTATATATTGAGTATATAGCAATCAATCGTTATAATTGAGTATATTATAGTACATATTGAGTATATATACATTCATTTTTATGATAATGTATTGTAACATTATACAAAACCAAATGATTTTGTCTGTTACATTGAAAAGAGTTGTAGACTTTTTGTTGGAACAGTTTTCTTTTACATTTTCTGGATGTTTCGATAATCTGTTCGATTTCGGACCAAATTTAAGAGCTTAATTTTAATTTTAATTAACTAAAGCTTAATTTTTAGCTTAATCTTGTTCTGAACATCAAAGCATATGGTTACTTGTGTGTCACTGTATTGTCACTAGAATTTACTTTTTGTAACGTTATTATTATTTTTATCTCTTTAGTTTATTTGTTTGTTTAACGTCTATTTTTATGCTACTAAGGCTAATCGGACGATGCTACAGTGGGAGTCCTAAATTTTGCCTATCCAGGTATAATTAGGATAGGGATCTTTAACGAGTACCTGACATCGTACAGGCTCGGGACCTCCATTTTACGTCCTATCCGAGGTACGGCATAGCTAAGAATTTTTTACTCCCATTAAAAAATCCAAGGGGCACCGCTGGAATCGAACCCGCGATCTTTAGTATTGTAGGTTGCCATGCTAACCACAACACCATAGGTGACCCCTTTTTATCATTCAAATGGCGTTGTGAATTATAATTTTTCGTAAATAAACAATTATTTAAAACCATGTTAGTTTTATAATATACATAAATAATGGGTCTTTTTTACTTTGCCAACACCAGTTACTTATTTCTAAACGAGTGATTTATCTTAATATTAAATTAGAAGAGATGATTAAAGGAATGTATTTAAACAGATTAAAATGATAGTTAATATAATGCATCTGCAACTTCTCAAACTGCATTTAAATGCTGGAGATCTTTGGTGAAAAGCAATCTTCATAAAGCTTCCTCTTAAAGCTGCATTATTACATTTTGCAATACCTATTCCCAACCTTTGGAATGTCTTAAATGCCTCTTCATCCGATTTAAGAACACGACTTATTTGTACCAGATTCGTTATAAAAACAACTTCAAAGTTTCTTAAAACCTAGGAGGTATTAGGTAGGTAAACTCCTTCATATATATTTTTTTGTCTCTTTAAATAGACATATGTTATTAAATAACGTTATAACGTATGTTATTAAGTAACGTTATATAAACCTCTATTAATATCAAAAAGTAACTCCTGTGGGTAAAGTAAAAAAGACCCTAAATAAATACACAATCTGGATTTTTCATAATATTATTATCTTCACTTGGGGTTATGCTTGAACTATGTAGAAAATGGTACATTACCATCGAATGCGTCCTTCCAAAGCGACGCTCGTGAGCAGGCTAGGCCGGATGACGGGTACCATTAGGCAGCCATGAATGGGCTCTGACATTTGAGAGGAGCACGAGTGGAGGAAGCGAGGAAGTATATCGTAACGAATACTTGTTGTTGCAGTGGACGATATAATTGCGGGTGGGGTATGCTGAGGGACAAGGGTTGTTACCTAAGAGGGGTAATGATGCTCAGCTAGGTTGGGGTTCGATCGCAAGGCCTAATTACGGACCCCATCGTCTGTCCTCACGTTCTCTTTTCTAGTTCTTTTCACGTTTTTACACTGCACACTTCCTCCTATCAGTGCCTGTTTTAGGGAAGGTTACGTATATTGTATTGTTTTTTTTTTGTTTTTTTTTTGCAAGACTTCTTCATTCCAAACTGTGTTAACGTTGTTTTCGAATATCGCTAAAAAGTTGATGTAAAAAAAAGATCTATTTTTGTGTACTTCTCCTTTTGTGTACGGTTTTTAGACTTTACGAGGTTTCCTGGTCCAGAAGAGAGAGTGGGGGGATTGATGCCGAGTATTATTAAATGTCCCTTGGCTCCGGGTTTTGAACTCGTTATCTTCGGTTTTATTAATCATTAGTTGTCAGAAGCAACGCATATTTCGTAACACGTTAGTCCACTCGGTCCCTAAATTCTTCTGTACTTTTTTTGTTTTGGTTCGGTACCCCTATCTGGCTATGTGTGGCATACTGGGTTTACTCTAGAGGTGTTCCCAAACTATTCTAATCATGGTGGGTAAGTCGAGATTTATTCCGTAGGTCCTCCACGAAATAAAAGTCAACACTCCCAGGGCGGATTCGAACCGCCGCACTCAGGGGTATTTGACCCGAAAAGCTGGTCAAAACTATTCTTCCATTTTATTAATATACAAGTCCTCAAAATTGCTCCTATATTTCTAATGTACCTTAAAAATATGTTTTAAGCAGTTAAAAAAATATTCTGAGTGGAAAATTTTCATAAAATAAATTTTTACGTTACTCCACCGACTGTGAAATAGGCATCCATGGGTTTACAATTTATGTTCATAATATTTTCGCTTTATGCATTGCACCTATGACATATGCTTGTAACTAATAAAGATTTATTATAAATTTATCTATTATATTATTTTAAAAAATGAAAACAGTGTAAAATAGGTAAAAATAAAAATGTGTGGTGATAAAGAAAATATATTTATTCCTATAACCAACGCCACATTGAGCATTGTTTAATACCACTTATCTCCCTGGAAGAAAAACAACAATCTTTCTTAAAAATGCATATTAAATTTAATTATTCACTTTCTCCGTCACTTGATGAGCTTCCGGAATCGCCACAATCGATTAATTCGGATGGGGAGATAACATTTCTAAAGTTTCCTTACAAAATGCACCTGATACCTTTTTTCTTGAACTTCTCCTAACTGTGATAACTGGATCTGATGCCAATATTAATCTATTACCTACATCCAGATTGCACTCTGAAAATTTTTCTAGCATTATTTTCTCTATAATCCCGGAAATGTTTATTTCGGGCGTCTTTTGCTCCCTCAGATAAAAGACCAACAGGGAGAAGGGAGCTCTTTATCACTTCAAGACCATGCCTTAAAAAGGCCCATTCTTCTGTACTTATATAAAAAATAATGCCAGCCTGAAACAGAGATTGACATCACCCAGGATGGTTGCAGGGGTGATGTGGGTTATTAGTGCCTCCGCCCCGAAATTTTAAGAAGAAAATTAAAATTGATTTCAACTCTTACTACGTTTCTTTATCATTTATGTGTAGTTATTTATTTATATAGGTGGTTCTCCCACCATGTTCCAAATTGAATTTCATATTCCCATGGAGATTATTATGACTATACGCTATACCATTGTGACTATACGCCTCAATTAAGCAAATAATTATTATCTCCACTTAGTTTTTGCCTATATATAAAAGATTAACTTCTTGAAACTAGTACCAATGTCTTCCATACATGTCAGGCTTGCTTGGTACCTAGAGGCCGAAATGGTCTTTGGGTCATCTGACATCTACGAAAACTGTGCACCAAGTGGCTAGTTTATTGAGCCAGATCTAGAAATCAATCTCCGATCTATTGCGATACTTGCTCCACTTCAGTTAGGAAGTGGAATTACGAATTATCTTTAGTGAATACAAATGATAGCCCGAGAAGAAGATATATCCATCCCTCCCATGAGGAATCGAACCCGCTCCGGTAAGCTCGCCACTCCCTCAGCAGAAATCTCTGATTCAATAGCTCATGATTTATTGCTACCTCGCTTAGCCCTGGCCTCACCTATCCTCTCGTTTACTAAACTGTTATTAACAAGCTAATTCAGCAATTAATGGAGCTTCCATAATCGCTAGCTATCTGATTCATAAGTGAACTTCGCAGTCAAGTGATTAAGTAGTACTACTTATCATAGAAAATAAATGCATAGTTTAATAGGGTTGTATCGGCATTGAGCACCGTTATAAACACATAAATTAAACTACTCATAAATGTTATAATTATTGATGTAGTAATTTGTTATAGTTAAGGGAGAAATGTAGCTTTTGAAATAATTACTTCCCTAATCAACTATAGATAGGCAAGGATTATGGATATATATACTTGGTGATAGAGTGAGATATAGAAAGCAATAATTTTTTTTATAATTACATCGCACCTTTTAAAGTTTATGCTAATAATAGAACTTTATAAACTAGAGGTATCTTTAAGACCATAGCAGTTATACAGGGTATCTATCAATATGTTTTTCTTTATACCTTTAAGTTCATCTACCCGGTACAAAAAGCGCTACTCATTAAAATCATAGTTTTTCCAATATCAATTAAGTAGTTTTTCCAATTATCAATTATTTTTAATTATATACATGTTTGAAAACTTCTCTACAACTTCTAATTCGTTTTAAGAAATGTGAAACTTGTATCGTATCGAATAAAAAAATATTTTTGCTTAAATTATTTTTTATTCGATTAAATCTTATCGCTGTCCGCTCCCACACCTTGAATTGTAGATAATTTTTCAATGAATTTAGATTAAAAAAAAATATTTAAAAAAGACCTTTAAAGAGTTATGTCCAATTTTTGTATTTATAGTAAGGAGGTTCTGTAATTATAAACTAAATCTAGCCAGTCATTAAAAAATACAAATAAAATTAAGTACTAACAGTAGAGCTAATTAAAATTATTACTTCAGTTAAAATTCATTATTGTAGGATCATACAAAGTCTTTTGTTGGGGTTTATGAAATTCATTTTTTTATTGAGATCTTTGGCTGTTGTTATAACTGTTTACAGATATTTAAAAATAATGTAAAAGTATTTTTTTTTTCATAAAAAAAAAGGAGAACTGAAACGTTTGTGTTCTGATGTTTGTCAAATATTTGAATTCTGTCCTTGAGCTTGCTAAAGTGAGGCTAAATTATTAGAAGCAGTGAGGTGTTCTTAAATAATATCTTCAATATTTTTATATTTTATTTTATGTTTAATATTTTGAAGCAGAAATTTTGTAGTCTTCTGCTGCCTGATTGTTTGCAAAATTTGAAATTATTGTTGTTAATGTTGAAATATTTCTACGCAATCTATACATGTAGCCGTTTATAATCTTTTCAGACACCAGGATGAGTCATAAAATTAATTTCGACCATTTTTCAATTATTTTATGAGAGTAAAAAATAAAGAAATGGTCATATTTATGTTTTACTATATTGGATGATTTTGAACACACTCATCATGTGTATTAGCTAAATATTTAGAGCATGCTTCTTGAAACGAATCAATCACCTTTGAGACCGCAATGCCGACCTTCTGTTGGGGAGAGCCAGCGACGGTATTTAGCTCGGTAGTTGTGAAAAATTGCCTATCGTCATGTTCGAAGTCTTCTGATATTGATACCGTGCGGATTGGTCGGAACGAATCCGTCCAGATCAAGTTGCAGTGATTGATCTAGCCTATCCATCACACTAAGGGTGACTCAACAACTGTCATCATGATTAAATACGAAAATTTGGATCAAATGAATGTTTCAATTTTTTTTTCTTAATTAGTATGTTTTTCAACCTCTTTTATTTCTAAATAGGTACTAGTCTCCCAATTTCTATTCCGGGGTCAGCCAATATGACGTGGAAAGCTGGAATACAATAAAGTTAATCAAGGCCCTTTATAACTGAAAAGGATGCGATGAGAATGGCGACGCCCAGAAATAACATGGGGAAACTTTTAAGTCTGTTTTATTTCGCACCGTGAACTACCTGAAATGATTCGACTAAATATAGAAAAATAAGAAATGAATATTTTAAAAATAGGTTAGTTAAGAAGGCAATTATAAAGCAATGTAGTTTTACTAAACATGAAAATAAGAATTTATGTATTTTTCTTCTAGTTAATTTCATATCTCAAAAGTTTTTTTTTTCTGTGGCTGCTTAAAAGTTACATGAACGATTTTCGATTTTTTATCTTACTCCGTCAAAATCTACATACATTTATACTAGCAATTGCAGTAGAAAATTTTTAAAAGTAAATTCCAAATTTTGAAAGTATTTTTGCTAATGTTGGAATATTTCAACGCAATCAAAGGATCTATACTGGTAGTCGTGTATAATCTTTCGAGCCACCGGGATGAGTAATAATATTAATTTCATCAATTTTTTAATTTTTTCATGAGAGTAAATAAAAAAGCGAATGGTCTTTTTTATTTATCTAATATTTAGCTACAAATCTCTATATATATAAGAGACTTTGTCCTGACTGACAGAATCAACGCAGAGCAAAAAATACTAATGATAGAAACTTGAAGTTCGGAATTTAGACTTTAAACGCGATGTAGGTAACCACTAAGAAAGGAATTTCAAAACTGAAAACCCTAAGGGGCTTAAATGGCGAAATTGTCGTTTAACTCTAACGGAAATCTATTGTTGAGATTTTAAACCATATGTTTTTTATTTGAATATCGATTTAACGTTGCAATAGTATTAAAATAGACATTCACATAAAATATGGCTACTGATTATTTAAATATTAGTGGTAATCAAATTATGCACACTGTGATTCCCATGATTGGGGATGGTGCGTGTTTATTTCGTTCTCTTATATATAACCATATATTTCTTTATATAATACCATATATTTCTCCATATATATACTTCATATATATATACTACTCCATTTATATATACTTCTCCATATGTATAAGAGGCTTTGCCCTGACTGACAGAATCATCGCAGAGCAAAAACTACTTATGATTAGAAATTTCGGAATTTAGATTTTAAAAGTGATGAAGGTAACCACTAAGAAAGGAATATCAAAAATGTAACCCCTAAGAATATCTAAAATGTAAATGGCGAAATTGTCGTTTAACTCTAACGGACATCTACTTTCGAACTTCGAGAAAATATATCTGATTAGGACTCATTTTAGAGAATTTGATACGACGAGTTTAACTCGAAAGGCCCTATTGGGCGTCGAAAACCATGTTTTACAGCGGAAAATGAAGCGTTCACGACGAGTAAGTCATTTTTTGTTTCGGCGGTTTTAGTGAACTCTCTCCATTGCGCGTCTCCGTCTCTTCTACCAAGCCGGCAGCTTCCCCCTCCAACATTCCACCTACCGGAAGCTCAAATTCTACTAAATTTCCTTAACATCAGTTAACATATTATATTAGATGAATACCAAGATAATGATCACAGAATTGATTTTAAAGGCTCGCGGGCGAAGCCGCGACGGGGGATGCTAGTCGTATATAAATGACGAAACAGATAATTGTAAAAATAAACAGATGATTTTCTATTTTTCCTGAAGGAATTCGCCATGAATGCTGTCTTCAGAACCCTTGATTAAAGTTTTGCTATAATTGCGGCAAATTAATTGCCTCAAAAGCACTACTAACTGCTTGCTTAGTTGGTTTAAATTAAGGTGTCTCTTAGCTTTGCAAGCAACTTTAACCCGTATTAGGATTAACTAAAATAATTTTATTCTCACTAAAAGAGATGAACTAAAAAGAAAATTATGGACCAAGACGTTTAGGATATTTGAAGAAATCATCTCTCTGTAACATCTGTACATGAATATATATATATATATATATATATATATATATATATATATATATATATATAAAGAATAAAATATAAAAATAAACAGTTAAGTACTAAAAAAGCTTAATTACATTACAACTCTTCATTGATCTCCCGGTACCTCTCCAGGACCTTGGAAAACCCCTTCTAGCCAACATCGTGAGGAAATAAAAAAAAAAAAATGTAAACAAGAAAGCTTTAGGAAACTTCAATATTCATACCTTTTAATTGACCAATTAAAGTAATTTGGGATTAGTTTCATTGGAGGTGAGGCTCATAACGTAAGAGTTAGGTAGAAATAGTTTAAAACGTTCTAATCACCCACAAGGAAAACATCAACAACATTGATTTTTTCTTCTTTTTTTCATATGTCTTCCTAAAAGTTCGAAGACATTAAGCTTTGGGAGTTCAGACATAAAACTTTTGACCACAACTGCTGAACTCGATTTCAAAGGTCAATCGGGTCTAGTCCTGTGGTGTGTTTGTTTGCATGACAACTTACTAAAACTAAAGTCTGAAAGGAAGAGTAATCCTTGGTCATGCCGTCCTTCGGAGAGCCCCTTATCCTAAGGGTGGAGGGATGGCCAAGTGAGCAAACGCTTTAGAAAAAACGCGTTGCCACCGAACACCGGACATATGATTGAGAACCCGAAGATAAACAGTTTAAAACTCAGAGCCAGTGGAAATTTAATAATACCCGGCATTAATCTCCCACCCTCTCTCGTGCACCGGGAAACCCGGTACAGCCTAAACGGCGAGGAAGGGGAGGACCAAAAAAAAAAAAAAAAAAATATCCTTATCCTATTGCATATCCTAAAATAGGTAAAATTTAGGCTTCTCAATGAAGCAATAGTAGCTTAAAGTGACGTTAAATAAGTAAACAAGGTTAGTTCTCAGATTCGAAAATAATTTTGGCACATAAATATTTTAATTATTTGCATTTAAATTCTCTTCATTTCTTTCTAACTTAAGACCGATAAATTTGAAATCATCAGTAGATTATGCTATGGTCTAAAGACCCAATTACTTCGAGCCTTAAGCCTGATATAGAATTTCCTCCCCAAGGACATTGGCGCAACCCCTCTTCCTAAAATGTTTATTACTCCCCTCTTCTTAAGAAAGTTGCTATTCAAAGCAGATTAGTTGACTTCAGATTATGCCGCGCTCTCTTCCATGTTACAAGATTCAAATGTTTTTCCAAGGAAAATTCATTAATCGTAAAAAATGTGACACCCACAAAAATCCTTATGCAAATCTTCCTTCTTGTCACCTCAACCTTACAGACAATACGCTGCCGACCCTTTGACGTCACCGAAGAAATCAAACCAGCGCTGAGGGTACTTGACATTTCAAGTTGAGGAATTAGAATTGTATTATCCGCAGTTCGCGGTGACCAGAGAAGCAATTACCCCGGCAACAGTAAATTAAGTAACACAATATTGATAAATTTTACAACTGTAACTGTTGCTACATGAAGAGAAAATGAGACTACCTATATAACCCAGCGCGTGCGCCTAGAGCCATTCCGATTTTTAAATAGATTTCAATCAACCGCAAGCTATTTAAAACTGTACCCACAGAGTTTAAATCCCTCTAAGTTAATAGTATACGCTGCTTAAGCGCCGGTAACTAGCGGAATAAAACTTGGAAACGGGTGTAATTATCAGGTCGGCTTAGGCTATCCCGGTGGCCATCTTGAGATATGGAACATCGCGACTACAAGCCTAGGCGAAATAAGATCCGACCTAATGACATCGTAAAGTGAGCTCTGCCCTATCGGAACAGTGCGCGCGAGGAATTCAATTACACCTGGACCGCAAGCAGATATCGCTGTGTACAAATAAACTCTCCCCCCCCCCTTACCTACCATTGCTTGGGCCTTTAAAGGATACTTCCCCGCCCTTCCTATTGTTGCTCAGGTAGGAGTAATATTTCCTGCGACATAAAGTCAAGAAAATATCATCAAGCAACTATTTTATTCGTTCCCAAGTCACCTTCGCTTCTCTTTATACCTCATTACGAGCTCCTTTTCTGGTTCCTTGGTAATCATTTTTACATACCTTTCTTGGTCGGTGTATATTGCTTTCACAATTATGGGTCATATATTAAATTTACTCATCGCAATGTTATTTTTTAATAAAAAAAAATTTCAAGTTCTGATTCAAAAACATAAATTTTATTTTTATTGTTAATTATTTATGGACGATATGAACTTGAGGGAGAGAGTTGTGGGCTCTGCAAAATCGACCAGCATTCAAAAAATACAGTCTTTTCTGTCAAAAGTATTGCGTAGAATAGTTGATGCACCATTTTATGTTAGCAACGATATAATACACAAAGACTTATACATGCATACAATTTCGGAAACAGCCAAAGAAAATTATAATAGCTTTCACCAAAGACTGACCTACAATACAAACCCTCTTACAGAACCCTTAAGATGCTCACACATCCCTTACAGCCTAACTCGACGACTACGCAGGCAGTGGCCAAGAGACTTGCTGAGCTAATTTGTTATTTCCACAAGGAACACTCATGTAGCAGTTAGAGATGCGACATCGACGGCAAAACATCGATGTTTTTTAATTTATACGTTCTTTAAACACTAACATATTAGTGCCCAAGCGTATTTAAATCGATGTTTAAGTGTAAAGCATGTTTAATTTTCATTATTAATATATAAAAACATCGATTTTATCCACATAGTTGGTTTTACATAATCATTTATTAAATATTCAACTGTTAGGACCTAAACATCATAATTATAGCTAAAACATCGATGTTAAAAACAACTTTTTATTGTTAAAACATATTTGTTTTTGCAGAAAACATCAATGATTAAAACAACATCGATGTTTTAAAAGAAGTTGTTTTTAACAAAAACAAAAATGTTTTAACATCGATGTTTTGGAAAAAAACATCAATATATAATCTCTTAATCTCATTGATGTTGAAACATGTTTTAACAATAAACAGATGTTTTGAACATCGATGTTTTTTAACATCGATGTTTTAACAATAACCAAGTTGTTTTTAACATCGATGTTTTAGACATCATTAAATATTTTTTAACATCGATGTTTTAACAATAACCAAGTTGTTTTTAACATCGATGTTTTAAACAAAACCGTCGATGATTTAGACAACATTAAATATTTTTAAACATCGATGTTTTAACAATAACCAAGTTGTTTTTAGCATCGATGTTTTAGACAAAACCATCGATGTTTTAGACAACATTAAATATTTGTTGAAGTTTTTTTTAACATCGATGGTTTCGTCTAAAACATAGGTTCTAATCGATTCTAGGCTCCTCGTCCAACATAAATTATGAATTTCTTTTTCTTTAGGGTGGCGTGTCCTTGATTTTTCGAGTCTGTTACGACAATCGCAGGATTTCAATAAAAAATCTAATTAAAATGTCATAAAATTATGCGGAAACAATTACAAAATTACTGTTAACATGTAAACTATACATAATTACTGTATTTCTATAAAAGATCTAATTAAAATGTCATAAAATTATGCGGAAACAATTACACTAGGTATTGCTGTAGAATTTTAGCGAGGAAAGACGAAAACTTATTTCTAGCGATTTAAAGATCATTACTTACCCTACGATGCTGTTATCACCCTATATGTGGAATTTTTAATCGATATAATTTGAAAAGTTATCCGAACAATTCTCTCAAAATTTTAATTGTGAAAATATTTTTTTTTTAAATTTATTAAAAAACATTTAACGATTATAAATTTGCGATCTGCAAATTACTTCCAATGAGCAAATAATGCTGACTGCTATTAGGGTGCGACTTCGATGTCGTTTTTTCTGAAACATCGATGTTTTGCCCAAAACATCGATTTTTTTAACATCGATGTTACGAAGCCGATGTTTTCCGACCACCGATGTTAACATCAATGTTTTTATTGGTTAGCTTTTTTTTTTTTTTTTTTAGCATTAACAAACATGTTTTAACTTCGAAGTTTTCGACAAAAAAATATGTTTTAACAATATCCAAGTTGTTTTTCTAACATCGATGTTATATACAAAAACAAATAGTCTCTAAAAATCGAATTTTTAACTATTACAAAGTTGTTTTTAACATCGATGTTTTTGTCCAAAACATTAATGTTAATACATATTTCTTTTTACAGAAAACATCGAAGTTTTAAAAGAATTTAATTTTAACATCGATGTTATGACAAAAACAAACATGTTTTAACATCGATGTTTTAACAATAAAAAGTGGTTATTAACATCAATGACAAAAACATATATGTTTTAACATCGATGTTTGAACAATATAGAAGTTCTTTTTAACATCGATGTTTTTGTCTAAATCATCAATGTAAATACATATTTGTTTTTACAGAAAACATCGATGTTTTAAAAAAAATTGTTTTTAACATCGATGTTAAAAAAATTTCGTTTTTGTCAAAAACATCGATGTTAAAAACAATTTTTTTTAAAACATCGATGTTTTCGGCAAAAACAAATATGTTTTTACATCGATGTTTTAGACAAAAAACATTAATATATTTGCTGTTAACATCGGTGTTCAAATCATTGATGTGTAACAATAAAAAGTTGTTTTTAACATCGATGTTTTCGACAAAAACAAATATGTTTTAACAATATCCAAGTTGTTTTTCTAACATCGATGTTATATACAAAAACAAATAGTCTCTTAACATCGAAATTTTAACTATGACAAAGTTGTTTTTAACATCGATGTTTTTGTCCAAAACATCAATGTTAATACATATTTGTTTTTACAGAAAACATCGAAGTTTTAAAAGAATTTAATTTTAACATCGATGTTTTTGACAAAAAGAAATATGTATTAACAGTGATGTTTTGGACAAAAACATCGATGTTAAAAACAACTTTGTTATAGTTAAAATTTCGATGTTAAGAGACTATTTGTTTTTGTATATAACATCGATGTTAGAAAAACAACTTGGATATTGTTAAAACATATTTGTTTTTGTCGAAAACATCGAAGTTAAAACATGTTTGTTTTTGTCAAAAACAAAGATGTTAAAAACAACTTTTTATTGTTACACATCAATGATTTGAACACCGATGTTAACAGCATATATATTAATGTTTTTTGTCTAAAACATCGATGTAAAAACATATTTGTTCCCTAGTAGCAGTCAGCAAAATTTGCTCATTAGAAGTTATAATTGTTAAATGTTTTTTAATAAATTAAAAAAAAAATATTTTCACAATAAAAATTTTGAGAGAATTGTTTAGATAACTTTTCAAATTATATCGATTAAAAATTGCACTTATAGAGTGATAACAGCATCGTAGGGTAAGTAATGATCTTTAAATCGCTAGAAATAAGTTTTCATCTTTCCTCGCTAAAATTCTACAGCAATACCTAGTGTAATTGTTTCCGCATAATTTTATGACATTTTAATTAGATCTTTTATAGAAATACAGTAATTATGTATAGTTTACATGTTAACAGTAATTTTGTAATTGTTTCCGCATAATTTTATGACATTTTAATTAGATTTTTTATTGAAATCCTGCGATTGTCGTAAAAGACTCGAAAAATCAAGGACACGCTACTCTAAAGAAAAAGAAATTCATAATTTATGTTGGACCAGGAGCCTAGAAAACATATATGCATATATATTCCTGGGTACTCTCATATCATTAGCGACAAGAGACGAGAGGGTGCTGCAAACTTGGTATAAGATAGGTTTCAAGCCACGGTGGTAGAGACCATACCATTTAACGATTGGGCTCATTAATTAACGTCAATACTGATGGCGAAACGGAAAGAAATGGCGGAAAAAAGTTGGGCGAAACTGACAAAAATATAAGGAAAATTACTGTAGAGAAGGTGTTGGAGTGATGTTAAGACAGGATGAGCTACTGGTGACAAAAAAAATGCGTGAAGATTTGAGGGGGGACTTAGAGAAGGACAATAGAGCTTACATTTTCATTAGCGGAGGGCTATCAGAAATCTTTTATCTTCAACATCTCCCGTTACAATGGCTTTATTCCCCCTCAGAGGGTATAACTCCACTTGTTAATTAAAGCGGATTACACGGGCGGCTCTTCCCCAACTCGATGACCCCTCGCCAATTTCGGCGAGTCCCTCCCTAACGAGCCCGGCCATTGCGATCCTGGATTTATGTTACATCTCATGATCCTTCCCTTCATTACCGGATTCTCTGGTAAGTGCCGAAGTTAAAAATCATTACTGATGTTTCCGATTTTTTTTCGCAAGTATATACAATAATACTCATGTGAAGCAAAAGCAGAATCTTTGAAGAAGACTATTTGACCCAAAATTTAACTTATTATATGGATATAGTTTTCAGATTAATATTAGTAAGGTTTGATATCATTTCATAATATCTTTTTTTATGAATGACATAATGGGTTGTTTCGTTGATTTCACTTTTTTCAGTGCTCGTAATTCTGAGTTGGCAGGGGGTGTTTCATTCAATTCCGAAAATAAGAAAACTCTTAGAGTATGTATTCAATTGGATTTCAGTGAAAAAATCTTTTTATAGAACATAAAATGAAGGGATCTTCTTTTACTTTGAGAATTGGTCCTGTCCAGTTATAGCAGACTTTTAGTCAATATCTTTAGTTATGGAAAATAAAAATAATGTTTGATCTTTTGTTTTAATGATAAATATTAAAAATATGTATAAAGTACACTTTTTTTCCATTGCTATGTAATAAAAAGAATATTTTATTTGTTAGCAATTCATATGTATGTTTACCATCCAGTAAATCATTGAATATGTTATGTAACGGTAATAATGGCGACCTAGCATTGCTAAGGATAATACACAGTAGCACTTGTCAGGCTTGATTCGGGTGCTCTGCTTGATTCCTGAAATGTGATCGATCAGTCGTCCAGCACATTTTTAGTCTTCACATGGCATAAACGGATGAACATGTCAACGTTAGTAATATACCTTAATAGAAGCCTGATATGCCTTTATTAATAATTATTAATAGCTCTTTTATAAATTACTTATTTTTCTGTAATTTGCGTAGGATAGAAGTCACTTTTAGCCCGTCCCAGTCACTAAAAGTCGCAATAGTTTTAATAGAAAAGATTTTTTTCGAATTTTTCTTATCATCTCATTTTGACTAGACCGTATATTTGTGAGGAGTATATCCATTCGAGTTTAATTTTAAGTATAGTTATGTACATATTTAGTCTTTATTTTGAATCATTAAAAAAAAAAATTAAAGGCATTTCCTGAGGACATTGGGTCTCATGTTGTGATACAATAATGTGCTACAATAAACAACATTATTTTATCGAAATCCACAGATTTTACTATTAGTTGTATTTACTTGATTTCTCAAAAAGGTAATGAATTATGTGTAAGTAGCCTGAGTATATATTTGTATGTCCTGCTATTTAGCTAGAATTATTTTTTTTTACAAGATTTAGAAAGGGCTACTTATATTGTAAAACTAAATAACTCTGAATGAGTATCTCTTTAAGCCGGAATTTGATAACCGATATAAGGAACACTAAACGAAAGTTAGTTAAAATAATTCATTATTGTTGACCTCTGAATTCGTAATTTCTAAATACGGATACAAAACCAAAAAAAAAAATTGAAAGAAACCAGATTTGGAGTTTTTTGGTATTTAAACAAGCATGTAAGTGCATAACACGACAAATCTTCCAGTTTTTCCCATTTTCGGAATTCCGATTTTAGTACTAAATTAAAGAGATTGCAAAAATAAATTGCACCCCCCGTTTTCAAGGTATGTCTTAATAAGGCTGGACTTGGTTGGATAATGCTTTATACATATTAGAATAGCCGTTTCCTGCAGGAAGGGATTAATTCAGGGAGACTTTTTAAATCGGGGATCATTACCTGGCAGCCGGATTCTGATTTACAAAAAAAAAAAAAAGTTTCTATTTGATAACGCAAGTGTAGTGCGACCAGTTGGCGGAGTGAGCGGTGAATGGGGAGGTGGTGGGGGGATCACATCTACTTTCTCTAGGCCTATATTAAATTACCACAGCTCACGTGCCATTAATTTCCTTACTCAAGATGTTCCGGATAAAAAGACTAAGAAATGTCAGAAATTCTAGATTCAAATCCACCACAAAAAATTTCCTATAAAGACACGAGCTTAACTTCGACTAATTGGAGTTTTAGTGACTTTTCGAATAGAACCTAGTTTTTGTTTTTATTAATTCTCTAATAGAGTTAGAAACAAAGAGAGAGAGAGAGAGACATAGAGAGAGAGAGAGAGAGTTTGGAAAAATCGTTATTATTTAAAGAAAATTTTGACAGCGAAATCCTTTCTTTGATTCTTTAATCCCTATAGTAATGACATTAAAAGAATTCGAGTCTATCAGTCAGAGCCAACCTGTACGTCACATGACAAGCCCCTAAACAGAAATTGTTTGCTTTTTTTTTTTTTTTTTTAGTATTTTTTATTGTAAATAAATACAAAACTTTCCAGGATTAATGTGCTGTGCAGGTCATCAAGCACAAAACAAAACCAATATAATTCATCAAAAAAAAAAAAAAAAAAATACAGAAACAGTAATAGAAAGTAATTAAACTGATAAAGTTTGACTGATGACTAGCCACTTGAAATTTTATAAAAGTATTTGATTATGCCAATGAAAGCAAATTACATTCGCTTGTTGAAAATGTTCATTCAATGAGCTATGAAAAAATGTAATAATTATTTACCTATAGTTTCATATTTGGAATTCTGCCGCACCCTATGGGGTCAATAATTTAAATTCTATTATAATAATTTATTATTTTTAATACACTTTTTAATTCAAGTGGAAATCTCTCTTCATTGTCTGGCAGTGCACCTTAAAGACTTCGCTTTCTTTCTATATTTTTGAAATTGAGTGTATTCTTTTATTTCACCGATTGTTTTGAGTTATTATATTTTTCATAGAAGAGTAACTTCTTCACTTATGGACCTTCGACAACTTGTATGAGGTCCATTTTATACAGTTGTCTTTTATTTTAGTCATAATGTATTATCTTTGGTTTTTCTATTGATTTCCGATTTTTTGGGTTGTTTATTCTCCAGTTAGAGTGTTAGAGTTATTTTTCAGAATAAAAATGTAATATTTATAGACTACGGTAAAAAATTATAAAGCGCACTTGTTTATAGAAGATTACCTGAGACAATAAAAAAAAAAAAAATGGATGATTTGAAGGCTGAGTGAGCCCAAAGAGCCCAATTTTATAGAGAGTGTTCATTTGTTTACAAAAGAGGTCGGTATTGAGCAAGGCGGAGGTGAAGGCGAGGCTGAAGAGAAATGATAGGCCGCTGGGTATTCGGGACCTTCTCAACTCTCTGATAGCACAGCCACTGACCTGAGCACCTTCTTAACATGGGTAGGCAGCTTTGTTCGTATCTTGATCATTATTATTTTTATTGATTCCTGGGCAAATTTTTATTTGTCTTTAATTTATTTATTTATCTGAAGGAGTGTTCTACGTCCTTAAGAAGATGAATCACGTCTGGGCATCTGGAAGGCATCCTTACTTATTTCTACTTCACTGTAATGTCCATGTTAGTTTCAGAGCATTCATAAATCTCTAAGGTGGAGTCCTAAATTTTGCCTATCCATAATTAAAATTTTGCCTAGCTATAATTAGTATAGGTATTTTTAACAAGTACCTGACATCCTACAGGCTCAGGACCTCCATTTTACGTCCTATCCGTGGGATGGCATATACAAGGACTTTTTACTCCCATTAAAAAATCCTATAGTCAACTTGGGACGTGAACTCTATGGTGTTCTAATTCATGCGTTCTCAACACTTCTCTCGTAGAGATCTCACTAACGGTTCTTCTGACAAAGGCACTGTTTTACTAATTCAAACATGTACCTTTGATTTTCATTATGGCCTTTCCAAGACGCTTGGACAACCTTTTATCCTGATCTATTCTTTTTTTAATCAAGTTTTGATAGTAACTTTCTTACTTTATAAATTGTCCTTAGAAGCGAAATCTATTACAAATTGATACGGCATAGGTCAGAATCCAAAATGCGAGTAACGGTGTCAGGGATCCCTCTGCGAGTAAAGGAGAGTTTTTGGCCTCTTCAGAGAATTTAGGTAAGGTTTTAAAGGTGGACCGATTTATTATATATCTACATAAAACAATGTAATGTAGGTACATAAAAAAAATAAAAAATAAAAAAATTCAAAAATACAGACCTAATGTTGTTCATAGGATCGATCATAACTTGAAAAGTGAATCAGGTAAGCAGTGAAATCAGGGAAAAAAAATCGAAGAAGACGAAATATGAAGATTGTAAATTCATTTTCACTTTGATGAAAACAATCCCTCATGAAAGATGGATCAGTTCGAATACAGTAATGAGTTGGGTGGCAGACGGCTAAAGAAAAAGTCGAAGAGGCCATACAGTGTAAAATTAAAAAAGAAAGAAATGTACTTAACTATCACTAAAAGTCTAATGGGTTCATATCAGCAGCATCATAGAAGGATCTCCAAAAGAGGCATCTGGCTTTTGAAAAGGCGTTTGGCTTAACAAAGGTATACAAATGAGCTTGGGTCTTTGAGATGTTTAATGACAAAAAATCGTAAATTTAGAACCCTTCTTAGTAATACAGAATTATAAGTATGAAAGAATCCATTTCTTCATCTACCTGGTAGTAGACCTATATTAAACAAATCATATTTACAAGTATAGAGAGAAGAACGATGACATATACTGTAATAGTATGTCTAGGAAACATAAAAGCAGGGTTGTTAAAAAAGAAGTACAATATATTTAAACAACACATTGATATTTCCCGTTCCTTATCATCAACATGTGGGACATCAAAACATGTGAAGAACTGCAACCGAGTTCCTATTCGAAAAAAGAGTATTAAGAAAATTGATGTGAGCCAGTGTTGGGCTGTGACATCAGCAGAAAAAAAACGGGATATGCAGGAACTAATCAACGACAGAAGCTTAGACCTGTTTGTTAAGAACTAGAAGACTTCACTGGGCCGGACACTTGGCTCGTGTGAAGGATGGCGATTTTGCAAATAAGCTAACTACGGAGGGCCTCATTCGCAGTAGAAGATTTGGAAGAGCAAAATGTGGCTTAACGGCGGGGTCAGTGATGCGAGGATTCTCCTAAATAAAAGAAACTGGCCAGCTGCTGCTCCGGACCGAGCCATCTGGCGGCGATTCCGGGTACGCAAAGCCGCTAAGTGGTTTGTAGAACTATCCACGTATGTATTTTTTCTTAAAATCATTTATAAAACCAAGGAAACTGCCATCCGAAGGCATTCTTTTACGATTAAAATCCTCATTTCTTGTATATATTTCATGTTCCCTCGGATTAGTTTTTCTTAACTTTATTTTAAACAAAGCCTGAAGTAACTACTGTAGCGGAACTGGACAAAGTGGTGAGTGGCTACTAACTTTAGAAAGGCTGCCTGCGGGGTCTCATGAGTAGCACCTCTCTTCTTTCTGCCTTCCTCCAAACTTCGTCCGGGTGGTTAACACTCCTTAAATATTTATCGGGATTGAAATAAAATGTATTTAATTATATGGACATTGCCTACTATTGATAAGATCTTTGCCAGCCAAAAATAAAAGAAATCAATTACTGTTTTAATAACAATTATTTCGATGAAGATTTAAATGATTTGGGATTACTAATTTAAAAATCATCAGAAAAATACCATCGCATGATATTCGACAGAGACAATAGGAAAGCATTTCCTGAAACATTGTTGTAACAACCTTAATAAACCTTGTTGACACTATAACATAATTTCCCCCTCGTTACTTCACCATGTCAATTAGTGATAATTTTTTGCTTAACTAATTTTTCTCTAATAGAATATTAAAGAATTAGGTTTTAAAAACTAATCAACAGTCATGGTGTTTTAGACCACTAGAAACAACTAGAAAAGTGGTTCGAGAAATGGAGAATCAAAATTAATTTTACCAAGAGTCATTCCATGTCACCCCAACACACTTTCTTCCCTCACCATCTCAGAATTTAATGAAATTTGGTACATAGGATACCTTCCTGTAGACTAAGAAAAAATCCAAATTTCAGCTCAATATCTCAACCGGTTTTCAAAATATAGCTATGTAAACCCATGAAAAAACGCACAATTTTGACCAGTCGCGTCATCTGGGAATTGAAATTGCAGCTCTTCTAGGTGAGATAGAGAGTTGAAATTTATGTCAGTTTAAAACTGAATCTTTGAGCCTCCTTGTGATATGCAACTCAATAGGGTTTAAGAGAAATTTGTTTTTTAAAAATCAGTTGAAAAGGCTGTCGTTAATATGTGTTATAAAAATTATGATGGGACAGCATTGGGTTCATGCTTAAAATAATTATTGAAAAATTTGAGTTTTGCTTGTGGATGGAAAAAAAACCATTAGCTATTAAGCTTCTCAAACTGTAGCCTATTTTATCAAACTAATTTCTTTCCTACACTTATCCTATTCTGGATACCGTTATCTGACACATCCATTTTGTCACATTTTTTATCTTTCACAGAATGCTTGTCTTTTTTCAAAGGACAAGTATTTTCTATTTTTCCATGTCTACTTATAGTATAAGCAACAAAAATCGAATGCTTAGGAAAAAATAGCTAAAAGTAAAAAATATAGAGATTAAAGTTTTTAGATTATATTTTTTACGAGAAAAAGTTGTTTAAGATGTGGATTCTTTCTTTTGACAGGAATACACGGCTGCACTTTTATGTGTCAAGGTCTGTCTCAATAAATTCCGTTATTTATTGAGTAAGGACACCTTAAGTGAAAAAATCATAATTGCATGCATCTGACGTGGGTGTAGGAGAGTACAAGAACAAAAAGAACTTGCATGTTTTTATTCCACTGCGTATATAAATAAGATTATTCAAACCATTGTCAAACTTCTCTAAATTAATGAATTAAAATGTTGAATGCTTCAGAAAAACTGGCACTACAAAACTAACTTTGATTAATAACAGATATTTATTTATAACTACAAATATATTTTTTTCTTTTAGCTATTTTCCCTAAACATTGGATTTTATACTAATTAGACATGGAAAGATACAAAATACTACAATGTTAATACAATCCTTCGAAAAAAGACAAACATTCTGTAAAAGATAAAAAATTACTAAAAAATGTGACAAAATGGATGTGTCAAATCACGATATCCAGAACTTGACATGTGTTGGAAAGAAATTAGTTTGATAAAACAGGCTATAGTTTGAGAAGCTTAATAGCTAATGGTTTTTTTCCATCCACAAGCAAAACTCAAATTTTTCAATAATTATTTTAAGCATGAACCAATTGCTCTCCCATCATAATTTTTATAGCTCATATTAATGACAGCATTTTCAACTCTACTGAATTTTTTCAAGATTTTTAAAAAATTAGCTTTTTGAGAAATTCAAGTTTGAAATTTTGATTCAAATTTTGAAAAACGAATTTCTCCTAAGCCCTATTGAGTTGCATATCATAAGGAAGGTCAAAGATTCAGTTTTAAAATGACATAAATTTCAACTCTCTATCTCGTCTAGAAGAGCTGCAATTTCAATTTCCAGATGACGCGACAGGTCAAAATTGTGCGTTTTTTCCATGGATTTACATAGCTATAATTTGAAAACCGGTTGAGATATTGAGCTGAAATTTGGTATATTTCTTAGTCTACAGGAAGGTATCCTATGTACCAAATTTCATTTAACACAAGTGTGTTGATGTGACATGGAATGACTCCCAAATCAAGTCACGTCATTTTGTCTTTACGAAAATCTACTTGCCCACCTGTGACAATAAACAACAATCCAGTTCTGGGAACATGCATACCAAATATAAAAAAAATAGAACTCAACAGACGGTACAAGCAGCTTTCACATCTCCAGGACTACTGATCATCACTCACCTCGAGAAACAAGCGACTAATTTACACTTCTATCTTAAGACCTAATTGGAATACGGAGCAGAACTTTGTGGGTCCGCGCAACCCGTCCACATTAACAAAATACAAATTTCACAAACCAAAATTCTTAGAAAAATCACAAATGCACCTAGGTTTATTTCAAATCATACACTGCACAATGACATGAACATAACGACAGTACAATCTTACACACAAGACAGGTACCCAACGCTACATCACCCTAACCCACTCATCCACTCTCTTTCCTCCTCCCCTGTTACCTGGTCAGCCTTCATGTCGACTGAAACGACAGTGGCGGACATCACTTACTTCAATAAATTATAAAATACATCAAGAAAGTCTAATTCAATAACAACAGTGACCACATTTGCTTGATGCGCCACTGCGCAGGTGAAATCTACAAGCGGAATAATACATTAAAAAAAAATGATCGAAAATTAAAATCTCTCTTGTTAAAAATCGTGTAATGATATTAAAACTTTCAGATAAAAATTTTGATGAGATTGGATTTGTATTCTTATTTTTTATAATTATAGATTTTATACCCTTATTCTAATTAATCCCATAATTAAATTCAAAATTCTATTTCAGTACATAGCAGGCTTAAAAAACCGGAACGAATTTCATCTCCTTTTTAAAACTCCCACACGCAAATTTCGTGTCGATTTGCCGGGAATCCTGCGTAAACCTGCTTTCTCACCCTCTGAAACCGGAAGCTCTCGGATTTGGACAACTTCTCGGACATAATCCATTTGACTTAATTGGTGCGTCAGTGGTTCCGCTGATCAGAGTGACTGTCGGATCGGTTATAATTATCCGGAACCATTCTCTGATCCATTAAAGACTTTTTTTTTTTTTTTTGTGAAATCTATGTCCCACAAGATATCTGTCCTCTTCACCGAATATCGATATTTCGAATCCCACGGTTCTCTGATTCCCCAAGCTGATCCATTTTGCTATAGCCCGTTTTATGTTGGCAGAGAGTATTATATCTAACAATACGAGTTTCTTGATACATGATAAAGTATTTCTATTACTTATATTAGAATAATTATAGTTTTAGATATTTGTAAATATTTATAAATATTTTATAGATATTTTTAAATTATACTAGAATATTTATCTGCTAGGTTCTTTTTCTTCACTTAGTGAGGAAGAGTACTGTAATTTAAGAGTTTTTTTAATGAAGGAGCTCTTCCGTGTTTGTAGTTGTTTATTATTTTTTTCCCAACGTTGGCTCATCCTCTGGAGTTATCTACACTTACCTTTAGTTACTTCATTTTCACATTAGCCATTTTTCAACTTCTATATTTTTTAACAGTATATGAATACTTTTGTCTAATTACATTTTATGGCCTATTTCACTGTCTTTTGATTTCATTGTCCAATGATTTCATGAGCTCTTCCTCCTTCATTAAAAAACCCTTAGAATATTTATAGTTTTTTTTTTTTTTTTGTAGGGTCGCCATATCTTCAGAAAATCAGGAAAAAAATTATGTATAGGTATGTAAAACAACTATATTCGCGAATAGTTAAAGAACCTTACCATATTATGGTTGATTATATCTGCAATTTTAAGAAAAGTTCCTAGATTCCAATGAAGACATCTATTTCGGATCATTGATAGCAAATAATCAAGGTACGCTCGTTTTTGGTTAATTCTTAGTATTGAACCATTAAACTCAACTCTTATCAAAATATATCACATTTTCTATTTTTTATTTACATTTTATAACAAAATAATCGAACATGCTTTTATTTATGAGTGCGTTTACAATTCTTGGAATCTAATCGACCTGGTGAAGTACTTCTACGTTTTTTTTTCTAATTATTATTAAAGATTTAATTTAATTAGCCAGCTAAAGCCTCTGGATTAACATATATTATTTATTTCTTATGGAGATACTAAATGTTCGAGACTGAAAAAAAAATCTACTATTCAATAATCCGCTAGTAAGCTGAGTTGAGAAATCCATTTTAGGATCTAAAAATATCATTTTGGTAAATATAAGAAATTATTGTTCATTATTTACTTATTTGATATGTTAAATATTTTAAAAATTGGACCCCTCCTTAGAACGGATGCATAACGAACACTTAGGAAGACATACGAGAGCCGTGTGGGGAGGAGATCTCATGGAGAACTTTCTGGAAGGAAAGAGTCCAAGAGAAATTTTAACCAACCGCTGGGCGCTAAGACTTCTGTAACACCACTGAGCGCTAGCCGTATTTCGGACGGCATACAACTTATGTTCTATTCCACTTTCCAAGTGACTCTTAATGATGATTTTATATACTATAATTATAGGATTGTTTATTTATAGGTAAAAAAAGGATAAATCAACAAAAAAATTATATGAATTTATTTATAATAAGATTAAAAATTTACAAAAAATATTTGATTATGATTTACAATTAACTAAATCAATATTTCGTACCCAAACCCGGTCATATTTTAATATTTAACAAAAAAAAACTAAAAATAATCTAATTAAAAAAAATGTTTGAATTCAAATGAGATATGACATCACTTGGAAACAATATAATATGTTATGTATTATTCCTAGTACTAAAACAATTGTCTGGTATCAAAATACCACATTACTAATGTGAGCAAATATAACATATTTTTATTACACTATAGATTATATATTTTACATAATATATTATATCACAAAATGTATTACGAACTGTCTTCGCTTCAATGGCAATTCAATGGCATTCAAGCAATCTTCACATATTATTTTGGCATGTTTGCCGCACAGAAACGCTGAACACTTTTCACATGTTTTTGTGATTTACATTGTTTACAAGAACCTCTTGGCGAACTCGAATTTCTATTACACCAGTGGGCGCTAGACATACTACGGACAGCAGAAGACATTATGCACTTCAATGATCGCTATACACCGTAACTTTAACGACTGAGATCCACTTTAACTCTTTTACTGTAGAGGATGAATAGGAGGTAGAATAACTTGAACTCATAAAGTCATTGAAAATTCCCATTTCCTAATAATAGCCAAAACACCTACCTGCCGTCTAACGGACGGCATAGCGCCCGTTGGAGGGTTAAAGGGGAATAATAGTTATGATGGCTAGAAATTATTACGATTCTTAACCAGCATTATTTCGCAATTCTGAAATAAATGTATAATGCTTGATATCATTATGTAGTACTTCCAATGACAAAGTGCACATTACTACTAGAACTTTTTTAATCGTAAAAGAGCAGCAAATCTTTTAGACTAAGACCACTGGTTTTCAAGAATGGTGATGCAATTGAAGCGTGGAAAGGCATAAGGATAAGTGACAAAAAAAATATAAAGTTTTTTTTTTGCCAAATTTGTATGTGTGTCAAAACCATATTTCAGAAACGGATATAATTAATTTTTAGTTGTTAATAAGTAGTTCATTGAACGCTTGAAAGATAGCATGGGTGTAAGCGCCGAACGTAGTTCACCTAGTGGGTTCAAGCCATATGATTTCTGGAAAATTTTCTCAAAGGCACTTATACTGCATATCAAATGCACTTATATGCATTTCCATGCTTCAACCGGCAACACATTTAATATAAAGAATAAAGCCTCTGAGTCTCTGTATGAGTCCCTGTATTATTCTGGACTCAGAAGCCCTGATGAAGATCATCATGTAGGGATTGAAACGTTGGCTTTTCAAATTAAGAAATGTTGAACTGAAAATCCTGACTATCAATTAACTTATCGTAAATAATAAAGCATGATACCCGGACTCTCTGCTCAATCCAAGATTTTAGGTTTGCAGATGCATAAACGATCTATTCTCGTTTCCGTGAATGACTCTAATATCTAAGATATCCCGTAAAATTGCACCGATAGTGGCTTTATGACCATCTATAATAACTTTCAAGTTCGGAATGACGGTAGTGTATGAAGACACATTTATCGAATTGCGCCCATTACCCTCCTCATACGGTCACATGGCCAATATGTGACGCTTCTTAAAGCCTCTCTTTGTCGGTTTCAGTCCATGTTTTATATCGAAACGACCTTTAGCGGCACTAGATGTAAAAATTTTCGTAGGAAGATGGCATGCCAATTTCGGTATTATTGTGCACTTTGTCATTGGAAGTACTACATATTTTATTTTCTAAATATTAAAGTCAAATCTTACAACATCCAACTATTTTATTGAGCCCTCTATTGCGCACTCTCTCGTAATTTTCTTTCGAAAGGTTGATTAGCAGACACCAATGCAGAACGTCAGTTTAAAATAACGCCTCTATCGTCATTATTAATTTTTTTGTTTCTAATCGTGTTGTCAAGAAAGTACGAACACGTCAACAGAACTAATGTACGTAATCAAAATATTGTATTTGATTTAAATATGAAATAAAAATAAGATGAGAATAAGTGTATATAATTAAGCATATTTTTAAAAGATTTTTTTTTCCCTTTTATCATCTTGGGAGATGAATGGCAGAAGCTATCATCAAATCCCTTCTTCTAATTCGTCCTTAATTCTTTAAGTAGGCGGACACCTTATATCTGATGTCGTGTCCTGAATTTAAAAGCTTCCAACTCTTCAGATGTCGGAAGGATTAAGAAACCCTAATTTTTTTTTTAGCTTGCAGGTGTTAGGTCGGCTTTCGGGTCTGTCTCTCAGCATTTGGCAGGTTAACTATACATGGGTTTCGGCGCTTTTTTTGTATCCGTCGTCAAATTGCAACTTTTTTTTCTTTAAGTACAAAAATCTGCTTCTTGTAATGTCTATATTAGGAGTTCTCTAATTTGTTTCATTCAGCCGCTGCGCACAACAAAAGGACAAGACTATTTAGGTTTGCCGGAATCATTGTAATTCTAATTTGGTGAACGAAGATTCTGTAAATTAAGTTGTATAAATTAGAAATAGAACTTAAATTGAAATCAATCAAATTTAAGACTACTTTTGGGCCAAATTTACACGTCATCCATTAATTGTTTTTATCATAAAAATTGGGCAATGATTCTGTTACGTAACTTTTTATGAATTGTTATTCTGTCTGAATAAGGCTCTTTAAAAAGTTTTAGACCGACAAATAGGATATGAATTTTTTATTAATACATTTGAATACATGGAAAGTAAAATTCCCTTAGAATAAGTTTTCTGAAAAAAATGATCATCTTTTTATAAATATAAAATAGAAATAATTATAAAATTTACACTGAAAATAAAAATTAAATTAATTCCTGCTACTCTCACTTGTGCTAGTAACTGAAACACATATCTAAAGATTAGGACATCTTGCTTTTAGGTTTAGTTATGTATGCAAATACATATACCTATTAGTAGCATTTTTTTCAAATGTCGTGTACATTATCAGCTGTGTTAATGGTCTTTGAAAATTTCTTCCAAAAAATGTCCCAACTTACAAATATCTCATACTTTGTTGTATGTTCTGCTTTATTTTATTTCGTTGATTTTTCCATTTGCGGGCAGTGAAAATTTACTCTAATTAAAAAAAAAAAATGGAAAGGAAAATGGTTAAAAAATATGATAAATGGTAAAGATGGATAAGATTTTGTAAAAAATAAACAGATGAAACCTCCATCCTTCAATTATTTAGGATTCAAATATACAGGATTTCTAAAAATTTAATTTATTTACTGAAATATGAAAATTATCTAAATGTAAATTACTTTTTATTTATAAAAGACAGTGTTGTCGAACTGAGGAAATACGAAATGTGAAAGTCATTCCTTTTAAAAATATAAATCAGATTTTTCTAGGTTTACACCAGTTTTAGCTGGGAAAAATATATGAAATGTCATATTTTAATTATGAAATATGATCTAATAACGTCTTACAAGGAAAACTAGGTAATATATTCTGAATTTATTCATTCTTGTGAAATTTCTTAACATTTCACGTAACAGTAACAGGTAAGAAAAAAATACAAAATTATATATTTTTGTAACATTTACAGAAAACAGGGCTATTCAGGAAAATTTTAAGAGTAGTCCCATATAATAAATTCAAGGGGGGAATTTAAAAAATAAATTGAAGACAACATACTTATTTATTTCAAAAAGAATAACACATTTAAACTAAGCTTTAGCTGAACTTGTTAATTTGCATGGCACACAAAATACTCGATAGTTTCTAGCAGACCCGTAGCGTATCCATTCCCTTCCATTGATCGCTGTGCAGAACCGCCTGGACGCTACCAGAGGAAGGCTGTCATTAGGGTCCATTGTTAGATCTATAGCCCGCGGTCTTCGGTAGTGCCCAGGGCGTCTTCTTCTGACGTCCTATCTGGTCATCGGAGGGCCTCTAATTCGTGGTTATGTTCAGGACCGGGGTTTCGCAGATAATATTTATCATCAGGAATACATTATCTGTAGGAGGTAAGATTCGACTGTGTGATGACCTGCGATGAAAATTTAAAAAAAAGAAAGTGCATTTAGTCATTTTAATTCAATTTTCTCTGTCAATCCTTCGGGAAATTTCTTCACTGCTTATTACTATTTTTTTTTATATTTTCCTAAGACTCCGCTATTCTCAATGTTTGATTATTTATTGAAAATACTTCTCACCACTTCAATTTTCGAGGAAAAGAACACACAACTGAAAAAAAAAAAAATCATATGGGATACTTCAATTCGTGTATATTCATTTATTTTTCATTTAAATGGACAAAATTATATGCACTTGTAGGTCATTTTCATACAAAATGGCTACTTCGAAATCTGGCCTGATAGAAAATCATCAATAATGTAGATTGATTATGTTCTGGTGTTTTTAGTATGTTGCCACAGTATTTGAAATAATAATAAATGTGTTTTTGTTTTTTTTTGCCAAATTTCAAGGTTCTTAAACTTAATTTTTTTTCTCTCTTCATACTTTGATTCGCACCTATCGCAGCTTTGGCCTTATCCAATTTCCATCACCGATATTTAGCTTTCACCTTTAGAGCCGTGATTCATAAATTGATACTTAAACTTAAATTGATTTTCAAATGATAATATAGTGGTAACGGAAATTTGTATCGAACGAGATTTTTGGGATATAAGGATAAAAAAAAAAAAGACTGGTGTTATGCACAAGGCTTTGCGGCATTTTTAACTAATGTATACATATTACTCTAGTAAATATGTAATTTTCGTAAATGAAAAATTGTTTTGTATGTTTTCAATGGAACTTTCAAGTTTTCAACATGCCATCATAATAACGCAAACAAGGACTTAAAATAATAATTACTTTAATCAGTTAATAAAAAACTCGAATGAAGCATTGTTTTGCTGTTATTTAATTCAATATGATAAACTATACAACTTGCAATTGTTAGGAAAGAAAAATTGTTTCTGTTTTTTTTCGTGGAACTGCCAAAAATAATCATAACAAGGTTGCTGTTTTATTAGAGAATGACATGACATTGACTGGTATACCAATTACAATTATTCATTTAATTAAAAATAGTTATTCTATGCTTTGTGCTAAACTAAAACACTAATCTTCCTCTTATTAATTCATTTTTAAATAACTTATACATAATTAAACGATGAATTATGGTTATTGAGTCATTCCAGGTAGTTAACGAGACTTGATATTTGCAAATACAAATATTTAGCAGTGCTCTTCTCGTTTCCAAACACATATTTATGGTGTATATGCACGATGTTATTAATTACGGATTAGAAGCTAAGAACTTGAATTAAATTGATTTATTTTTAATTCGCCAAGCTTTGCGGAGGAATCTATATTTATTTTTTCCACCCTCGCATTCGAGAGCAGATTAATGATCCAATTTACTCGGGAATCGCTGCCTTATAAATCGATGACTCATCCTTTTAAATTAAGTAACTTAAGTGGGTAATTTAAAACAAGTATCTTGATTACAGGAAAGTCGATCTTTAAATCGATATGCATAACTTATAGCAGATGTTTTGTCCACCCTTCTTCCATAATTGAAAGCTTATTTGAGTAACTACAAAAAATTTAAATATTTTTCGACAGTATCTTCACTACGCTTGGTTTTTATTAACGAACAAGAAAAAATAAGCACTTTTAATATGTAAATTTCCTTATAAATATGTGATGGGTTTTTCATATTCCTTGCTTAACCCCTAATTTTTCTAAAGTTTTAAGATTTTCGAAATAAAACTTGTTAGATCTTGGTTCGGGTTGGTACATTAAATTTCTTTTGATTATGAAGTCGACTTTCTGCATTAATAATTACATTGTTCTAGGCTCACCATGTGAGGCAGTCATGCTTTCTCATTATGAATGCATTGGAACATAATTTCATTATATGTATTCAAGATACTTATTCTCGATTTAAAAAAAAAAAAAAAGTACTTTCAGTTATTTTTTTTTTACAAGCTCGGTTTAAGTACCCAATTGATTAAAACTTTTCATGCGTTCAGTAATTAATAAATAAAAAGTATTTTATTTTCCTTAAAGGCTACGGTATAATTCAGCATGGAGCATATTCGTTAGGTGGAACTAACAAAACAGCTATCTGAGTAATTTCATAGCCGTGAAATTATATTTAGGTATCTCATAAATAATAACGTGTTAAAACAGATAAATTAAATTGATTTGATAAACACTTAAAAACTACCTGACGAAAATCTAAAAACTTTTGCCTAAGACACGCATGTCAAGTACAATATTGTTAAAACGTTTTATTAATATCGTTAACAAAACTTCCTTAATAAAATTAATGATTAAAAATAATGACTAAACGCTGGTTAAAATTCATTAGCACACGATTTATACACTCGCTTATCTTCTTTATACAGTTAAGGCTATCATTAATCGTAAAATATTTTTTCCAACTTATACAGAATTTTTTGGTGAAATAAAAGCATTAATATAAAAAAAAAATTCATAATACAATTAGAAAAGTAGTACTAACAGTATGTAAGTAATTTAAAATAATTAACCATGGAATTTATTGGTTAATTTAATTTAATAACGGATGGAAACCGAAAATCATTTATGAAAATTCGAAAATTGTGATGCAAATTTTGGAGTAATGCTATCGCCGTGTTCAAATGGCTTAGGAAAAATAAATTTGGCTGAGTAGGCATTCGGTACAGTCGGAAATATATTTTTTTGTTAATGTGTTTTCGCACAAACGATGTTTTTTAGTTGAAAAAACAACTTGGTACATGAGCTCAATTAGCCATTTTTTTATATTAATTACCAAATTTTCTCTAACTTCAGGACAAGTAGATCGGGCAGTTTTTAAACAAGGGTGTTCCAAAGAAAAAAAAAAAGCACGTGCCTAATTCTAACTTATAGTGGATTTTGATATAATTGAAAAGAGACCAGCCACAATAGTTGAGAATTCTCTCCACAAACATCTCAAATATCTTATCAAATTCAGATTACCAGATGAATTTATATAGATAATTATATTCACTTAAGTGAAATAAAGCTCTGGGGTAATAAGGAAAAAATAAAGTCACTGCAGGAATGTTTCTTTTATTGTGTTAATAAAACTTTTACTATATTCTATCTACCATATATTGATATAATATTTATATCAAAACTACATTCAATTTTTAGAATGTGGCCATATGAATAATATTATTTTCGTTATGTATCTCTGATGTTTGTGTGAAATAATAGAAGGGAAAATGACAGAAGATTTAAAACGGTATTAACTTCATTTTTCCTAAAATAAGTTTTTATTAATTATCTAATTAATTTAACTACGAATAGGTAAATATTTTAAGCAAGCAACAAAGTACATCTTTTTTTTATTGAAACTTACCTAAACCTGTTTAAGGCAATCGGAAATCTTTAGACCCGAGTTGCGTCTGATCCATTAGGTGGCGAGCTCTGTTGGCTGAATTGAGAAGCCACATTTTCTCTTATCCTCGTCAGTTAGTCGTTTTAATATCCTAGACATAAAACTTTTTTATCTGTTTGAAAAGATATTGGATTAGAAAAAATGCTAATTATATCATCTTAATTATACATTGGCTATTTAATATAATCATATTACTAGGCAATATAAATTCATATATATTTAAACGTTTTAACGGTTTTATTCAAAATATCTAATATATTACTTCAATTATAATTATACAAATTATTTTCAAAATAAACATGGCAGGAAAATTGTAAGTAAATTCTTAGATAATTATATTAATTTTTCGTTTTCTGAAATGAAACAGGATTTTTTCTCAGTTTTGATATAAATATTCGTTTCAATTTTTGATGCAATTTGTAATGATTTAAATTACGCATTTGATTTGTAATTATAAAAACTTACTATGGTGGTAATTAAGGTCCACTTTCTAATAAATCTTGCCAACACATATTTTTTTCAGTGATGCTGTCAATATTAGAAGTATGTAATACCGTGATATGAAAATGTAATAGGGGTCAGCTGTGGTGTAGTGGTTAGCATGGCAACCTACAATACTAAAGGTCGCAGGTTCGCGCCCAGCGGTGGCCATAATATTTTTTAATGGGAGTAAAAATTCCTTAGCCATGCCGTCCCTCGGATAGGACGAAAAATGGAGGTCCCGAGCCTGTACGATGTCAGGTACTCGTTAAAGATCCCTATCCTAATTAAACCTGGATAGGCAAAATTTAGGACTCCCACTGTAGCATCGTCCGATTAGCCTCAGTGGCATAAAGTGACGGTAAACCAAACAAACAAATAAAAATATAATCACAACTTTATAATTCAATTTGATTAATGAACTATAAATACTAATTTAAAAGGATATTCTAATTATCTGAAAATATTATATTGTTTTTCTCTGATCAGTTCCTTTTTTTTTTTTTTTTCTTAACCGTTCCCGCAATTTTTATTTAATACAGTTTTTAGGAAGTGGTTAGCAAATTAACATCTCATGGCTTAAATCACATATTTATGATCGCTATAAAATATCCAACTTTTATTTGTTGTTGAATTTATTGTAAAAAAGTTATATATATAGAAATACTAATAAACGTTAAATAGTATATAAACACTTTTATACTTTATTACATCAAAACACATAATAGAATCTATCTGTAAGTAAGATTAAGTAAATTATCAGAGGCCCTTATATTACTTATAATAGTAATAATAACTTGTATTTCATGGGGTTACCTGAGGTGTGGTGTGTACCTGAGTGGTTAGCATGGCAATCTACTATACCAAAGGTCGCGGGTTCGCGTCCCGTGGTGGCCCAAGGATTTTTTGATGGAGTAAAAAATCCTTGGCTATGCCGTCCCTCGGATAGGACGTAAAGATCCCCCCTCGTTCAACAAACAAACAACAACTTATATTACATATTAAAGCACATTAATGCTATTAATACTCATGAAATAATTTAAATCTTTTTAAAATTTCTCCTCCCTTGTTAAGAATTATGATTCAGAATTTTACTTTATTAACGACTCAGGTGGATTAGAACAGCGATTATATGACGATTTATGTGTCGATCTTTAAAGTTATTCTGGTCATCCTTTAGTTCTTTTGTCGACCAGGTGCCTTCGGAAGTCATACTAGCACCAACCTTGCCAATCCAGAAAAGGCGTACTAAGGCACATCAAAGCTAAAGAATGGTAACTATTCATTTCATTTGTTTGCAGGTACTTTGGCTATAAAAAACTCGGAACCTTGAAGTTTAGGTTTTATCTAAAAAAAAAAAAAACTGTTAAACCTCAAGTGATAAATATCATAAAAGTACTTGCCATCTTTACCGATGACTGTAGGTAGTTTATGAAACACACGGAAGCAAAACTGCTTTGCCTCTCTTCTTTATGTTTGTTTTCCACCTCCTATTCGATTTCTCGAAAGGAATGCTTCGGAGGTAGCTGGTCGTTTGTGGTCTGCGGTCTGCCGCGTTACACTTGGGCGTACTTCTGAGTTTCAAATGCTAACGGGACGAATAACGTATGTGCAAATATTATATTATATGCAAGAGTTAGGCATGTATAGTATCGGGTTTCGTTGCGGTGGTAATACATATGAGTGCAGTTCCTTTATTGTTCAAGGCTCTTGGCTTTAACTAATTAATTATACAAACAAAGATTAAAGTTTATAATGGATAATTTTTAAGTTTATTAATGGTTCTGTTATTTCTAGATATAAAAATAAGTAACTATAAATTGCTAATAATGTTAGTGTTATCACTTTTCAAATATGTATCAATCGAGCATAGACATAAAATATCCCCTAAAAATAAAATAAAAAAATATTACAAAGTACCTGTAGAGAAAGTCGACAATATTTTTTAAAAATTATTTTGCTATTCTCATTGAAAATCATTATCATGACATAACATTTTTCTGATTGCATCGGTAAATCCATTCGATCTGTGTTCTGTATCTTCTGCTAAACAGCTACGAGAAAAGGGTGTTCAAAAAGTTCCAGGACTGTTGAGATAGCGCGGCAATGGAGTGTCATAGAGCAGTGCGGTTGGCAGCATTGTTTAGCGTGACTCTTCCTGAGCTCAGCTGTTTATTCAGTTTGTTGATAACCTTCTTCATTGCAAAGTTACTGCTGTTTTCGTAAAAAATGTTTTTTGTGTGTCGGCGATTCTTTCCCTTCATGGGTCTCTTAAGTTTTGGAAACAAGAAAAAGTCTGCAGGGGCAAGGTCAGGTGAATATGGAGGCTGGGGAATGACCGTCGTTCCATTTTTGGTGCAGTAGTCGCGAATGAGCAGTGCGGAATGAACAGGCGCATTGTCATGATGCAGCACCCACTCACCGCTCCGCCACAACTCTGGTCTCTTCCTCCTTATTGCCTCGCGCAAATTTCTCAGGGTTTGAAGATAACGAAAGCGGTTAATGGTCTCATAACATTTTACCCAACTTCACACAAAACTTTACGCAAACGTGTTGCTCTTCCTTTACATTCATTTCACAAAATCGCCGAACACAAAAAACTTTTTTTTACGAAAACAGCAGTAACTTTGCAATGAAGAAGGTTATCAACAAACTGAATAAACAGCTGAGCTCAGGAAGAGTCACGCTAAACAATGCTGCCAACCGCACTGCTCTATGACACTCCATTGCCACGCAATCTCAACAGTCCTGGAACTTTTTGATCACCCCTCGTATGTCAATCAAGTATTTGTCCTACCTGCTGATCTAAGCTTTCTGGTCTGTATAGTAAAAGGAATTTCTGTATTTGGTTCAGTCTGGGTATTCTCTGTGCATGTTTACGCAAGGGAAGCGTAAATTTGCTTTAAGCGGAGTGTATAATCAGCCTGCAGCAACCAAGGTAGGTGGAAGGACTAATCTTGCTTGGCAGACTAAGCCTTTGGCACCTTCGACTATTCTTTCTATTGTTTTATTGAGCTTAAGGTGCCCGAAACAAGCTGTTTGGAACGGGGCTCGGCGCAGTGTTAATCCATTTATATGAATCTGAAGTACCCTTCCCCCTTCCGATTGGCTACCTAGCCAAGGTGAACCTAGGGGTGCGTAATGTAAGTGAGGTTTTTCTGTAGTGCATGAAGGGTAGGGGTGTGTATTGTGTGTGAATGGAGAACCAGTGGCTGTTGGCAGTACAATGACCGAGCAATGGGGCAGGAACCTCCTTAGGCCTAAAGACATTAAATAAATTGCGATATTTAATTAAGTTAATGTAAAAAATAAACAATAACCTTACTTTTTTTTTTAATTGTCCAACATTCATTAAAGTGTATGTTTTATCTTTACACAGAAAGTGCTGATGGTTATCATCGACCTTAACCCGGCGTTGGTCGCGTTGTGAGCATTTTGCTCACACTTGCCGAAAATCTTGTGTATTTCACTTATTTCTTTTTATTTAATTATGATATTTTTTCTATTTGTCATTTATTCATTAAATCACTTTAGGAAGTTGTTTTAAAAAAAAAAATTGCCGCGCTAAGCCCCAATAAAACGTTTTGTTCGAAAAAACGGGAGCGTGAGCAAAATGCTCACAGCGCGACCATCCGTGACACAGAACTGAGCCACCGTGTGGGCCGCTCTGAGACCTGCACGGACTTGTCCATCTCCGCTGTAATGAGCCCAAATCTTTTCAGTACACGTTTGTATTTCTTTGATAAAATATTGTAGCTGTTCCGTTTGGTAGTTTAGTTCGGAAAATGAGTGGAACGAGACGTCCTGCGAAGATATTACGGCTTTTGGAGGATCGTCCGGAAGAAAAAAATGACTCTAATTATTTTCGTCTCTTCTCTTCGATTTTTTAGTAAAAGCTAAGATTAGTTTTTATATTTTTGAGTAAAATGGGGTATTTCGTTTTTAGATTGTTATTCGTTACTGTTTTCAGTATATTCTTCCTATTCCAATGGTACCAACTTTATATTTTTTATATTTTTTTTTCTACTAAAAATTTCCTATTTTTCTTTTTCTAATTTTGGTTAATGTATGCTACTGCACTTTTCTTACAATAACTACTTCTTTTTTTAACTAAAAATCGTGTTAATAAAGCATTTATTCTTGTTTACTCTCTTCTATACATTCCCCTCCTATAAATAAATTATAATAAATGCATTAAACTGATGAAAACACCTTAAATAGATTAATAATTTATTGATAAACATATTCTAAATTAAAAGAAACAAAAATATGACGAAGAATACTGCTTAAAAATAATAGAATAGCCAAAAACTGAGGTGTGAGCAATTTGCTCACGCGCGACCAACGGTGTCTCACGGAGGGGCGCGACCAGCGCCGGGTTAATACTTAAAGTATTGTTATATTGCCATTTATTAATTTATTTTATTCTCTCATCAAACTGACTTTTATTATAAATGACTTTACATAATAATATAATACTTGTAAAATGTTAGCATATCTTCCCCGTTTTCTTCAGGCATTCGAAAATCACAATATCCATATCCATAAAATACATATCCTCAGATGGAATTATTTTTAACAAATAAATTTATTTATGAAGGAAGCCATGTTACCAAGGAATTGAATTATAATGTCCACGTGAATTCGAAACCGGAGTCGAATCAATCGCCATGGCCAAGCGAAAATATAATTGATATTGAGTGACTCCGGAGTTGTCATGTCTGCATGCTCACTCATCTGCTCTCGTTCGGACAAGCTCGCATGATTTATACCACTTTCATAATTTATCTGACCTTATTAATGGGTAGGACCAACATTTCTCTCTGATAGCCGAACATCTTCGGATTCCGTCTCTTTTTTTTTTTTTTTTTTTTTTTTTTTTCCACAAGCAATTTATCAAGTCCTGTTACAGATATTATAAAAAAAATTACATATAAAAATAAATTATAATTTATGCTTGAGCACTTTGACAAATGGCATCTTTCTCCTTTCTATAATTGACTTATAATTTTTAATAATAATTTATATGGAATGCAGAAAGAAGATACCGACTCTCGAAATTGCTCTCGAAATGGTATGAAATATATTTCTTTATATAAATGGCCGAAGATAAATGCCTCCGATAATTAATAACTAAAACGTAGACATTTAGGCAACAGGACCGTTAAAAATAAATATTAATCTTGATAAGATACCATCAATAACTAACGATATGGAATATGTTGATGTTCAATTTGTATTATATTTATAAAAAAGTCATTTAGTTTGTTTCTCATCCGATATAAAAAAAATCTGGTGCGTGCGCGCAACACACAACTTTCACTTACCAACTTAGATTAGAAATTAATGCGTTGTGTTAATGCCACTTCTCACTCAGTTACACATTTTTCCACATTCATTTCTTATTTTTGTTTTCATTTGCTCTATAACAAACACTAAATAAAAGTTTTTACTTGAGATAATTCGGCAATGCAAGCATAATACTGCAAGTCGACTGATATTTAAAATTTTATATGTACTTGTTGAAAATTTCATTTAGTTACCATGAAACCAATAATTTCCACTACATGAACAGAACGGTTTTAATTATGAACAATGATCTGCCATTAAAGGCGTACTACGCATGCGTGAGCTCAACGTGTTTTATGAGTTGACTTAATATTTTTCTACTCTATATGTTTACTTGGTTTTAATCATATCACATATTTTGCCATTTTTTATTTTTAGGCGTAATGAGAGACAGTTAATTTCTCCATATAAACAAAAACAAACAAAAAATGCCCCTACCCCATTTAAGCCCCCTCAGAACATTTCAATGATGATAAAGCTTACCTGATAATAAAGAACACCTAATTTTCATTAAACATGACGAATTTGATGAAAAGCGTTAAAGCCGTTTTTAAGATAATCGAAAAAAGGTTAAAAATTGAAAAAAAGTTATGAAATAAAGTGCCCCCTCCGTCTGACCAATTTTGATGAAATTCTAGCTATCACATCTTTGGCATATACATACATCAAATACCCAGTTTGATCAAAATCGTTAAAGCCGATTTTGAGTAAATAAAAAAAAACACCTGAAAGTGATACAAAATTTATTAAGTAAAGTCCCCCCTCCGGTTAATCAATTTTGATGAAATTTTTACAGTCATATCTCAGGCATATTACTACATTAAATATCAAGTTTAATCAAAATCGTTCGAGCCGTTTTTGAGAAAATTGAAAAAAAACGTAAAAAGTTATTAAATAAAGTACCCCCTCCCTTTGAGTAATTTTGATGAAATTTTTGCTGTCACACCGCGGGCATATACCTAGACTAAATAACCGATTTCAGGTTCGCACGATTTATAGTTTTTGAGATAGTCTGTTCACACACACACACAGACCATTTCGCGGGACTTGGTCATTTGGACTCAGGGGACCCCAAAACGTGTATTTCCGTTGAAAACCGGAAGTCGAAAATTTTCACGATCGCAATACTTCCACTTACTATATATTTCATATATAGGTAAGTGAAAGTAAAAAGGTCCGATATAAAAATTTCATTAGGTAATCCTGCTGGTTTAATTCATAATAAACAAATGCCCTTAGAATTAGAAACAAAAACATATTAAAAAAAAATTGTGAAATATAATAAACAAAAATTATTTTTTTTAAATTTATTTATTTATAAATGACATTATTGTTATACAGACGATTTATTATAGATTTATATATCTTTCTCATAAATCAACCAGTTATTTATATTTTTCAAACAGGATAATAATTTAAAAGTAGGCCCGAAAATGTGGAGTTTTCATTTGTTACGATTCCTCGATCTAGCGAAGGCAAAAAAGAAACTTTTTAAGACATTATTACTTATATGTCCTATAAAAAAGTAGTATAGATAATATGTCGTCAATTCATGATGTTTAACAAATCCAAAAATAATTTATCCGACTAAATTGAACGCATAAATTTTGTAGTTGGTGTTGAGTATTGCAGGTTATGCCAGTAATTTACTTCTGTCCTATCTTCATTGTGATGGTCTTAATTAATGTCCTCTGAAAAACATTCAGTACAAGGTGCACATTAGATATTTTAATTTAATTTCGTTTGATTACTGCTTAATTATATTTAATAAATAAAGTATGGATATGATTTTGATACCTCGAATATAACTTGTCTTATCTAAAAGATCGTCCAGATAATTCTCGATTAGCTAGCTATCTCATAACATTGGTCAATATATAATCATCTGGTCCCTATTGTGCCCTGACCGCTAATAATTTGTCTCAATAATTATAATGCCACCTCTGGAATATATAATAACCGTCCCTATATAGACATAATAATTTGTGCCCCACTAATTCAGAAGGCCACTTAATCAAATAAATTATTACCCATCTATTTAGGAGGCCTTGATAAATATATTTCCATCGGTGTAAGATATAGTCTGCCTTGGAAATCGATCGAGTGTACTGCTTGTGACATATAGCTAATGTTACTTGTCTCTGAGAGAATAAATTTGGTTCGCCATTTGAATTTTACACAGGTAAATGGTAATTAATTATAGCTCATCCGTGTACAAATTGTTTGCAGAAGACTTTCGTAATTTTAAAGGTTTACTTTTTTATTGTTACTATTTAAAACGGTAAGCTTTTACATTAGCCATGGGAGCTTGGATTCTTTTCTTTGTTTTTCATTGAAAACAATTTTTTTTTTTTTAAATGTCTTTGTCGAGGAATTGGTTTTTCTCGAAATGTGTTAAAACCTAAAATACATTCGTATGAAAACATTATATACAGTAAGAGAACTGGCAAACATAATTTATTTATAATATGAAACAAAGTAAGTGAAAATTGCCTAATAAATACGGCACACTCGAGAAAAGGGAGAAGCAATAATAATTTCTTAATATTAACAAAAACAGATAAGATTAATGGAAATAGATAAAATAGCGCACGCAAAGCTAGATATACATAAAATAAATAAAAATATTGGGATATACGAATAATACCTTCAAGTTGGTGATGGACAATTCCGAAGGAGTCCAGAAATTTGCTTATATTTGAATAATAATTTTCTGAAACTATTTTATATTGCTATTATTGGAATAAAATGTTAGTTTTTAATAAATATTTATTTATAAAATTCTATAAAGGTTGAGCCTTTCACTCTGATCTTTCCTGCGTTATTGCAATAATCACAATTAAACATTTTTGAAACTTATTAGATTTACTATTCTATCATGTATAGCTATTCATTTGCACGTGTAGGCGTGTTCAGAATACAACATTACTGTAAATAAGGGTTAAAAAAAAACATTGGTTATTTAATTTTGTGATATTTTCATAGTGATTGATTTCGAAAAATTGAAAAGTAATTTTGGAAATAATGCTATTGAGCTGAGTTTTTCAAAAATGAATCAATTATTATTTTTAAATGAAAAGCATCTTAAACTTGTTAAGCGGGGTTTTTATAACTAGGTTGTAAAAACTCAATAAATTTGCGATAAGAACTATTTGCTCAGCTAACAAAACAGTTAAAAATCACTCCAATTGAGCACAGATTGAAAACGTAAAATAAATCACTATTCATGAGGCATTAAACAATGCTTTTCTGATTTATCTTTTCTCTCGTTATTACAGTTCTAAAGTAGGTTATAGTATTCGACAATTGCTGAGAACGAAGGATTTCAGAGAACCGTAATAAACTGCCATTACAGCGGGAGAGACGAGTTTGCCCGATAACTATAAAAGTTTATCGCTGTTTGTGCACTGGTTCTTCGGAATGGTGGGAACAGTCCTGCTCTGATTGAGCTCGCTATTTACGGATAGCATCCACAGTGGCATCCCATTCCAATTGATCCTCTATTGATGGTCTACATATAAATGACATTCTATTCCAAATCCAAGAAAACGAATTTTTTCAGGACAAGATTATATTGCTTACGCCTGCGACTTTAAAATGGTTACTCCAAATGAAAATTTCGTAGATGAAAGATCATTAAACTTAATCATTAAACTCGCAACACACAACTTTCTTAGATTAGAAATTGACATGTTTTGTTAAAAAAGTTACAAATTTTTCCACATTCATTTACTTGTTTTTGTTTGTATTTGCTCTCTAAAGTGCACCAATTTTTTTTTAATAAATAACAGTTTTTAGTTGTGATAATTCGGCAATGCAAGCACAATATTCTCTATGTAGTTGTTGAAAACTTCATATAATTACCATGAAATAAATAATTTCCATTAGATGAACAGAACGTCATTGATTATAAACAATTGAAGAGTCCACGGAAGAAAGGGGGAATGTCATTTGGAGTGCTTTCCGAGAAAATCGAGTTTTTAGGTTTGGATCTTTAATTACTTAAGTATCTTTCATCATTTTTCTTCAATTTTTTATATGTCCTTTTCCTTTTTGTTTTGCGTGTCAAAATAATAAATTTCCCCCAAACAGACATAACACGCTCTAAAAAAAAAAAAAAACTAAACATTTCAGAAAGGGAGACAGACCTGGACGCTCCCCCTTTCTTCCCTGTTTTATTGATGAAATGGTGATATTAGTACACAATCCATATAACTTCTAACATGACTCCCCCCTGACATGACATGACATGACATGACCCATTCTAGGTTTTTCCGCGAGGACATTCCCCCTTTCTTCCGAGTATGTGGTTTTTTCCATCGCTTGTAACCAACCGACTATCATTTTTTTCGACTATTTCTTTTCACCAACATATTCTACTCAACTAGACGAACAATTATATATATAACTACAATTCGGAAAAAAATTGACTCTCCCCCTTTCTTCTGTGGACTCTTCAATTATTTCCTCCCTTCATGACTTTCTTTAGCTTGTTTTGCATTTTTTATCTCGGAATTTATTTTAACAAACTTGCAAAAATCAGTTAATGCCTACTTTTCCATTAGTTTAGGAATGCATTATAGCGTCTTTAGCCTGGTCTTCTGCAGTGACAAGTTCGAGTTAATAAAAAAATAATGGTAATAAATTAAAATTTCCTTGAAAAATGAATAAATATGGAAATATAATAAATAAATATACCTACCGGCCTGAATCGATAGAAGAAATTCAGCTTTTTTTGTCGTAACACCTGTTTTTACATTTAAATGGATAAGTTTTTCGCTCGATCCTGGGATGATTATGAACCAATGATGATTATTATTCTTTATAACCGGTGAACTACAACATTTTAATCCAAAGATTGATCAAAAGCTTAAGCCTGTGAACATGTCCATTTGATTAATCATAATCGCTCCTGGCAGTCGAAAAACGTAGTAACTTCATTACAAATTCTTAACAGTGTAAGCAGGACTCTGGATAAATATGCAATATCTTAAAAGTTACTATTAAATCATGAATCTTTTTATCTACACCAAGAGTTTATGTTTTCTACTTGAGAAAAAATTTTAGTTGCTTCAATTGCTCGGGGCTTTATCTAATATACAGAAATAATGGATGTTTCTCTGAAGAAACACCAAGGTATTTTGAACATAATGGTTAAAATATTCTGTGTAAAGAGATACAAATAATCACATGAAAGTAGTCGTGGAACATACTTCCAGCTATATTTTTTGAGAAGTAAAATTAAAATTAATTACATATAAGTAATCTACCTTCTTCCATTAGTTTAAATTAAATATGAATAAATTTAACTACATATCTAAATACTTAGTTCTATTTAATATTTTTTAATATCCCCTTATGTTATGATACCATCATGATATATGGTATTATCCCTTCCATGCAATCATTGACTTATGGAGTTGGTTATCATTTCTTACCTATCTGTTATCAAAATTGCATAGCTTTGCTGAATCCTATACCATTAAGAAGGGAGATCCACGGACTCCTCTGGACAGGGCGATGTCCAGGACAGTATGGAGGTGACGCAAGTGGCAATTATCAGCTGATCATTGGACCGCGGCGAAGATCGCTGTCATTACGGCGTACCTCTCGCCATTACCTAACTCGTAGCGCAGGGTGTCCTGCTGGGACCACTCTTCTCTACCATGTCCGCGGGGGTTCTGTCACGTCAGGGTGCCGTTTCTCCTCTTGCGTGGACGCTACTCGATGCAACCGATTCTCGGACGAGAAAAATTACAGTGATCAATCAAAGCAACACTATAATAATCTGTTATTATACACACTTCGCTCGACTCAATTAATGGAGTTACCAATTCATAAACTAAATCCATTGATTTATTTTCGTTCCTAACATCAATTCGAGCAAACTTCTCCTGAGTATTTAAGAAACATGTTAATTATCACATAAACACAAGACAACAAGATGAAGCGGTCGCTTTGCTCCTTTTGGGGCTGGTCTATTTTGGGGGGTTTTGTGGCCGTAATATAAGCTTACTCCTATCACGTCCTTTGCAGTTAAAAAGGAGTTAGAACCCAGCTGTCTACACCCACTCGCTAGGCTCACACCTTAGATATAAGGTCCTTCTATATAACAAAATATTCGATATAACAAAAGGGTCCTTCTCATTGAGATCAGGGCATTATTGTTAGCACAGTATTGGCTACGGATTATAAGCTAAATCATTTTAAAAATGCGAGAGAAAAAAAATGCATAATTCTCTATCAATGTTCGTAAGATGAGGAATATCAGTGAGATTAGAGTAGTAAGTTTTTTAAGTGATGGCAGATCTATGTAAATCTACATAAACGTTAAGAACACCAAGCTTTTATCGTCAACGATTTATGTATGACCCTATAGTTCTAGCTCTATATTGCTGACTCCGGCTTCCTAAGCTTAAGTCAATAAATTGAACATATTTGGATTTGACCAGAAAAGCCTAAAAGCGAGGCGAAAATCTTTAGCGATATTCATGATGAGTTGTTGAATAAAATGTTAATCTAGAGTGTTACCTTACTTTTCTCTACTGTTTAACTGTCTCTGAGTGGCTGGATGGCCGAGTGGGCTAGGAAATCGCGTTGCATCTGACAACTTTTTTTTTTTTTTTAATGTAGGCAGCAACCACTTGAGTCATCTTCGCCTACAATAAATTTCTGTTATATTTTATTTAATTTTTGTTAAATTATCAATACTTATATTTTATTATATCTATTATCAATAATCATATTTTATTATATAGCTTTGCAAGTTTTAGAAATTTAAATAGTTTATTGGTTGTGTCTCCTCGCTGTCCTGCAATGCTGTTTGTAGGTCAATAGGTATTTCTAGGATGCAATAGGTATTTCTAGCATCTGACAACTTATGAGTGATAACCCGAACATAGCCAATTCAAAACCAGGTGTCAGGGGACATTTAGTAATACTGTGCGTTACACCCCCACCTTCTTCCTAGCTCGGGAAACACCGTATAGCCTAAGTGACGAGAAAACGGACGAAAAAGAAAAAGTGACAATATTATTCTGTCCTGGTTTAGATGTTTTTGTTTTGTTTTTTATGCATGTTGATATGAGATGAGCTTCCCTAATATAACAATAACAATCCAATCGGAGACTGACAAGCCGGAAAAATTTCTGGTTGGAAAAAACGTAAAATGGCGAATTATTTATTTATTTTTCTTTATTTCTTCATTATCGTAAAAAAAAAAAAAAATCAATGAAACTTTTTAATTATTCATTAATGCTAGAAGAAATTACCTTTATAAATACAAAAACTTTATAATGATCAAGAAAATATTTTTACTATATATTTCTATTTATATTTTCAGGATGATCTTAAAAACTTTATACCATCCAATGTAGGATAGTTAGAAACTAGAAATATAATTTTTCATTCGACGTATAACACGCCCAAATTATCACAAATAATTCTTATAAAGAATTCCAAAATAGTGAACGATTCCTTTTGGCGTTTAATTAATTTGAATTTATAGTTAGTTAGACTAGTGGATTCCATTAGTTTTTCTTCTCCTTTTTTTTATTTCTACTGATTAGTATTCTTAGAGCGTGTCTGTCTCCGGTAGTTAATAGTAGTGTTGGTCCGCTTTTGGTATCTGGTCTATGGGCTGTCATTCTAGGAGACTGTCTGTCGTCGGGAATATTTCACTGAGTGTCTATCAATGCCAATAGTGCCTATGTTCGTCACTCAGTGACATCCGTTTCGATTTATAGGTGCAATACACCTTGATCTACGTGAGTGTTCACATGTGTTAGTGTCCTGAGCTTTGATTCCGACCTTGTTAAAATTACATAAAGGTCACAAATAAGCATTATAATAGTTAATACGTCCTAGAAGCATTATTCGTTTATCATTGTATACTATTTTTAGAACTTAAGTAAGTAAAAGGTTCTGGGCATAATAAACGACATAAAACATTGAGTGAGCGAGAGAAAAAAATGTTATGGAACAAATATATATATTTGAATTGTCGAAGGAAATTAGCGTTTTACTGTCCCTTGCGCAAAAATTAAAATTTGTGGGAAAATAAAATTAATATTTTATTAATATTATAATTAATATTAATAAGTTGATATTTAAAGTTGGTACTTTTTTAAAGTTAGTACTTAACTACATACTTTTCTCTGAATTCATTTATTTAAAACAGCACATGTTCAGGTACCCTGCAGCGTATGCAGTGATATTCATTTTTTTTGTTGTTTGTTTTGTTTGTTTACTTTAATATAATTTTATGAAATATAAACCATGTTGCATCTTTATCTCAGGTCGCCCTGCTCGCAACTTAGCACGACCCGTTTGCTTCCGTCAGAACTAGAAACCGTCTTGTATCTGCCTGCGAGAGACAATGAACAATCGAGTAGAACCGATAAGTAAGCCCATGTAAAGGTGGGGATAATGAGCTGGCAAGGACAACAAACAGTGAGTTATTTCGTTTATTAAATCATGAAGAATCAATTTCACCAACGTTTACCTGAAATAACCGAGATTCAAACTAATTTCATCATTTTTCTACAATCACCCAGTCTGTTTCGCCTCTTAATATTTTCCCTTTTATTCAAAATTCAACTAAGCCTTAGTGTACTTTTCCAGGTCCATACCGCATTCAAAGTATTGTTCATTATAGAAGAATGTATTTATTTTAGGTCAACTCACCTAGATTTTGTTTTCCTAAATACAGTTCACATCACTTAAACCAACAGTTATTCAATAGGTTTTGTATCAGACAATTAAGTTGTGATATTACCAAACAGCACATAAACTCTTCAATTTTACAATCTTCTCGATAACAATGAACGATTGAATAATGCTAGACCCGGTTGGAATTCTGAGTTTTCAAAATGGCTCCTATTAAAGTACCTATAAGTATATGTACATTTTATTTTTTCTCTTCGAGTCGAGGTAAAGCGTTTTGATATAATTGGGTGGGTAATTGTAGGCACAAGGTGCAATTGAAGATCTTGAATCCTGAGGATTTCTTCATATGGTGTATTTAAAATCATTAATTTTTCTAATTCGCCTTGTCAAAGACATTTTGAATATGCTTACTAAATGAATATTTTAGTCCAGTAAAAACCTAGTCAACCGTACATGAATATTATACGTCTTGAAAGAGATGTTAGTTTTGATACCACTTGCTCGATTTTTTTTTGTAAAAGGCTAATACACCGTTTTTCCAAAAAGTTTGATATATTGAATAAAAATAAATATATCCATGAAAGCTTACAAACAGTTATAACCTAAAAATTTATTTCAGAAGTTGCCGTCTAACATAGTTTCTTTAGATTGTAAAAAAAAACGCTAATTATAAACATTAAAGGAGTTCGCATAAAATCTTTGTGACTTTGATTTTTTTCCAATTATTAATGAATTTGTTGACTGCTATTAATTTTTCAAAGTGTCTCCTTCTTATTGCATGAATACATTTCCAAAGTATGAAAATTAGGCAACTCATACCTTCGAGATTAATGTTTAGAGAAACATGATATAAATACAAGATTATGTTCTCATGAAATTATTAATTAACGTTAAAAGGTTATCATCATGTTCTGATGAGCTCCGAAACTAAGCTCCCACGATTTTCCAAAATCATACGCTGCACAATCACTCGTCCAACGTAAGATTGTTCTAACTCAAAATCAAAAATTGTCTTTTTCACGAAACTTTCCTTTGTTATCTCTATGCAAGACCGCTTATAGACCGCGATAATGATAAATCCTGAACCATTTTAAACACCAAATATAGCAGGCGAAAGATATATAAGGAAAGGAAAAAAAGAAGCTTTGGTTGACTCTTTTTTAGTTAGACCATTCCTGCATTGGATGAGCGTTATCATATAAGTTCGATATATGTATAGCGATAGGTATGATCGTTGGTTTTATAATTTTTTTCTGACATATTAAAGAAAAAATTGTTTTCCGAATTTGGTAACCTTCCGCCATGGCCTGGAAACGCTTTCTCGTAAAAATTAAAAAACAAACATAAATTGAGTATCTATCGAAAGGCATTTATTGAAAAATTTTAATGGTGAAAGTTAATATGTATTTACAAAATAGAGAACTTAAGATGCAAACCATTAAAAAAGTTTCTTGCAATGCTGTAACTCATCAACATAAATATTCAATAAATTTTGGTTTTCGATATGACTTTCGTAGGATCCCAAAATGTAGACCTTCCATTTTTAGAATACTATAATGCCGAAGCTAAGACCGACCTAATAGGGTAGCAACAGGTTGCCACCTTTCCCTAATCATAGTGTATGGGCCGAAACGCATTTCATGGTACCACTACGAAACAAATTTCGATTGGATCCAGTAAGGATTCAAACCCACGCCGTTTTCGCCTCAAGCGCTGCTGGATCCGAAGCCCGCAAGGTTTCTAAATGAATGCCAAACCAGCAGCACAGCCATACTTGATTTTCAGTACAGCCATTCGATGATTACCTCAAGCAAAGTTTTGCCTTCAATTGAGAATTTCAGATAGTTCTTCTGCTTTTCAGTAATGAACTTTTTTTTTTTATTTACGTTCGGTAAGCATCAATCCATCTATTATAAACCTCTCGATCTTTTGCACTTGCAAGAAAATAATCTAGATTAGTAAAAGTATCACATTCATAGCTGAAGGAGTCCTATAGGAACACTCTTAATGGAGGGACTACGATTTTTGACGTTACTTAAAGCTAAAGATAAATTGTTTGCTGTGGTCCTGTAAAAGTGGAATCAAAAGCATTTTCCCCAATTTCTCCTACTTGATAGTTAAGCAATTAATTAATCACTACTAACCTTAATAATTCTTGTGTCAGATAAATATATCGATTTATAAATTAGATCTGCATTACAAAAAAAAAAAATTAAATAAATAAAACCGTATTCTTCCAAATGTCTGCACAAAGAGCCGTGACGTTTTTAGCATTAACGTAGCTGCCACATCAAACAGTGTTAAAAATTGTGTTGTTTTTATTCGATCTTTGCTATTGCATAGGACACAACACAAAACTGATAAATGTAAGTGTAATCTGAAAGAAGTGTCTTTTGTAAATAATCTTTTTTATTAGTTCCACGTATATGGCACCTAAAATGTAACTAAATAAATAAATAAATATTAGTTCCACAATGCCGTTTTGTGTGTTGTTCCACAATTTCGGAAGGTAACGACGTGAAATCGACGATATTTTCTATTAAAAAAAATTTCTTGCAGTTGTAACCATATTTCATAATTTAATAATCTATCTCCTTCTTATTTCATTTTTTTTTTTTTTTTTTTTTTTTTTTTTTTTTTTTTTTTTTTTTTACATACACGCACATATTATTTAAAATTGCGTTTAACGCAGATGTGTTTATGCTGGTGTTTATGACCATTCATTCACAAGGGATGTGTTTCATGTACTTCATACCTAACTTTTATCACCTATGCCTCCTCGACACATTAAAAAAACCTTATGTGCTTGTTAGAAAACTTATTATATCTTCTGTATTTAAGTGAATATTGCAATTAATCAATTAGGCTGAAGGAATAGGTTTGTGGAACAGAAATCAATCTTGTTTGAAAAAAGTGCTCGTGTCCCTCATTAGGACTCGTTAATGTTTTTCGTTCGGTGCAGTCTAGGCTTTAACGATCATCTACTTACATAATATTTAATATTGCTCGCTCTTCAGGTCTTACTTATGAAATGATCTATTCAGTAATGTTAATTCAACCTTCCATACTTAGCATCATGCCATGGGATCGGTTGGAGAGCTGGACAACCTCGATTTTCCTTGATCATTCATTGATAATCTCTGAGGAAGCATGTGGCAACTTTCTTATGGTATAATTAGGCGCCCGAACTAGCAATTGCCCCCTCTCCAAAAAAAGAAAATTGATCCTGAAACAAATTGTTAAAATTTATAAACTCAAAATTTGCTCCTCTGATTTTAAGGCGATGAGGTTAAAAAGGGACACATACTCCATGCAACCCACTTTTGGAAGGTCATGCAAACCCGGCTTAGGATCGGTCATACAAGACTAACACACTCATACCTCATCACAATACAACATATCTTCCAGGAATGCTCAAACAACACATAAAAACTAAATAGACAATGGATTGAAACATGAAATTGCAGCAGTTCTAACGGATGATAATAATAGTTAATAGTTTTATTAAATGCAGGACTGGTAGTTCGGTTTTTTATTTTAGGTCAGTAATGTTCGTTTTCTCGATTTCTGGAATCGAGCCTATTTTATGCCTTCCTTCACCAACGGGTTGAAATATCTCAGCGGATTACGTAACAGACTCGGCAATACGTCGATTATTTAATGAGACACACCGAATACATCTGTACACTCGTTTTTAAACATTATCTCAAGTAATATAAAACTGATGCTGGAAGTTATTTTCTTTTCGAAAGAAGACCATTTTCTAATTTTCTTTATTTCCTTCATTATTTCCATTTTACCATGTTCCTATTTGAGTAGAGTTATATGATGGAACCCGCTCTTCCGTTCATGATCAGACCGCCCTAGTTTCGACAGACTACTGACCAGGCGTTGCCCAACTCGTGCCATATCATCCGGTGAAAGTGCCGCCTCCAGTTTGCATAACAATAATCCACATTTAAGGAGAGCAGTCTTTGAGCAACCCCCGTCGTTGGCTCGCTAACCTTTTACCCCGAGGGCTTCATCCTTCCCCTATCAGATCCAACTCTCCTCAATCTGCCGCTCTTACTCCACTTCGGCAGGAAATGTCAACCAGGAAGTCTGCTTGGCTGTCCTAATAATTAATATAATAATATTAATATCCTGTCTAATTGATAAAATAAAATGGCCGAGAAATCTCCTTATTTAATTCTAATTGCAAAAAAAATATTATTTTAGTTGGCCGCTTTGTGAGGATATTAACTAAGAAGGACCCTGTTATGGGATTTATCCACAGTTAAAAGTTGGTATCTAATAAAGCTGATCACTGTACTTTTTAACTGAAAAGTACCCGATAAGAGTAAACGAATATTACGTTCACATAATCTCCCGACTTAGGTCAAACCCACAAGAAGCATAGATCTAGCTCTACCCAGTTTGTTTTAGAATAATTCAAACAAAAAAAAATTTAATGAGGAAGTACTCATGTAATATTCAAGAAATCTTGAAAATTCAATACAAATTCAATTTAGTAAACAAGTTTGTAGGAAGAGACTATTTCATTATAGATATAGAGTGCTAGGCCTCTAAGTCTCGTATTATTTCAATAATTCACTTAATCATGCAGATTACATAACAAATTTTTGCCTATTCAGGCATCTTCAGGTCAGTCTGTTTCTAGCTTGCCTGCGAAACCCTCGCAGTTTTAGGAAGAAAAGAACACGAATCCTTCACAATGGTCCTCCGAAAAGTTGGAATTTTGAATTCCAAAAATTACTCATAATGCCTAACATATTAGAAATAATCCAGAAAAATCAAAGAAAAGATCATGTAAAAATATGTCCTAGATGAGTAAGAGTCCACAGTTTATTTATTTTTTCAATATCTGTCATCCCCTCAAACAATCGTTAAGTTCATGGGGTAATACGTGAGGTAATTTTTGTATTCAATTTATTTTTTGAAAACTCAAGATGACAAATCTGAATTACTAGTCAAGTTATTTACACAATATTTCTAAAAAACAGGTTTTCATTACTAAGCGGTGAAACTTAGTCAAAAATATCAAATAGTGGCTTCTAATTACGACCATTAAACCAAGCGAATATATCTTATCAATAGCAATGGGATCTTCTTATAGCAATGGGCTATTAGAGTTGAATAATTTCTCATCGACCGATTACGACAGATTCAACGCAAATTATGAAGACTATATTTCAAATGAAGGCCTGACTTAAACATTTATTCCCTCCGAATGTATCACCTACATGATTCTTTTTAGCAATTTAAACAATTTTGGGCTGAATTCGACTTAACGACTTGTTACCTTGGATGACACATATACAGGGTGACATGCTACTCGTGCGACAAACTTCACCAGTAGATTCACCACCATAAAATGAATAAAAAAGTTCATATTGACCATGGTCCGATTCTTAACCATTTCGAAATAATTTTGCTTTTTATCGATTTTGAAAGATATCACGACCTGGCATCGGAAAACTGTGATATCTTTAAATCTGAAAATTTCTCCGAAAAGCTGATAGCACCGTTGAAATCTACATTAATTGTTCAATAATAAAATGGTCATTTCAAAATTTTCGGGCCAATTTTTCGTGTTTTATTTCAGCCAGAACAACAAAATAAGTGAAAAAGTTTACAAATCGGAAAGTGCTTAACATATTTTACCCCGTTATCATTACCCCGTAATCATTACCCGAGTTTCCGGGATATGGATGACATAAAGAGAAAAAATTATGGTTAAAGGATTGTTAATGTTTGAGAATTTACATTTTAAATTTGAAAAAACTAATACAACTCACCCATATCTTTAAAATAAATTTAGTTTTAATCATTTTATTTATGTTCAAATTGGAAGCCGTACTCTGCAATACACAAACGTGCCCGTTTTCTCATACTCCCAACTGTCACACCAAAAATGAGAAAACGTCGAAGTTTTTCAGCAGCGGCGAAGATCCTTGCTCTCAAATTTTCTATGTTTGTCACTTCAGTGTGATAGATCAGTTCCTTGAGATATCCATAGACGAATTATTCCATGGGGTTGAGATCAAGAGATCTTGGTGGCCATAGAACTGTCCCATCACGGCCGATCTACGTTTCGAATGTTCTGTCTGATTTTTAAAGTTTGAAGGTTATTTCTAGAGAATCATATTTTATTACTAAGTGCTGAATCTTCGTAAAAAATAACGTTTGTGGCTTCTGTTTGCGACCATTAAACCAAGTGAATACATATTATCAGCGATGGGCTATTAGAGTTGAATAATTTTTCATCGACCGATTACAACAGATTCAGTGCAAATTATTATGACAATATTTCAAATAAAGGCCTAACTTACACACTTTATTCATTACGAATATATCACCTACATGCTTCTTTTTAGCCATTTAAACAATTTTGGGCTGAATTCGACTTATTACCTTGGATGACACATATATTCCCTTTAGTGTTTAGAATATCTTATGATTGTTATTTTTCTGACTATGTTGCTCGAAGTAATAATCTGGATTTATGCAAAGCATTTAATCCAGATGATTATTGTTCCCTTAAAATTCAATCAAATCTACTTCACTTTATGTGCATTTCCAAGAAAAAAACCTATAAAAAAAAAAGAAGGCCGTTTACGGTATTTTTCGACTATTCAAAAATAAGCTTCAGTTTCACAACGATCAAAAGAGTAAAGGTAATTATTTATCAAACCGTTGACATAGTTTATTCGAAACATGTGAAATGTGAATTAATTCCCTTCTATTAAAGTTTTCCAAATACGAACGACCAATATCAGGTCGTAGAAACAAGAATACCAGCTGTTCTGCTACAGCGGTAAATGACCATATCAAGGCGCTACTAAGTTACATAATTTTCGGTAATATGGAAAGATGCCTGAAAAAAAAAAAAAGAAATAGGTGCTTTGACCCGAGATAAGCGAAGGCCGCTCGGTGACAGAAGTGCTGGCTAAGGATAAAAAAAGAGGCACCGTTTACGACAGGGCCTTGTGACGGATTTATACGGGCTACGCAAGGGGACAATGGCCGACCTTTGTGCAGCCGATGCACCAATGACTTACAGCCGTTGAATATGCATCGAATGCAGTTTCGGCAGGGCGGGATTTACTGCACCCTGCAGGCGGCCGGTCCAGATTAGGGCAGCCCTCTTATCGGGATGGGTGTAAGTGCAGGATTTAATGTCAACAATGCTTCATCTTTAGAAATCTACCTACTTCCTTTTGTTTAACTCTTTTTACACTTTTCTTTTTTTATCTATAAAATCTCGTCAAATAAATTCACTCACCGCTTCATTCTCATTTTTGCAATTAAAAAAAAATCCTATTAAAATATTCTTTATAGAAACAGGTCTTCTGTCACTGTAGCATTTTCTGGATATCAATTTTTTTTTATCTTCATTAAATTAAAACTAAGTCAATTCTCTATGTCGGTCGATTAGTACACATATGGTACACTGAGGTGAAGAGGACTAGTCAAAAGACAATCATGTCTGCATCATGTGGACAGGGATAATATGTGAACGGATATTTCTCTCTCTCTCTCCGGTCTCTCTCGCAGACACTATCTCTGTCTTTTAACCCATATATTACTATCAGATATTCCACTTAACAATGATTAATTTAAGAATGAAAAAATTCACACTTTTCAATATTGAAATATTTTAACTAAATATTGTATTATTAATATTTGAGGTTATTATAATAGTTATTGAAACGAAGCTTTTACTCGTCATGACCCAATGGATCTTCTTCATATGTGAATTTAACGGATGTTGAAACAGCAGTGGTCCCGAGACCTTTTGTCAATATGATGACAATGACCATCTTCTCCACTGAAGTACTGATCTCATGTGCTCTCACCCAGCCTTATATAATCAGTGATGCGAAAGGACTAAAATTATTGTTAAAGATTCACTCTGGAAAATCCCCTTTTCTTGGTAGAAACTGAAAGAGTCCTGAACTCTGAGTACATCCCTCTCTACTCCGACGGCTGAGTTAGCTTGGTCTAGGTGAGTAGTAACTCCGCTTCGATATAAGTAAAAAAAAATTCAAAAGATGTATAAAAAAAATAGAGAACCCTCACAAACTGACGTCATCGTATGAGTTTCGGCTCAACTAGAACGATACAGCTTGAGTAACCAGATCTGCAGTGTGTGTTACTAGAGCAGACCGGAGACTCGATTTACTTTATCTTCGAGTGCCGTCTCTATAAATTTTTAAGAACTCAATATTTTCAAGATTTCAAATCTTCTGATAATCAAGAACAGCTTATTTATTCAGCCGGGAGGACATTTTTTATTATCTCACTGGGGTCTTGAGGTTTAGGACATTCATTATTTTTGTACAGAATTTTCTGTGCATTAGTTGATTTTTTCTCTCATTTTTATTATTCCTGTTGTTTCAAACCTAAATTCTAATATTACTAGAAAGAGAACTTTTTTTTTTTTTTATTTATATCATTGGAACATCAGGTCCCTAAAATTGTTGCTTTTTTCAAAATACAGAAATTTCAATTGAAATGAAGATTCCATTGAATACTAGGGAATTGAAATGTTCCGTAAACTATTGTTCAATCATTTTATTTATGATATCATTTTATTTATTTCAAAATTTGAATATTTTCATCAAACAAAAAAAAATCAATGAAACAAATTATTATTTGAAATATACAAAATGAAAAAGATATAGAGAGAGGGATACTTGAATATGCAAACGGTAAATGTTTTATATTTGTAAATCACTATTAAATTAGCAAGGACTCGAATGAAAGTTATAAAGCCCCCAAGGCAATCAAACCGGCTCAAACCAAATAACCGGGTAGGCCTTAATTAAAACGTACAAAAATTTAGGGGATAATTCTTTACGTTTAAATTTAATAAAGATACGGTCTCAAAAATTATTCATGTTTGATTCTACGACTTAATAATCTTACTAATACAAGGAGCAACATCAAAGACATTAAAACATGAAACATTTGGGCATAAATAAATTCATTCGTAAAGTAAAAGACCTCACTGGGTGAATCTAATGGAAGAAGTGAGCATAAATTGATTAATAACTACAATAACTGCCAATCAGATGGAAATTTTAAGAATTAATATTCATGATGTTTCGAATGCAAATACTTTAATTTGCATTTATGATTAAATACTTCAGTGTTTAAGATCCAAACAGTAAGCAATGGCGGATCAACCCCGAAGTTTTTATCTCACTATCGCCGGGTTCATCGATAGCTCGTGCGAGTTAATATCAAAGGAGTGGCCCAAGTCTTCTGTGAGGGAAATAAAATTCTATTTGTCGAACAATAGAACAATCAGATTATTATGAAGCTCTTTAGGGGAGGTTTAAATTAAAATGGCCTATAAAACAGCAATCAAGAAATATCCTGACAAAAATAAAATAAAAATCAGTATGATGAATGAGTGAAAATTATTATAGAGATGAGAGATGGTCAACTGTTCTTCAATTACGATAGGTTAAATGATGGTCAGGATTTTCAGTTTACAATGATTTTATTATGGTAAGCCAACGTTTCGATCCAACTTGTGGATCTTCATCAGGGCTAAAAGAAAACAAATATATGAGTATCTATGCTAGAGGGTGACAATAAATGGATACATTGCAGAACTGATAATAATATAAAAGATGGTGTATACACGAATATTAAAATAAGAGGCTGGTTAACAAGATAAAATAGAATCTGATTCTGATATTTACCTACTGAGTCCAGGTGGATACTAAGACTAAAGGTAAAAATAAGGTGAGAGGTAGTGGTAGGGGGTTAGTTTGCCGACTTCAAAGGTTTATGACGGGGAAATCCAACGCTTTTGAAGTGAAGGCACATGACAACTGAGTGAACAAAAATATTTAAAAACTAACAAAGTCGATGGTATTGTATACAAATAGTTGTGTCTGGACTCAATAATAAAATAAAAATGAGATAATACATAATGTAACAATGCTTAAAAATTTGGAAAATATACAGAAAGAAGAATACAATACAAAAATTAATAATAGTACAAGAGGTACAGAGATAATTGCAGGTACCTATGAAATCAAAACTAGGATTTGAGGATGAGGAAGATGTTAGAATAAGTGGATGAAATTATCTCTTTATCTGTTTTGTGATTTACTGGGTTATTTGTTTGTAGATGGGTGAAAATGGATTCTGAGAGGAGACGTTTGTCGTGGTTAGATACAGTTGCTAATATGGAGGGGTTCTCAAAGTCGAAGAAATGGTTGTGGGCAATGGCATGTTCTGCTAATTTAGATGTAGACGAATTACGCGTGGAAATACTGTATTTATGTTGATAAATACGTTTTTTCAAATAATTTTTGGTTTCACCGATATAGCAACTGTTGCAATTAGGCGTGGAGCACTGGATACGATAAACTACATTACACTTGTCTAGGAGAGGTACAGGGTCTTTGAGTTTTTTGTAAAGATTTTTTAATTTATTGTTATTTTTTAATAATAGGCGCATGTGTGTGAAACTCGATGAGAAGGATTTTTTAATTTTGTTTGAGAGAATGGGGATATATGGGATAGATCTGTATTGGAAAGTAGAAATCGGAGGTTGTGAAGAGTTGTTAGAGAGATTTTGAGTTTTAGCATTGTTATTGATAAGTGTTTTTATTAAGTGCTCTGGAAAATCGTTAGATTGTAAGATATTTTTCGGATTTATAGATAAGGCGGATTTTGTTATGACAATGAAATTGTGGATCGGACAAGGGCAGGCTACGGTGGATGAGGTTTTTTGCGACGTTGATCTTTTGGTGATGTGGATGTTGGGAAAAATAGTTATAAAATTATTATAAAAAAAATTATTATAAAAAAGTTAGTTCAAAACATATTCCCCGAATCTACAGTAGTAGCAAGCATTAGATTGTATCATGGCTAATATTTGTTAGTAGTTCTAGCGGATGTAGCAAATCTGTTTTAAATACTTTATATTCGATTTGCTTCATGATAATATCAAAAATTTCGGTTTAATCTTCGTCGAACGGTTAAGAAGGAGGAAAAAAGAGATAAGTGGATTCCAGTGATTGTGTGTTGAATAGTGTGACTTATAGTGAATCTATGATTTTACTTTCAGATTGGCCATGTATTAGTGAAGCTGTTAAAAATGTACCATTGAGTGTTTATTTATAGTTGAAATTACTGCTACCCGACGAGGTCACTAGCAATGTTTCTTTATACGCCATTATAAAATCTGATAATTTTTAGAAAATAAATAATTTTTTCACTCTTTTCTCTGAATCATACAATATTTCAAGTAGTGATTTGCTCCGCTTTAAGTTTCTTCTGATTTCTTGATTTCGCAGTGACCAATTCTTACGTGTCACAAGATTATTTCCTCTCTCCTCGATCTTCTACATTGAGTTACCCATTTTTTACATTCCTCTTTTATTTGCAGCACTTTGACAGCTTCCTTCTCCGAACTTCATTCAATTGAGCCGTAAGTTGGGACTTCACATGCGTTACCCAATCCTCTCGGTGAATGAGGTCCATATGTATCTAATCATACTAATACATCATAATCATAAATATGTCTAAATCATACTTTTGAAACATAGAAATAGTTTTTGGGATTTTTTTATTTTATTTTTTTGGAGCGGGCTATGATGGTACGTTTTTTATTAATAAGCTAAAAACTAACTTGAAAAAACAGAGAAGGCATGAATTCCGCTGTTACGTTGATTGGTCTAATTTATATGAGTCAAGCACATTTAAAACTTCCAAATAAAAAAATAAATAAAACGAATTAAAATAAAATCCTTATGCATTTTTCACTTGCAAATGGATAGCAATTTCACAGAAAAGGCTAATAGATATAATATCCTTCTAAGTTATGTTACTGAAACCTTTTTATGATTTAAATCCATGTATAGGCACCAATCATTTTTTTATTAGATAATGGGAAAATGAATAAACAAACATTATTGCATTAACGTTTGTATGAAATTAGTCTATGAAACGTTTCAGATTTTTTTTTCAAACATGAGATAGGAACATCTCACAAGTCTTGTAAATATTTGGTAAACATTGCAGGTAAATCCTCCAAAATGAAGATAACCTTAAATTGTATTTTTCCTAAAGTTAGTTTCCATAAACTTTGCACTTCTGTGAAGTGTGCCATCGATATGTTCAATAATAGGTCTTATAAATAATATAATGAACTTCACACAAGAGTTTTCTCTTTCTGCCTTTTCTCAGTAAAGTCCTGCTTATTTTGGTTAATTTTTTATTATTGTGGTTTCTCTTCGTTTGATAGTTCGAAGAAGGTCATTTTTAGTAGCTAATAAATACATTTATCATATTTTTGTTAATAAAAATAACAGCAACAGAAATCAGTTAAAAACGTTAAAAGAAAAGCCGCGCCGACGTCTTCAGTATTAGATGAATCAATTATGCGCTTTCGAATTGAGAACGAAATACAAAACAGCATTCGAAGTCTGAAGAATATAAGTAGCGACTTTGTCGACAGGGATATTGAAACGTCAGCAACTTCTGTTACTCTTTGGGCCCGGTTTTTTCTTAATCAAACATTTCCACTTCCTAACACATCTGATGAAATTCATAATCCCATCAGATTCCTTGTCTGTTCATTTTAATTAGAAATGGAATTTCACGATTTGAATTCGGAATATGTTTTTTAAATTTCTCCAAATAAATTGTACCACTACAACCATGAAGGGTCTTGGGTGCAAAACTGTGTAGGGAAGCACTGTTTCTTGGTAAGCGGTCTGGCTAGTAGGAGTTGATTTGACAATGATCACGCTCTACCGCCAGGTCTTTCCCTTATTTTTTCTGGGTTTGCCAGGGACGATCCGTGACAGAGTAGAATCTTAAAATATTTTATCTATTCTATTTTATCATTTAATTATCTACAAAGTTATTATTTATTTAAAGATCTTTTTTACTTTCACTTACCTTTATATGAAATATATATTAAGTGGAAGTATTGCGATCGTGAAAAATTTCGACTTCCGGTTTTCAACGGAAATACACGTTTTGGGGTCCCCTGAGTCGAAATAACCAAGTCCCGCGAAATGGTCTGAGTGTGTGTGTGTGTGTGTGTGTGTGTGTGTGTGTGTGTGTGTGTGTGTGTGTGTGTGTGTGTGTGTGTGTGTGTGTGTGTGTGTGTGTGTGTGAACAGACTAGCTCAAAAACTATTAACCGTGCGAACTTGAAATTGGGTATTTAGTGTATGTATATGCCCGCGATGTGACAGCAAAAATTTCATCAAAATTGGTCAAAGGGAGGGGGTACTTTATTTTATAACTTTTTACGTTTTTTTCGATTTTCTCAAAAACGGCTCTAACGATTTTGATTAAACTAAGTATTTGATGTATTAATAGGCCCGAGATACGACTGTAAAAATTTCATCAAAATTGATCAACCGGAGGGGGGACTTTACTTAATAAATTTTGTATCATTTTCATGTGTTTTTTTTATTTACTCAAAAACGGCTTTAAAGATTTTGATCAAACTTGGTATTTGACGTATGTATATGCCAAAGATATGACATCCAACATTTCATCAAAATTGGTCAAACGGAGGGGGCACTTTATTTTATAACTTTTTTTCGATTATCTCAAAAACGGCTTTAATGATTTTGATCAAATTCGTCATGTTTAATGCAAATTAGGTGTTCAATAATATCAGGTAAGTTTTATCAGTATTAAAATTTTCTGAGGGGGCTTAAATGGGGAAGGGGCCTTTTTTGTTTTCCTATAAAGTACTTTTGTTTTAGGTTATATTGAGAAATTAACTGTCTCTCATCACGCCTAAAAATACGAAATGGCTAAATATGATATATGAAGAAAATCAAGTAAACATATACAGGAGAAAAAAAGAAAACTATTCCGTCAACTCATAAAACACCTTGAGCTCACGCATGTGCCGTACGCCTTTAATGACAAACCAATGCGTTATAATTAAGGATGTTCTGTTCATTTATTGAAAATTATTTGTTACAAGTACATAGAGAATTATAAAATCAGACGACTTGGAGTATTATGCTTGGATTGCCGAATTATCACGAGTAAAAACTTATTTAATAATAAAAGAAATTAGTTTTTTTTTTTTTGAGCAAATGAAAACAAAAATAAGATATGAATGTAGAAAAATGTGTGACTTTGAGAAGTGGCAATTAACAAAACACATTAATTTCTAATCTAAGTAAGTTGGTAAGTGAAAGTTGTGTGTTGCGCGCACGCACCAGATCTTTTTAATTTGATTAAATCTATATACTCAAAATATTTTTCACACTAAACTTGTCTTTCATTATTTTCTTCTGCGTAGACTCTTCTTACTACCAAAAGTAACAAGAGCCTATATTTTTCAGCCGATAGATAGATTTTTTTAGCCGATATTTTCATGAAATATTCATTGCTCATAGGGTAAACCGTACAGTTATTGGCACCATTAATACTACATTTCTGTGGTCAAATAAAAAAAAAAAACTTTTTATGAAGGGATCAAATTGAAACTTCCTATAGCTCCTCTTTATCTATCCTTATAAGGACTCAAGAGGTTTTTTCGGGTCAAAAGTTCAATAGGTTAACCATTTGGCAATATTTATTGTTAAAAGTGCCAAAACTAATTATTGACACCCTGTGGATTTAATTGTGAAATTTTCCATATGGTTAGTTTTTTAAAGTCTTACTTCATAGAGGACTTAGAGCACCCTTCAAACATTAGATTCATGTATATCTTGAAATAAAATTAGGACTTGTTTACTCATTTCTTTAAGTAAAAGATGGGGTGTCAATAACTGTACTGTGTGTCAATTCCTGTATGGTTTACCCTAGTATATAACAATATAATATAGTTAGTTATATAGTATACAATTATATAACAATACAGATATAAAAATTCATCAAGAATAACTTATAACAATATTATTTATGTATAATAACTAAATATTAATGTGTAATTATAAATACCTAAATAACACAACCACAGCTAGCTACTTCACAATACGTCGCGAAATCGTTGCCCAAATGGGCACTAAGAATGTTGTGGTGAAAATCATTGGGTATGCCGTCCTTCGGAAGGGACAAATGGAGCTCCGAATTCGAAATTCTTCTGTGAAATGATACTAATTTCTTCTTTCCAGCCTTCACATGTCTTAGTTCCTTTTGCAATAGCTTACAAAAATATATTCTTGCTTGCAATGCGTAAAGTCCAAACAAAATAATTTTTTTATTTGCTTGCACATAACATTACAGACTTTTAGCACTTTATAGACAAGATCTTGATGAATAATTTAAAACCTTAAGATTTACGCTAACCGTGATTTTATTAATAACACTGGTTTCACAAAAGCTCAACATTTTCATTCAAATTTTTCTCACATATAATATTTTGGACCTAAGACATTTTACACTGCAATAACAGATATTTGAACACAATTTATGATTTTATAAGACAAAAAATGAATAGATAAATAAGAACATTGTTATTATTTTTTTATTATGTTCACACTTCAAAGCAGAGTTTGGCGGATCGAATTGAATTCATTCAAGATGGAAACGCCGCCAACTTATTTTTAAAGTGATAACAAGTGAGAGTTGAAAAAAAAAAAAATAAAGAAAAAAAAATGCCTACGAAATCCCGGTCCGGTTGAAACACTTTCTGGACAAGACAGGGCAAAGTCTCTCGGCGAACCCCTAATCCAACACGTCAATCAAAGACATCTTATGAATATTCAGATCAGAATCCTGTTAGTGGGCCCTGCAGAGGATTATAGTTTTATCGGCAGACCATGACCGAGTCTACGCCGGCATGAGGTAAGTGAAATAGGACCTCTCTCGAGATAATAATACACTTAGTGGCTATTAGGAAGGAGGCCTTCTACTGCCCAAATCGTATTCTGGTAATTCATAAATCATCTGTTATTTATCAATGGCAAATTTCATTGATTTCTCTTTAAAGTTTAATATTTAAAAAAAAAACACATGATGCACGAGTTTAATTGAGTAAATTAAAATTTTCGATACGGTTTTATCTAAATTTTTAGTAAACGAATTTAAAATACAAACAGACAAAAATAATCTACATAAGCGATATAATCTGAGAAAAGGAGGTGTCGAATCGATTCAAGGATATGCCTAGCAGGATATATATATTTGTAAGTAATTTCAATGTTTCATTCGGTAAACGTGTAGCATAACTTTATAGAGTACAGGGCTTGTTCTCAACGCACTAAAAATCCTTGTATAAAAATTTTGAGATTTATTGTTTTATTTACTGCTTTGTTCGCGGATTATAGAGATTTGTGTTACCCATATTCGTGTTACCCAAAAAAAAAAAAAAAAATCTACCTATATGTATTCACCTATCGATACTGAAACTATCGACTGAAAAAAATATCTTATTATTAGTGGCCCTCACCAAATATGTTAGATGATTTGACATAAATACTGATATATGGTATGCTAGTGGATACCGTGTTAGTATAAGCATTAATAACTTCTAGCGGAGTGGTCACCTATGGTGATCTCGTTAGCTCCACCAACTACAAAACACTAGGTCGCAGGTTCGTAGCCTTACAAATCTCTCTTGGAGTTTTTAAATGGATTGAAAAATCCTTGTTTGTTTGTTTTAACGTCACTTTATGCCGCTAAGGCTAATCAAACGATGCTACAGTGGGAGTCATAAATTTTGCCTATGCTGGTATAATTAGGATAGGGATCTTTATGGAGTACCTGACATCGTACAGGCTCGCGACCTCCATTTTACGTCCTATCCGAGGGACGGCATAGGCAAGGATTTTTTATTCCGATTAAAAATTCCTTGGGCCACCTCGGGACGCGAACTCACCATCTTTAGTATTGGAGGTTCCTATGCTAACCACTACACCACATGTGACCCCGAATAATTCTTGGCTATATCGGATGGAACTTGAAATGGAGGTCCCGAGCCAGTGCGTAGTCGTATGTAGTGTAGCTATCCGAAAGATCCCTAAACTGTTATATTAAACCTGAGTTGGCGAACTTAAGGGCTCCCACTGTAACATAATTATCCTTAGCAGCATAAAGTGACGTAAAACGAAAAAACTTCTTTATCCCCAACGATTTTTTACCCTTATTTATTTAATTTCATTATTTTATTTTATTTATTCATTATTTCGGAACGTATTGTCCATTGTAAAGCCTATCTAAATGTTAAAATTTGTTTACTATATCTTTTTTACTAATTTATAAATCATATAATATATCCAACATATTGTATAGGAAGTTGTTAGATTATTTCGAAAAATAACCATCATACACTGGCTTGCTGTGGACTGGTCCTGTACTCCACTCTTCCTCGAACCCTTTATCTCTCTTATAGATTCCCCTATTATTTTATTTTTATTTTTTACCCATAAATGTTTTTATTCGTTTACTTTTTTATATTTATATTCCCCTGATGATATCTGTTCTCCTATTTTCCCAATGTCACTTTTATAATTTACTGTTGTTTTTAAAGTTTTTTTTTTTATCTTTATTGCTTCTTTGAATTTTCTAATTTTATTGTTTTGTTCTATGTCCATTACTGACTGTTTCTGTCTTATAATCAAATTTATGGTTTTTTATTAATGCGTGTGATTAGATTATTATGATATGTTGATTTTTTTTTATTGTTGGTGTTACTTTTGTAGAAACAACTCACATAATTTAAGGATCATCCAAAGAATCAAAATTAAGAAAAAAAGAAGTTTAAAAACTTACGGTATCGTTATCAAATCAGAAGAATGAACTTATCTTAAGTTATAATTCTTTAATTGTCATTATTGAATAGCATTGATTTTTTTTTTGGTTATTCCTTGTTTTTTATTGTTGTATACGTTTACGTAAAAATTTAGATATGGTAGTTTATATCGATATCCACATCGATTTAATTATCGTTATATTTAATTATCATTGAGAAACATCTTTACAGTATTATACAAACAAAGTTGTTTGTTTTCATTCTCCTTTTGTTATTTAATTCCGTACATTCAATGAAACTTTTTAACCTAATGTTGGATGAAATACTTGGATCATCGACGTTAGCAATTAGTACGAAATTAATGACACCAATCCTAAATAATTAAACTTACAATGTTACAGTATCTTTTTTTTTAAATTATTGGATTTTTAAATTTCTCTTTTTCGCCTAGTGAAGAATTTAAATTAGGTGACTGTGGGTTCCTCTTGACACTCTCCTTTAAATTAAAGTGTTGCGAGGAACGTGTTCAGCCTTGTCTTATCTGATAAAATTCCCTTGAATAAAGAAAACATTTCGCTGCTAACGCGGTGCGTGTAACCTCATTTTCGCTTTGGAACCGAAACTCTTTTACTGTAACTTTTTAATCATTACAATAGAAATTTATTTATATAGTTAATTATTACAACATATAGCTCAACACTGCATTTTCACTTTCACTTACCTATATATGAAATATATAGTAAGTGGAAGTATTGCGATCGTAAAAAATTTCGACTTCCGGTTTTCAACGGAAATACACGTTTTGGGGTCCCCTGAGTCCAAAAGACCAAGTCCCGCGAAATGGTCTGTGTGTGTGTGAACAGACTAGCTCAAAAACTATAAGCCCTGCGAATCTGAAATTGGGTATTTAGAGTATGCAATATGCCCGTGATGTGACAGCAGAAATTTCATCAAAATTACTCAAAGGGAGGGGGTACTTTATTTAATGACTTTTTAAGTTTTTTTCGATTTTCTCAAAAACGGCTCTAACGATTTTGATTAAACTGAGTATTTGATCTATCCATATGCCCGAGATATGACTGTATAAATTTCATAGTCTGCATTTCTTCTTCAGGGTTTGACCATGTCATAGGTTTTCCAGCGACCAAGCTTTCGCCCATCTTGCTGTGGGCTTCTTCAGGGCCAATACAAGACGTTGGCCCTGGAATTCTTTTGTACCTATTAGCCCTGAAGAAGCCCACAGCAAGATGGGCGAAACCTTGGTCGCTGGAAAACCTATGACATGGTCAAACCCGAAGAAGAAATGCAGACTATGGATTCGGACCATGGAAACCTTATACAACATGTATAAATTTCATCAAAATTGATCAACCGGAGGGGGGACTTTACTTGATAAATTTTGTATAATTTTCAAGTGTTTTTTTTTAGTTGCTCAAAAACGGGATTAACGATTTTGATCAAACTGGGTATTTGATGTATGTGTATGCCAAAGATGCGATAGCCAACATTACATCAAAATTGATCAACCGGAGGGGGGACTTTACTTAATAAATTTTGTATCATTTTCACGTGTTTTTTTTGTTTACTCAAAAAAGGCTTTAACGATTTTGATCAAACTGGGTATTTGATGTATGTATATGCCAAAGATGTGATAGCCAACATTTCATCAAAATTGGTTTAACGGAGGGGGCACTTTATTTCATAACTTTTTAACCAATTTTTACCTTTTTTTCGATTATCTCAAAAACGGCTTTAACGATTTTCATCGTCAAATTCGTGGTGTTTAATGAAAATTAGGTGTTCTTTAATATCAGGTAAGCTTTATCATTATTAAAATGTTCTGAGGGGGCTTAAATGGGGAAGGGGCCTTTTTGGTTTTCCTATAAAGTACCTTTATATTTGTTTGTATGGAGAAATTATCTGTCTCTCGTTTTGCCTAAAAATAAGAAATGGCTAAATATGAGATATGATTAAAATCAAGGAAACATATAGAGGAGAAAAAAAGAAAAATATTCAGTCAACTCATAAAACTCGTTGAGCGCAAGCGCAGTACGCCTATAATGACAGACCATTGTTCATAATTAAAGCCGTTCTGTTCATTTGAGAAGTGGCAATTAACAAAACGCATTAATTTCTAATCTAAGTAAGTTTGTAAGTGAAAGTTGTGTGTTGCGCGAACGCACCAGATTTTTTTTTTTATAACTGTTCTTTAAATAAAACCTGACGGCATAATGTGGATAATAATACTTTTAGGTATTATAGGTAGGTACCAAGGTACTTAATATTAATTAAATAAATAAATATTATTAAATTAAATAATAAATAAATAAATTAAATTAAGGTAATCTTACAAGTAAGGTATAGACGATTTGAGCCTTTCAGTTGACAAAATGACTAACTCTTATTCAACATTTTGCAGTAAAGCTCTTATAATAATATTTATCTTTGGAAAATTGGTACTTTTTTATTTTGTATTCATAATTCGGAAAACTGTAATAGTTTATTATTTCTGGAATTCTATCCCAAAACGAAAAAAAATATGGATTTTCCAACGAGAAATTTTATTAATTTTCCTTCATAGAAAATTGGAGTTAGTCATATAACTGAAACTTGGAATAAACAGAAGTAATAAATCCAATTTAAACATTTTTCAGGAAAGCTGTTATAATATTTCTCTTCAGAAAAATCCTCCTACGCCTATATAGTGAAATTATGGCATAAATATTAAATTATAAGAGTTTTATAAAGTATACTTATACAATAAAAGAAAAAAAAAAAAAGAGAGAATGGAATTAGTGATTCTTTCAACTGAAAGGCTCATATAGATAACAAGTGATTTTTTCAAAAATCGGTAATTTAAAAAAAAGAATGTGAGCATGATGGTATAATAGAAAAATCTGATTTTATTTATTTTTTTATTTTAATTTAATGAAATTGTATTCTGTTAGTTTTCCTTATCAAGTGGCAATTTTCTAAGAGGGATATATTATAAGTTAAATAATAAAAAGTTATGCCTACACGCAGATATGACCATAACATTACCACTTACTACATTACCAACATTTCATGATTGAAATATGAAAGAATGCAGTTATATAAATGTAAGATAGGCATTGATTTAAGATTTAGATTATATTTAGATTTAAATGATGTAAAGGGGGAGGAAGTGCACAAAAAAACTTGGAAATCACTTCCCAAGGAAATCAATGATGGCAGAAGGCGTATAGGGATACTATGCTGCAATACGCCATCAAGATAACGATATGGAATAAGTTACTCTAATATTAATTCCAGGTATAATTACGGTTGGGATCTTTAACGAGTACATCGTATATAAAATCAATGTTACTATTTTTCACATTTCACGGCAACTATTAAAAAATACACTTCAAGATTCCTAACACAAACTAAATATTAAATTTATTTAAATATTAAATAAAACACACACACAAAATAAATAAGAAACCATTTACAGATTACATCAAGAGAAAAACTGATACTTTCAAATAAATTAGAGCATGCGTAACATATAAGTGCTATTATATTTTCTAAACACAGTTTTCTAAGCACAAAACTGGGCCTTAACATCAGCAACTAATGTTTGTCGTCATTCTTCATTTCTTTGATTCGCATATGGTGCTAATAATATTCTCATTATGCCATGCTTCTTCAAATCAATTATGAACAGAAGATTCCGGTGTTTGTGGCCTTAAATATTTTTTGAAATTTTAGTTTTTAAGGTAGGGGAATTCCGGAATTTTGCCATTTGTGAAACAATAAGGTCAGTATGTTTCATCTTTCATTCTCTTCAAATGCATTTGTATTTCTTCTCGTTATTATTATTTTATTGTGATTTAGAATGATCCATAAATTTATAGCAAAGGAATCAATCAATTAATTAATGAAGCATTCAAATTGACCATTTTTTCCGTTTTTCTATTGAAAATGTATGTTCAACACATTTGGTAATAATTGCATACTGCCTTTTAGTCTGGTTAAAAAGGCATTTTAATGTGTGTTTTTGTAATATATTACAAATTTCTTAAATTTTGTTAGAAGTGAAATAAAAGAGTCTTATATATTTCCAAATAGAAATTGTTCCATAAATTCATCCAATTGTTGACATATAAGGCGGAAAAAAATCGAAATGAAGGCATGAATCACACACACTTGAGATTAAGTACGGGAGTAAGCTACTGAGCGGATATAACCAAAATCCCACTCTTCTTAAAAATAGCCTCTCATTTACATATTTCTCTCGGCTAGTCGTAATGTTTACTTCCTTACCAAGAGTTGAATAATTAATCGATGTTTTTGTCCCCTAAACCTGCCTACACATCCACTTTAGAAATTTCGATCGGAAATTTGTGACTCTTTCATGAAGACATTCATTGAATTATTTGGATCTTTGCGGTGAGTGGTTTCTTTCTCATGATTGTTTACGGCTTTCTCCGATGCATGAAATGTTGTCAAAAGAATACATTTACACCTCCATTTTTCATCCTTCTACCAGTTCCTTCTGTGTAGAGTGGAAAGGGTGATAAATCTACAGGTAACTCACCGGTTCTAACAAAAATGGGAGGGTCGACAATCATCATTCCTCCAATCGAATTTCAATCCTTTTAGACCGAATTGAAAAGAAGCCTTTAGTTTAGGTTCGGGATGTCCTAAGATAAATCATTACATCCATGTAACTTCACGACCTTAATTTTAATAACGTAGGTATTTTAAATAGAGCATAGGTATGTTATAATAAGCATAAATATATTACTTGAGAGCTTCCTATTAAAGAAACTAGCACAAATATATTTCCTCAACTCATTTCCAGCGATTCAGAAATAAACGTTAGAACTCATGATTTCGGCAAAGGACCAAATATACCCAGATACTCTTTATATATTTTTCTCTCTTCTGAAACCTGCTTCTTCTTTTTTTCAGAAATAATGAACGCCAACATGATGGGAGACTACGAGGACGTGGGAGACGACCTCGTTGACACGGACAGCTTCATGAACAACCGAGGGGCCGGAGAAGAACCATTTTACGTTCCAGAAGAGACCGACACGGATTCTTCAGCGGATGACAATGACGTGGTAGTTCTTGCATTATGGTTCATTTGCCTAATAATTATTTGCATTTTTTTCTTCATGCACATCCTATACTTTCCAAATGGCGTGGAAGAGATAAAATTATACAAGGAGCCTTTATGAATACTTCACATCTTACAAGATAATAAATGTTGTTTAGAAACATACTTTTGCTTGAATGAAGTTATGTTTTCCTTTACAGATTGTATACCTACATAAGAAATTCTGATACTTTTTACGATCTTTCACCAATTACAAAATTGAAAGAATTTCTTGTAGGCTCTAGACTGGAGTCATGAGGATCTTAGTGCAATAATGGATGAGCTGGAATTGATGGATGGCTATAGCGAAGAGGACCCAAAAGACTACGAATTGCTGGATTGGAGCCTTCCTGAAGACCCACTGGTCATTTCTGAGTCTGAAGAAGAAGATAGAGCCGGCGGCGACCGAGGTGATGAGCTAGGTCTCAACTCCAACTGGGAGGAGTGGTGAGTTTTGATAAATGGTTTACCATGCATCAGTTTAAGAGGTTGCCAAAATATTCATATATAATTGTCATAGCTGATGATAGAGCCACTTACCAATTAATTAACTTAATAAGGAGTCTAAATTTAAAGTCAGCTGATCAATATTTTAATTAATAACTAAATTAGTAGAAGGACTAATGTGCTGATTGAATGCTTCATTTCCTCTCAAGTTCCTTTTAGGAAGATAATGTGCTAAATTCAAGACATCCTGTTTTTGTTTACCAGATTGGAATCGGTACGACCGTTGAAATAAAAGCCGTTTAAATAGAAAGTAGTCCCCGCGCTATACGCTTTTTATTACTTACTATCTTAATAACAAGAACCATGCAAATTAAAGTTCACAGGTATTTTCTCTGGTAGAGAACCTGCAGATATATAATTTTTGTTTGTATTTTAATGCTTTTTTAATAAATTTGTCAGTGGAGGAATATTTCCCCCTCCATTTTTTAGATGATGGAAGGAATATCCCAGCGAGTTACTCTTGGATGTGACTCAGTACTGTCAACATGTAGCTCTTGGTTGTAACTTTGGACAGTTGACATGTAATGTTCCTGATGTGAAGTGATAGGGTGTCCCTTCAGGACTTAGAAAAAATATCTTAAAAACTTTAATATATAAAAATAATTCGAAACGAATAAATTTCAGGTTTTTAATATTAATAAACTTTTTTGATCTTCTTTAATTTTCCTATTTAAATTTTATTCCATGTACGTTATCTCGACGTTTATGGGTCACTCCTCCATTCTCAAGAGTGCATTTAAAATTAATAATAACAAATAAAATTAAATAATAAATACTAAGTCATCAACTTATTAAAATGTTTAAATTAAAATAGGTATGATTACCCGTACGGACGTGATTTCGTTGAGGACTTCCACTGCCTCCAGAATAGTAGCCACGATGTGCGAAACGACTTGCTGAACATGCTCGAGATGGCAGAGAGATCTTATAGGACTCGCTCAGATGACGAATTAGTCAAACCGTCTATCCACATCGAAGTTCAAGAAGCGATAAATGATATAATCATCCCTGGGATGTCAAGGGAGGTAAAATTAATTTTGAGTAATATTTTTTTTATTACTGCTAATTATTAAAAAGTTGTGGAAGCATTATCTATGTTCGGTTTACTATCTTTCTATATTGATTATACACAACGATAAAATAAGTTATAAACATACTATCGTTTGTTAATTATTTATTTACTAACATACATGGGATTTTTCAGTGGATAGGTTAAAGCACTCACCGAATAATTGTGATATTAATTCTATGATATTAAATTCTAAACGTAATTTTCCATAAATAAGTATGTATATGACAAGAAAAAAGAAAAAAACTTTCCTAAAGCCATGATATTTCACTTGCGTAGATTCACGATCAAATTCCAATTCTTACCATAATATTCCAACTCATTATCATATTTTGCAAAACATTAGCAGCAAAGAAAAATATATCGTCTGCGAACAGTAGGAGCCTTATTCTGTAACCTCTAAGCCATATTCCTCAGCTTAGACAATCATTGATATCTTTACAAATAAAGTAAATAATAATGGACCTAAGTCGCAACCTTGATGAACTCCGGATAATGTTGGATATGTTTCTGATCGGCCACGTTACTGCAGACAGATAATTTGGTAATCGAAAGAGACTCTATTGCTTCTTTATAGATTTCAAATCTGCTTTTGATTCCGTGGATAGGCATGCTCTCCTTTTTAAGCTGTCACAGTTATCGGTTTCAAAAAAAATTATCAGAGCTATTGCAATTCTACTAAAATGTATATTTTTAAAGTAATTAGTATATAGTTCTTATTAAATGACCTTTCTTATTCTACCTCATTATAGTTCCGATTATTGAAATTTCGAATAACACGTTCTGATAATTTCAATGTGATATAAATTTAGATTTTTTTCCTGTTTAACAACAGGGCCTAAGGCGACTCCATAAACTAGTTCTCCGGGAGCCTACGCTAAATCTCAAGAAGTACCTTGTGAATGCTGATACGTATGTTCTTGCATACATCATTTGGGGGCTCAACTTTTATCTCAGCCGTCATGCGAAAGGTAGAAATTTTTAATAAATATATTAATTATTATTATTCTATATAAAGCCAAAGGTTAGGGTTTTTTATGTTTTGTTTTTTGTAATAATACGAGCCTCCACTGAAGAGAGTGCGGGTGGATAATCCCCATTCCAAAAAATTCAGAATCTAAAATATGGACACTTGTAAATAACTACAATATTTATATTTTAGACATAGATATTAGATATTTCTGCATTTAAAATAATCAAAAGCTTAGATTGATTGGAGGAAAAACAAATCTGAGTTATAAAGTTGAATTAACGTTAAATGGATTATCATGTGTCATTAATCTCTACATTTATAATATCATTTGTTATTTTTATTTTTACTACAATTCAAGTTTTAAAAAAATAGCACAACCATAATACCGTAACTGATATGTATTTCCACCTTATAAATTTATTTATATCATCACTATTCTTCTAAAATTTATTTTTATAATCTTGAAAAATGCATAAGTAGTTTCAATAATGATGTTAATATTAGGATTACATTTATTTTTTAGTTTTACCATTTAATCCTCACTTCACCAGTTCTACAGGCTCAATTTGTCATTGATGAACTAGTGATTAATTTCATTTATTTATAATTTTTTTTTAGCTCCTAAAATATTAATAACCTTTATATTAGTATGAATTAATATTAATATTAATTAATCAAAATATATAATTTTATTTATTTCTGTTCAGACGTTTTAATCTAATCCAAATCAATTATAACGATTCTTTATCGTGGATATTTAACTTTTTCTATTGTTTGACTAACGTATAATAACCTAATAATCAACGTATTGAAAATAATTAATAATAAATTTCGTAAATTAATGATAAATTTTAATTAAATATTTTTTGTATTGATAGATAAGTGGAAGAAAAATTTGCCAAGAATCGTTGAATGCGGAACAGTTACCACCGTTAAGAAGGTCAGTGATTTATTTTAGTACTCGTTAAAACAAACAATACTTAGCCGCCATAAAAATATCTGAGAAACTAATTGTTGGCCATTAAACACGACTCTCATTAAGATGGCTTCTAAGAAGAAAATAGTAACAGAGCCAATAAATACTTTGATAGCTTTAACGAGGTTGAAATAGACTTACACTTAAAACACTTTACGGCTAATAAATAGAAGATATTTATCTTTAACAAAATAAATAAATAAAATAATAAAAAAGAACCTTTACCAATTGCTAACGATGACAATTTGAAATTATTTCATAAAAAGTACAATTATTTCTTGGTGTTACTCATCTTAATCTTTAAGTCACACAATTTGATATTGTTCCAATTTTTATGGAATCATCTGCAATGCCAAATTTCTTTATTTGGATTACGATTACAAAAAATTGCCTCTCAAATAGTTAGGATAGCTCTCCGTCCCATCCTGTGGGAACACCCTCAAGAATGTCTCGCGGACGCATAGTTCCACTTCTCCAGCAAGTGTTTTTGTAGTTACTAGATAATGCCCAAGCGCTTCCTTCTTAAGCCGATGTTGTTCCTCCGTTAAGATCACCGGGGTTCGTACTGAAGAAAGTATCACTACAGGACCAAAGATGATCGCTAAAAAAACTGCTGCGCTGCTCTGTATTCAAGATATAAAGCGAAGGACACCAATAAAATTGATGCGGCACGTTGTCGCTGTTGCACCACTCGCGGGTAGGTCTCGGCAGAAAAAGTAAATTTATAAAAGGGAAAGAGGAAAAGAAATGTCATTGGCATCGGTCCAATTAATCCTTATTTGAAATGTTGCGTAAGTGTAAATCAATCAATGATCGGACGAACCGTTCCTTTCTAGGGCGGTTGGGAAAAAATAATGGAAAAACTGGAATACAAGATTATGAAATACTTTTGGAATGGAGTCGTTAGGGTGGCTTACTTATTGGATGCGAGCAGCGATGGCCTCGTTGATTTGGATTTCTCAAGTACTCACTTAAAAATCTTATATATTATGAAATTCTTCGGTTTGAGTAAAGAAAACCCTTATAAGTTGATCTCATGTGAACCCAGACCGTGACCATCGCCAATTTGTCCGGTTAAGAAAACATTACCTATCTTTAGCTATACGTCAGGTCTTCATTGAAGTCAGTATGGAAGTAAACCCTAAAAAACAGTGAATAAAAATATTTCTCAGGACATGTTTAGACCAGCCAAAATATTTTTCCCATCATAATTGTTAAAAAAATAACTAGAGATCCAAAATTCGTTTGCTATTTAATACTAGAAAATTATTTGAGTTTATACCGTATGTCATTGGCGGATCCAGGGGGGGGGGGGGGCTGTGTGGGCTGCAGCCCCTCCCTTTGGAACATTTTTCGTCATCAAAAGATAAAAGTTGACTTTCCTTAATGTAAGGAAACAAGTTAAAGAACAAATAATATACAGAACAAGTAGAATTTTAGTTGTGACAAAGATACATAAAGGTAAAAAAGCTGATTAGCAGATCCAAATGAAAGTCCCCCCGCCTTTAGGACTGCAGCCCCTCCCTTTACAGTCGGTTGGATCCGCCCATGCCATATGTTAACTAATCCAATTTATAATGATTTTTGTAACTATTTTTATAAGAATATTTACTTGAAACTGAGCCTAAGAGAATTTCTTTTGCAATGAATAATAATGTAATAATTACTCCCACCGATTTCGACAATATAAATCAGCGGTTTGTATTAACATTATACCCCAAACGCTCAGACTAATATTTTAAAATTAATTTTTTTTTTTTTATTTCCAAGTAAAATAACTTGAAAACGCATAAAAAGGACATATAAATATTGCGTATTTCTTTGAATGTACTATCAACAATCTTATTCAGAAATAATGATCAAAGAAGTATTAGGTATGCCTGTGATTGCTGGATCAAGGTGACGATGGTCAACGAAGAGTTAATGAAACACATAATCACTGTTTTTCATTTGTTAATCCACCCAGTGATCCAAATTGCAGGTGTCTCTCAAGGAAAACAAGAAAGTAGCAGGAAATTAATACTGTGATTAGTAGCGTAGTGTGATTGTAAGATTCATAAAAACGGCATTTTATCTTTGGAAATTTTGGGTGTATTTCTCATCACTCGTTGAAAATTTACGATTCAAACACCTAAACATAGATGATGCAAGGTAAATTTTCGTCTATTTCAGACTCACTCTGACGATATTTTGTGTCCTTGATTATAAACTTGAATCATGTGATAGAATTAAAAATGAAATAAATAGTTTTCTTTTTTAGTCTGAAAAGGAGGAGGACAGCGGCCTACCGAACATGATCTACACCCTCGGCCTCAAGATACTCTCATGGTTCTGTGATATCATCAAGGGGATGAACCTCGGGAGCGGTTACGAAGACTTCCTCCGACAGATTTCCCCTATCGTTGGAGGCATAAGGACGACCAATGAAGTGGAATATATACGTTAATAAATTGTTTCTTTCGACCCTAACCATTCCTTATTCATTACTTACTATTACTGAGTAAAACAGCCTGGAACGCCAATCACTCGTCATCCACAACCTCCGTCATTTCGTAACTGCAAGGATTACAGTTAGTTGTCGCGGATGAATGGTCAAACTTCTCGTTGAAAAAATCCTTTGTGGTCAGGAGTGGACCACACCTCACGTTGCCGGAAGAATGTAGCGACAACAAGTATAGTAATTATTAGTAATAAACTTCTGCTGCTGCTCAGGGCCTTTGTTACTTCCTGAAGAGCTATTGAGGGGTTTTCTTTCATTTCCTCAGTTTCATGAATTACAGAGAAAATTAGTCTCCGCACCAAAATAATTCAGGCCGATAGCTGTCAGGATGTCATTTAAGTATATCCGGCTTAAAATGAAATATTTAAGAATATATACTGGCCGAACGTTTTTTGTAATTGACATTGTGTACAATAAGCAACGTCATTTATTAGTCTTAAAAAGACTTAAAAAATGAACTCAAAAGACAAATCCAATACTTTATTAGAAAAAACTATGATGCTTACCTATACAATTAATCGAATAACGATTAAAGCATGTAGAGGCATACCAAGAGACTATTAAAGCTCGAGAAAAATTATAAGGAGGAAAATCTGTTTGCTGATCATTCTTCACCCGAATTTACACTACACGCTGACTTGACAAACACAGAACATGAATCTTTGGACATATCACTACAATGAACACCACCTCCTCTATCCATTACTCCTTCACAAGCTGCAAACCATGTCAGACAATTACCAAAGAGGAAAGCACCTGGTTACTGTATAATTTGTTAGTGATTTTAACCCATTTTGTTCAAAACTTTTCGAAAAATTGATGTAGGTACAAGGATCTTTGGTTGAGATACTGACTGACCATTAATTCGGTTTTCCTACCTCTTATTCAACAACATAACAGTTACACAGAGTTACTTTTTAGTCCAGACTTTAAGACTAAAAATAGGTCAAACCTTGGTATGTCAGTAACCAACACTACATGCCGAAAACCCAGCAGTTAATTCAAGCTTTATTCAAATTTTCATATTAAATTGCACGGATATAACATTATACTTATTAACGACATGACCACATAGGAAGTGGTTGACAAGGATTTAGATAAGAGACCTCTCCAGAAACAAGTCCATGAAGGTGTGTTGCTGGGCACTATCTTCCTTCATCACTGAAAATGCATTTAATCATTGCACGCAGTGATTTATAAATTATAACACTCCTCATATGCTGATTGTAGCTTAGCGGCAAAACGTGCAAATAAAAATAATTTAAATAAATGAGTAAAAAAAGACATAGAAAAACTGTTTTCGTTGACCAATAGTACACCTCTGATAAGTAATGAAGTTTTATCGTTAGGGAGGACAGGGTCAGCTATTAGAAGAATCGTAGAAAGCTCCGCGCGGTCAGGTAGATGCTAGACCGGGGTAAAAACTGTATTGAATTCCTGTCGCTAGGTAGTTAATGGAATCACCCAACTGCAAGCTGATGGGGTAAAAGCGGATTTCGAACGAGGAAGGGAAAGAAAACTGCCTTCAGCCGACAAAGAAAAATGAAAAATTGCCTCTCCGATAGGGAAACTACGAGAATGGTGCAATGAACCACTTCATAATTTTCTTGTAATTATCTAGAGCATAAAGTATACAAAGTTTGTAATGTCTAAGCATAAAAAAAATAGATTCAGCTAAACGCAAATAAGTTCATTATGCAAAGCAGATATAATGAAAATTAAAGGAGGAATGTTGATTTAGCTATCGGAGATTATTATTCATGTTGCCTTAAAAAAAAAAAAAAAATATTTAATTCAGTATAGATAAAAATGCGAAATTAGTACCCCACAATTGTACTCTATTTATTTATTGTAAAAATTTCATTCAGTTGCTATGGAAACAAAACTTTCAGTTAAATAGCTGTCTTTCAAGAGGCGCTAAATACACGTTGACAAATATGTCAGCATGCACAGTAGTCTTTACTCGTTAAGAATGGACTCTTAGTAAAAGTGTACTGCACATGCAAAAGAGTTGTTAACGCATTTGAAGTCTTGTCAAAATATATAAAAGTATGATTTGTTAATTTTTCGTGAATATATTCATTTTATGACTTTATAAACTAAATATTATTTTTGAAATTATCAGCTTTTTTAAAGATATATTTCTGCGTTCATTAATAGAAATAAAAAATTTTAATCTTGCGAAAAAATGTTTTTCTCTTGTATGTTTATCGAATTCTTCCATATTTAGCCATATTTGTTGTTGATAGGCTTCGTAAGAGACAGTTGATTTCTCCATTTAACCAAAATCTAATTTACTTACTGTTGAAAGAAAAATTGTCTTTGTTATTTAAGCCGCAATTTTCCATTGCTATTGATACCCAAAAATATGACGAGTTCAATCAAAATCATTAGAGCCGTTTTTGAGAAAATCGGAAAAAAAAATTCTTTGCAAATAGTAGATTAAATTAAATGAAATTCTTTAATTACAATAATTTTAGAGTTATATAAGATATACCGCTTATTTTGGCGATCACTGGAAACTGTTTTCCATAGTCAAAATACCTGTGCATCATTGACTTCGTTTGTAGTTGAGTTAGTATGTCTGTTTCGGCTATCATGAAATATTTCGTACTGAGTTCGATACATTTAGGCATGAGAATATCTTTATGTGAATTGATTTTGCTGAAGTAGGTGTCACTTTTTCTAATTAGAGAAAGGGTTAATATTTATAAATAACCATTCGGCTCACTGCCGACCCACTCTTGTTCATGACATAAAAACAATTACTATATTTTACGACGTACATGAGATGCCGCTTGAGCGCCGTACAAAGAGTTATGAAATACACATAAATCATACTACCTGACAGTAGGAAACAAAGTGCTTCGGTAATAATACTTTATGATTCTATTTCGTTTATATTTCAGTTATATGTAGCTTTTATTTGGATGATCTCCGTTACTTATATTTAGTAATTTCCAATCGTTATTTTTTTTTTTTTTGGAAAATATCTTGTCGATCTCCGATTAATGGTCAATTCAGCCGATATATCGTGTTCTGATAAATTTGGACAATGTCGATAAAAGTTTCATGTGAAGGTGTAAAAGTGTTATATTGTGATATTTCTTATTTGAATGTTATTACTTCGCACCAGTCATGAAGTTTTCTCAATTGAAGTAGGTGAATTTTAAGGCCTTTTTGAAATTTTTGTATCGTCTGCATAAATTGCTAACGAAATAAATGTGTTAATCACCTGAAACAAACGACAAATAAAAGAATATCGAGTATCATTCAAAGAAAAATTACTAGGAAAAAAATATCTTTTGTATGTGAATTGTCTATATCAGATGGTGAACAATACTGGACCGAGAAACGACTAGGAATATAGTCTGCATCATTTTCTATAAGTGCCCGTCGCTATTTTTCCCGCAAAATTCTAATACGGATTCACGGATTCACTTGTTGTTGTCAAACAAGAGTTTAAAGAAACGTTCCTGTCTGAGGTATTACATGGGCTCTTACGGGATCCGAAATTAAATGGAATTAATTTCGTCAAAGAAGAAGCGAATGGTAGAGAAAGAAAAACTGAAAACCCGACGACGCACAACTAGCAGGGTGAATAGAGCGGAACGCATACGTGCCTCGCTGACAAAAAGGCGTCGTTTCAAGAATCCGTGGATGGGATTGTCGCTGAAACTAAAAAACGCCCTGGATATCCGCCACGTTTGAGCTTTCATCTCCGTCGTTTGTTTTCGTCTTCCGTCCTAGATCCGACGGGATGATTGCATGAGTGGAGGGGAGAAATCGTCAGTACGGCGACTCACAGATTATTATTTTTACTGTGTGTTAGCTCTTAAACATAATATGCAACTGTTGGGTGGCGGCCGAGGGGGCAAATGCGTTACGATATATGCGTTGCCACTGACAACCGACATATGTTTGGTAACCCGAAAATAGCAAGTTCAAAACCCGAATCCATTGAAAATTGAATAGTACTCGCCATCAATCCCCCACCACTTCCCCGGTCGGGGAAACCCAGTATTGCCTAACCGGAGAGGAAGGGGAGGTGAAAAAAAAATATACAACTGTTATCTGTGAAAATCTGAACAAAAAACAGGAAAAATGGAATAAACAGACTTGTCGCGAACTACCCTTTGGTACCAAGCATTCCAATAATAATTCTATATTGGGGAGTAACAAGACCGTTTTCTTTTCATAATCTTTGGAGGATTATTAGGAGTAGAATATGAAACAATTTTGGTAACAGGTGATCTCCGATAAGACGAGATTTGCATACGGAACCATAAATATCTTTCGGGGCACTTAGCAGTGTCGACATGCTAAAAAAATATTTATCAAATTATTAATTATTATTATTATTCTGGCACTACGGGCCTGCAAGAACCCGGGCCTCTAACACCACAGTCGACCAATCTCTGCGATCCTGTGCTACTTCTTCTCCAGTTTGGTACACCCAGCAGTTTCAAGTCCTCCTCGACATCATCCAGCCATCTGATTCAATGGTGCCCTCTGCTTCGTTTACCGTCGGGTTTCTCATAGAGTATTCTTCTTACTATCCTGTGCTCGGGCATTATTAATAGGCAAGTTTAAAAAAAAAATATTAATAGGCAAGGTTTAAAAAAAAAATGGCAATAAAAATATTTAAAGTATAGATTGCTTTTATAATCGAATACATTATCCTTGCTATCTTCGAATAATTGAATGTCTGGGGCGTTTTAACAAAGCAATAATATTAATGTAATGTGTAATAAGATTATTTTAAATTATTTGTTAGATCTTTTAAACTATTTTATTAGAAGATAAAATAGTTTAAACATTATAAATTAATTATCTAACGATAACTAATTACTACATAACAACATATTTGTTAGATCATGCTGAAAATGAGGAAAAGCAGAAATCGAGGAGATCCCAACGGTCCTCGCCCTGCTACGTCACTTGTATCAAATGTATTAATTGTAGTTATTGCTTGATATAATGACATTTTACAACATTAACATTAATAATAACAATTATGTGGGTTAAACGATATTTATTTAACGAAAACAAGATTTTATAGTGCCACACAAACTATGAAAACATAAATTATTAAACAGGTTACAAAAAGTATCACTTTGTAACTACACAGTAACACGACAATAACCATATGACTTGAGCTTCAGATCAAGACTAACTCTCCAGTCCATCGCTCCTTATATTTGTCTGAAGAAGAATTGTCTGGAAGGTTCTTGGCCAGCGTAGATGGTACTCTAGTCACATACGTAGTCACAAACATGTACTAGAACATGTTTGTTCCAACAACAAGTCTAGCATTGTTTAAAATCATATGTATTATGTTTTGTTTTGCTTTACGTTACACTAAGTATTAATTGTAGTTATTGCTTGATATAAAAAACATTTTATGTATAATAATATGGTACATGGGTCATTCCATGTCAAATCAACTCACTGATTCAGACTTGATCTCTCAGATTTTCATGATTTTTGGTATACAGCAATATATCATAGACTTATGAAAAAATACCAAATTTCAGTTTGTAGCACAATTATTTTTGAAGTTATTAATTTTTAAAGATTTAAATTTTTATGAAAAAAATTCAGGTTTTGCTACCTTTAGATGCCTATAGACTGTCAACCAGTGGTGATATAAACCTAGGAGTGGTCTCATTTTAAAGCTGTTGAACGGGGCTTTAATATGGTATGCCACAAGATAGGGTTTACAATTTCACAAAATTGAAACTTTAATCTAAATTTTGAAATTTAATTTCTCAAAAAGTTGAAATTTTAAAAATTTCAAAAAATTATCAAAAATAGTTTACAATGACTTAATCCAAACAGCAAAATTTTATCATGGGATCTCAATGAGATCAGGAGGTACAGGGCTTCAGAAATACACATGTTTGGCAAATAATTTACCAAATTAGTAAAAAAAAAAATTTTTTAATTTCCTATTTTGCTATGCAGTGTGTAGGACACTATGAAATTAATAAAATACAATGATTACTATAAAGTATCACATTTGGAAACCCCTCCTTAATAGAAAACTGAAGCTGATTGGCCTACGAGTGGAGGGAAATACCCTTTAAGGTACATTCGACATTTGCAGGTAGTGTAGCATCTGAGTTATTCATTTGCTTGTAGGAAATTCATTTGGCAGTTCCTATGATATTTTATCTTTAGAACACAACCCATTTCCTGAGCACTTCAGGTTAGCAGCTAGGGCAAGCCTACAATGACCAAATTATGGATGCAAGGCATCTGCTTGAATGGTCACATCAGATCATATCTAACATAGACTTTGTATTTATTAACATTGAAGAATAGAATAAAGCTGAAGAACAACTGGCCAATCGCTGCAATACAGTGGTAACTATATCAGGCACCCAGAGATTTCATGCATACATACCTCTCAACTGTGGAACCAAGTTTAATGTGAAATTATTTTCTTCTGCAGTTGTTTCAGTGTATTTCCAGTTATTAAGGACATACAGCAGATGTTGGTGGGTATGTAACATTAAACTATGGTGACACTTAGTGGTTGAGTTATTTTGTAGATAAAGATGAACACATTACAATTAAACAAGCAGTGGCTATGAGTAAAGTTAACAAATCTGTTGATCGAGACTTCAATCGTTGGTGGAGTGGGATATATAAATGAGGGTGACAGACCTGAAAGGTGGAGGAATGTAACTAGCACTTTACTGGAATCTTCATCTTTATCCACAACATCAACCACTAAGTGTCACCATAGTTTAATGTTACATTAGGGGTTTCCAAATGTGATACTTTATAGTAATCATTGTATTTTATTAATTTCATAGTGTCCTACACACTGCATAGCAAAATAGGAAATTAAAAATTTTTTTTTTACTAATTTAGTAAATTATTTGCCAAACATGTGTATTTCTGAAGCCCTGTACCTCCTGATCCCATTGAGATCCCATGATAAAATTTTGCTGTTTGGACTAAGTCATTGCAAACTATTTTTGGTAATTTTTTGAAATTTTTAAAATTGCCACTTTTTGAGAAATTTAAATTTCAAAATTTAGATTAAAGTTTCAATTTTTTGTAACCTCTGTCTTGTGGCATACCATATTAAAGCCCCATTAAACAGCTTTAAAATGAGACCACTCCTAGGTTTATATCACCACTGGTTGACAGTCTATAGGCATCTAAAGGTAGCAAAACCTGAAATTTTTTCATAAAAATTTAAATCTTTAAAAATTAATAACTTCAAAAATTAATAACTTCAAAAATAATTGTGCTACATAACTGAAATTTGGTATTTTTTCATAAGTCTATGATATATTGCAGAATACCAAAAATCATGAAAATCTGAGAGATCAAGTCTGAAAATCTCCCAAAATTGTGTTGATTTGACATGGAATGACCCACAAGTGATGTGGCTGATATGCCTATTGGAAAAAGTGACTAAATATTAGCTGCATGAATGTCCCCCTTTCCTGAATTTAAGGAATCATATCAAGACCGGAAAGTTCTTCAAGTTATGATACATCTTCATGTCCAAAAATGCCAGGATAAATGAAGATGTTCCCATGTCTAAATAAATAATAAGAAGAAATCCGCAAAAATCAAGAAGAATCTACTGAAGATGTTTCTTCCCGATTTGCAACCTTAGACATTCTTTCGAATCACTAATTCATTACTCAACTTCATGATTCATACTTAACCTAAAACAATTTTCTAAAGAGAATATAATCATGCATCTAGACGAGCAGATCTTTGTAAGTGAGGTTTGAAGAAGAAGAACGCATGCCACACTGTATATGCCTTAATGCAGAAGAGAGGCACTGTCACCTGTTATTCAGCTGCGGGGTTATTGACTAATCGATTGTTTTAAAATATTTTAAATAAATCTAAAAGTATAATTTGATTATTAAACTATTAAGGAATGATAAAAGAAATCCGTTGCCTGTTAAAAATCACACATATTATAAATATCACCTATTATCTGAGATTTATTGTATTCTAAACCGATCAGTCCGGAATCCGCAGTGTGAGACGAAACGATAGGAATCCGGACAACGCTAATAGCATTTTTTGAAACTGATTAACCTTCTGCTACGGATTGTGTTCCAACCTTTCTCTTTTGATAAACGCTGTCTCAAACAGAATATTTACTGCTACGTGTTGACCTTAGACTTCGCTCCAGTAAACTATAGTAGTCCCGAAAAGATCCTGCGGATTTATGTTCACGCTAAGGACATCTGGGAAGAAAGGGAACACGGGTCTCCGTCAGCACCCGAACTCTTGATCAATGGTTCTATCCTCTCTTGTTGTGGATAGTTTACGAAGCTATTAAGAAGTAGGGGACATTCGCAACTTATCTTTTGGTTACGTGAGTTATCTGGTTTCTGATGACGTTGCGTAGGAGCTGAAAACGTGTTATTCTTCTTTGGCTCCCTCTATTCAAATGATACACAATATGTATCCGCTAATATATTCTGCGTTATATAGGAAATATGGAATAGTATTATGCCTAAATTTTATGGGAGCTTTCTTGTCCCACTCTCTCTCTCTGGTTCACTCCTTTTGGCATCTGAGGATATGTTATAACTTCCTGAATACAACATGAGATTTTTTTCCCTATATTAATAAATAATCCTAAGAGCAGTTAAAATGCTATACGTGGTATTACGGCTTTCAGATTTCGGCACAGTGAAAATGATTACGAATAGGATCCTACAGATATATGTAGTCAACGAAGCTTTTCCGTTGCAGAAGACAAGAAGTGGGTTGTATATTGGATGAAAAATATTGAAAAAAAAAAAAACTTCAACGTCATTATTAAACTTTAAACTGCAATATATATACTTAAATTATCCAATACTATTCGAGTCGCGAGATTTTTTTTTTTTTTGTGGGCTAAAGGCTTCCATTGAAGCCCTATACTGCCCGAACCATTAAAAAGTCGCTTTATCGATGTGTCATTAAGTAGAATGCAATTGATCCAAATATACTAAGTACATGATCGGGAATTTATATAATACTTAATGTAGCATAAGTGGCATCTTAGAAATCAAATATTTTTTTTGTAATAAGAAAAGTCGCATTGTGTGATCTTTATTTAGGGTAGCATTCATCACACAACTTAGTGTTTTTATTCTAGGTAAATATCATTTATACCTAGAACAATATACCTAAATATCGTTTAACCTACTCATTCATTATATTTCTTGGTATGCAGGCCGAGGTGCAAGAACTAAAATGTATGAAAGCCATCAGTCTGAGAATAAATTATGGATTACTTCATTTACTAAATAATTAATGCGTGAAAAATTAAACAGTTTTAAATTAACAGGTAGTTATAAAACTGATTTTATGATTCAAAAAAGGTTTGACTATTAACTTATTGCTATGAAAACTGGGAAAACGTATCAGTCACTAATATCAAGTCCCTCAGTAACATCCTAAATACGGTACACGCCTGACAGTCACAAATTTAAGAGAAATATTGCTATTAATGTGAAATTATGAATCAGCTATAATATACTCGTACCTAAATATATATCTACTGTGATATTTAAGCGTTGTAAATACGGCGAATTTAATCATGATTAATTTTTAAAAAAACTAATTGGGATGGAATAATTTTTCTTTTCTTTCTTATTCTGTTAACTTCAACATATGTATAGATTATATACGTAAACTATAAAAAATTGGGCGTAGATGGACAAGCTATTTCAAAACCTAAAACTTCACCAAATAAATACTGTAATACTTAATATTCTTCTCAAAAAAAAAAAAAAAAAATCAATAAAAATCCTACAAAGCTTATGTAATGATAAAATTAATGTATCAAATCACAATTCATTTACTTTTTCAAACACTGTCAAGGTAAGTCAAAAAGGACCCAAAATTGGGCTTAACCCTGAAATTTTAAAATAAATTATTAGTGGATTAATCTTACGCATCTAATTTTTAAGAATTTACAAGGATTTAAGTATTTATACACCTTTGTGTAAATCAATAAGAGTACTGATATGTATACTATCTTTTTACAATATCAATAAATACATTATTTCGATTGGAATTAAATTGTTTATTGAATTATATTGAAATATGTCACTGTGAAGGAAGGTGGTAATATTACCTACTCACTGATCATGTAATACGAAAATAATTTTCTTAATATTGAATTAAGTATTGTTTTTTCTTTAGACAACTCTAATAATCCTTTTAACCTCAACTACATTTCCTTACATACATAATTCAAAATAAGCATGATTAATTCGTGAATTATACATTCTATATGCAGTTGAAGGCTTCGCCCAGACCGAATATTAAATTCTTCAGTAATGTGTCATACTAAAACGATCCTATAAATCTTAAATATTCTAGATTGAATTCCAATCCCCTTTAGTATTCATTAATCTTTATAAAAAAAAAAAAAAGAATAAATAAACGATACCAAGTGTACCAAATACACGTTTTGTTAACATAGGGTATTAAGTTCATATTTATAGGAGGTTATTAAAGAAGCAGAGCAATAGTAGAAAATAATAAAAAAAAAAAAAAAAAGAAGCAAAGATTACTGAGGCATTTTAAAAGCCTAAATAGGCGACCTTGGTAAAGAGGAACCTTTCATTTGTTACGGTTTTGTCCGATACAGATCCTAATAACCAACTGATCTTAATTCTCTGGAAGTAATTTTTTGTCAACTAAAAAAATAGAGCGACTAAAGACATTACAATTCAGCATTACAACTTCACTGTAGCATTTTTTTGTAGAAAATAGACGGCATTATTGCTAGCTAGCGCTGTCTTTTTAGCTACTTTGTTTCCATAGATTAAAAGTATAAATGAGTATTATAGTTCTGAATTTTTTATTTTAGGGGGAGGAACCAGCTAAACTTTGTAACCCCTTTTTTCATCCCCGCCTCTTCGTAAAAAAAGTCAACGTTTGATAAGACTGCAATATATTTCAAAACAAATATTATCATCAAGACAACTTAAAGAGAAACTAACATATTTTACTTAACGTATAAAAAATTTTCATTTGTAATTCGCTCCCCCCCCCCAAAAAAAAACTCTGCCCCTTACGCGAGTTGTTCGCCTAGTTGCGGCCCTCTAATATTTAGTAAAATAGTCTAATATAGAAAATAACTAATGTATCAAAAAATTTATTTATTGTAATAGTCCATAAAATATTATAAAAATAAAAATATTTTTTTTCTGCAAAAGTTTAACGGTGAATGTGATATGCTTCGTCGTTCCCTGTACACCATCATATTTATATTTTAAAATTAAAGTGTTTTACTAAATTTTTACTATCTTTTTTTTTTTTTTTTTTTGTAATTGATCTAATCTTTGAAAAATTGAAACATTCCAATCATTTGATGAACTTAATCCTATATCAATAATTTTTTTATTAATCCAATAAATTTGACTAGGTATATAGGGTAAACCAGACTTGTTATTGGCACAGTACATGTATTGACACCCCAACTTTATCTTAAAGAAATAAGTAAACAAGTCCTAATTTTATTTCAAGATATACATGAATCTATTGTTTGAAGGGTCCTCTAAATCGTCCATGAAGTGTTTAGAGAATTAACCATAAGGAAAATTTCACAATTGAATCCACAGGGTGTCAATAACTAGTTTTTGCACATTTCACAATTAACATTGCCATCAGGTAAAACTATTGAATTATTGGCCCAAAAAAATATCTTAAGTCTTTATAAGATAGATAAAGAGTAGCTATAGGAAGTTTCAATTTGATCCCTTCATAAAAAGTTTTTTTTTTTTTAATTTCACCAAAGAAATGTTGCAGTATTAAGGGTGTCAATAACTGTCCGGTATACCCTACTGAAAGGAATTCTGTTTTATTGAGTACACTGAACATCTCATATCAGTGATCGTAATCTCCACTCTTGGAATCACGCAAACTGGAGGGCCTTTAGTCCTTCCTATCATAAAAACCTTTGTAATTTAGCCAGTATTATTTGTTTTTCTTTTTTTTATGCTCATCACGTGAAATTTCGTTATAGTATACTGCCATATGGTTATCATTTGCGATGCGGTTAAGCAGTTCCTATCATTTTGTTCTTTTATCTTATCTTATATTCGTTTATTTTATATTATCATTTTTTTGTTCTTATTGGCTAGTTTATAATTTAACATAGAAGAGAAACTCGTTGTAACTGTTGTTATTTTTCTTTACCAAAATTAACCTTATTGTTATTTATCTTAACCCAAGTAGTTAACCTAGCTTTGATTGTGGACTGCCAATCATTTTGATGGCACCCAATCACTCCGGAATCCTTCTTTTATTATTCGCAGGCTTCGGATGCCGAATACGCTCCTAATTCCTATTGATGTCACTGTATAACCGACTTATAAACAGCGTCTCATTCCTAAGATACTCAGACACCGGCGGTACTAGAATATGCTGCTAAGTTAACGGAATGGGACACGAGATTGCTGCCAGTCTCTTCGCTTCATAATACGTTCATGCTTACTGAGGATCAACACCTCACCAATCCGTTCCACTTTCAGTATTAACATTAACGCGGGACGGATCTTCATTTTAACGACCCGTGTCACTGTCGCGAGCTCTTCTCGGATTTATTCGTATTATATCCCATTCTTGGATTTTTTATGATGGAATATTTAGGGTAAACCGTACAGTTATTGGCCTTAGACCCTTAAGTCTAAATTTCAGTGGTGACATTAAAAAAAATACTTCTTATGAATGGATCTAATTGAAACTTCCTATAACTCCTCTTTATCTATCCTTATAAAGACTCAAGAGGTTTTTTTGGGTCAAAAGTTCTACAAATATAGTTTTACAATATGGCAATATTTATTGTTAGATGTGGCAAATCTAGTTATTGGCAACCTGTGGATTTAATTGTGAAATCTTCCGTATGGTAAGTTTGTTAAAGTCTTACTTTATATATGACTTAAATGACCCTTCAAACATTAGATTCATTTATATCTTGTAATAAAATTAGGATTTGTTTACCGATTTCTTTAAGTTGAAGTTAGGGTGCCAATAACTGTGCTGAGTGCCAATAACTGTATGGTTTACCCTAGTCTGTTATTTTTATCTATATTTACAAAGATTACGTCGATCATTTCGTTTAGAATTGTATTTATTGGATAATGTAATGTCTAATCACATAAGGACAGTGGTGTTAACCGTTAAAGTTGTTATCCGTGAGGTTTCGACCGAAGAAAATTGCCGAAAACTAGAATATCGTTTCAATTTTTTTGTAATATTGTGGAAATTATATCTTCCTTTGAATTCTATATTTGTCAATTCATTATAAATATTTAAGCTTCACAACGTTTCGAGCCCTATTGTCCCATCTTCATGTGCACTAATCATTAATTGTTATTATCAATATTTGAATTAAGACAATCAATTTGTTCATCTCGTCAACAGTTCAAAATTGTATAAAGATTGTTAATTACGCTTTCTTTCCCTAAGGCTACCTCACTTTTACTCTGAATATCGTTGTTCGATCAAATTTGTCTAGAGCTGATCTGATTTTTATCGATTGTTCATTTTTTATCATAAAAATTCTCCAAGAAAATAATGATGTGTTATTTTTACTTGAGTTTACTCTATTTAAAAGTGTTGCTTACTCACCTAGGTTTCTTCGAAACCGGCTCTGAATTCGAATTCCCTGAAACCTAAAGTAACTTCACAAAAAATTCTAAAAACTGACCGGCATGTCGATGGAAAGATTTTAGCTCTCCTAAATTTTGATAGAGATGGTTTTGAAGCTACAAGTCTGAGTATAAGAACAGGATTCATTTTCTTGGGTTCCAAAATTAACTTCATCCTACGAGGAGAGAATCCTAGGAGCCTACTTCTCTTCAGAAAGACGGATATTTTGGAATTACTGCACGTTTCCTCAGATACTCTCAATGTAGCATTTGTATCATTTTTCACCTGATTACATTTATTCAGAAGTATTTTTTTATGAACTGATAAATATGACGGTTTTTAGGTGTTTCATATTGACTCTATGCATTTCTGGTTTCTCTTCTTATTGAAAATCCAACTATCCAATTCATCATTAACCATTGCATCAGCGATCCCTGATACGAGTATGAGAGAATGGTAGATAATCAGATTCTGTGTAGTGTTAATTATTAGCAAACTTTGAGACGTATTTTTTACCCGAGTAATCACAATCCCCTAATTACAGATTCTCTCTTAGGTACCGCTCCTAGAGAGATCCTCTCCGAGGCCGATGCTTGACATACGCTGCATGTCCAATAAATTAGCCTGGACAGAGCCGAGAAAGGCCGGTGACGGCAGCTCCACTCCTGGTCCATCCATCGGCTCCAACATTATGCGCCCTCTCACCAGCCCAGATCTAATATCCATCCTCCATCAATAATTCATCGCCGTTGGTAGCCTCTGTTCCCACCCACGCAAGCTCCCAGTTACCTTCCCTACACCAATCTCCCCAACCATTGGGTCTGGGAAAAAAAAGATAGTTTATATATAGATTTAGTATCACCTTATTACCTTAGGAAGAGAAGATTTTTCCGGATTAATGAAGAAGTAAAAAATAAATAAAAATAATAATAACTATCGGAACTAAAAATTTCCCCTACCTTTTTATATTTTTTTTTTTTCACCCCTAGAGACCAATATGATTTCTTACTTTTAAAAACAAACACATGGTATGGCATAATGCCTACAACATTTAGCCGATTTTGAAGGAACGTTTATATATTTTATTTAATGTATATTTATTTTGACAGTTGATCGAACCTTATCGGTCACATCTCCATTTTTATGAATTATAATTTCCGAAATATAATTTCCTAAAAATTTATTTTCGGAATAGTAAATTTTCAATATCATAACTTTTTTTTAAGCCTAGAAACCAATATGATTTCTTATTATAAAATAAAACATTTGAACAATTTGCTTTAACCTTTGATGCTTAGAACTATTAGCCAATTTTGACTATTGATCCAACCATAAAGGCCCCTTAGGACATCTTTGTGAAAAAATTTATTCTTTGGCTGGCGAGAGAAAAATAAAGATACGTCATTCATCACTTTGCAATGTTAGCAGCCTCCTGAATGTTTTATTTTAATAATCAAGGTGTCGCCTACAAATTGTAAAATTCTGCCAGGTGATGTGGAAAAAGTTTTAAAAAATAATCATTAGGTTGGACCACACACTTGCGCTGAAGCGACAGATGTGGAAAAAGCTTTAAAAAAATAATTTTTTGTTGCAGTGGAAAAAAGTTTTTCCAACTAATTTCCAAACTAATTTTTTTGTTGGACTTCAAACACTTTAAGCTGAAGCCACATATATTCAACCTTTAAAAAATACCAACCAATGTAAGCGGAAGTTGGCTTGGGTGAAAACATTGCCTGAAGGCGATGAACCGAAATTAATCTCGAAATTTAAAATCATACCTCATATATTCCTAAAGAAAGTTAGAATAGCGGTTACTTTTGAAGACTAAAAATAAAATTGCTACGGTGATATATCAGCATGACAAAACGAAAAATCGATTCGTTATACCTTTTCCCAATATAAATTATTTTAATTAAAATTAAGAAGACAGTATTTTATAGGGAAACACTTCATACTAAAAACACAATTATGTGCATAAGTCATTAAACAGTATTTTCGAACCCAGTCCCCAATTATATGCATATGAATTTAACGGTAATAAAAAAATTTAAGCACCTGTTTTCATTATTTCGCGTACTCTTTTAACCAGCCCGCTTGTCTTAAGACAGAATCAGACTTTATGATTAACTAGATTATTGGACTACATAATTATACATTGAATAATCGCATAAGTACAATGAATAAACTTCCCCGGATTGCAACATTTACCATATGGATTCAGAATTATTAGATCCTAAACAACTCAAGACAACTTTCAAATATGTTCATGTGTAGGCTTAATATGTTTTTTTTCTACTGATACGCATATATAATTGCGTGTGTTCACACGAAGTATTAAAAATTCTAAAGGAAATAAAAGAACTGTTTTGAGCAGGAAACGATTGTTTTCAACAGTAAAATTAATTAGTTCGCGTCTACTTTCTAGAAATATGAAAGTGATAAGTTACAAGACCACAATACTTCCTTCTTTTCTTTAAGGTTGTGAAATCCGGCGGCTTAGTTTGAGGGAAAATATTGAAGGTTGCGTGAAGTATTGCGTAAAATGCTGTACATGGACTGGCGTTTATGGAGAAGTCTGGAGTATAGACATTTGACTATTGAATTTAAGTTATTTAATGTTAGTATAAATTGCATGTTCCCGAATTTCAAAGCGAATTTCAGGAACACCCTAGATAAATTTTTCATAGAAAATAAACGATAAATCATATTTTAAAAAAGAAACAATAATGAGTCGGAAAAACGACATTATAAACCAATCAAATCGGTCCATGATACATGAAAAGGAGCAAAGAAATTAAAATATATGAATAATAGTAACTTTTAACATATCGCCATTACACACTAGTACATATTTCTCTTTTATAAGATTGTAGAAGAAATATAATTTTCATCGTTATTGACTTCTGTTTTGATTGATTTTTGAATATTTGAATATAACAATGTTTTAATTATATTAGTCTGAATTATTGGCAAAACATATTTTTCTCTATGATCATACGTGTTGTTCCTTGGACTGATCCAATATTGTACCTTTAATGCAAGATTTGTTAATTAAAAAAAAAAAAAAGAATATATTATGACAGTACTAAATTTGCGATCTGCAAATAACATTGCAATGAGCAAATTTGATTGACTGCTTCATGAGCGGTCAATGTAGAAAAAAAAAGTAGCAGAGCAAGTCTCAAATGTAAGGTACAATTTATAAAAAGAGAAAAAAACATAAGTAACTTGATACATAGTAATTAATATTAATTGAGCTGGTCAAAATATGATTAATTACAGAATTAAGTAGGCGTTTTATATTTTTAAGCTTTATTGTTATAATATAAAACATACATTTTCAATATCATATTATGCCAGGAATAAAATAAAATTAAGTAATGATGTGAAAGGTACACTTACTTAATGTGGCTCTACAACCCAGTTATGAGTCCTGGCCTACTCCACCATCCTACGACACGGTCAAGTGCAGCCGCCATCTACTTTCTGACATTTAGGAGATCATGGGCATTTTTTTTTTATCTTGAATATTGTAAAAGCATAGAGTACATAAAATAAGTGTAATAATATTGTACATGTTTTGAGAATGGGAACACAACCCCGAAAATTCTATGAAGTAAACTTTTATGAAAAAAAAGAAGATACATAGCTAATGTGTCATTAATCATATACTCTTCCTACTAAATTAGAGGATAAAGAAAAATAAAAGTCTTTAATTTCCGTAGGCTACTAAAAAAAGTAGTAGGGGAGAGCGTGGTTGGTTGGCATAGGGGGTAGGTTGGCCATTGGCTTATAGATTCCGTCACACCTGTTGTGAAGGCCCCACCATTGTACCATGCGACCCGCTCGACCTCCGGAGACTTGTCCTGAGTTTTCAATCCGATGCTAACAGTGTTGATAAGAGTGTGCTTCATTGATTGATTTTACAACATGTAAGTAAATTTTTATATTTTCAGTAAAGTTGGTTTAAAGGCATGGAAAAACATTTGACTCCGATTCTGTTCACATAGCCCCAAACTCCTTTGAAAAACCTAACCTTTCGACTAACCAGTTTCTTGTTTGATTGTTCTCCCCTATCCTGGCAGTCATCTTTCATATGATCTCTCCTGTGGGGTTAGTTGGCTCTCTTCAACTTTTTTTTTTGGCGCAGTAGCAATTCAAAAAAGCAAGGTAACCATAATCAAAGGTGAAACTAGCAATTGTCTCTAGTTCCAGCGAGGAAGATGAGAGCAATTTTTCTTATGCAAAAAGTGACGACAGTCTAAACTTCTCTCTTCTTCTATTCTATTTTATATTTTATATTTTCCCTTAAAAGCTGTTAAAAACCGATTCAAAATTATTATACCATTATAGTGCAGCTTTTATTAACAATGATATGTGTCAGGCAGTAGTTGAATGATATGGCTAAACAACCCCACCTATAGGCCAACCTGCCCCACATATGGGGTTAGTTGGCATTCTTTGTATTGACGAATTCTTCAATTTTCTATGATCTTAGTATTAAATATTATGTTGTGAAAAAATACTTGCAGTACACTAATACTTGGAGTTTACAGTGGTATCAGCCCCATTGGGATTATATTAACAGGAACGAGTCAACAATCATAAAAGAGAAAACTGTTGCCAACCAACCCCGCTCTCCCCTACCTATGACTTCAAAGCCAAAAGATAAGTCACAATTACCCAAGGTAAGAACTAAGTCTTCCACTCCAAGTTTAGTGCTTTCTTTACTAACACATTGCCTTAGGTTACTGCTTGTTTGGCTTAATCAGAAATCTTTTTTTTTTTTATTTACCACCGCTCCCAAACGGCGAAATGTTACAGCATTTAATATCGAATGCTAATGTGCTATTTTAAATTTTCAACATACCTCACCTGCTTCCTCCCATCTTGATATGCGAAAAAAAATTTTGGAGATAAGAAGTGGGTTGCAAGACCCGACATTGAGGAGATAGGGGCCGGGATGCAAATGAAGATCTTTCCACACTCGTCCGTGACTTTCGGTAGCAGGCCATGCCCCTATCTCTAGGAGGCCAGCAAAAACACTTATCTCCTCCGGTCGGTCGTTTCTGATCTGGGTCATCTTCTTCTTCTTCGGATGAGGTCACCTGAAGAAACTCGCAAGTGATCTTCTTCGTTTCCAATCGGGTCAGGAAAAAAATATATATGTATATCGCTTATATCTCTGTACTTCTAACCAAATTTAAGTAACGGGAACATATCCCGTATACAAAACTTCGTGTATGTTAATTTTGTTGGCAAAGCGGGCTAATGTGTTGCCTCTGTCAACTAGTTTATATTCACGAGTTTGATTCCTGCGAGCATAGGGCTGGGGGGGATTTTACCCAGCAAGTAGTTATCCCCGAATTAGACCGAGAAAATATACCGTATAGCCTGAATGAAAAGGGAAGAAAATAGTGGCCTTTAATTAACTTTTTTTTTAATTTATTTTCCCTGCCTGCCTATTTTTAGCAAAAACGGAGTATCCAAAGGAATCCAGAGTGTTAAATATTTCTAGTGGACCCACCACTTTAATCCTTGGAGGAACGAACATACAAAGATATTGATAGATAGATAAGTTAAATTTAGCTTTTACAAAAAAATATATGAATGTATGTTTTGAAATATAATATAATATATATATATATATATATATATATAAAGTAGATCCTTCCAACGTTTCAGCACTGTGACCATATCTTGAAACATTTATCCCTGCAAACATTCTAAATGCCCCTTGACTAACAAGGGAAGGGCCCAGCTATGGGGTACTGAGAAATAAAATAAAATACCATGAAAATCCTTTATTTTTTATATTGAGTTTGGAAAATTATATTGCCATGATTCTTTAACTAATTCATTTATTTTAGAGAATATATTAAAGGATAAATATAATCGTTAAAGAATTATTCATATTCAATTATTCATCTTCAATTTAATATATTATGTTGATTCCTGAACACGTAAAAATATCTCGATTATGTAAAAATGTGTTACTCTAGAGCCATTATTATTTACCCTATAAATTTAGTAGAATTTTCTCCGAAATATGGTCAGATTTTTGGATGTTTAAGGAAATTGTAAGGGTCTAGCCTTAGCGAAACTTTTATGAAATTTTTTTTTTTTTTTTTTTTTTTTTAATCTTCCCAAAATTTACTTTTAGATTTTTTTGATTGTCTCTAGAGTAACACATTTTTACATAATCGAGGTATTTTTACGTGTTCAGGAATCAACATAATATAAAGAAAAGATTTAATTTAATTTTTATTTTTAGGAACATTTTTTACAAGAGCTTCCCGAGATAATACAATAGTTATTTATATGGTTAGAAAAAGGAAGCTTTCTTCTATGCAACGAGATCAAGAACGTAAAAATCGGATCAGCTCAACACGAGATGCAGAATTTGAAACTACACATACAATTTTGCTGAAACATTTTTAAGCTGCTCCTGACAGGAAATTTTTTTTATTTTTTGTTTTGGATGATATTTAAGACACCAGGGTTTCTTGAGGTGCTGAACTCAATTCTGCTACTGTTTTTTATGTGAAAAAAATTCTAAAGCTAGTTTACTTGAAAACTTGAATCTTTTTTTAAATTAAATTGAAGAAATATGAATAATTCTTTAACGCTTGTATTTTTCCTTTAATCTACTCTCTAAAATAAATGAATTAGTGAAAGAATCATTTTCCAAATTCAAGATAAAAAATAAATTTTCATAGTATTTTATTTTATTTCTCAGCACCTAAGGCCCATTGGACGGAACGCTCGAACACGTCTCGACTATTTTTCGATGTAGGATCACCAGAAAAAAAATGGGCCCGATCGACGACCCCATAGCTGTGCCCTCCCCTTGTAAGTTAGTTTTGTACATATATATATATATATATATATATATATATATATATATATATATATATAAATATATATATAAATATATATATACTAGCTGTATATCCCGGTTTCACCCGGGGAATTTCGACTCGTCTCCAATGTCCAAGCGAGATCATAACGATTTTTATAACAATGAAGAACATACCCAGATATTGGATGAAGTTATGAAATTTTAATATGGACAGGTGTTCGCACCTGGTATGAAAGAACCACTGAGCGAAGTTTTGAGAATTTAGGACAAACGGTATGGATTTCTATAAAGAACAAACAAACAAATATAATTTCATCTTTATTTATTTAGATACATGTATGTAAATATAACCCGTTGTCAAAAATAAAATAAAAATAGTAATAATAAATGCGACGTTTTTTACATTAACAAACGAAAACATTGCAGGTTTTCACGGTTCAGTAAAATTGTATTTGAAAGACTCAGGGCTTTTTCATAAAATCATCTACAATAAAAGGAGACCTACATAGATTAAAAAATGTTTGTTCCTAAATAAAAATGACATTTTTTATGTACTATTAAAGTAAATATGTGAAAATCCATTTTTGTTTTAATTTCTTCTAGTTTTCAGGAGAAAAAAAACTATTTTATTTATAATTTTTTTTTTATTATTATAGTAAGAATCAATAAAGTTGTTTTATTTAGATTCTTAAAACTTATTTTGTATTGCATTTTAATTTTTCCTTATCCTCTTGGTTTCACAGAGCATTAATTGACCAAGCACTTTCGAGTAATTTTGACTGTGCGGGATTCTTCTTAACGACTGATGACATACGTCGTCTTTCATGAAATACCTAGCAATCTTTCAGAGCAACTCGTTTTGCTTAAAATTCCAAAAAAAAAACCCAAAACCCAAAATCGAAAATTTTGACATAGGGCCTTTAGCAATATCAAGGGCGATACATTAAAAATAAAAAAACATTAATGAATGAATAAAAATAAACAGAAAATAAATAATTAAATAAAAAAAAAACATAACTTGGCGTTGATGACCAGTAAGGTTTTACCATCAAGCAAACTGAACTCTGAAACATATGTAGGCCTTTCAGTTGACTGACCGACAAACTCCAATTTTATCATTTTGCCGGAGAGAATATTGAAAAAATATTTCTTTTTGGAAATACTGTTTATGAACCTATTGACATTGTTTATATATTTTAGTAAACTATGATGTTGTGCATTTTTCTTGATCTGTATAAATAATAATTTAAATAAAAATCCTGCTACGGTTTCTGTTAACCGGGGAAGCCTCTGTTGGCTTCCCCATCCCCCCCACTCTTTATATACCGCCCCGATTTGCATACCTTACGCGTACAGAGCTGCCCATTATCCCAATACGAGAGGACTACACTACAAGGTCGTTATTGCGATACAGATCCGATTTGAGATAAACAGGAGCAGAGTGTGAACTTTAGGATCGATCCACAGGCCGCTTGTGCAAGCGCTTACCTTGGCTTGTGCCGTCGGGTCAGGGGTGCCTCTGGCCGTCTGTCGAGTTCCTTATTCAGCTGCTCCGGTAGAGAGCAACGCTAATCCGATCCTTGATTTATGGAAGGATTTTTTGGTTATCCTCTCATCGACGTCACGGCCAAACTTCTGTTTATTTAATGATACTCATAGCCCGTTGTGCTTGTCTCGTTGCACTCACAGAAAGCAAAGCAATTTTTATACAATCTATTATTGAAAATATAAAATTTGTATGCACTAGAAAAAAAAAATGCTTTGAAGTTGGTACAGGAACTGGATTCTTACTAGAATTATTCAACCGTGTTCTATATCCGAGAGGGTCTATACAACCCACGTAGATTTTATTAATTGAGACAATTCGAAACAGCATATGCGGAGGTAATTACAGCCATAATAATTGCTTCACGCCTCGATTTTATTGAACCTGTCATACATCATACTGGTCTATTCCATTATTTTCTTTATTTTTCTTATTTTTTAATACGGAATTTTCTTGGAACTACTGTCATATTTTTTTCATATATAACCCCACCCTGTTTTATATTAAATGAAATAGTCCTTTAAAAAAATCTTTGATGCCATGATTTCTGTAATAAAATAGTGAATTCCTTTGAAATACCTAAATACCACAACGAAACATATTGATAAACTGTATAATCTAAGTATTCATGAACGGAGGAATGTTTGTTGCTACTGATACAAAGCCTACTGTTTAACGTTATCAGCTATTTACATTTATATAATGCAGATTATGTTAATTTTTATCATAAAACAACTAATTTCTCTACAATTGAGCGCCCTTCTCACTTACAGAACTTCTCACAATGGAACTGATCTCTTCTGGATTTACGCATCTCGCGAATATCAAAAGCACACCACCCCTAAGAGCCTATGCTTTCATAATGATTTCAATGGGTCCGAGCCCACTTTAATTAATCCTGCTTTGTTCCTGATAACTCTTTTATAGTTATGAGTAAAGACGAGTCTTTTTCTATAGAATAACTATAAGTAAAGCTATTTAAATCCAGCCAATTTAGCAAAGAGAGAGATATCTTACATCCTTGCTAATAAGATACTTTATATTTTATTATTATATCCTAGAATTCCGCTCACTTAGGCAACATTGTTGATAAAAACGCATCGACCAAAGACGCCTTCTGTTTTTTTTGTTTTGAAGTAAAATAATTATTCCAAGTAAATTTCAGATGTAATAAGTTAAGCAGATGCCTATCAAGTGTATAAATGTAAACTTGATGAAGGATGAAATCAACAAATTTAGAAATGAAATTTTCTATTGAATAACTATAAGTAAAGTTATCTTAATCTAGCCAAGTTAGCAAAGAGAGAGATATCTAACATCTTTGCTTATGCGATGCTTTACATTTTATTATTATTTCCCAGGATTCCGCTCACTTAAGCAACCTTGTTGATAAAAACGCATCGACCAAAGAAGCCTTCTATTTTTTTTTATTTTTTAAGTAAAATAATTATTCCAAGTAAATTTCAGATGTAATCAGTTAAGCACATGCCCATCATGTGTATAAATGAAAACTTGATGAAGGATGAAATATTTTAAAGTTTTAATTTATTTCATGATAAACTCCCAATCCTTCTGATCCCACTCACTGCTATCTCTTCCGTCATTGATAACACTCCTTGCCTTCTGAAAAGAAAATGGTATTTGGACCTGCAACTTTAGAATTGCTATTGCATCACCATTAATTATTCTTTTTTTTTTGGCATGTAATATTTGTATTTTTACTGTTGAGACGGTTGTAAATTTCAATATTTATTCAACGAAAATGGCTTAATTTCAAAGTTATAGCCTCATCGCTATAAATTAAATCCAGCACGAATGTGTGAAAATTATTTTAGAATAATCTTGGGTTTTTATCTGACATATGTCGAGATAATTACTGAAGATTTATATTGATTAAAAAACATACGGGGATTTCACCCTGAACCAGTTTTTCGTTACCAAGAATAGAAGAAGCATCTTAGAGCTCTCCTAATCTTTGGAAAGAAAAAAAAAAAAAAAAAGAGGGAAGTTATAAAAACTCGAGAGGAACAGTGGCTAATGACACGTGATTGTAAAACCCGCCTGGATTATAGATGAGGGCGATCTAAAATCATTAGAGTCCTAACGAGTAGGGACGGTATTTGCACGGCCAGTTGTGTTATGTAAAACCTAAGTCCCAGATGCTGGGGGCATAAGACCGAATATAAATAGACAAGCTCCCCTGCCACCTTTCGAATACAATTTCCTAAGGAGTCAGCCATCTCAACGCACCTTTTTTTTTTTTTTTCCATACATCCGATATCGCAACATTAGGGACCTTATACGATCGGAAATGAAAGTTAATTTCAAATTGCTTTCACATTCGCTGATATAAAGCTGGTCTTTTATTCTTAATTGGAAGAGATCCAGGCATATTTTTTTTATATTCAACCAGTTCAATTATCACCTTTTGCGTTACATTTTATTTTTTATTTTTTTAACTTGAAGATCAATAACTGCTAATAAAATAATCAACGTTCGACATTTACGGAGGCCAGGTATTCGGAAATGGCATTGTAATTAATTTTTACTTGATTTATACTAATCGTAATAATGACAGCAACTTGTCAACAATACGAACCCCAACAACTTAATAATTTGGCGTATTAGATGTATGGACAAGATTAATAACGATATTGAAGTGGAACATTGCCTCCGCATTCCTTCGGACTCACTCGGGTAGTTTCGGCTTACCGATCGTGCGATCGAAGTTAGTTTGCCAATTTAGGCGTAAAACTTCTAGGTCATAAACGCCTTGAATCTTTATATAACTAAGAGAGACTTAACAAGATATAGATTTCGACTGAAGTGAAAAATAAAATCTAATACATAAGGAACAAAGAAATTAATTTTTTTTTTTTTATAAATAAGGTTTGATTAGTATAGTGATAATGTAATCTATATAAATAAAGATGAAATTCTGTTTGTTTGTTTGTTTATTTGTTCTTTATAGAAATCCATACCGTTTGTCCTAAATTCTCAAAATTTCGCTCGGTGGTTCTTTGATACCAGGTGCGAACACCTGTCCATATTAAAATTGCATAACTTCAGCCGATCTTCAGCTGATATTCTTTATTCTCCAAATTTCGCTAAGCGGTTCTTTCAGACCAGGTGCGAACTCCTGTCCATATTAAAATTGCATAACTTCAGCCGATCTCTGTGTATATTCTTTATCGTTATAATAATTGTTTTGATCTCGCTTTACATTGGTTTTTACGAAATCGACCGTTTGAGTCGATAAAAGTCTCAGTTTATAGATTTAAAAATTGAAATTCTCCGGGTGAAACCGGTAGGAAAAGATTAAATTGAACGAAGTTTTAATTTTTATTTTTAAAAAAATGGAAAATAACAGTGATGCATATATATAAATGTACAATATATAACTGAATTTCGTTGATCAATTTGCAGTCCGTAATGAATCTAATAACTTTTTCTATAAGCGATCGAAGTGACCTTGACGCAGCTTATTACAAAAAGATCCATAAGAGATTCTTTATAAATATCTTTATATACGTACATAGATTTTTGACGAACGCTGCTCTGCGCTCGTCGTATAAATGAGAATAGAACTTCTTGCAAGAATGGTGGAAGTAATGCCAAAGTGTGTGATGGATATAATACTTATCATTCCTTCAATCAGATCGCTATTTACAACTTCCTCAAACTTCTGGCTATTGAATTCCGTTCGCTAAGCTCGATCTAAACTGGTACATAAAATTAAATTAGTCTCCACACCTAACATGAATGTATTCTTCCAAGCAAACGAATACTACATATAATAAACTCGGATAAGGAACTTCATCTATCTATGATTTTTTATTTCCGATATTCTCTTTTACGTAATTATAAAAATATATATATATATATCTATATCTGCCCTCTAATTAATAATAAAATGAATATATAACTAACATAGCTGGATTTGAACCGGGATTAGGAGAACAGATGCAAAGCATATAGTCATTTTTTAACTGTTAAAAAATTGCCCTAAGTATTAGGCTAATATAGTCGATGATTTTAAATTTTAACAGCTCAGTATGTGACCCTTATTGGACTTTTGTTCCATATTATCCTATCAGAAGTCTTCGATTCCCTGCGGATCAATTGATATGAATTTTGTGTGAGTCTCGTCAGATATGCCTTTACAAGTTTAGTGAATACGGAGGAAAACCGTATTATGATAGCACATCAATACCAAATCTGGTAGCCATTTTTATATAATATAGCAAAAAAAAATTAAATCTTTTAAATGAAAGTTCTCTAAAATCCTACTTGGTCATGTGATATCGCAAAAAAAAAATAAAATTGGAAAGGCCTAAGAAGTTGTCCCGTTACGTAAAGAACAACGGTTTTATTCAACATGTCAAGAATAGATTTCAGTTCAGCAAATCAAAATTAAAAAATTCTGCTTGTGATGTAAAACGGATTTTTAGCGAGAGAAACGGAGCGAGATATTTTAACAGGCACCTTTCCATCAGAGACTTTCTAGCCTCTTAACAGCTGTCAGCGCCGAAGAACGCTTTACATAGTGGACTGGAACGGTAGCCTGACAAACTCATAAGTTCGGGAATACTTTACGATTCCTTTGAAGAGTTTTGAACATACTTAATAAAAATGCTTAATATTGCCACCTAGTACAAGGCACACGACTGGGCGTACACCTCTCACAACTTAAGAAATAACTTATATTCCTTACGGTAATGGACTTTCACAAAGACATCGGCGTCGATATTAATCCTAACTTGATTTATAAATATAAGTAGACTAGTATTCCCCGTCGCGGCTTCGCCCGCCAGCCTTTAAAATCAATTCTGTGACCATTATCTTGGTATTGATCTAATATAATATGTTAAATGATGTTAAGCAGATTTAGTAGAATTTGAGCTCCTGGTAGGTGGAATGTTGGAGGGGGAAGCTGCCGGCTCGGTAGAAGAGACGGAGACGCGCAATGGAGAGAGTTCACTAAAACCGGCGAAACAAAAAATGACTTACTCGTCGCAAACGCTTCATTTTGCGGCTGTAAAACATGGTTTTCGACGCCCAATAGGGCCTTTCGAGTTAAACTCGTCTTATCAAATTCTTAAAAATGAGTCCTAATTAGATATATTTTCTCGAAGTTCGAAAATAGATGTCCGTTAGAGTTAAACGACAATTTCGCCATTTACATTTTAGATATTCTTAGGGGTTACATTTTTGATATCCCTTTCTTAGTGGTTACCTACATCACTTTTAAAATCTAAATTCCGAAGTTTCTAATCATAAGTAGTATTTGCTCTGCGTTGATTCTGTCAGTCAGGACAAAGCCTCTTATATATATGGAGAATTATATATATATATGGAGTAGTATATATATGGAGAAGTATATATATATGGAGAAATATATGGAAAAGAGATCGAAATAAACACGCACCATCCCCAATCATGGGAATCACAGTGTGCATAATTTGATTACCACTAATATTTAAATAATCAGTAGCCATATTTTATGTGAATGTCTATTTCAATACTATTGTAACGTTAAATCGATATTCAAATAAAAAACATATGGTTTAAAATCTCAACAATAGATTTCCGTTAGAATTAAACGACAATTTCGCCATTTAAGCCCCTTAGGGGTTACATTTTTGAAATTCCTTTCTTAGTGGTTACCTACATCGCGTTTAAAGTCTAAATTCCGAACTTCAAGTTTCTATCATTAGTAGTTTTTGCTCTGCGTTGATTCTGTCAGTCAGGACAAAGCCTCTTATATATATAGAGATAAGTAATAAATAACGTAGGTATGTTTTAATTACAAACAACAATCGTTAATATTTACATTTACAAAAACTTGAGTTTTTAAGCCAGTGTGACGCCGAGTATTTGGTCACAGTAGGTTTCTAAAATTGTTATTTAAAAACAAAGATTTGAGTTTTCTTTCTGGAATGGAATGCAGAATATTGACTCAGAGCTTAAATCAGTTAACGAAATCATTATACTTATAATACTAATTTTAAAAGAAGTGGAAGAGCATATAGAATTATATACAAATAATTGAATAATACATTAATTGTTAAAGGAATGAATCTTTTTTTTATCGTAAAACTCTCAATTAAAACCAGATAGTTTTAAATTCAGCAGTTTACCACATTTTTATCTGCATCCATTCTTCACTATATTTTAAATCAAATAGTACTAAAGAAATTTGTTAGAGCTGTACTCTTTTTGAGCTTGAGAATTTATCATAAAGTTCTAGTTTTAAATCGGACAGTGTGCCGAATATTTGAAGCTGTCCTGATGTTGAAAATCTATTGCCATTCGGCTGGATATTTCTCAATACTAGGCATTTAATTTACCTTTCATACAAATAACCTACTTACAGTTTTATAATTATAGGTTAGATTTATTTCATTGTATATTTTAAGATACCAGAATGAGTCCTATTGAATCTAGTCAGAAGCGGTCCAAGTACAAAAACCGGACCGCGTTGAAGCCGATTTAATATATCACCACAGAACGCCGTTATTTCTAATTTTCGACCATTAAGTTTTTTAAAACATTTTTTTTTTCTTCTAGATAATGATTTATCTATAATTTATGGGAAATTTTGTAGGAAAAAAATAAATTAATTGGAATATTGTGTTTCTTTGATTTTAATGAGGCCGCTTGGAATTTTTGAAATTTATTTTTAAATGGTTGATATCGACAAATTTATGATTCTTTAATTTCTCGTCTAATAGCTACTAATGGGGTGATTATTTTCCCAGACACTATTTTATAGTGAGAATAAATAATGATTTTTAATTCATAATGTTCTGCTAAATATCGACACTTTATAGGAAGTTTGAAATAAAAATATTATATATTGAATTAAAAATGCCTGACTTGTAGTAAAATAATGTATTGAATGCCTACAGTACTGAGAGAATTACAGCAGATAAGTGTGTAAGCAAGAAATGGAAGAAAACAGCCACAAACATAAATTACGAACTGTTTTATTAAGACGTATAGTACTTTAGGTTCCCATCCATTGAAATTCCTCTTGTCTGTAATGATTTTTTGTTTTTTATTCGTTTAAACCATTGGAGAAAAAAAAACATCATATAGCCGCAAAAACGTAATGACCCTATCTCTAACCATTTTACTGCCTTGTCGGTCGAATATGTATTAAAATTATATATATATATATATATATATATATATATATATATATATATATATATATAATGTGTGTGTGTGTGTGTGTGTGTGTGTATGTGTATTTTCTTAGTTCTTTTTCTTTCTGTTTTCTTCTTAACTAGAACTGGTAAAGTAGGCTGCACAGGGCCTGTGTTTTATTGTACTAAGTGATTTTTAAAGCAATGATTTAAAATAAAAGACTTTGTGAACATTATCAAAAGTAGAACCGTTTGAGTTACAAATTAAATAATAGATTTCACCTATTTTATTTATTTTTTACACTTACTTGCCCATATATGAAATGCCTGTATAGTACTCAGTAAATAAAATAATATCTTTTTCGTCCTCTAACCTCCTGTAACTGCAATATAAGATTGAATCTATTGGAGCTAAATCAACTATACTTGTTTCTCTCTTCAATTATTCAGTAAAAGATTTATTTTATTTTTTCAATTATTAAACATAGTAGTAAACATTTTCCAATAGTTCCCGATGTTTAACTATAAAAATATATTTATAACTAATTACCAACTATAACTAAAGAATAACCAACGTAATTTTTTTAAAAATATTTTGTAATGGTGTCTAGCTGGGTTATTAATTCGACTTTTATTAAAACTATGCAGGAGAGATAATATAGTAATATTTATATTCATATTTCATTTGTATCTATTTTTAAATGGTTGTTTAAATGTTTGTTGCTGTTTAAAAGTACTACCGTTATTTTTAACTCTTTCTGCTGGCCAATATAAAGATTTAAGAACCTTAAATTCCCTTGGTCGAGGGTAAATGAATCCAGCACTTTTCGCGGTTAGTAGTTATAAACGAAAAATGGATGGTCCATCTATTAAACGGATCAGTATGCAGCACACATGAAAGCAGTGGCCCAGGCTAAATGAAGGTGCTGAAAACTTGTTAAAATGTCAATGTGGTTTGTTTAGAAAAAGGTAAACATTGACCTTTGCATGATGCATAATGAATGAGGACGAAGATACATCATAGTAGTTCTCAGGTTACTTTTTCATCCGGGATTATAAAAAAAAAAATTGGTATTTTTAAAGGAATACTTTGGCGTTAAAGGTGCGGCATTCTTCATGAAATCACCGGTTGAGGAATATTCCAAATGCAGAAATGAAGATGGGCCACGGATTCTGGAAGGCCGCACGCGCACATCTCTTCGGCGTTAGATTGATGCCGGTGTCCTCCCAGAGCGGGCAAGATCCTGGCCCGGTAATGCCCCTGCTTTACATAGCGGCCTCAACCTTCTTCCTTCGCCTCCCGGGATTATATTTCTTTCTTATTGCTAATGGCCTGAGGATTAAGACCAAGCGCGAGCCCTGGAAAAATCGTGCGGTTTCAGATTACTGAAGACAGATAGGGAATTTCGCAAAAAGGTTTCAGGTGTTGTGAGCTGTTATTCCTTAATTTTATGTTCACGCGAAACACCTGGCCATCATTTTTCAATATTATTTATTTTTTCACAAAATGGAACAAAATACAATCCAGCATAAACAGATGAGTTAACTACTTAATTACAGCAAACCATGCAAAGTCTCAAAACATTCCCCGAAGCCAATCAAGAGGTTTTTTCAAGGTAGGAACGTGCCAAATTAAAACAATTAAAATAATTGTGTTATGACAGGTGTAATCTGATTTATTGGGTCAGGTTCGAGTATGTTATACATCCTCATTGTAGTGCGGGAATGTAAGAAGTGAGAAAATAATTTCCAACACCAGGCATTTTAATGTTGGTTTATTTGGATTTTCAAGCCCAGAAATCCAGATCATAAAAGCCATGAGGAAAAAAAAAAAAAAAATATATATATATATATATATATATATATATATATTTAAATTTAATTCAACAATAACTTTTGTACTTTAGCTATATAACTAACTTACTTTATTGATATTCCTTTGTTTTATGCATAAACTACCTTTCTTATCGCTTACTCCCTTTTTCTACACAAACTTAAATTTCTCTCTTTCTATGGTTCTTTTCTTTAAAAATAATTACATATTGATCCATATAGAAAATCATTTTCGCACATTTTCTGGATTGGTTTCTTGTTGCTTTATAATGTCGCCCAATTTTGCTCTTGAATATAATAAGGGAATGGAAGGCATATTGTATGATACACGATTCAATTATGAAAAAATTAAATTTAATAAATACTTAACTCAGAAGTAGACATCTTTTTCTTTCCTTTTTTTTTTTTTTTTTTTTTTGTTATAAACAATAGCTTGAAATTAGGTATAATTTTTGGTATCTCTACCCAAAAATATCAATAGAATAAAAAAGTTATGTATATTTTTTTTTAAGATTTAGGAATAAGTTTAGTGATCAATTACCGATTAATATTTTTAACTGGCAATAAGATATTCATTTTTGTTTATTACACACGAAAAAATTTTCTTAAAATTTTGCGTCAGCCAAATGTTTACTCCATTCATCCTTGGTTGAATTATTTTGGTAAGTATCTTGGCGTAAAAAGTCGTCGAAGTAGGATGTGTGGATTCGTGGAACATAAATCTTGTTTTAATGGATTAATTTGCGATTGGAAATACAGGATTTGGTGGAAGTTTTTGAGTGCTCTATGGCTGGGAACACGGTTGGAATTTTTAGATCCTCGTGCAGTAAGTCAAATGTATTATAAAAAATAATTTGTTGTTTGAAATAAATTCTCCAAGCAACTTTCATTATTAAAAATATATAAGGTACTTTTACAATTATTATAAAGGTTGGGATTATTGCTGGTGTTGATTTTCCAAGCCTTAAAATCACAGCCCCTTTTTTCTACCAGGCAGGAGCGGGTATTCCAATTAATCAAACTTGTTTACGATAATAAATATAGATTATTCAATTCAAGGGATACTAAATAATATGAAAAAATGTCAAAATTAATCATTTATGCATAAGTTGTGACGTTGCGTAGAGAAAACTTTTATCTCATGATTTGTAGCCATCGACCACAAAATTTATTTACCTTAAATGCAATAGATATAACATGTAGATAAAATCATTAAAAGTAATAATTTTTTCCCGTTACTGTCATAGATTATTCAATGCTTACTTCCTACTTCCTTCTTATGAGCGAGTCGTTTAGCAGGTGAGCGGAATAGAAGTGTTGCTTTGGAGGTTTCTTGAAACTCATCGAGCATCCCTTTGACTTGGGGCAATAATATCGATTTAGGGTGGAACAGCCACCCTATTTGAGTTGCTATTTGCTATTTAAAGTCTTGCTAATTGAGGCTCGAGGCTCGATACTGAATATTTGGACCGAAGAGGGATGATCTAACCGGACAATTTAGATGTGATAGTTGCAAGACGAAAAAACAGGCGTGTAAAATTGTGAAACTTAGTAGTGAACGAATTCCGACAAGTTTAATAAGCAGGGAGCTGAATGGGAAACGTACGAGGGGTGGGCCGAGACTGAGGTGGGAGGATTGAGTTAACCCGGGAAAGGTAGCGTTCGTGTTACCGACGAATAGACCGCACATTGCGGTTAATTACAGATGAACTCCCTATCCTAGCTGGCCAAACTTTCGGGAGTTCTATCTCCATTTAGTACTAGAACTGATCCTATTAGGATAGGTAGAAGGTCGGTCGATTTAGGCCAATCAATCATTTAATTTATTTTTCTGAAGTAACGACGCACAGTGGGGCAAAACGGCCAAAAAGTGGAAAAAACTGTATATCCTGGAAACGGTTTGTCCTATCGAGATAAAAGTTATTTCATTCGATTAAGGATGGAAGATTACAATAGGAATGCAACTAAATTTAAAAATTATATTATTTATGTCTATATAATTATAGAGGAAACTTAAGAACGGATATATTAAGTAATTAAAAAAAAATAATTGAACTTACTTTTAACTTAATTTAGCTACAGATAAAAAAAGACATTGATGACCTTAGCGTTTTATGGTTTTTAAACCTCAATAAACAAACAAACAATCTTAATTTAGCCTATTTACTTTGATTTAACTCAATATTAATTTAAATGTCCTTTAAGGTAGCATTATTTTTTTTTCAGCTACTGCCTTGCAACCTTTTATAGGAAAATATTGAGAACACTGTCTTTAATCGCCTTTCTAATCACCTCATACTGATATTTAGACAGTTTTGACTGGATAAAAACAGCTCGACCAGAACCAGTGTCGAAAATTGTACTTATTTTGTATTTGTATTTTTCTCTGGGAGGAGGCTGAAGCAGCTGTCAAGTTTCATTGAGTATTACACTAACAATATTATATTTCAAATTTACAAAAAAATTAAACCATGATTGTAAAGGTATGTGGGGATGCGATTCAATGATTTCTGAATAAATTGGAGACAGTCAAGTTAATGGTATTTTACTTCTCGGGAATTTTTTTGGGCGGCGCGAAATTATTGACAATAACTACCCAACAGGCAAAAAAAGGCAAATGAAATCAGAGGAATATATTCTCTGATACATCCCGGTCCTAAATCAATCCTGCCATCATAAGCCAGGATAAGGCTTTATCTATAATCATGCTTAAAATTAGTTATTTTGTGCGAAAGATTTTCGCTAATTTAATCGTTTATATTGGATGGATACTGTTATAATGTGGAACGTCTATATACGCACATAAAGGCTGTAAAACAAAAATCACTCAAATGTGCTGTAACTAGCTCAAAATATTTATAAAAAAAAAATGACAATATTACAACTTCGATAAAACTTATAATATATGCTCAAAAGAAATTTTTGATAAGAAAGGAACCAATCGTTTTTTATTTGTTCGCTGTTCAAGAATAAAAAACAATAAAAATTAACTCCAGATATGAACATTGGATTTTTGTTTTTTTTCCTCGTTTGCCACACTATGCGGCGCGCCACGAAAATTTTCACAAAAATTACCATAATTACCGAATAGGCAAAAAAAGGCAAAAGATATCAGAGGAATATATTCTCTGATACATCCCGGTCCTAGATCAATCGTTGCTATCTTAAGCCAGGATAAGCCCCATACTGTAATTATGCTTCAAATCAATTATTTTGTGTAAAAGATTTTGGCTTGTTTAATTGTTGATATAGGATGACTACTGTTATAAAGTGGTACGCCTGTATATGCACATAGAGGCTGTTAAACAACTATTACTCAAATGGGCTGTAGATAGCTCAAAATATTTTTATAAAAAAAAATGACATTTTTACAACCACGACAAAACCTTAAATTTCTGCTTAAAAGAATTTTTTGATAAGACAGGAACTAATCGTTTATTATGTGTTGACTATTCAAGAATGAAATACAATAAAAATTAACTCTAGATATATACATTGGATTTTGGGTTTTTTCCTAGTTTGCCCCACTGTGCGACGTCGGCAAGACGAAGCGCTACCTAATGTTCGTCTTGAAAGCTATTTCTATCTGGAGATGGAATATTCGTGGACAATTTGGACCTCGAGAAATACAACGACTTTGTCAATTTGGTCCTTGGCCGAAGAGAAAAATGTCAAAATCTTATTTTATTTGTGGAAATTGCATTTGTGGAGAGCATAGGGTCAAGTTATGTCCAGATTGTAAAACCAGGCTGTGAATTATATATTATAAAAATTAACACGTTAGGTGCAACGGCGTATTTTAGGGGTATCCTGAATTAGACGGTATCGGTCCCCGGGGTCCGACTGCTCGCATGAGCCACAGACGATATCGGACGTCGTGGTCCGATGGGAATACTCTGTCGAAAGCGTTATGTTTTGATTAAAAGGGGATTAAATGAGCGTCTCAAGGGCATTATCTCTTGGTAAGGATTGGAACTAGACATACAGGCGCAGGACAGGCCGAAACAGGATTTACGCCATTCTTTATCGTAAATGGGGCCTCGGAGTCCGATTCTAAAAAACAACAGAACTTCAGCTGTTAGCAACATTTTCTGCACTAAAATGCAATAATCTCATTATAAATCTACTAAAGTGAGTATTTGAAGTGTTCGGCCTTTCGGACATTTTCATGTGAAAATCGGCTGTTAAGTAGGGAATGTAAGGCATCGAACCCCGGGGACCGATGCCGCACCTAACGTGTTAATGAGGAAGTGTATTAACTATAAGTCCAATGTAATTTTTTCTATTATTTGTAACTCATTGTTCCTGTTTAGTTGGTAGCGTAGTGTATTCCTATTTATTTGCTTTCGTAGTTTATTTATTCTATTTACTGTTTCATTACTTCTGTGGCAATTTTGGTTGTGTGACATTTTTTTTTTTTTTTTTGTGTTTTTTTTTTTTATGAAATAATTATTCTTTCCAATAAAGCATAAATTAAAAATTACAGTGATTTGGGTATATTGAACCTCAACATTTAGTAAGTAAATTACACCATTCTTAGTTTCTTATCGACAAAAGGCATAAAAAGTGCAAATGTAAATAAGGTCTGTTTTGAAGTATTGTAAATACTGCGTTTACATGATGATTAGGCATCCCTGAAACGATAATAAGGTTACTTCGTCTCATCGACCCTAAATCAACCCTTCGAGTAGCGCTACCTTTCCTGGGTTAAAGCAGATCTGTCGAAGTTGGTTCTGGATGGCGGTCAGTGGATAGAGGTGTGCAAGGAGCTAGTAGCGGTGACGGCATCGAACCTTCAGATTCGTTAACCCTTCATTTTTATTGATACCCCTTCTTGGCCAAGTGTGGCATACGGAGCGTTGCTCTAAAGGTGCAAACAACCTATACTACCAACCGGTTCCACACGATGCTAGGAAGGCCCTAGAATAATCGAGGAGAGGTTCTTCGAGGCATTGTATAGTGGTTCATCCATTGGCGGATCCAGGGGGGGGGGGCTGTGGGGGCTGTAGCCCCTCCCTTTGGAAAATTTTTCGTCATTAAAAGGTAGAATTTGACTTTCCTTAAAGTAAGGAAGCAAGTAAAAGAACAAAATAATATGCAGAACAAGTAGAATTTTAGTTGTGGGAAAGGAACATTAAAGGTAAAAAGCAGATTGGCAAATCCAAATGAAGGGCCGTGGGGCAGCAGCCCCCCTTTTAGGACTGCAGCCCCCCCGGCTGGATCCGCCCATGGGTTCATCGAAGTATCCAGTATCGAGCCTCGAATAGCAGGACTTTTGGCTGTTCCACCTTAAGTCGGTATTCTATGTTCTTCAAGAATTCTAATTCTTAAGTTTCGGGAAAGAAGGCTCAAGCTAAACAATTTCGCTACTGAAAAGTAGCAGGCATTACAGGCTTTTAATCTACACTTAATTTTCTCATCGATTTCGTTTTTTGTACTTACCTTTCCCTCTAAAATTTTAAATTTCTCCACGTGTTCAAACGTATTCCCTTCTACATTATTATCAGCAAAATCGTCACCACTTCTACGGCCACGGGCGTCACCGCTGGGGGGGGGGGGCAGGTTGGCCCCCCCCCCCCCCCCAATATTTTGGCAGGAGAGGACCCAATGTAAAAAATTAAATATAAATGCGATTTTACGAATCTATCCGAGTTTAACCAATGAAATATAAATATAAAATATTAGTTAATTTCAGCACACTCTACTGTTAAAAGCATAGTCAGGCGTATTGTATATTTGATGAATTATATATACTCTTTTTTAGCTCGAACTGTTTTGTTTTATTGCTCTAAATTTCTTTTTCTAACCAAGCAGCTTGATATTACTTTCTATCAATTTGATGAAGCTTATAGAAGTTAATGGAAAGCAATGAAATTATTGGGATCAGAATCAGGCGAAAAACTTGGATAAAATTCAATCAAGGAATTTTGGCCCACATCCTTCAACATTAAGTCTTAATAATTCCCTATTTTAATGTATAACTGAGGCATAAATTGACAAGTTTTAAGATACTACTTAAAATACAGCATTGGAGGATGAATTTAAATGCCACACAGTTGTTTTTAGGGGTTACTATTTCAATTTTAGCCCCTCGAATTTCTACCTACCCTATCTAGGAAAATATTGAGCCGTCCCTCCCCCCAATAATTTGGTGCTGGTGACGATCAGCTAACCATATATTTTGTCTTACCATTTAAATTTAGGATTAATTGATTAATTATGCGCTGATAAGACAGCGTTTAATTTCTTTTCCATTTTTTTATTTAATTATAACCACGATGTTTGTTTAGAACTAATTTCTTTTCCTTTTATTATAATGAGATGCTAATAGAAATAGTCATTCCTAAGGGCTTCATTAATCTTGCAATAATAATGCTAACTTCGCTTACTCTTCGAGGACTGATGAAATTACATTTGCAAGCTAAAACATAAAAATTAATACAGAGGCCTACTACAACAGGTTAATGGCGGACATTGATGAAGAGGCCAGCCCCGATACAAAGAGGATCCTGTTGTATATTAATAGAATATTATAGGACCGGAAGCCGCCCTGTCCTTTTAAGGCCCCCTTTATTAATACCCTCACCTGAGGACAATTTCTGCGATAAATATGTTGAAGAGGGAGCAGGGCCACCAGAGCCTTGTAGCCATATCTCTTTCCCCTCAGGATATTGATGGCAGCCTGCTTGGATTTAATGATGTCATTCGTAACGAGAACTGGCCTCTTAGGCCAGAGGAGCAGAAATAAAAATTTTTATAGAAAAGAGAAAAAGTAGAAAGAAAAAGAAAAAGAAGAAAAAAAATCACCGATGGGCTCCTATGAATATTAAAACAGTCTCAATCTCTAATATCGACAGTTAGCGGATAGTTTTTTAGATTCGGTTTCATTCCTCCTTGTCAGGCGACTCTTGGGAATTGAAATACATCCAATTAATTCCGCGGCTTGGGTGGAAACGCTGTATCTGTACGAGGGATCTCATCTGTTCTCCTCAGAGTTACTCCTCTTGCGATGATTCCTTACAGATCAGGGTTCTATTTAGAGATACGGGTATACATGTCCACACTGTCCGAGGTTGAGTAACGCTCTACATTCGGACATAAATATTTAAAAAGAGGGGATTCCGTTGTTTCCGACCAATTTACACCAGTTTAGCTATCGCTTAGCATTGGAAATTTAGAATCTGGCCTTAATCGCTCTCTAAAACACCTCTTTTCTTTTCTTTCATTTATATATGGCTCAACATCTGCCATAACTCGCTTGGAACGGATGGGATAAGCGCTATCTCTACTCATTATTCCGTTAAATATAGATGTAGAACAGCCCAAACTATTTCTTTTCTTAATTTTTTGAATCGGTATAATGGGTTTATTTAGGTACCACACCTTTTTTATTTATCCCTTTAAATTTAAATTTAAGCTATCTTGGAACGTATATGAGACAGCTAATGTTTTTTTTCTAATACATCGCCAATTTTTTTTTAAAGAAACATTTATAGGCATTCCAACATAGTTTAATTTAAGGGTATACGAATCCAATGACCTCGATCAGGCGGGCGAAATTAAAATGGAAAAGAAGGAGAAACATGTCCCTTTCATTAAAGAGAAGTTCTGTGAAGGCTTGGACGAGACTGACTTCAACGTGAGAGGGCTTTGGTTCGGAGCCCGCGGAACTTTACCTATATTACATCTATTGTCTATATTCATTAGCATTTAGTGACTATTGCTTAATAGACAGTCATTTGAAATTCGAGTTAAGTCTATAGAAAGAAAATACAGTTGACTCCGTTTTATTGGGCCATAAAGGGAAAATATGTTTTGCCCCAATTAGAGAACCCAATAAAGCGGAAATCGTGAATCCACTTGTAAATGCGAAGGAAAAATGCCTAAATTCGCTTAATCACTGGGCTATCTTATAAGTATGGTAATTAATGCCATAAATTGGACTTATTTGTGAAGAAACCAAGTTCATAAGTGCATTTAGGCGTATGTATTCTCGATTATCAACTTAATGATGGGATCAAAGTAATACGATTGATTTAACTGTTAAAATATATTTTTATTAAATAGGGCTTTTATAATATGACAAACATACGAAACATACAAAATGACATTTTTGAACACGTTTTTATGTCAATTTGTTTATCAGGAAAGAATCAAATGGGTATTGTCACATTTTACTTTTAAACTTACGAGCCACATAATTATACTAGTACATCATTTCCGGGCGTCTAAAGGACATTCCTCATTCCCTTTTTGTGAAAAAAAAAAAGCAACTAAACTTTTTTTCACAAAACAAAATTCCTCCTTCTGGTAGAGAAACAGGCGTGGTCATAGATACTTCGGTTATTCGATTGACCTGGGGCTCATAGGGACTTTTTTTACATTCGGTTTATTGGAAACGTTAAAGCTCCAGAAAGTTTCGGCCAGATTAGCCGATGTTTTTTTCCAATAAAGCCGTGATATTTTACCTTTTTTTGATTACGTTTTATTAAAAATGGCTCAATTAAGCGGTGGTCCCGATTATCAGATGACCCCAATTAATCGGAGTCGACTGAATTACACTACATATAAAAAAAAATAGAAGCTAATTTAAGCTAATAATTAGATTGTTTATAGTTAAACATAATAAAATGTTTTGTTTTTTTAACCTGGATACTATAAAATATATACCTATATTACATATAAAATAAGTGTAATAATATTGTACAAGGTTTGTGAATAGGGACACAACTCCGAAACGTCAACGTAGTATAGTTAAAAAAATAAAATAAAGAAAATTAAAAAGGAAGATACGTTGCTAGAATCATATAATCTTCCTACTAAATTAGAAGACAATGAAAATATAAATTTTAATTTACACTCATCAGCTAATTTTAAGTGAATTTCGTCGAATGCAGAGTGTTTTATAAATCATTTTTCTAAAATTGTAAATGCATTTTAAATGGTTCTGAGTATTATCCTATTAAGCCATTGAGATATATATATATGACTGATGTCCAAAACGTACGTGTTATACTGGGTGAATTTCATTTTTTAATTTTATTTTACATAATGGTTAAGTTTGATTTAGCCCAGGCTAACTGAAAAATAATTTACCGCACGTATCAACGCAGTACCCCACGAACATAACGATTGTTTAGCACATTAGATTTCGATAACTTAATTAGAGAAGACTCAGAAGTAGTTAAATTTTTTAGAAAAATATTTTCAATAGTAAAAAAATAATAAAAAAATATATAGAAACTACTCAACACGAAATTATACGTTAATGACCGTAGGACACCTTCAATATCTTCCTTTTATCCCTAGGACTAAATAAGGCCAAAATTTCTAAAAATTGATTTCCAATAGAGTTGTGGCACGGCTTTTTATTTTTTTTTTTTTTATTTTTTTTTTTATTTTTTTTTTTTTATGGGGAAATAACGAGCATGCTACTGCGTTATTAAATTTTTAAAATCATTTTGGGAAAATCAATATCACTTCATGGATCATTAGATGAATTTTTTTTTCAGAGGCTTTGATTGAGGCTTGACTGACAGAAGCATCGGTAGTATAATATTGGCGTGAGCGACTTGAATTTTATTAGTAGAAAAAATCCCTACCTTCAAAATCTGAATAAAATAATTTGAATAAAGACTCTAACCCTCCAAATGAGTGAGAAGAGGGTAAACTGAAACTCGAATTTTGATGCGTTATTGATAGACTTGGTAGAATTAATTAATATAATGGTGGGAATTTGTGGTTCTGGTCTAATTAATCTTACTGAATAGTAAGGAAATCCCACTTGACTTGACCACTAATTAATTGGAAAAACAGATTTGTCACCTTGAGTTTTTATGAGGAAAAAAAATTACCGCACGTATCAACGCAGTAACCCACGAACATAACGATTGTTTAGCACATTCGATTTCGATAACTTAATTACAGAAGACTCAGAAGTAGTTAAGTTAAACAGTTTTAGTGAACCAGTTTATAAAAAAAAAAAAAAAAATACACACACACATATATATATATATATATATATATATATATATATATAGAGAGAGAGAGAGAGAGAGAGAAACTATTCAACATGAAACCGTAGGATCTCTTCCTTATCCATCAATATCTTCCTTATCTTATTATTAATTAATTAATATAATGGTCGGAATTTGTGGTTTTGGTTTAATTTTTATTTTATTTTTTATTATTGGAAAATAAGTTTTCAGATATTGGATCTGCTATATTAAAGTTCATTTGTTGCTTGGGATGGAGCCTTAATGGTTAAGATTTTAAGAGGAAGAGATTGCATAAAAATCAGGAAAAAAAAAATTTCAATCTTATGAGTGAAACCTTGTTGCCTATCAAAGGGATTGTGGCAGTGTCATATGATTAAAAACAAAGCTTAAAAAAGGAAAAAAAATAGTCTTAAAAAAGACACGATGGGTTTAGATAATATGACGGTCACATAACCTCAAAATGCGCCATGCCCAGAGCTTCTGTTCAGAAGTAGTGTGTTTAAAAATTTATATTTACCTAAATATAACAGTTACTTAAATTTTTTTTCGAGCTTTAGTTAGTACTATTCATTTTGCTTCCGAATCTCAGTTTTATGGTTAAAAAACAAAGAGGAATGTGGAAGTACTTTTAAAATAAATTCTCTGAAGAACGTAATGAAAATTTTTTTTTTTTGTTCCAAGAGTGTACCTGTTAAAAAAAAAATGGAAAAAAATACAATTTTAAGTTTGTTTTTTTACTGACTTCCTTATATTGATCATCATCTCGAAAATGTCATGATGGTTCGAAAGTAGATGAAGATCACCGAGCCGTTTGGCTATAGCGACTTTATTTATTATCATTGTCTTTTTTCAACTTGCCAAGGTCAATAATGGCATTACACTCGAAACTGAACTTGTTTAGGATCGACCCTGAAAACAAATTTTAATAAATTAATACAAACACTTTTCTCTGGATCTGTTGATATTTTTACATTTATCATTTTTTTTTTTTTTATAGTTGAAATGCGTCGTCATTAAGTGTAAAAGAAAGTGATTGATATTTTATTAATCATAGATAAAACACAAATTACTTTCTATTTTTTCCCGATGCTCTCAATTTTAATCAATGTATTGATGTCAGATGATGCAATAGAACTCTCACAGTTAAATACAATACGACCTGTGAGAACATAATTTTGTATACGTAACTGCGTCTTCTCGCCTCACCTGTGAATAGATAGGCTACCAAAAGGTAAGTGAAGCTGTTATTTTTAACACATTGTCTGAATGTTTGGTAAATATTTTAAATTTACCCATTTTTTTCATGGGTAAGTACCTGATTTTTAATATGAGTTTTGAACTTTTAATAAGGAGCATATACATACATTCATGACTTTTAAATATATAAACGATTAAACATATTTGTTTGTTTGTTTAAAGTCCATTTATATGCCACTAAGGCTAATCGGACGATGCTACAGTGGGAATCCTAAATTTTGCCTATCCCCAGGTATAATTAGGATAGGGATCTTTAGCGAGTACCTGACATCGTACAGGCTCGGGACCTCCATCGTACAGGCTCCACCTCCGAACATATTTGTATAATATACTCTACAAGAATAAATAATTAATTAAAATTTTACTTTGCATATACGGATCGCATTTCAGCGCACGGTTGCTAGATAACAGTTATTCTTCCTTTAAGCATTAAAAGGTATATACCCTCAAATGATTCTTTTTGAATTTTAAATTTTGCCAATAATAATAATATCTATTTTAAACTTCACAAACGAAGTTACTAACCTACTTCTCTACTTTCGGTTTTGTGCGGGTATCTTTTTTTACAGTTTGACTTCTAAATTTTTTGAAACCTTTAGATTTTAATAGTTTCAATTGATTCGGGATCTTCGATTTAATTAAGACTTACCCTTACCCCGAAATCGATAAAAATGGACTTAGACTAAGTAGTATTACCTAATGATATACAAGAAATTTTCAATACATTCATTTGTATTTACAGCTCCATTTTATTAATTAATTAAAACTAGTTAATTATAATTGAATATACTTAGTAAAAATTGTTCCTCTTAGGAAATAATTTTGTATTTATTTAATTTTAAGTGTCTATGTATAAAGCGTAATTCTAGTAATTTGTATAATTTTTGAAAATTAGAACGTATGATCTCTTATCCGACGTCTTTAGCGAGAAGGTGTCGTCAGCCTTTCGTTAGGTGTTTTTTTTTTTTTTGTATAGCCACGAAGTTTATCATGAAACCGAGTATAAATAGTTGTGTTGGTCGATGGCCGCTTGTTATCGGGCGGTGGGTAGAGAGCCTCTTTATTTAGTTACTGAGGATAATGTTCGTTGTAAATTACACAAAGGCACATTTTCCATCTAAGTTAGGTTTTAAGCATTAAACATACCATAGTCAAGGTGTGTAACAAATATGTAGAAACTCTTATTTGTGTTAGGTTTCCTCAAAGGCGAAATTCTTGCGTAAGGGATGGCGTCCACATCGATTATCCCTGGGCCTAGGAATCGATATGTATCTTGGGAGAGAACACGAGTTGTGGCGAGATGGCAAGATGTGGCCCGCTATCCGCTCTCGCCATTCCTGTCACATCTCCGCTTGTACGAGTTCTTGGCCGGTGCCTTCAAAAAGAATTATCCCAAACCAGTTCCCTGTATTTTGGTCTGTTGGCAGAGATTAAATCGATTTGAACATCTTGTTCGGCTTTCGAAAATGACGGTAACTGTAGATGATATCACCTGATGTCACGGCTGTGTATGACTTGTTGAATAAATACTGGATCAGTGATTAGTAATACATGTGAAGTACTTTCGAATCGTTCTCGACATGCTCCGCGTAGCAATCATACATGACACTTTCATGTTTTAGTGGTAATATATAATAGTTTTACATCTAATATGATAAATCGCAGTTGACTTTGCTCACTTGCTGTGCAAAATATAATTGCTTCAGTATATGTTTTAACGTCCGCTTTTTGCCACGAGGCCTAATCGGGACGGGTTATCTACAGTTAACCAACCTCTTCTAATCCATGGCAATCCGCTGAGTCTGTTCAGTAAGGCTGTCACTGAATGCTTCAGTATAAATTACTTACAAAGAAGAAGAACAAGAGTCAGATGATAAAGGAAAATGAATCAGATCATTCTGAGGAACTGTCTCTAGTCAATTATAATGTAGGATAGTATAGGATAGGGGTTTTAGGGCGATAAATGTTTGGATTATTACGCCCGAATTATAATGTAGGTGATTTCATTTTGTTTAATTAATTGGGAAAAAGTCAGTTAATCAGAGTTGAGCAGTAGTTAACTACATTTGTAATTAACTACCCAGACAACTATTTGTAGTTTGATGATGCCAGCGCGTGCAAAAATATAGTAAGCGTAGAGGTTCACCCCGATCCGTTCAATGTGATAACCTGTCTCGGGGAAACTATAATTCTGCGTTCGCCATGTGTTTTATTTAAAAGTAAAAGTTTATTCTATATTCTAAATGGGCATTTGTTTCATTTTGAATGATAATATGTTTTTAAATAGTAAGAAATACAATTTTTTTTTCATGATTTATATGCAGTCAATTACTTTATTATTCTTTATTTTTAAATGAAATGTCGTGTTTTATATATTAGCCTAATTGCATTTGAAATACTTGATATCGCTTTATATTTGATATCAATTAAAACTCCATTATCCATGAAAGTAGTTGTAGTTGTAGGTCTATAAATACAATTAAAACTACTAGTTGTCGTTGTAAAAATGCAACAACTTTTTTCAAACTATATATATTAGTTGTGGTTTTGGACTGCCAACTACAAATTACAAAAGTAGTTGTAGTTGCTACTATTTTCCAACTACTGTATATGTAGTTCTGTAATTTATAGTTGAACGACTTTTTGCTCAACACTGCTGTTAAATATTGTATGGCAAACAATTTAGGATTTGGGGAGATAGAGGTTTACATGTCTTTAGTGCGAACGTCAGATAGAGAAAAAGCATTCTAATTTCCTTATAGGTCCAAAGCCAGGGCATTGTTATTTAAGCAAGTCCTACAGAAGAAAGGAAAGGACTTTTCCGTTTTTCTGAAACTTTACTGAAAATTTGCATTACCTATTTAAATGGTTTTTGAAATTAAAAAAAAATGTTATTATAGATTTTTTTTTATTTTTTTTTAAACTTGTTCTCAAATACAATTTATTTTGTCCAACGTGGCTCTTTTGACACCCCGGAGGGGTATGCTTGTCGAAAATCAAATCTCTGATATCTGCAATGATAAAATAGTGGATGGGATAAGTCACCCCTTTCTCAGGATAACTTTGCCCACCATATATTTATCTTTTTAAAAGTAAGGTAACCCCAGTATGGAAAATTAAATGACTCTCAAACTATTCGTTTTTTAAAGAAATTAAGTGATAGTATTCACTTTAGAACGGTTCATTTTTTTTTGATAAATATAGAAAAAAAAATACAATGTCTATCAACAACTTCATTAATCGTTTGAGAAACATTTGCAAAAAAGAGTATTCTATTTTTTTTATTTTTTTTTTATTTGGGGGTGCTTCTAGCATTTTTCTACATCTAAGTTTTGGCAAGGGATACACATCTGTGCAATTAATTTAAGTTCAAGGAATCTCTTTGTGAAAAAGTAGAATTTTTTTTCGCTTTCCCATAAATTGAATTAATGGACATGTCAGCTATCTCTAAAAAATGACTCAAAATTAAGTTAATTTAGAAGCTTTATTCAATTTATATTTAGTCTTCTTTTTTTTTTTTTTTTGTTATAGAAATTATAGCGGACTGCTAATGAGTTAATAAATAAAATTCGTTGTGTTCAAAGTAAACAATATTATTTTGGTCAGAGAGGATATAAAATATTTAATAATATTCTATCACTTATATTAATTTTCATTGAATAAATCTTCCAGTTAAGTACAGAAAATTTATGAAAGAATCTTAATACCACACATCTTGTACGATTAGAACAAGTTTTTTGAGGTGTTTTCACTACAAGGTTCTCTTTTGATATTTTTTGTCATCCGTTATCTAAGATCTTGTAACACCATTATGGCTTCAAATAATTTTAAATGACGAGAAATTAAAATTAAAACTTGAGAAAAACAAAAACAAAAGCTCAAATTAGTAACAACGTCACAAAAAATAACTGATAGTGACACATCAGTAATCATATGCTTCGACGTACATAGCAAAACTAAGCTCCTAGTACATTGCTTCAACGTACCAGACAAAATCATATGAAATATTAAATCTTGTCAAATTTTATGATATTCATAGCATGGGATATCATAGGATCCCAAATTTCAATTCATTACATTTGAATGTGACCAGTTCCCATTCACATATCCATAAACATCTAGCTTTAACGATATCGCAATCTATAATATGTGCCGAATATGTTATACAAGCAGCTTGGGCCGAACAGTGTTAAAATGATTACGATCTCAAATCCTGTCAAAAATTAACGACAGGAATGAGCGAAAATATTTTTTAATTAATTGCCGCTCGATTATTGCGAAACCTTCTATCTTTCTTTTCACTTCTTGATAGTTTTTTTTTTTTTTTTTTTTTTTTTTTTTTTTTTTTTTTTTAATTAGCGAGGGTACGCATCTTAACCGACGCATTCATAGTCAGCACGCACGTCCAGCGATGGCAAGGCTACTTTGTGAAAGGGTCTGCGTGTGACGTGAACTGACGCACGGTATACATTTTATTTTAATCCCCACGTCCAATAGCATTTCAAGTTATAATTAAAATAACCACACTCCCTTTTACTCTATCGACAGCTTTGTCCATTTTTCTCATTTACATAATAAGCTGTAACTATTATAAGTAAATGCATTATTATCCGAGTCTGCTGTCACTTGACCGCGAAGAACCGGTCGTAAGTAATTATATTAATGGTTGTATGAGTTTCCTAACGCAAGGTAATAAAATATTATTAGCAGGTTTCTTCGATTTGACACCTCTATTCGAATTTTTTTTCTGTTTTTTTTTTTTTTTTTTTTTTTTTTGTAAATATTTTCTTGATGGTTCTCAGAATCAATTCAAAATAAAGAAAGTGACCTCGAAATAATGATGATGAGTATTTTGTAAGGAAAATGCGTATAATGTCCTTTATGATTATAGAAACAATATTTATTGCACTTTCATGCATGAAAAAAACAAACGTACTAGCTGAAATACGTCCCGTATTAAGAATAATATATTTTAATAATATTTATAAAAGAAAAAAAAAATCTTCATATAGGATGGATGTCCCAGCAATGGGCACTCTACTGGCAGGTAGTGCTGAAACTGCGATCATTAAGAATAACGGATTCGTTAAAATTGCTGCGATTTTAGAGGTTAAAATGTTTTGAGTTTCTTTTGAAATAGTTTCCCCCGGGTTCCGGATCCCGATTGATTGTTATGGTTTTTGTTTTGTTTTTTACCTGAACAATTTCGGTTTAACGAAACTGCAATGGAATCGAGACATTTCAATTGGGTATTTAGTGTATGTATATGCCCGCGATGTGACGCGAAGTTTCATCAAAATTGGTCAAACGGAGAAGGTACTTTATTTATTAATTTTTTACGTTTTTTTCGATTTTCTCGAAAACTGCTCTAACTATATTATTAAACTGAGTATTTGATGTATTAATATGCCCGAGATAAGACTGCAAAAATTTCATTAAAATTGATCAACCGGTGGGGGCACTTTACTTAATAAATTTTGTATCATTTTCACTTGTACTTTTTTTATTTACTCAAATACGGCTTTAACGATTTTTATCAAACTGGGTATTGGATGTATGCATAAGCTAAAAATGTGACAGCCAAAATTTCATCAAAATTGGTCAAACGGAGGGGGCACATTATTTCATAACTTTTTTCCAATTTTTACGTTTTTTTCGATTATCTCAAAAACGGCTATAGTGGTTTTGATCAAATTCGTCATGTTTAATGAAAATTAGGTGTTCTTTAACATCAGGTAAGCTTTATCATTGTTTAAATCTTCTGATGGGGCACAAATGGGGAAGGGGCCCTTTTTTTTTTCCTTTAAAGTACCTTTGTTTTTGTTTTTATAGAGAAATTATCTGTCTCTCGTTCGGCGTAAAAATAAGAAATGGCTAAATATGAAATATGAAAACAATCAAGTAAACATATACAGGAGAAAAAAAGAAAAATATTCCGTCAACGCATAAATCACGTTGAGCTCACGGATGCGCAGTACGCCTTTAATGACAGACCAATGCTTTATAATTAAAGATGTTCTGTCCATTAATTGGAAATTATTTGTTTCATGGGAACTATATGAAGTTTTCAACAACTACATAGAGAATTATAAAATCAGACGACTTGGAGTATTATGCTTGCATAGCCGAATTATCACAAGTAAAAACTTTTAATTAATAATAAAAAAAATAGTGTACTTTAAAGAGAAAATACAAACAAAAATAAGTAAATGAATGTGGAAAATTGTGTGAATTTGAGAAATGGCCTTTAACAAAACACGTCAATTTCTAATCAATGTAAGTTGGTAAGTTGTGTGTTGCGCGCATCGCACCAGATTTTGGTTTTTAAAACTAATATGTTTATAAGTTTACACTTTATTAAATATATATTTTTAAAACGTTGCTCGAAGACACTCTTAGTTTTGAAATGATCCTCATGTATCCCTCCTATCCGTTTACACAAGATAAAACATAAGCGTTACAATTTTGAGAAAAAATAAAGAAAGAAAAAAGGGGACAGCCTAAATTATAAGAGAGAAATTGGAAATAAATTAAATAGCGGAAGAAAGATACATGATTAAAAAAAACACTCTTCCCGACTTAGTTTATAACGCTATCCCATTCACAAAAACATTCGTTTTCTTTAATTTGCTGCCTTGATTTACGAGTTTCTGTTTAAGCTGGAATTTAAAGATCTGGTCTAAAACATATATTTATTCGTTGAGCGATTAGTATCATTTTTCGGAGGGAGGTTTGTAGAAATTAAAAGAAAAAAAAAATGTGTAGTGAAGGAGGGTGACACAAGAAGAAGTAGTAGCTGCCGGCAGTGAAAGGTCCCGGTGACGACTTGCTCCCAGAACCAGTCATTTGCATGACAGTTGCCCATAGCAACGCCCGTATTTGGTATCCTCCTGTTTTGGTTTTGCTATCTTCTTTTATTCTTTTTTGTTCTCTTCGCAAACTCGCGGATCAGATTTGGTGTCAAATTCGCCTAGACGGCTTCTTTATTTATTACTACATTTCCGGGATACTTCCCGGCCAAATATAAATATATATATACCACCTTAACACTTCATTTTACATGAGTCACCACTTCATGAAGTGGTTACCCACTAGAAACAATTAGTTTAATGTATTTATTTAATAAATTTATTAATTTTATATTAATATATTATAAAAATATTTAAAATTGACGATGTCAAGAGATCCCGTCAATTGGACAAAAATTGTCCACCCCGGTAAAACCCCGGTAAAAATCGCAAAACATGAGTTATAAAAAATAAAGAAAGAAAAAAGGGGACAGCCTAAATTATAAGAGAGAAATTGGAAATAAATTAAATAGCGGAAGAAAGATACATGATTAAAAAAAACACTCTTCCCGACTTAGTTTATAACGCTATCCCATTCACAAAAACATTCGTTTTCTTTAATTTGCTGCCTTGATTTACGAGTTTCTGTTTAAGCTGGAATTTAAAGATCTGGTCTAAAACATATATTTATTCGTTGAGCGATTAGTATCATTTTTCGGAGGGAGGTTTGTAGAAATTAAAAGAAAAAAAAAATGTGTAGTGAAGGAGGGTGACACAAGAAGAAGTAGTAGCTGCCGGCAGTGAAAGGTCCCGGTGACGACTTGCTCCCAGAACCAGTCATTTGCATGACAGTTGCCCATAGCAACGCCCGTATTTGGTATCCTCCTGTTTTGGTTTTGCTATCTTCTTTTATTCTTTTTTGTTCTCTTCGCAAACTCGCGGATCAGATTTGGTGTCAAATTCGCCTAGACGGCTTCTTTATTTATTACTACATTTCCGGGATACTTCCCGGCCAAATATAAATATATATATACCACCTTAACACTTCATTTTACATGAGTCACCACTTCATGAAGTGGTTACCCACTAGAAACAATTAGTTTAATGTATTTATTTAATAAATTTATTAATTTTATATTAATATATTATAAAAATATTTAAAATTGACGATGTCAAGAGATCCCGTCAATTGGACAAAAATTGTCCACCCCGGTAAAACCCCGGTAAAAATCGCAAAACATGAGAGATCGGGGAAGAGGGATTAGTAAAGAGGAGAGATTGGCTCGGCTTGGAAGCGAGCTCTGTGGCGCAGTGGATACCTTCCGTCATCGATAGATTATTTACGCTCAACGTAAAGAATTCCGCGTGTAAGAAATTTATTCTATGTGTGTAAAGAATTTCTGTAATTTACGTGGCACATCTCTGATTGATACCCGTGTTTGCGTCCTGAGGTGGTCCTAGATTTTTTTAATGGGAGTAAAAAAACCTTGTCTATGCTGTCCCTCGGATATGACGTAAAATGGAGGTCCGGAGCCTTTGCGATGTCAGGTACTCGTTAAAGATCCCTATCCTAATTATACCTGGATAGGCAAAATTTATGACTCCCACTGTAGCATTGTCCGATTAGCCTTAGTGGCCTAAAGTGACGTTAAAACAAACGATAATCTGATTGCTACATTATTATTAATGTAGTGGGATCATGATACTAAAAGAAATTTAAAAACCTGTGTTTTTAGCAAGTTCAAGGACTTTCTGATTGTCCTTAAAACAATCGTTAAAATCTGACTCTATCTTTTAATGTTTAAATATTCTAATTTATTGAGTTTTAACGACCATGTAATTGTTTATTCTCTTTCAAAATTACATAATTACCGTTTCGGAAATCGTGCTGTATCCAGAGCGCGGACATTAGAATATTGAGTGTAGGCTGGGAGTTAAGGACAATAATCTGCTTGAGGCAAGGATATGTAATTACTGATTTTTTTTTTCTTCTTTTTTTTCAAATCGCTTATAACATCGAAACTACGCACTTTTGAATAATAAAGTCATTTTGCCGAATCATATAGATTGATAAAAGGTTTATCTATCAATGCCATATAATGGTTATATACTATCAACATATTCACCATGGAAGTGATACACAAAGAAACTGATCACATGCAAGAACGGTTTACATTTTTACAGTCACGCATGAACGCTTTTGCGATAACTTATAAAGGGGTTGTATATAGTTAACCATCAACATTTTTATAAGGGAACGCTTTTGTATATATCTTCATCAATTATTTTTAGATTACTTATCGCTTTTAAGAAATTATGAAATATGTTCAATATTTAATATTTAGTAATAAAAATTATATTTTCTTAAATATTTATTTATATAAATCTATACTTTTATTACTTAATTTTTATGGATTTCATCATACACACCTCCAAGCCAATTTATAATACCCATCTTGAATCAGCTTACAAAATTAGGGAGAGTACGCATTTTTAATTTAGTCTGTAATTATATTCTTCCATTTTAAGGCTCTTTTAATCAGAAAATATCCAATTTTAGTTTTCGACGTATTTTGACCTCTTAAGAAAAAATATATATATATTAAATAAATAATGGTTGACCGAATAATGAATAAATATAAGAATATTCCGAGGTGGCGGTCAAAAAACTACATGTAGTATTAAACTATTTTATTGCATTTTATCTTAAAGTTATTTATTATTCTTTGTCCTGGGTATTTATAATTTTCTTGTCTGTGTCTTGTCCTTTTAGCCCTGAACAAGGCCTGCATTGTTGGGCCGAAACGTTTGCTGCACTATTCTTATATTTATACAAATAAATAATGTATTTAAATATGAAAAGAAATTATTTAGGTACACATTCATTGATGTGGCGTTTAATTTAAAAAAGTGATTACTCAATTTTATTTTATTTTTGAAAAGCTTATAATACAGCTAAAATAATAGTTTACTAATACCAAATAAATGAATAAAAGGTTACTCATTTTTTATACTAAATTAATGAAAAGGTAACTTACTATTCAGAACGCGAAGTTACAAAGAAGGCTGAATGACATTTCATAAATCATTATAACAAATACAAAAATTTTACAGAGTTTTGAATTATTTATTAAAAGTTTTTCAAGTTATTTCATTTATTTATTTGCTCGTTTGCGTTGTAATTCAGAGACTTCAACCTACAATAGAAGTTTTCTCCTTAGTAGTATGTACCGACTTAAAACAGTCATCTCCGCTCTGCTCATTATCTTCCAGAACATCTTCGCCAGTTTTCCCCATATTTATATTTTTCCATTGTTGGTGAAGCTACCACACTCTGAGACAATGCGCTTTATTTTAATAGACACGTGGAGCTTTTGATTAATGCAAAATGAACCATGCGAAAATTCTCAATGCCCGTTAATTAGTAATTATCCAATCTAGAAAGTAGACGCATCAAGAGTCCATTTCGTGAAACCTATAAAAATTGTATATCTGATTTTTTCCCCTTATTTTCGACATAGCCACTTTTCATCGAGGCTGGAGGAGGTAGCCATTACTTAAAAGCATTCTCATTCGACAAATATAACAAATTATCCCCCACTAAGATGTTTTATATGAACAGCTGGTATTTAACAATATTTAAGTAGATATATCACCTTCCGACGAAGGCAAATGAATAGCTAATATGTGTTATTAAACATGCATGCTATCTTCGTAATTATAGCGTTTTACGCTTCGTAATTTCTGGTTTCCTCTTGCCTTGAGGTGTGGTTGTAAATTTGAAAAAAAAAAAAAATAGGTTAGTATACTGTTTAAAATTATCATAAAATTTAGTACTCTGCCTTGATATTTTACAAGACTATGCATATAAAGGTCAGAATGCATTAAAATTGTTTTCAATCTCTTCCTTCTTTTTCTAAACACTATACTAATCATTATTGTGAATTGTATTTTATTTAAATTAAGTAAACACTTACAGTTTTTAAAAAATATTTTGGTTATGAATTCCATTTTTATTTATTTTTTTATGTTCATATAATAATTTTCGTAATGCGGTCGCTGTTTTCGAAATATTCATGCTCGTTCATATCTATTTAAGAGGGTGTCAATCTGGTTTATTTGAAATAATCCGCCAAATTATCAGCATAATTCATAATATACGTAAACGTAAAACGCCAGTATGTACAATATTTTATTTCACTTGAATTCAGTTAGGCAAAAGATTACATTGGGTACCATACATTTAATTGATATGACATGAATGTTAAATGATTAAAGTTGGTTTCTTTAGAAATCTAGAACACTCTCTTATCCAGTATCCTTGAATTATTATTATTGAACACATTTGAGTCCTATTTTTATCCTATTATTAATTTGAATATTTGAAAATAATTCATAACATTTCTAAAACTTTCAGATCTGTTTTTATTTTACTAAGTGGTCAATTTATTATTCATTTCTTTAATTATTTTTTCTCTTCTCTATTTTTTTGGTTGACGTTTCCATCAATGCTTTTTTGATGCTGTGGCCTTCATTTACCACTTTTATATTGATGTCTTGATGATTTTAGTGTTCAGAATATTAAACGTTCTTTTGCCTTTTTTCCTTAGGTTCAGAATATTGCTGTTTCCAATAGATTATATGAAAACGCAGCGTACATAAAAATGACGACACACGCATATGTCACGAATTCGTAGTTAGAGCACAGTAATTTACTCATGCACATTAAAATGGCCGGTAAAGGGCTGATGAATTTGGACGACATCCGCTCGCTCTCATTGACAAAACAGGAGTCCCGGCTAATTGCCCGGACGGGGATTAAGGGGTCGGGATTTATTAGAAATAAATCGAATCTTTTTTGCATCAATTGATGATTATTTATGTTTAGCAGCAACTTGGATACTATTGGCTATTTGTTTATGGAATTTTGGAATTATATCGTAATATATTTACGTCTAATAATTTTATCTGAGTCTCAGTATGACAGTCTATTCCTAAAAAAAAAAAAAAAAAAAAAAAAAAAAAGAATAATAAAGACTCCTGGCTAGTAATGTAATCAATAATGTACAATCAGTTATATGTTGGTAATTTTTTACATAATAAAATTTCTTTACTGTAATTTATTTTATGAATCATCGGTTACATTCATTAGATACATCAGTTAATTCTCTGGAAATAGCTAAAAAAATTAATATTAAAAATAAAATTAGGCATTTGATGGCAATTTTACCTGGCTAAAATTTGATCATTTTTTTTTAATATAGGGGCGAGCGGGGTTGGTTGGCGTAGGGGGTAGGTTGGCCATTGTGGGCCACACCTGTTGTGAAGGCCCCACCATTATACCATGTGACCCGCTCGACCTAGGGAGTCTTGTCCTGAGTTTTCAATCTGATGCTAACAGTGTAGAGAAGAGCGTGCTTCATTGATTGATTTTACAACATGTAAGTAAATTTTTATATTTTCAGTAAATTTGGTTTAAAGGGATGGCAAAACATTCAACTCCGATTCTGTTCACATAGGTCCAAACTCCTTTGAAAAACCTAACATTTCGATTAACCAGTTTCTTGTTTGATTGTTCTCCCTTGTCCTGGCAGCCATCTTTCATACGATCTCTCCTGTGGGGTTAGTTGGCTCTCTTCAACTTTTTTTTTGGCGCAGTAGCAATTCACAAAAGCAAGGTAAACATAAACAAAGGTGAAACTACCAAATGTCTTTAGTTCCAGTGAGGAGGATGAGAGCAATATCTCCTATGCAGAAAGTGACGACAGTCTAAACTTCTATCTTCTTCTATTGTCATTCTATTTTCCCTTAAAAGCTGTTAAAAATCGATTCAAAATTATTATACCATTATAGTGCAGCTTTTAATAACAATAATATATGTCAGGTAGTACTTGAATGAGATGGGTAAACAACTCCACCTTCTAGGCCAACCTGCCCCATATAGGGGGTTAATTGGCTTACTCTGGATTGACGAATTCTTCAATTTTCTATGATCTTAGTATTAAATATTATGTGTTGAAAAAAATACTTGAAGTACTCTAATACTTGGAGTTTACACTGGTATCAGCTATATTGGGATTATATTAACAGGAACGACTCAGCAATCAAAAAAGTGAAAACTGTTGCCAACCAACCCCGCTCTCCCCTACGTTTTATCCAATATATTTACATTTTCTTCTTTTATGTTGAAGAAATACTCAAGTTGGTCAAGGTAATCTGTAATAGTAAACATTTTAATAAAACAATTATTATACATGTAAAATTGATAGGGTCTGAAAAATTATATTTACGTAATATTAAAGTACAAACATAAATATACGAACTATTTATTTATTTTATTTTATTTAAAGTTTCCCCTATATGTAGAACTGGTCTATCTACCTGCGAAATGCTATAATTAGCCTTTCTAAGATCAAAGGACATTCCGATAAAGGTGTTTTCTTCGTGGAAATGTGCCAGTGCTAGGTTGTGCCGATGATTTAGTTCTGCTTGTTTGGAGACATGGAAATTATAAAAAATATAAAGCGATATTGATTATAGCCAGACAATATTTGTGGTTAGTTGCAGAAATAAGGTCGATTACTGTGCTATTGATTTAGAAGCAAATACGTTCAAAGACTTTGCTAAGCTTGGATATTTAGGGTATTTGATAACTAGAAAAAACGAAATCGAACAGGAAATCAAGGCTAGATTAAAGGTGGGAAATGCTTGTTAGTTTCAGTTGTGAAATTATATAGCTCACGCCTTCTGCCACGAAACTTAAAAAATAGAATCTAAAAAGCTATTGTAGTTCTTACGGTCGTTGAAAAATCCGAAAGATTGAGAGATGAGCAAAGGCTAAAGGTTTTTGAAAATAAAGTAAAGATTAGAATATTTAGATCGAAGAGGGGCGAACTACCGGATAATTTAGGTTTTTACACAAAGTGGATCTGAGTTAACATAAGGCAATAGATATAACAGAAGGGATACGAAGAAAATGGGCATTTAAAATAGTGAAACTTTGTTGTGATCCAATGCTCATAAGATTAATAAGCGTGGTGCCTACTTGGTAATGTACGAGGGGTAGGCCAGAGGAGGTAGGAGGATTGCGTTAAGGCTGGTCTGTTGAGGTTTGGTTGGGACAGAGTCAGTGAATGGAGGTGTGTTGTGAAATGGTGTTGTCTTCAAACACCATGACTTTTTTATTATTATAAGATGCAAAAGTTGTGTTAATGAGAGTTGTCAGATAGCGAGGAGCTTTGGCCGTTGACGTAGCTTCATGCAGATGAGGCGACCACTTTCCCCCAATCGCTCTCATTCAACATCGCGAGATTCCTTCGGGCAACCTTCGCCGATTTTTCAGTATCGATTTAAACAGATCTCGATCAATCAAATCCGGCTAATGAAGGACAATCGCTGTGATGGCGGGTAATATGCGCCATTAGTGCTCCTCGTTGCGATGGATTTGTCAAATGACCAATGTAGAAACACCGTTAATTATGGGAGTAATCAGCAAGTAGTGAAAGGGGCAGGTGGTAAAGTGACCAGGCCAGCGTATCGGACAGGTTAATGTTAGGTTAGGCTTTGCTCGGCTTCCGAGTGTGCTAATATCGGCATATTTTGGCACCTGTCGTGTCCTCGGCAAAATTTTGCAAAATCAACTCGAAATATATGTACAAAAAAGTGTTGTCCTCCCTAATTTAAACATTATTAATGAGTTAATTAACTATTGGAATGAATTTAAAAAAAAAAATATGACGCAACTCCTCTTTAGTAAGAGGAGTTGATTTAGATACCTCTCTTAAAAAATTATAGATGAATTTCAAAATCTTGCTTCTGATATTAGATGCGGGAATAATTGAATTAATATTTATTTTATTCTTTACTTTAATGGGTTTAGATAAAATATTAATTCCGTTAAGAGGAAATGATCACAAAATAAAACATCATGTTCAGAAGGGGTTAAGGTTTGAAAAACCTATAAGAAAAAAATGAATCATTTTATTAAATTTATTTTTTACAGGTTTTAAAATTTATGTTTGTTTTTTTTTAAATCATCGGATAATTGAAGCGTTGAAATGCAAAAGAGTTTAAGTGCCAAAAATATAAAAAAAGTTTTTTTTTTTTGGCAAATTGTTATATGTGCCAAAGCCATTTTTTAGATATGGGTATAAATAATTTTTTGTTGGTAGGATGTAATTCATTGAACGTAAGCGCCTAACGTCGTTCATCGTTGATTTCTAAAAAAAATTTGCCAAGACACTTATACCCTTTTGCATTTACATGCTTCAATTTTATTATATTTGATTTTAAATTTAAAAGTTATGCTTGATTTATTCATAAAAATTTAAATCTATCTTTTATGGTTATTGATTTGATTAATGATTACCCATGATGACTAATGATCAACAATTACATATTACATAATTAATAATGATAAACCCTAGAAAAATAACATTAACCCCATCCAGACCTCTTCCGACTATTGCCATAGAAAGATCACGACTCTCTCAAATTATTTAATTTTAGCTATTTTTTCTTGATCAATATTGATATATATAAATGATTAATGATTGATAGTATCAATAAAATAATACCTTTATCATTCATTAATTATCATTTCATTAAAATAATCATGACCATTGATTTAATCATATTGTAACGTTAAAACAAAATAAAAACTGAAAAAAAATATGGTTTAAAGTCCCAGACCTTTTGTTGGAACGAACTGACAGCCGGAACAAACCGTCAAAGCACGTCTTTGTGTTCTAAGATGTTCGATTGAAATCCACGAAGGGCTAGGACATTCCACCCCAGTTTTTACCCAACTATATATAAGGAGCGAATGAGTGGACAGTTACTCTCGGTTGTGAAGCTCAAGTCATATGATTATTTGTGTTACAAAGTGATAATTTTTGTAACCTGTTCGAGTATTTATTTGTGTTTTTATAATTCGTGTGGCATTGAATAATGTGATTTTTCTTTGAATAAAAATTGTTAACCCACAGAAGTGTTACAATACGTAAGTGAAAAATCTTTAACAGAATAGCTACGAAAGTAACTTGCGATACATAATAACGAAAGAGCCGTAATATGGAAGATTATATTTTATAAACTTCCAACTAATTTTATTCAATGAATGGCGGCTGACACATGTCAATTTACATTCCCTTTTACTTAAAACGGTGTTATTTTTTATTAACAAATAAAAAGTTGATAAGCGTGAGAATGTAATTAAGTTTAGAAACGATGAAGAAAAGCTGTACAACCAAAAGCTATTTAAGATTTTGAGTTTATCTTAAGGACTTTAACAATCTCATTACCGGTTGTCATCAAATGCGGGGTTCCATAATGAATTATCTTGGCTTTCTAATTGAGAAAAATGATTCTTAATAAAAAAAATAATAGGTTTATTCTATAAATACGCAGAAGATAGGCAAGCTCCTGGGTGGGTGGGCTAACCAACCGCAAGCAATGCTCCGATCACATTCCACTATTATTATTATTATTATATTTACTTATTGCTCAATGCGAGATGTGTGCGAATTCTCGCATTGCTTGTGGGAATAAAATATGTGGCAGAGCATCAATCATCACTGTCTTTACAATGTGGTAATCCGTTCTGAAGAAACTTAGTGTCAACACGATTATGACGTTCTTGAATTTTCAGGTCCAGTAACGCGATCCATCATCATTTCGACGGCCTCGGAATATATTTGAATCTATTTTTTGACCTACCATCATTAGTATATTTACCCACGCTCCGTACACTTTAAATGGATTTAATGAATCTTGAGTGAAATCATATTTTAAGAGCTAAATAAATTTAAATAATAGAAAAAAAAATCTGGTGCGTGCGCGCAACACACAACTTTCACTTACCAACTTACTTAGATTAGAAATTGACGTGTTTTGCTAAATATCATTTCCCAAAGTCACACATTTTTCTACATTCATATCTTATTTTTGTTAATCGTTTAAGCCGTTTTTGAGTAAATAAAAAAAAACCTGAAAATGATACAAAATTTATTAAGTAAAGTCCCCCCTTCGGTTAATCAATTTTGATGAAATGTTGGCTATCACATATTTGGCATATACATACATCAAATACCCAGTTTGATCAAAATCTTTAAAGCCGTTTTTGAGTAAATAAAAAAAAACCCTGAAAATGATACAAAATTTATAAAGTAAAGTCCCCCCTTCGGTTGATCAATTTTGATGAAATGTTGGCTATCACATATTTGGCGTATACATACATCAAATACCCAGTTTGATCAAAATCTTTAAAGCCGTTTTTGAGTAAATAAAAAAAAACAAGTAAAAATGGTACAAAATTTATTAAGTAAAGTCCCCCCTCCGGTTAATCAATTTTGATGAAATTTTAACAGTCATATCTCGGGCATATACATACATCAAATACCCAGTTTGATCAAAATCGTTAAAGCCGTTTTTGAGTAAATAAAAAAAACACGTGAAAATGTTACAAAATTTATTAAGTAAAGTCCCCCCTACGGTTAATCAATTTTGATGAAATTTTTTACAGTCATATCTTGGTCATATTAATACATCAAATACTCAGTTTAATCAAAATCGTTAGAGCCGTTTTTGAGAAAATCGAAAAAAACGTAAAAAGTTATTAAGTAAAGTACCCCCACCCTTTAAGTAATTTTGATGAAATTTATGCTGTCTCATCGCGGGCATATACATACACTAAATACCCAATTTCAGAATCGCACGGTTTATAGTTTTTGAGCTAGTCTGTTCACACACACACACACACACACAGACACACAGACACACACACACACACACACACACACAGACCATTTCGCGGGACTTGGTCATTTCGACTCAGGGGACCCCAAAACGTGTATTTCCGTTGAAAACCGGAAGTCGAAATTTTTCACGATCGCAATACTTCCACTTACTATATATTTCATATATAGGTAAGTGAAAGTAATAAAGTCTTTCTTTTTTTTTTAGTTTTCCTTCCAGCAGTAACCCTACCAGAAGGGAGTTTATTTTGGAGTTCTGTACATACCATACATATAATATATACGACACTATTTATTACATATATTAATAATTATTTTGCTTTGTAATACGGTTATAAACGAAATTAGATATAAAATGAAGCAAAACATAAAAATTACCTAAATGGTTCACTTAAAGCATAGAACATAAAACAAATTAAAACTAAAACAGCTTTCAGCAATTATTAATTAAATAAATGTACTTATACATTCACTCTTAAATGTACTCAGAAATATACACACGTTCATACCTAAATATGCTCTAGCACATACGCCTCATAAGTACGTATCAACATTTAAACGGCATTTTTTTTTTGTTATAAAATATTTGCTGAAATCTTTTAATCAGAAATTAATTTCGTTGATGTCTTTAATTTTTGTTAGTGCATTTTTGAAGAATAATTTACGATCTAAAAACGCTTTATCAATTAATACAGGACTATCCACGGGCCATTGTCCCAGTTTCTGTTTAGTATTTTCTATTCCTGTATATACTATCTATCTGTAGTCTGTCAGTAATCTGCATTCATATATCAGGTGGTGTCAAAAAATAAAGTCTGTCAATAATTATTGACAATTAGGGAATGAAGAGAAAAACCTATAAATATATTCTTTCTTTTATATTCTTTTTATTGTAAAAATTTTCAAGTAGATGGTACATAATTTTAGTTGATGTTCAAAATACATTTCCATTTAGAAACGATAAGGATTCCTGGATCAGACTATTTCTGACTCCTATTGTCGAAAAACTTTCGCCGATATCAGGGGTCAAATGTGAATTAACATATAAAAGAGGTTCGGAATCGATTAGAATATTTCAATATGGTTCTCTAGTAGTGCGTCGATTTTTGATGAGGTCATTGTTCGAATGGCCTCTTATCAGATTCACACTGTGTGTGTACGAATATAGATAATAAATATCGTACATTAAATGTAGGATTGACGGGGAAAAGAAAATATATTGATAGATGCTGATAAATACAATTAAATGTATCAAAATTTTCTTAATGACAGTCCTTTAGGCCCTAAAGGAAACTGAAGAGCTGGATTGCAAACTTGTTTTAATTTTTATATTGAGAGGATAGGTTCATTTAAAAATATTATAGGATGTATTAATGTAAATGTTAATTCAGCTTCATCATCCGTTTCATACGGGAAAACGGTACCCTCCATGTGCAAAAAAAATGATCAAACTTAATTTTGGAATGTGGTTGGGAGTTATATGTAGAGGAGTAATATGTTTTATAGTTATAGCGGATTTATATATTTCTTGTATTTTTTAATAATGTAATGTAATGGGGTCACCTGTGGTGTAGTGGTTAGCATGGCTACCTATCATACTAAAGTTCGCGCGTTCGCGCCCCGTTGTGGCCCTAGGATTTTTCACCCCCATTAACTAATGAACTAATGAACATTAACTAATGAATTAATGAACACCTCTTCATCAAACGATCATCCGCCCATTTAATACTCTATTCATACTTTAAAGAAACTCCTTTAATTTATATCAATACAATTCCTAAAAGCTGACTGAACATATCTTATACGTAGAGGAGTAATATGTTTTATAGTTATAGAAGAGTGATATGTTTATTGTATTTTTTGATAATGTAATCGATCACCTGTTTGTTCAATATGTTAACGAGGTACAACCAAGATATGTTCAGTCAGCGTTTAGGAATTGTATTGATGTTAATTAAAGGAGTTTCTTTAAAGTATGAGCTTGATTAAATAAATTAGAGGAGTATTATGGGCGGATGATCGTTTGATGAACACCTCTTTTTACTTTCACTTACCTGTATATGAAATATATAGTAAGTGGAAGTATTGCGATCGTGAAAATTTTCGACTTCCGGTTTTCAACGGAAATACACGTTTTGGGATCCCCTGAGTCAAAATAACCAAGTCCCGCGAAATGGTCTGTGTGTGTGTGTGTCTGTCTGTGTGTCTGTGTGTGTGTGTGTGTGTGTGAACAGACTAGCTCAAAAACTATAAACGGTGCGAACCTGAAATTGGGTATTTAGAGTATGTATAAGCCCGCGATGTGACAGCGAAAATTTCATCAAATTTGCTCAAAGGGAGGGGGTACTTTATTTAATAACTTTTTAAGTTTTTTTCGATTTTCTCAAAAACGGCTCTAACGATTTTGATTAAACTGAGTATTTGATCTATTTATATGCCTGAAATATGACTGTAAAAATTTCATCAAAATTGATCAACCGGAGGGGGGACTTTACTTAATAAATTTTGTATCATTTTCACATGTTTTTTTTATTTACTCAAAAACGGTTTTGACGATTTTTATCAAACTTGGTATTTGATGTATTTATATGCCAGAGATGTGATAACCAACATTTCATCACAATTGATCAACCGGAGGGGGGACTTTACTTAATAAATTTTGTATCATTTTCACGTGTTTTTTTTATTTACTCAAAAACGGTTTAACGATTTTGATCAAACTTGGTATTTGATGTATTTATATGACTGTAAAAATTTCATCAAAATTGATCTACTAGAGGGGGGACTTTACTTAATAAATTTTGTATCATTTTCACGTGTTTTATTTATTTACTCAAAAACGGTTTTAACGATTTTGGTCAAACTTGGTATTTGATGTACTTATATGCCCGAGATATGACTGTAAAAATTTCATCAAAATTGATCTACGGGAGGGGGGACTTTACTTAATAAATTTTGTATCATTTTCACGGGGTTTTTTTATTTACTCAAAAACGGCTTTAACGATTAACAAAAATAAGATATGAATATAGAAAAATTCGTGACTTTGGGAAATGATATTTAGCAAAACACGTCAATTACTAATCTAAGTAAGTTGGTAAGTGAAAGTTGTGTGATGCGCGCACGCACCAGATTTTTACAATTGTTAAGAAGAAACATAAGGTACTTTATTACCTAGGAATGGAACAAGGAAATTTCATCCTTTATGATGGCCCAGTTTTAATTTTTTATTATAACCTTCTTAACCAGAACTGCTTATTTAAATATAAGGGTTTAACATTTTTATAGATTCTGTCAAATTAGTCGACTCGTTTGCAGTTTTCTCTCTTAACATTAACAATCCATTCTATCACAAGATAACTCTACTTTCCTTATGTCAATATCACGATCAAGTTTCAATAGGATTCAAACTGCCAATTCATGAGTGGTTTTCTTTCACTTCATGGGTCTTTGATCTGATCGAATAACGAATCAATGCAGCTGCAGGACTTAATGGACTTCTGGTTGCAGGAATCATTTATATTCATCGTCGGTGTAAGAGAACACGTCCGGTCCTGTTCCAGCCTTAATATTCATTTCAAAATTAAATGTTTTATAGTATCGTATAAAGTACCCCTGGAACGGCCCTTATCTAACCGTTCCGAAAAAGAAATATTTTTTATAACCGCATAAATATTCCCGTTTCCAATTAAAACACAATTCCCTTATAACGCGTACTGACTACTTCTCATATTATGGAAAGGAAAACTGGAAGATAAGAGTTGGTTAGTTGGATAAAGCTTATCGATCCTACAATCGAGAACATTTTTTATGTCACAAGAATCTGCTATATTTACATTTTGAAGGGAATTTCCATACCGGGAGTCTTACGCACTGGGCGCGGTTCATTAAAAAAGCGGTATTATCAAGAATCATTGCTACCGTTCGCATTGGTACACCTTTCATCACAGACGCAAGAAAAAAAAAAAAAGTGATGCAAATAGCATTGCATAAGAGACTTATATGGCGTTTGTAGTCGTTAACGTATTTAAGGAAAGTTTCGACGAAATTACTTGATACAAATGTTTACGAAATAATATTAACAAATTAGGTAATATTTAAATACGCAATTACATGCGTTTTGCACTGACAGAATTAAAGAAAAATGTGCGAAAACGACTATCTACGACGCAGGAAGTCAAATTTATTTAAATGTATTTCATAATTATAATACTGATTCAATTTTAACTTAACTCATGTTCTATAAAACGTTTAATCCTCTATGAAAATTTGACAATGGAGGAATAAAAAATTAAGGAATTGGAATATACTATGATCAAATGTGAACGTAATCAATACAATGATCATCCCATTCATTAATACATTCCATACATCTTTACACTATCTATTAAATTTAATTTAATATTTTTTTCAAATCAATACAAAGTTTATGAGTCAAAAATAACACTTATTTGGAAATAATTTGTTTAGCTGGAATAAAAATAAATTTTATTTCATTAAATTTTAATTATTATGAAAAAAAGATATAATTTTGAAATTTATCTTGGGAGCACAAAGGAACACATTTGCAAAACTGAAGTGATTTGTTGTCTCCGATATGTTTTAAGGTCTGGTCACACGTAACCGCACCGCAGAAGAGCCGTGTATCGGATCTGATTGAAATAAGAAGGATAGACAGTAACGGGTCGGTTGACCCGGTGTCGGGCATATATGACCGGTTACTATTTATCCATCGTGAATGAATCTGATCCGATACACGCCCGCGCTGCGGTGCGGTTACGTGTGACCAGACCTTTATCTGTTAGGGAGGGCTTAGATAATTTTTCTTTGGTTCCATTTTGGCGAAAATACACCAATGACATTAGTAATTGTGCATGATATATGCATTTTACTATATTAAATTATTTTTTTGGGATAGATGTATGAAAATTATGTGAAAACTCGACAATCACACAAACAAGCAGAGTACAGTGTTAGGTTAAACGAGATAATACGAGTACGTATAATATGTTACATTCTGACCGTATAATGCGTCGGTACTGTATTTTGTTATTTACATATCATGGAGCTTCTGTCTTAAGCCTTAAAACTTTGGAATGAAAGTATTAAGTCTTTTAAGTTTTATTTTTGCTGAGCCGTATGGTGTGGCAAATGTCTTCATGTGGTCAATGTAAGTATGTAATGGGCTAGGTAAGTATTTAGTTTCAGTCGTTTTTTCAATAAAATAATCATATCACCTAGTTAATAGAATGAACAATGAGTAGCAATCATAATTCGTATCTACTGCGCATCCTTATTGGATAATAAGCCTGGAATACAAATACAGAGATGTAAGCTCTGAATGGCCGTTACTAGGGACTGCTTTGCCATCATTGGTCGAATTGGAGCTACAATTTACATATCGGCAACAAGATACAGCACATAAATTGAAGATAGCCCCCTTGATGACTTTTAATTTCATCTTTCTAGTCACGAACGGCTATAAGAACCGATTACATTTAATGCCTTCTTGATAAACACGTATCCGAATGGGTGCATTTACATAATGAAAGCTGCTGGTGGACAAATTTGTGCCCACTAATTGGTAAAATTGCTAACGGGATTCTAATTATAAATCAACAGAAGTCTTGTTTTATGGTAGTTTCGTGCTGATCCTATTACAATATCAATTTTAGAGTAGTATGAATTTCATCAGATCACAAATACATATATGTATACTGTAAGTGTGTAAAGAATTTTTAAGACTTATACAAAAATTATATTATACTTTTAATGTCTAATGTGCTAAAAACTACTAAGTATTGATCTATAATTCTATATATGGTAATGGAAAAAATAATAATAAATTAGAAAGTATACATTTTTAAAATATTATTAATAAAACGATACAAATTTATTATTATTATTCGTTATGGCAGAGTTTCGCGGAGACACCTGGATAGGCAAAATTTAGGACTATCACTCATCGTCCGATTAGCCTTAGTAGCATAAATGGACGTTAAACAAACAAACAGACAGAGTTTCTTCATTAATTCGCTTTCTGAAAAAAGAACTGTTCTTATCCGATACTGGTTAATGTTTTCAGCTTCGGATGTATGGTCTTCTAACACAGTCTTTATATGTTGGAAGATTTTGTAGTATTTTGTTGCATTGTCCGAGATTGGTGGGACGTCCTTGTCTTTAAGTAGAGATTTTCGTTCAATTTTCTTTTCAATATTTTAGACTGGAATGCTTGAATTTTTCGTATTTAGATTTTTTGGAATTGCCTAATAGCACTATCCCGTATGTCCACAAAGATTTCGGAAGTACTTTGTAAATCTAAAGTTTTTTATTTAGGGATAATTTCGAACGTCTGTCAAATAACCTGAATAATAGTCCATTAATCGTTTGTGAAGTTTTTATTTTACTTATTTACCTATCTATTTTTTTTTTTTTTTTATTTTTTTTTTTAGACCGATATGGATTTTCCATGTCGTACCTACCTACTTTTCGAGATTTCAGAATCGGAATGTTATCAAGGTGCACTGAAGGGTACAGTGGTATATAAATGCCATGCTTAAGTTTGAATATAACTAATACATTCAATATCTTTATTTCATTCATTTAAACCTTTAAAAAAAAACATTTATTTTTAAATCAGAAGACAGTTCATCGGTTCCTACTATGGTTGATATGTTTGATTAGTCCTTAGTCCTTAGTAATTCTTATATTTAACTAACACTTTTATAAATGAAATTATAGGTATATTACAACAATTTATTTTTATAACAATAATATAATTGTTAAATAAATATTTTTAGCATAAAAAAACATATTTAAAGTAGTATATTGACTTGTTGCCTACGATGTATTCTATTCATTAAGATTCAGATATTTTTTTATTTTTTTCCATTTTAGCAAATATATAGGTACAAAGGAAACTACTAAGGTACGCACAATCATTAGAAATGACGAAGTTTAAGTTAATGTTGATGTAACTTATGACCATGATTCAATTACTAAACAATAAGTTGTTCCGAATATTTGGGAGACTAAAGGCATTGTATTTGAAGTTTTAGGCATGTATAATTGATTAATACGCTTTAATCGAAGCAGAGAATATGAAAATAAGCAATGCCTCCTTAGCGACTAGTAATATAATTATCACTTTAAATATTATTTCTTCAATTGATGTAATCATCATTAGCTCTATCCATCACCACCCCTTACAAGAGCTGAATAATAACTTTCTGCCGTTTTTTAAGTATTAAAATCAGTTTTGATCAATATTTCTTCATATATTTATATTACAATAATCTCACAAATGTAAAAAATAAAAATATTATGATATTAAAAAAGGTCAATCTGACAAGAAATCGCTTCAAGGCTGTTAAATTTTATATTTTCTTGGTTCATTATCTGGTTCTGAGGTTTGGAGGAATGATGTATTTCCCCCAAACTCTTAATTGGATAGACACATACCGCACCTACCCAAATATCCCAAATGCGTCCATAAAATTGCAAGCACATAATTCAATTTATTGCTTCGATATATACGCACTTGGCAGCAACTCTTTTCCGACTTGAATCTTACCATGGTAATTTCACGGTTGTGATCTCTCATTTAGCATCTTTTTAATTTTGTCATTTTTGCTACAAAGTATAGAATAGGATCGGAAAAAGTTACTAAAATTATCTACTTTTAATATATTTTCCATCATTTTTATTTTTTATTTTTTTTTTTTGCTTTTTGAAGGTCTGTTTTGTGTGTTGTATTTTTTATTCCATTATTCTTCTGCAATTAAATTACTTTAAAGTGAAAAATTTCATCAGTATTCTATTATTTTTATTGTTTTGAATAAAAGTGTTAGTATAAACCATTTTTCTATATCAAGCTCCTTATAAATTGGCCCCTATGCGAGATTTCGTTAAAATGTAAAGGTCACTGATGACATTATAATGTGCTTTTGTTCTGATTATTAATATTTTTGGACTGATTGTTAAAAAAAAAAAAAAATAGATGTTTTGAAGGTATTTTTGACCTAAGTGTTCATTTGTATATAAAATAAGAAATTCATTAATATAAAATAATAATTGATTAAATAGTTGATTCATCTTGAATTTTTTTTATTTGTTAAATAATTTTTTTTCCTGCTATTAATGATTTATTTCATCTACTTTTTTTTTATATCGGGTTCTGATGAGGTTTTTTGCGTCTGTTATTTTTAAAACAACCAACCAACCGATTCATCTGTAAATGTATAATGAACTTTTTTTCCAATATGGTTCAAATTCTGACATTCTCGTATATATTTTTTTAATTTATTTATTTTAGCTTTAATTGTTGGAAATCATGTTTCACAGCATTAGAAGTCATTCAGACCTGGGAGATGTGAGACACACCAAAGCACGGCAATTACTACTTTTAGATTAATCTTCTGTATATTATTTCATAAATACGTTTTTTGGTCGGTACGAGATCACTTTCTTCCTACTTCATCATATTCGATGAATGAGGTATCATTTTGAATATTTCCTTCTCCTTCCGTCCGGAAAAAATGTCAAAACCTGGTAGAAGAGCTATGAGAAAATAAAACTTAAACAATATCGAATTTTGGTCAGTTACTAAACATAAATATGAAAAGGCCTCTTTGTTACCTACAAAAGGGAAAAATACTAATGAAAATCGGGCTATTATTTATGACGATACAGCCATTTGGATTCTGTCCATGTAGCGAAAAAAAACTTTTCTCCTCAATATACTATAGTGTGTTTGCATAATCTAAAATTAGAGGTATAGGGTTATTGATCAATATGTTATGCGAATTTTTCAGACGGGAAAACTAGTTGAATATTAAACTTTATTAGTTGAGCACCGGAAGTGGTGCTGATGTGCCATAAGATTGCCCATTTTCCCTCATACCTTACATTGTCGTGACATTCGATGAATGCCACTAATATACTGACAGGTTCGAATAGAATAGTGGAGATTTTTTTATCTTTTTTATTTTTTTTTTTTAGCTTTAATAAATAATCCCAAAGAGTGATTCTGGGAAGATGGGAGTTCAATTCAAACTATTTCGCATCCTTTTATTTTATTTATAAAAGGTACTTAATTTATTTTGTAATAATGGAGATATTACTATAATTTATATTGTTAAATTCCTAGACTAGGTATTATAATTATTGTAGGTGGAAGACACATGAGAACTGAAAAATAACAAATTTCTTTTCTACGTTTTCAACGAATGAAAAAACGCACATATTACGCAGTAATATCCAAAGTATTTCATGTTTATATAAAAACAAATATGTAACATTATTCAGTTAGAGGAGTTGTTTAAATATCGAAGAAATTGAGACTAATAAACAATTATAATTTTTTTTTTTTTATAAATAAAATTGTCATAGCTAGGAAGCGAAAATGATCCATAATTGTAACTAGAAAAGAGTCGTCGTTGATTGTTAATATCTCGAAATGTAATCCAAGAAGAAATTTATTAAGAAAGATGGCCAGTATAAGTGAAGCACAGTTTAAATAAGAAATGAATGAGTCACGGATATAAATCAAAAATATGAAATATAGAAGGCACCCAATACCTAAAAAGAAATCTTCGATCCTCCATGTATGGAACGCTAAATAGTATTTCAGATCAAATACTCAAGGCCAATGCCCAAATGATTAAATCGCATCGAGAACCCACGTATTCTGACGGGAGATTTTCAAAATGTACGATAGAAATTTTAAAAGTACCAAAGGTTTGATGAGTTGTAAAAAAATAAAGGGAATTCATACACTAAGAATAATAGAATAGAATAGAAGTCAAACACTAAGATTTCCTATTGTAATTTTCTGATATATCAACCTTTTTTTATATTATTTTTTTATCACTAAATATTGAACTTGGTTATTTATTTTCTTCTCATATTATGTATATATGAATTATATTAGTGATACTTGTATATTTTATTTTCGAAAAAAAGTCTTAAATTATTAAATGTGGTTTTATTGAGAAATACTTTATATAGTAGTTTAATATCAATATTATAGTAAATATCGACCAGATTGTGAATTTTTTTAAAACATAACCTAAAAATAATTTGAACATAAATATAATTTGAAATGACGGAGAGATTTTATAAATAATGAGAGATACGATATTTGATGTAAGCACAGAAAAAGTGGAGATGTAAAAATGTAATTAAATTATTTTTCTAATAGTCAATATTGCCCTTGATTGTGGCAGCATGTATTGATTCTTGCAATAAAAAAAAAAAGTCAATATAAAAAAAAAATTATTTTTGAATTTTTTAAAAACTAGTAAAACGAGGAATAAATAAAATAAATTCACTTACGCAGAGTTTATTCCATAACTATAATTATTTTATAATTTATTTTAGAATGAAAACGGTAGAAGTTCAGCTAACGCACCCCTATTAATGGAAAGTTTTCTTTAAGCCCTGACAAATTACAAACTTTAAGGTTTTTTAACCCTTACATTAAGGAAATTTAAAGTTTCACCCCTAATAAATGTGTCAAAAATCTGTAAATTCAATTGCTAATAAACTAAAAAAATATTTCTTAATTTGGACTTAACACTAATCACGCTGCATCCACAAATATTAGAATTGGCAAAAATATTTTTAATAAATTTACAATTCATATCAAAAGTTCAAAGAAACTGAACGGAATGCTCACTTTTAAACCTTAAATAGGATGATCATCCAATCTTAAAATTGCTGCCCGAAAAATTATGAACTTTATAAAATTTTATTTGAGTTGTTTTTATCCCATTATTTTCTGTTAAAACGTAAACAAGACGAAAATGAAGTCGCTGGTTTTTAATAATCGCTGGTTATAAATGAGAGTGAATATTTTTGTATCATACCCGTTCTTTATAACTGACAAAGTAATCTAACCAATAGGTGTCCGTTACATGAAGATTTCACTGTAATAATATAAATTATTTCTAAGAATTCAAAATTCGTCGAGTAGCAGAAAATAACGAACACGCTTTCGGATATTGTAACAAAAAAGATCGCTGGATGAGAAGCAGAATCGCACGAACCTTCCACCTAGAGCTGCAGGAGGAAACTGAGCGGGGTGGGGAGGAGCTAACGGTACCGCGAGCTACGAGGCCACGCCCACCGCCCCTCCCCCACAGAAACTAGGGCACTGGGTAGCGGGAGCATCCTCGGGGGTAGGAAAGGGAGAGTGCGAGGGTGGGGCCGCGGGCTGGGGTGGGGGCATAACGGGCGCGGCCCAACCAGGGCTGCAGTGTCTGTGACGCTTCCCACCAGTAGTGACCTATGGTAGTAGTGGTGTGTGTCCTGTGCTTCTAACGGACCGCAGTCGCAGGGATCCTCCCTCTTCCGATACTGCCAGGTAAACACCACAATTATATCTTCTTCGAGGGATAGAAAATATCAGAAAATTTTAATGTTTATTAATAAAATAAAAGTTATTGGCCCCCACTTAAAATTAAGATAATTTTATAATGCAAAAATCTAATTGAAAAAAAATATAAATGAAAAAATCTTTTAAAACACTCATAAATTAAATTGTAATATTGTCCTAAAAATGTATAAAATAATTAATAAAAAATCACAGATACCATCATAATAATCATAATAAAACGTTCATAAACTTATAACATTTATATATATAGATAATTTTTAACTGTAAAACAAGTATAAAAAGTGTATTTTTAACGTTAAAAATATAAAAAAGTATCAGATAAATTATGCATCAAGTATTGTCAGGAATGCCTAAAACATCGGATCGTTTGCTTGATTAATATTAATAAAAATAATACTTAATAAAAAAAAAGAAATGTAAATAACGATCTAAATTTCAAAATTATGCAAAACCGCAAAAGGTTTAAAAAATAAATAAAAAACTACAACAAAAATATCAACAACAAAGATCATTATAAGGATTATAAAAAATATATACAAATAGTCAAAAATTACCGCGCATAACTTCACTATATTTATTTATTTATTTAAGGATAAGGAATGACCACGGTAAAAGGACAATCATAATAGAACAGCAATTGTATTTTTTTTTACAAATAATCAATACGTTTAAATAATTATTGACAATTTTATGATTTTCCATTAAAAAAAAAAAATAATAATAATAATAATTATGATTTTCGGTTGAAAACTATTTTTTTTTGTTCTAATTATTTTCCATGACAAATTTTTAATTATTTTATTATTTATATACGAAGAAAAAATTAAAATAAATATAATTGTCACTGGGAATCTATCTTATTATCTAAGAATAATCTGATGCAAAAGATAAAATAAAATAATTATAGTAATAATAATAATAGCCGTACATTCTCAAAACGAAAAACAACAAAACAAGAAAATTATAGTATATTTAATTGAACATCAAATTATTTAGTTATTTTTAAAATGCTTTTTTGTTCAATTGAAAAGAAACATATTCTGCCATTTAACATCATTAGTCGGTCTTAATATCGTAAATGTAATTTACTAAGATTAAAATGTTTCTTTGTTCTTTTTTAAATAAAATAAACCTAGATGAAAAAGTTTAAAAATAAGGGTTTGATTCCGATAGTGATCTTGGTTAATAATATCCTAGAAACTTTCTAAATAATTTTGAATCATTATTTATTATAAATATTTAAACAAATATTTTTAGCCTTTTCTCTGAAATTGTAGATTTAAAACAGTTTAAAATTAATATTTTTCTCAATACGAATTCGTCATAGTTTTTTTTTTCTATTTTTATTTTAGATTAGATATGTCCGAAATAAAATATGATAGGGAAGCATAGCCGAACGGATTACCCCTAGTAACTAACGGATTGGCGAAGCCCTAGTTCGCGAAGTACATGTAGCTAATTTATCAGGGGCTCAGGTAGTAGGCTACAGTTACCGAAGGCATCCATAACTTCGCCTCATGTTATAAATCCTCCTACAAGAAAGCTGGGTATCGATAAAGGAACGAGACGAACTACAACACTCAGTGGAAACTTTAACGGGCGTAGCCTCAACTCCTTAGTCAGTCGCATGTCCGGCCCTTGAGAAGAGTTCTATGCATTGTTCGAACGTGGTAAAGTGGATAAGGGATGTAATGCATTAGCGGGTGAGTAATTAAATAAGTATTTTTCATTCTTCGGGATAATTATCAGATGAAAAAAGTAAATATCTGTAAACAAACAATCGGATCCGATATTCTGAACCGACTAAAAAGAAAGAAAAAATTGATAACTCAATGCTTAATACAGACCTATAAAAGAGTCATTTAGAGAACGGAATAGCTTTTCAAAACAATGTGCATAAAACTGCTGAATTTACGACTTTTCTGATTAAATTGTTAAATAAGTTAGTAGGTAGAGAATGTCCAAGGAGACGGAAAACGATAAAACTGGAACGTGTTATCTTAAAAAAAATAAATAAAAAACATCAAAATCCTCTTCTTTCCTCGTTATATTAATTATTAAGATCTTAAATAATTTATTTTACATATACACTTTTTTTTTTTTAATTTTTACTCTGTTATAACTGTACGTTATAAACAAGAATCAGCTCTTCACTCTCGGCATTTACAAATTTGGCAACAAAAAAAAAACCGCTTATGTTCGATGGTCGATGTTTTTAATCGGATTGGGATTTTATTGAGACCATTAATTGACTACCTGCTCCTTTTATAAAGATGTATATAAACCCAAAATGGAGCGTTGTAAATTTTTTAAAACAAACCGTGAATAGTTAACCATTATTTTTTTTTTTCAAGTGGTCAGTTCAACACGTATCTTGTATTTTTATTGCGACCCGTCGGAATGACTCTTCAATAATAGAATCAGATTAAATTATTTGTATTTAAAATGTTAATGACACAAAATATGGAATTAGATTTATCTATTCAACATTTTAATATTTTATAGGAGGGGATAAATTTGTATGTATGGATATATTATTTTTTTTTTAATTTTGCGATCTCTGGCATAATTACCCCTGTTATAACATAGTAAGGGAAAAAAATTAGGTAAAAAAATGAAATGAAAAAGAAAACCGCAGAATCCACCAAGCGGTTATTTGCGAGAGAGACTTTAACGGTGGGGGACGAAATGAAGATCGCCTCCAAAGGATGGTCAACGTTCCGACTTATTAGAAGCGATTAGAAAGCGTTGAGGGGTTACTTCCTCTTGGTCCAGCGTCTCCCTAATAACGGGATACGCTCTTCTAGATCGTTTGACAGGAAAGTGAAAACGACGGAAACCGCCCGTGAAGATGTCACCGAAAACTTGGACAGAAAGGATCTTTATTGTAACTGAGGTTTTTCCGCAAAAGGTTTCCTTCTTCTCTTATACCTGAGTTTTTCGCCGTTTTCGTGATATTCGAGTATACGTAATACAGAAAGTTATTAGGCTTGTTGGTCAAATCAAATCTTTAAAATAATTTCAATCGTAAACTAATCTTTTTTTTTAATTAATTTTCAATACATCAATACCATGAGACATACTCTTCTTCGAGTGACCTCAGGTGATTAACCTAATTCTTAAATGTGTAATAACTTTAAAATTATTATCCTGACCATCCACTTCTTAATAAAATGTTATAAATAAAGAAATTTTATCACCAAAAAACAAAAAAATTATCATAAACAAATATGATTGTCCGTAAACAAAATAAAAACAGACAAAAGAAACAAATCAATAAAAAATTTTATATGCCAGCTAAAAATGTTTGTGAAATGTTTTGCTAGGAAATATTATTTTCCGATATGATAGTTAATACTTTTTTATTGTTTTGTTAATGCGAATATTTCATTTTTTGAAACTTGGAAACAAATATTAGTTTAAATTAGCACTAGATTAAAAACTGCCATTATGGCGGATTCCGTCTCTCAATACTTTGGTCCCTTTCACAGATGTTAACTGTTTTAATATATTTTTTTATTTACAATTACTGTAGCTCATAACTAATAGAGATTTAAATCTAATCGCTCATCGCCGAAATTACATTTTTAAAACAGAATATTGCTATTGCGTAACAAATTCAAACCTTTGCATTACAATAGTACAATGTAGGTTACAAATATATTATTTCATTAAAATGTTCGCGAATCACTTCAATTCATCTTTTATTTAGAGATTTAAAATAACTTGAGATGCCTGCGAGAAAAGATTAGATAAGAAGATTTTGAAAAACATACCAAAAAAAAAGATGTCAAGTTTATTTTTAAAGTTAAAATAAAATTTTAAATTTAATAAAAATATATTGGTCAAGTACCTATATATAAAAATTATACCGGCTCTAAATATAGAAAGTCCCTATTGTTTGCTCCAAACAAAAAAAAAAAAAAAAAATCATTATAACTACTTAGCTGTTTCTGCATCATTTTAAGTTAAGACTTGGATTTCACAGAAATATTTAAATTAAGCATACCATCAAATAATTTTCGAATTAACTAAGCATAGAAAATATCATTCCAATTTTGTTAACAGGTTAAATAGGTCAGCGGCGGATTTTTTAGTTACACTAGTGCCGATTTAGAAAAGCCCAGTAATTACATTTTTGAGTTTGCCAACAGAAGAAATGGCAACCTACAATACTAATGGTCGCGGGTTCACGCCCAGCGTGGCCCTAGGATTTTTTAAAGGGAGTAGAAGCTGTGCCGTCCTTCGGATAGGACGTAAAATAGAGGTCCCGATCCTGTACGATGTCAGGTACTCGTTAAAGATCCCTATCCTAATTATACCTGGATAGGCAAAATTTAGGACTCCCACTGTAGCATCGTCCGATTGGCCTTAGTAGCATAAAAATGGACGTTAAACAAACAAATAGAAGACAATTAATTAGATAAAATTTTAAAGTAAAAATTCAATTTCTGCATTTGTGTCATTAAACTTCCATAGCAACGATGTGTAACTAATAATATGATGAAACTGAGGAAATCATAGATACTATATATATATATATATATATATATATATATATATATATATATATATATATATATGTGTGTGTGTGTGTGTGTGTGTATATATATATAAAGCATTAAATAAATGCTTAGGTATTTTCAAATAATAAATAAAATAAAAAAATTCATTTCGTTCGGGGTTTCAATTTTTTTTTCTCTCTTCTGTTACTACGGTATTTAACTTATCCACGCTAAATTAATTTCCTTTGAATTTAAAGATAAGATATAAAAACTCATTCATGTTAACTAATAGCCGTTATATAAAGGCGTGTTGTAATTCAATGAAGAAACCACACGTTGAAATTTCATTGAATTCGTGGTGAATTCAATTTTTCACATCACACACTTTATTATTTTATTTTATTTATTTATTTTTTCTGTGAATTGTATCTTTCATATCTCGAAGTACGGGAATATTTTTGCCTTCTAATTAGGAATAAAAATTGGCTATCGAAGAGGATGCTTGGAAGCCTCCGGCATACGAAGGGTATTTTAATACGCTCTTAACAAGCTGAGATCCGAGACCCGGGTTTTTTGGGTGGTCCGCCCAAACCCGCACGTCCGCTCTAATTGACAGCAACCGTAATTGGCCCTTTGTGGTTCGCTTTCTCGCGGTTTTTCAACTGTCCCTTCCGTTTTTGGTTTTTCTCTCCGTCCCGTTTGGAGGCAGGACCGGGGGCCAGATTTCTGTCGTCGATTGCATAAAATAGAACGGAGGCACCTTCCGCTCACCAAACGTAGCTTTAATAATTTATAAAGCCACTAAGTGGATATTGCTTAGGAATAATTTTGAACCATATCATAACTCTCTGGATTTATTTTAAATAATTTTGGGTATTTACTTACTATATTAATTTTATTCTTTCTTTTGATTCATTTTCGCACCTGTCAGTAAAATACAAGATACAATATACAATATAAGATACAATCGGCAGAGGTATATAAGAAATAAAATTCAGATACTGACATTGATACCAGGGTAATAATTCAACCATCACTAAATACTAAATATCATATTAGTGTATTTTTTATAAATCTATGTTAACTCAACTTATTATTTCATCTCATAAACAAAAAAATAAATAAAAAGACAATCAATAAAACCATTTTTTTTTTTAATCCAAAATATGTTTCTAAATATTTTTTCAGGTAAGCAATTTAGATAAATTTTGAGCTTACCATTTATCTACTATAACTTACCATTAATTTAACAATAACCATAAATTGAATGTGTGTATGTATAAATATTAAGATAAGTACTTTGTCATAATGGCCTGTTAAATCCTATAAAAACTGTATGATTGAATCGAAAATAATCATTGAATGTAACTATTGTGCTGTCTTTCAGTAATACAGAATGGTGCACTAAGTGAATTTTCCGAATTATTTTTATGATAATTGAATTTTTAAAAGGGAAGACTTCTTGATCTGACCTAACATTTTTCTAAATATTGTGTATAAAATTCATCTAGATCATATAGGACTGTTTGGAAAAATACAAGGATTTTTAATTTGTATTTTTCGTCCATATCTAAAAAATAATGTTATAATGCAATTCAATCACATTATTTCATCAGGTTTTATGACCGAGGTTTATGTTATATTTAAATATAACGGTCGCCCATCTGGAATTAGAGAGAGTATTTCCTCCAGCTAATTTGGTATATAAGATAAAAAATAAAATATAAAATTATTGATACAGGTAACAAAAACAAAAAACCAATACTCGAATAAAGTTATTCTTGTTCATATGTATTGATACATGTTTTGGTGTGTACAAATTAATAAGCAGAAAAATAATTATTTATTAGCTGTAAAATCAGTAATTTACTTTTTTATTATGCCATAGTAGGCAATTCAAATAAATTTAAAAAGTGAAGTAGAGTTGAAAAAAAATGGTTAAGGCGTGCGATGCCATACCCGCAATACACCGTTTAGTTTCGCTCTGTCCGCTACGTGGCGCTAGTGCCCACGTGTAGTGCTCCAGGCTTACTCAATTTTGTAAATTTTATTTATTTTTTAAATTAATGAATATATTTCTTAAATAAATAAAAATATATACCGATGCATACCTTAAGATATAACTATAGAGCAGATTTTTTTTTTTTAACAAGATTTTTATAAGTATTGAAATTTCGTATAGTTTTATCCACTAACCAAATTTTGTTAATAATAGTTAATATTATTATATTTATATAAAAAAATATTAGAAAAAATATGGTAAAACAAATTTCAATGTGTCAGTCAAATTCTAAAATATAAATGGTCATATTAGTAACCCAAATTGTTTTCCTTTGAAATCGTTTTTATAATAACGCAAAATTAGTATTATTCTTTAAATTTCCCCATCTTTAAATAAGTTTTATACAGCGCAATTGTTAGAATTTTTGATATTCCGATTTTATTTTTAATTTAATCCCTCTAAGTTTAGTTGAACTATCAAACGTCATAATAAACCATTTTAACCACATAAAATGATTTTATAATTTAAGCCAATAACTCACAAGCTTTGAAATATTGAACGTTTTAGATGTTAAATATTGTAAATGATTCATAGGTTCCATGATATTATTTATTACTTATTTATTTATCATTAACTTCTCATCCATCAATTAGTAGCTTCTCATTTATTTTCTAAAGCCTTGTTAGGGAATCCTTCTATTCGACCGGTGTGATGTGACCAGCGTCCACTAATATATACAAGAGACTGTTGAGTCATTTTAGCCGACATATCATTCCATGACATTATTATAAGCAGGACCACAACCGTCTATTATCCGCAAAAGCCCATGAATAAAAGATTTGCCTCAATCATGGAAATGAGTAAGTCATTTTATTTAATGGCGTTCTAGAATAGGTTTTTATTGTCTATTCTCGGATAAACATTAACTTAATGGTGATGCGCAGCGTTCCGACATTTTACAAGGGATTCGAATGATTTTTTTTCGCATATTTTGAAATATTAGCCTTTTAAATATGAACCTATGACTGCTAAAGTTTCATTGTTTTTATTTTTTATTCTAATAGTGTAACGTTTTCTCTTCACTACCTGGGCATTATCCTGTCAACAATCATTGACAAAATTATTTACGAATCATAAGGTTGTAATGGAAAAAATATATTTTATTTTTGTTTCAGTATATAATAAAAATAAAAAAAAACTATTAAATTAACGATAGGAAAACGTAAAAAGTATATTTTATATTTTAAGAGTCTGTTTGTTTTTACCTTTGCCCGTCATATAACTGACAGTACTTATGAGGGAATCATTTTTTACTGTGGATGCTAAATAACTGTAAAGATTTACATATAAATATTTATAACTTAGTTTCTATTTACTATTAAGTTGTAGGTTTTTTATCTGAGTCTATTTTTACAGATATAAATCTAAAATAAAAGATAAACTAAATATATGACCATGTTGAGATTTATTATACCTAATCATAAACTCCTGAACAAAAAATAGCAAACATGCTATTAAATTGTGACATAAAATATTGCAAGGTTGGGATTTACGCCGATTCAAAATAATATATTTTTTCTTGAAATTAAAAAACTATCAATGTTCTTCTTTGTAACTTTTCAATGTTGCAGAAAAACTTTTACGGAAAAATAATTAGTATTTTTACCGATTGACCATAATAAAATGTCTATAAATAGACTACGCGATTAAATAAGCAGAGGTCGTGTTTTACATGGTGTAAAAACTGGAATTGAAAAGACGACAGCCAAAACTAATTGTCTGAAACATGTAAGAAGGTCTTTTGAGCAGATTTATGATGGCAAATATGACACGAGACATCGTTCATTGCGCACGAACGTTGTAATTCTGGTAACATATGCGCAAACCGTTTCGTAATACATGCGTTGGGCTCTATACCGAAAACGGATTTCGCCACATCAAGATAAACCCTTGTCATGGGATCAGGATAAAACGTGTTCCGTCGCCTCGCGCTCTGTGCGTAGGCTTCGCTTCCATTTTGCGGCGATATCTTTTTCGGTATTTTTTATTTTTTATTCCACCCTTCTTACTTACGTCAGCCCTGGATGTCCTAAAGCTCAAGGAGAGTCTATCTGACTCAGGGACGTTTTAGAGATTATCCATCGGCTGGGATCTTTAATGTGACCAAGAAAGACTTTTATAAAATAGGATACTCGTAGGGAATATTTTTTTATTTCTTTAAAATTCAATGCTTTTTTTAGTAACAATAACCACGTAACCATAAAAAAAAAAAAATAATTCTAGAGCAAAAAGTTATTTGCTATTCAGAAGATGAAATAGAATACAAATTAATGTAATCAAGAATTCAGATAAATATTAATTAAATAACAATGCGATTACAAAACATTAGTCTGATCATATGATTCAATTTTATGCTACATTCTCTTATTATCTTTCATTGTTTACTTTAATTCATTTATAATAATATCTTTACAGTATTCTCCGTTCCTAAGCAAAACCTAAATTCTTAATAGCGATACTACCTTCTTTATTGTTTTCTGTCACTCATAATTTTTATGCTACTATTCTATTATTTTTATTTTATACTCTTTAATATTTCTTACTTTTGTAAATGTTCTATGGAGACCAAAATGACCTAAGTAATTGAAGAGCCCATTTTGTTACAATTTATTACAAATAAATAAGTAAATATGATTTAATCCATAAAAGTAAATTGAAAATAAATAAATAAATGCATTTATTCAATTTAATGTTTTTTCGTTAAAATTCCCTCTGAGATGCTCTCAATCATTGGCTAAAATTTTTTTTTTTTTTTTTTTTTTTTATCCATAAACATTATTAAATTATTATTATAGGTTAAATATTATTTTCTTCTTTTCCTTTTTTTTAGAAATTTGAAAGGAGCTTGATGCGATATGGCCTCAATAATAGTTTCCTAGAAAATTCATTTCGTTTAGTTAGAAAGTTACTTTTTTTTTTTTTTGCTCCCCTATGAAATTCCGAAAATTGGACTAAAAGCGGTTCAGCATAAAAGGCTTCATTTTAAAAGGAATACTAGGTTTTCTTTACAAATTTTAAATACCTTAATTAAACCCATTTCGGATTTGTATCCTCCTTTTATTAAAAATATTTTTAATTGATTTATAATAAGATGAAATAAAATAAATTTCTTCCTCCATATTAATGTGATTTCAACTATGTCTCTAACTAACTTTCTCTACCATTCATGATATTACGTCCGATTACTTTTCCTTCACTAAACACCATATTGATAAATACAAAAAACATAAAAAAGGATCGCTTAAGAACAAGATCGGGGCTCAAGCCCGAATATGGCTAATGAGCAAGGCATAACTGCCCTTAGTTTGGAAAGGAGGAAACAAAAAAAAAAAGTGGCAAGTTTTGTAAGTTGCGCTACCTACGTTACGAGACGTCCTCCCAAATATCCTTTGTCGGTCCCAAACAACCGCCCCTAACGATATCTTTATGGTCTCTCTTTCGCTAATTGAAGAATTGATATGAGCCTAAAAAAAAGAGCTAAATTGGTTTTGGTCAAAATCCGATGGACAAAAAGTGGGCCTGTTATAATAATGTGGCCAGAAGGTTGTTTTAAACAGTGTACAAATACCGATCTTTCTTCTGTCTTAAGGAGAATTCATCAGGAGATTAGAAATTGTAAAGCGATTTTTGGTATAGGCTGCTCTTATATATGTATATAATAGCATGCATATATGTAATATTTCCCTAATCATGAAACCGTGTGATTTAGTGCTTGATTTTTCTCATTTAATATTTCAATCCTCTACTTAATTACCTCATTTATACAGTGGATGTTATACACGTATAAATTGGATCCAATAAAAACAATTACACTTAAAAATGTTTATCCTAAATTATCGCTTAAATTTTACAATGAATTACCATTTTCGGGAAGCGGATCATTTATAATCCTCAATAAGTGCAAAAAACTGTAGTCGTTTTTTCATCAGCCAATCTCTGACGTTTATTTATAGGGCGCCAATCAGGAACTCAGCTGGGATGGACCCTCATTAGCCAAAAATCCCAAATTGTGCCCGATGGAACCCCCTCCTCCAATCCCACCATCCGATGGCAAAACATTTTAACAAGCCGTCCACTCGAGAAGGCGTTGGTACCCAAATTGTTTACACCACTGATAGAAAGCTCCGGACCGGTCTTCCGATCCAGATATCGGAAAGATATTTGCTCCGGATTGTTTTTTTAAAACTAAATCTCATAAATCAAAAGATATTTTTTTTCTGGTTCTTTTACTTATTTTAATTTGCTAAGTGGTAACCATAAGAGATTCTAGTTATACATTCGTTATTATTTAAATGCCTCCACCCTTAATTATAACTCTTTTGGAAACTTTGACTTAACACAATGTTTATTGGTTTTTGAAAACATGGAATGAATCATGCACGTACATTTCCTGGTATGTCACATAAAAAATAAATATATATATACCACATTTTATATAATTCAAAACATTGTCACTGTACTATCTGATGTATAAAAAAATTATTGTGGTTTGATTATTTTATTTATTTATATTTTTTCACCTGTGTTTCCTGCATTTAGTAAATCCCATGATTTTTATTCTTAGTATAGTATATTGTATTATGCTTTGAGGTAATTCATTGTAATAAATCTCTCGACCATTTTCTTTTTATCTTGCCTTGACTGGCAAATGGGTTTGGCACATTTTAAGTAGTAGATTGAAATTTGAGGTATTTGTCGCGCATGTTTTAGTTTATTTTTGAAATATCCATGTATTATGGATAGTTAGATTTGAGATGTACCACAGCGCGTTAAAAAAATTTCGAAGAATTTTTGACTGCGTTGTACGTATTTTTTTTGAACCCCCATATGTTCTAAATTTAATGTAGCGTTGCATATTAGACTTTTGCTGAGTAAGTTAAGTGATGATCTGTAGTCAAGAAGGTGTGATACATGACTTTATCATCCTGTCAGTTCAACATAGATATTTAAAAATTAGAAATAAAACTGAATTTTTTTTGAATGTTAAAAATAAGTAAAAATACAATACAGACTCCTTATTAATAAAAGTACATACATACATTCACCTAACTAGGACACAAATGATTATTAAAATTTAAAAAATCGGACGAATTTAAAAAAAAAAATTTCTAGGCATAGCAGGCAACTTCAAAGACTAAATGAAATGTTTCAAAATTAGTTGACACCTTCCCCGATGACTGCCGACAATGTCCGAACTCTTACGACGACCATCGGGTTGGTTTTTTTTTTCTCGTGCAACCGTCGCAGCGGCACTTGTTAAACGTTTTTTGTTCTAGGCCCAGGTCAGCTGTTTATTCATCGGATTCTCAGCTAACGATCCCACTTACGTCACGGCCCTCTGATACCGGCCCGCTTCAGAATTTTTTTTTTATTTTTTCTTGCCACTCCTTAGCGGATCGTCGTCCTCTTTGAATCATTGATTTTCACTTCGTGATTTCCCCAAGTGAGAAGAGCCAAAGTGGGTACATTAGTCTCATTATCGAGGCAACTTAACATGGTCAGGAAGATTGAATTATAGACTCAGGGGAATTAATGATAAAATAATTAATAATTGCTTCATTATTAGAACATGTAATTGCCTAGTTAATAGTTCATTTAAATTTTATATATGCATTTATGATGGCCGATTAAATATTTAATTTTTTGTTTTTAAAAATGGTATTATGATTAAAGCATAAGGAAAGAAAAGAGGATTTTATTTTTTTATTATTAAGTTATTATATTTTATCAGTATACATCTGAAGGATCTGTAGCCAATATTGAGTAATTTCTATTGACATCAATGAATGTTGTTCATTTATGATAACACAACGCTTTAGTTATATGCATAAAAACAAATTTAAAATACCGTAGACTGTTTGGGGACTCCCGGAAATTGATTAAATAAAAATTATTGATTTTCTATTTAAATTATTAATCAGTGGAATAGTATTTTTTCTATAAAAAACAAAACAAAAACAAACAAGTAAATACCTAACCTTCTATGTAAAATGTATTTCTGTCTTATATGATAATTTTTATCTTTTAATTTAATTGTTTTTTAGCTTAATCTTTATTGTGATTAAATATATTGTATATGTGAATTGAGAGGATATTATAAAAAAAATAACATCCTGAATATTGCCCTTATTCTGCTCTATTAGGAGTTTCCATTCCTTTTTTTTGTTTATTTTTTCTCGTCCATTATTCATAACAGTAGAAACTAATCCTTCTTATTGTCACGTTTTATATTATGGAACAAACATTTATGTCACAAGTTTATACTTTCCCAAAATAATTAAGAAAGAAATTTTTAGGAAATAGATCTACATTACTGTTGCATAATAGTTAGTTATAGCAGAAAAAAATAATATTCGTGAAGCTTTTTGATATTATAGTTGTCTGCTAGTATTCGAAAGAATCTGAAATTTTTTTTTAACTTAATTACATTTTTATCTATGACTGCCAACAAATTTTCCATGATTAGAAAATATTCTGGCTTGTAAACTGATCTGATGATATCATGTAAGGATTGTATTTAGATACTCTGGTGACTAAGTAAATAAATAAATACTAAATTCCAAATTGATCTTTCTCAAATAATCACTAATGACTTCTCACATTTTTTCACTAACATAAAAAAACAGAATGCAGCGTATACATATGGTACCAACAAATAGGGCCTGATTGTCTGATTGTTGTAGATTGTTCTAATTAATTCTATTTTACTATTATGTACTGTTAATACTAATGGCCTATATTAAATTGCCTTCATTAAATTTATGCACCGATAAAATTCCTGTCATCCGATGCTACAATTTCATCCTTCTTAATGTGGCGTTTAATTATGCGAATGATTCCTCACGTTTTCTGCGCAGTAACATACAGCAATATTCAATTTAGATCGATAAAAAACAAGCTATACTTTGCTGCTATCAAAGGATAGCTTTCAATCAACTTTTACATTTAGTTATCTAAGTGCAAAATCAACGGAGCATAATAATCTTAAACCAATTAAAATTAGCAATTTTCACTGATAATCCATCATTGTTAATCTACATTTTATGTCAAACGTGTTGTACGCTTATAAATCGCTAACTCAACTTTTAGATAATAACTTAATTATGTGTTCCTTGTCATTTATGATATAATTTTTTATAGATGTTGCTTGGATTAAAAATTAGATGTTCCATAAGTGTCTTATCTTGAAATAGTCGATATGACGCTGTTGTAATGAGTGAGCGATATATTTATTTAAGAAATATAAGTTGCCGTAATAATTACTTTAATTTAACTATACTTAAAAGCAAACATGATTTACTGTATTGCATATTATATATAACGCTAGAACATAAAATATGCGTGAAAGTGATGCATTGTTTCGTATTAATGCAAAGTTAGCCTCAATGTTTTATTTCAGAATCGATATTTCTTATGTACTTATTTATTTCATAATTTTAATTTTATTTACTTGATTTTATCCTATTAGGAAATACCGTAATGTTGAGCTCAATATAGTTGATTTCTCAATAATATTATTTTTCATTAACTTTTTAATTGTTGTTTAAAACTTCCTTTACTTAACTCATTGATCTTTTTTGCTAATTTTTAATATAAAAAATCTCTTTTTAATTTTCATAAATTTATTATGATAAGTATCATTTAAATTTTTTTTTTATTATTGTAGTTATACCTACTTAATGGAAACTATTAGATCTTATTTCCTAAGCTGTAATAAATCATTATTTTTTTTTTTTTAATTAAGTAACTCTCGTCCCATAGACATAGAGAGTACTGTCCTTGAAATAAAATATATAGGTCGTTGATAATTATTTTATGTTTTTGGAATTTTCACTGTTTTGCCTCTAAATTCAATTAATTTCCCCCGATTGACTACCCTAATTCAACGGCGGACATTTCATGGACTCTTTAAAGGCAGTTTGCGGTCGAAGGTCTGACACAGAACCGATGCAATTCGATCGAGCAGTTGAATCTTAATCAACCATAAAAGACGCGTATCATTATGTAAATGGCTGCTTAAGGAAGTCGGTAACGCGAGGTGGAGCGCATCTTCATTTTATATATATGATGTGTTACAGCGATTAGATTGGTAACCGTGATAAAGAGGAACAACAAATACGACAGGAAGGACGTTAAGGCGGTGCTAAACCCCGCGGGGATCAGTCTAAAATCCTGTTGTCCGGGACAGTTCGCAGGTGCCAGATGTGACATAAAGATAGCCCTAACGTCGGGCGATGGGATTTCGTCAGTTTTACTGCCTGCCTCCGTTTAGAATTGTTAATCAGGGCCGCCCGAAATTTATTATCCAGCTACTGGAGGATCCTCTCGGCTCATTTGCATAGCCATGTCCAGCTCTCCGAAAGCTCCGCCGGGGTAATTGGACCTCTCTCTCCTCGGTACTTCCGTCTTTCTAACCCTATTCCGGAAGAAAGCAGAGTCCAAAAGTTAGTGCTGCTAATTGACTCGTCCCAAACCAGTTAGTGTCATGTCTTCCATCATCGGGAGGCAGGTAATGGCGTGTTTACAGATGTACCGAAGACAGGAGTCTGTTTTGAATAACTGTTTTTGGTCATCGGAAATCTGGGGGACGTGGGTGGTCCTTTGGTCCAGATATCAGTAGAATGAAAAACGCTCCCACTCTTCAAAAAGTATCTTGCGAAAATAAATTAAAATCCGGCTGTCTAATTATAAATTAAATATTATATTATTGTTATAATATGTAAAAACTTCAAAGAAAAAATACATAAATTATACAGATGGAGAATTAGGTAAACAAAATCGGTAGTAAAACAACCTGTGGTGTAGTGACTAGCATAATGGCTTACAATATTAAAGGATGCGGGCTCGAGTGGCACTAGGATTATTTAAAGGGAATAAAAATCCTTGGCCTTCCTTCGGATAGGAGGTAAAACGGAATCCAGAGCGTGTTGGATGTCAGGTATCCAATCTATTCTAGTTCGATACATGTATCCCGGGCGTATTCAACAATTTTTTTTATTGAATTAAATTTTCCACAATGTATTTAAAACACCTTGATAAATACTCCTAATTACTTATCAAAGACAAAAAAATGCGAAAAACGTTTATTAAGCTGTCTCTCTAACTAAAGAAAAAACAAAATGGGCAAGTATTTATTATGTTATTTAATCTAAAGTATTAAATGTAATTAAATAATATCATGGACATGGTGTATATTAAAGCAATTCTGAGACGGGTTAAATGTTGAAGAGCGTCACACTCAATCCCTTTATAAAAATATATTCAATTTAAGCAATATTATGTTTTAATTATTATATGGATGGTATAATAATTAGTTGGAGAACAGGTGGATTATAAAGTAAACTGATTTGTGCTTATCTTAATCAGGAAATATTTTAGAATAGGTATTTATAATTCATATCGATGGATGTTCAAAGTCTTTAATCCTGAGAAATTTACGATTCATAAGCTTACATCTTGAAAACATAAGGACATCCGAGTCAATAATATCTAGAAATTATGAATAACATTTGAACCGTAGTATTTTATGATTGATGGACTTTGAAGAACTCTGATACAGATATTGGCTGTCGCCCGTCCTAAGCGCTGCGAGGAATCGCTTTGAGCTGTACCGCCCCGTATCGCAGCCAAATTTGGCCCCAAGGAGACAGGCGTATGAAAGGAGACGTCACCATTGTGGACGAGGAGAGCCTCATCAATTACCAAGATGCAAATGAGAGCCATTGAGACGGAAAGTGTTGCACTAACGGTGTTTGTATTAAATATGTTAATGTCCCAGAAGACAATGGGATGATATCCCCATGGGCAGCCTTTTTATTTCATCTTTCACCTCTTAGCATATCCGCAAATTAAAGGTTTTCAGCTGACTTTCCCTTCATTTGAAAACCAATATCGCAATGTCCCTTGTTCATTGCGACCATTCATGTACATGTACGGATGTGCCATGAATAATTGATGGATATCTTCTTGCCAATTAAACACCTGGAACTGGATCCTATTCATTTCTCTACTGCTCTCCGTGTTATCATTTTACCAAGTTTTCTCAGGGCATTTATCATTATACAGAATAATATTTTCCAACTGCAGCCATATCGATTTTTTTTAGCAATAAATTGCAAGTAAAACTATGTAAATGTCGTTGGCTGATCAATAGTAAACATTATCATCGGCTTTCATTGGCATATCTTGACATCATATGATCTCTGAGGATGATGATTGAAAAAAAAAAATAAATAAAAAAAAATAGGGTAATAATAATTCTTCGTATAGTTTTTTATCCTTATTTTTGTCAATTCGCTCATTTTTTCCGGTATTAATATTGGGAATTGATATTTAGGTTGGTAGTAGTATTTATTCCATTGGAATAGATAATTAATATGTAAATCAGTACGACCAAACTGGTATGTTTTGGGTTTTTTATTAGATATATTTATCATTTGTTTTAAATAAACGCCAGTTCCAGTATAGTAATAAAATAGATAACAAGAGACTAACATCATTGGCAATTCTCAACAGGTAGCTAACACAATATTTGATTCCAGCTAACCTTCCAAAACGATCACAACCGGTGATTATAATATTATTAATTTTACTGTCAGCTTTAAGTTATTATTCAGGTGTTCACATTAAGCGAACGAAAATTCAACAATATTCAAAATACTTTAAAATGCAGTTTGGCAGTACAGTGATTTAGCAACAAACCAAGTAGTACAGAGCTGAAAATAAAATAAGGAAATACAGGAAAAAATATAGTAAAAAATTGAGAATTTATTGTAAAGCTTCTAGATCAGTTGGATTTAATATATCATGAAAATGTTATTTATTTATTAAAACATGAATAAACGAAATTTTCCGCATTGTCCAAATTCCAATTAACAGTCTTTTCAGGATTTTTATGCGCAATAAAAAAAAAAAAAGGGACCTCTTTCCAATTAAACTCTAATTAAAACCACTTTCTGCACTCTAATGGCTTGGGCACATCTGTCACCGCCGCTATTTTCTGAAATCGAAAAATTGAAAAAAAAAAAAAAAAAAAGAATCCTTGCGATCCCCCCCGTCTACTTTCCCTTCATTTGATTTATTTTATGACACCTTAGAAAGCGTGCATTCGCAATTATTGAACGACATTCCTGAAATCCGTCAAAGAGATTCGAAACGGTCCTTAAAGTGGAGTACATTACTTACGCCGAGTCGGTATGATCCTAATTGCGAATTAATTATCAGAAAAATGAATCATTTTTTACTTTATTTTATATTATACATTAGGTAACTATACTATTAGCGAATATCATATTTCTAGACACGCTGTAATTGCGGCAGGAATCTCATCATTCACGCATCGTCCCCTGATTACTCGTTCGGAAAGCCGTCTTCTGATTAAGTAATCGAGTAAATGTGACGCGATAATCATTAACTATCGATATATTTCAAGCTACTATGTTCGGGCCGTTCCCTCTGCCCCTCATATGCCATATCGAAAACCTTAATAACTCTCCTACGAAGATCTCTTATCGAATTTATTTCGAAGACTTGGCGAAATAGCGTCAGCACCTGCTCCCAGTCAATTTCATGTTCCTTATGAATATGGTAATTGATTTGTGAGAGTTTAAACCTCAATAGTATATCATTATTCAAATTTATTTACACTTTATTTTACATAGTAATGGCATGTTTTAAAATCGTTCAATGTATGTATAAAGGCAATTTTAGTCAGTTTTGGAGGGTATGTTAAGGGTTATATATTTGAAGGATATCTTTAACCAAGTGCATAATTAATTCTTGAATTCAATTAAGAACTTGTTCATTTTGAAAAAATAACTAAGATTATTATTAATTTTTTTTTTTTTTACCGATGTGGTACTTCCTTGTTTTTATGTCACGTTGAACTTTGAATATATATTTAAAATTATCTTTGATTTCCTCCTTAGTGCTGGAACAAATTTAATAGTATATTATCAATAAACCAAAATGAACATTACCTATTACTTCGTTTTAAGTTTATGTATTCCTTATTTATATAAAATGAGGTATCTTAGACGGAGTCATTTTTTTACACACTTTCTGCAAAGTTAGATGGGCATGCTAAGTGCACCTACCATTGAGTACGTTGGAGGCATATTTTACTATGAATTTTATTATGAATGCTCAATTTGGATTGTACTGACAATATATGTCAAGTCGGTTGCATGTCATCGGTATTTGGAGCCGGTTGCAGCCTCCTCATTTAGAGTTCCATTCACTCACTACCATGGTGGATGAACCCCAAGACATGGGTGTGCCATGTCGGACAGCCTCCATGTCCTGCCTCTTCACGAACTGGGTCCTGGGAACATTCTTCTTCTACATGTCCTTTGTGCTCAACATAACTTTTTATATTGTCAAGGCTTGTACACTTTTTTTTTTCGGTTTTTCTTTTAGTCCTCCTTCTTGCCCTTGTATAAAAGTAAACAGCTCATAACACGTATCGGGTTCTCCGGGTGATCCTTCTCTTTAAATAGCTTCCGTCTTTCAGGGCGACGCGATGAGTAAATATTTTTTCTTCAGAGGGAATTTTTTCGTTTATAAAGAACAAAAAAAAAACAAACCTAGTACACTCTGCTGATTTTGTTTTTCGAATCTCTCAAATACCAAAGACGAAAAACGGGAGTCGTAAATAAATCCTTGTGAGTTTCTTTATAATGACTGGAAAAGATCCTGAGCTCCCAATTGATAAGGATTCGCTCTTAAAAAATAAAATAAAACGGTAAAAAAATTTTATGACGGGCGTGTTTGGGGCCGGACTATGCTCTATCGCGGAGAATAATCTGATTGGCTATTAAAAGATTGTATAATTAGGAGACGCCATTGGTCGTAAAAAGTGTATTCCTGACCCTTTTAAGGTTTATAACAGAATGAAAATTATTGCCCAATTTTATCGAAAGCAGTTCATTAGTTTAATTAAAAAGTTACTTGACCGAATTTGTCTATTTATATAGTGCGCTATCTCAAATATTATAAACAATCATAATTCCACTTAATCTCTTATAACAGTCATGGATCTAACACAAGATAATAAAACATTGAATTCAAAAATCTTTTTAGTTCTTTCTTTTAGTTTTTGTAATTTGCAACTGTAAAATTCAAATATCAATGACCGAATGCCATTCTAAAAGGAATAACTTTATTATTGTAATTATTGACCACAAAAATTTCCTTGAGGGAGTGAGATGATTTCGATTAAATATGAAATTAAATCGATTCAATTTGGAGTTAAAAAAATAAAAATTAAACCCTTCTTTTGTTCATATCTGACATCGTGCAGCAGGGGCTTGAACAGAATTCGTGTACATTTTAGGAATCTCTGACTTTTGAGATATTTTTTATGAATTTATTTTTATATATATTATCATTGTAATGAGATAAATACTAAGCACCTGATTTAAATTTGAAAAAAGTTTTTAAACATATTAAAAAAAAATTAAAAAGAAATAATATAACTTTCACAATCATTGATTTACATAAAACAAATAAAAATATTAATTATAATATGTGCATACCTTCAGCATAGAATAATAATAATGGTAAATTAAATACAATAAAAATAAAGATATACTAACTTGAAAACAAGAAGAAATCCAGAAGTAATAATAGCTGAAACTAAATAATTAACGAAATAACTAAATAATGAACAAAATAACTGAAAAATAAAATATTTCTCAACTATTCCTTCAAGTACAAACAAAATTATAAATCAAAATAATCAACAAAAATATATAAAAACTTTAACATTTAAAAATATTATATTTTTACGAGAAAAAAAATGTAAATATTATATATGAGATATTCAGTATTATAGGATTAATTATAAATATTTTTTCTATATAAGGGATTATATTTACTACTACATCTAAGGCTGCATTAAGGATTATTTTTTTATATTGTTTTATTTACCTTATATCGTGACTGGTGATTAAAGTGGCAAAATATTATAACACTAAATAATATTCAATGGGAACATAAGCTGAGCAGGTGATTAATTTACAGTTAGATTTTTTTTAAGAGGTTGCTTCAGTTAAGTGTCAAATGGAATACAATGAATTATTTGACTTAGTGAGTGAGAGGAAAAAAATATACATTAAAGTTCACTTTCAACATTACTGCGATTTCGAACTTTCGAAGGTTAGTCCATGATATGCCCGACGCCATTACCAGAGATTTATACGTTTAAATCCAAACGGAAAAAAAAAAAAATAATCGAGTTGTAGAGGCTATGTTCCGAAGAGATAAGAAAGGCTTTGCAGAGAATAATGGAGACCCATTTGCGGAGGAGAACAAGACGTAGGATGTAAAACAACCCTGTAACGGACTGGTCTTTGATCCGACCGAGCCTTGGAAGATTCACCAACATCTGGTAGAAGACTCGGGATTAACCGGTGATAAAAACTCTGGGTGAAATTTTCTGGAACGAGATCTCCGAAAGCTCATTGGTACACACTTTAAGGGAGATTTCGCGTCACGTCGGATAATAAACTTGTTCGCTAGTTAAATTTTAGTGTCATTCCAACGTCTTTATTAACGCTTGGGCTTATTAAAATCGTATTACGGATCAGTAACATACTTTAGGATTAGTAGGCTGAAAAAGAAAAGAAAAAAAAAATGAAAGGAATACTTAAAACGTCAAGAATCAAATCCTAATAAAATATGTTCCAAAAAGTGTCTTTAGCGCTGGGTTCGATTTTTTTTTTTATTATTTTTTTTTATACACATCCTCAACACTTTCAGATTGGATAATAAAATCAAATATAATAAAAAACCGATGGTATAATATTTTTTATATGTTCAAGAAAATTTATAACTAATGTTATACAAGTGTGACAATAAATATATTTATATTGTATGCTAATTTATGAAACACATAACACATTGGTGATATCTAAACTATTTTATTTTTTTATGTACATATAATAAAATAAACCACAGAAATAAGAAGAACAAATCCTATTCTAGTAGTAATTCTAACTACACTAGATCTTTATGGATGGGAAAAGTGGCAGAAGATAGAATCTCTTAATGGAAGAAACGTGAGATATAAATATTTAGAAAAACAGGTGGAATTTGCCGAGGGAAACTGCTTGAATATCAGAGATATATTTACGATTGGCAGTATCTGGAGGAAAAAAAAACAAAAACAAATAAAATAAAAAAGAGGTGTGAATATTGCAATCGCACGATATCTTGTAAGCATTTGAGAACGCACCATGTAAAATAACTCCATTCACTTTAAGACATTAATGATTTTATTCCGATACTATAGATACAATTCTAATGGACTATGTACTATAAGCCATACCTTATGAAAAAACATTCATACGATGATTCTTCAAACAGGAAATACCAGAATAAAACTAAAACAAAACAGGTTGCAAAAACAAGTATGATATACGAAGTAGTATATCGAAAATAAATTCGAGTGACATTGTCATTTGATCAACATTTTATTTTTAGTTGATTATCAAAAATTAAAATGACTTACAACTTCAATTGTCCTTCATGAGGTTATTTTTTTCATGCTTAATATATATTCTTAAAAAGCTTAACTCTTTCAAGAAATAGTTCGCAGCAAGCCAGCCTAAACAGGAAAAGACTTATTAATCAATTCAAACATCTCACTTTTTTTTTTCATCCGCACACCTGTTTTTAGTAGTGGAAGGAGTTTACCTGAATTGAAATCAATTAAAAATTCCTTCACTCTACGATAGAGATGCAAGACACTTTTCTTATTTACATTGAGCAATTAATTGCTTTGGAGGTAAAATTGAAGTAGAATAGACTTTCTGTGATAAACATCACATCGGCTTATTACTTTACAATAACCAAAGGGAGCAATTGAGCTTATATATGCTATATAAGTCGAGCTTTGAATCTTCAATGTTGCCTAACATTTAGTTTAATTGTACCAAATAATGAAAGTTTTATGTATTAGAAAATTGAATAATCCATTTCAAAATGAAAAAAAAAAAACCGTTAAATTTTTTCATGTGATATTTAAATGATATACTTGAAATATTTTTTGGAATAGATTTTCAAAACTTGTTTTACAAAAACGATTTTTAGTTGGCCTTTTTTAAGTCACTTCAGCATTTTTTAAAAATAAATCTTGCTGAGGGTTGGGTTATTATTACGGCGCAAGTTGATTATTTTGGAGTTGTGATTTTATTTCGAATAATGGTGCATCAATCAGACGTTGCGACACTCCCTAATGCTCTTCTGATTGCCTCCTGGTTTTTCCATCTGCCGATCCAACCCGACCATTCAGCTCCGCGCTGATCTAATTACGCCTTGACCAAATACGTCTAGGAGGTACGTTGAAGAGGAAGCCATGGTTGTTCTTGTACGTGAATCGGTTCCCCCTTTGGAGTCGTACTCGACGGACGAGAACCATCTGACGCAATTCCCTCGGCTATGATATGCAGCCTACACGCCAATTGATTGGGGTTTTCGCCATTCTCGTTCGTGGTCAGAGCCATTGGAGCGAATCAGGTTAGAGGCACCGTTTTCTTTTTATTTTCTTCTATTTTTCCGCTTCGGTTGCCGTTGGCAAATGAGCCTCCCGTGTGCGTAAAACGTGACCTAACTATTTTATGATCGGGTGCCTATTAGAGTGCAAGCTTTGGAAGAAGTGTATAAACCTGTAACATCCAATATCGTGATTTCAGATACTCCTGTAACTATATCGCACTCCCAAAGCAAGACAGGTAGTAAAGTACCTAACTCAAAATAAAAGATTTTTCAGGAGTCAATTAAAGATTCTTCTTTTCCCTTCCTTTGATATCCGTTGTTTGCTATGTCGGATCGTTAAAATATTTTAGGAATCGTCACTATCGCCTTTCATAAGGGGTCATTTACCTAGAGAGTATATAAGATATTTCACGAAAAAAATTATTAAATAATTCTATTTTGAGTAAGATAAGTCTTGCGTTGGACTGAATCTTGCGGCAACATGTGTAAAGCGGAGAAACATTGCTACTGAATTATACCTATTATTCAAAGAGTCATTTTTTTTTATAATTAAAACAGTAAATAAAGTAAAAATGAAATAAGATATTTTATTAAAGAATAGAAGGACTGAAAAAAAATATAAGCATTTAATATTATTTTTAGTTTAAAATAAATCAGCCACCACTGTCATACCAGTTACACGGTAGAGAGAGAAGCACGGTGATCTCTTGTAGTGCCTGGTCTTCCCTTCGCAAGTGGGAGGAAAAGCATGGCTTGGGGTTTTCCAGTCTGTTGTAAATACTGTATGCCTGTGTTTGAGATGTATATTTTAATTTACCTAAGTTCAAGTTTGCGTATTTTTTATTGTTATTTTTTCGTATGGTTTTAGCATTTTAGTATAGGTATATGGTGAGAATATGTAAAGCGGTATAAACTTTACTTTTTTTTTTTAGACTGAATAAAAACAAATTAAAACTAATTTTAGAAAATAGCTCTAACACTGTATATATACAAAATCTTACACGTATTTATTTATGTATATACATTTTTTTTAATAAACAACATATCTAAAGTACTACGATTTCATGATTTCGAAATGCAAGAATTTCACAGTACTTCCACTTGGTAGTCTGTTTTATTCTTGTCTGAACCTTTACTGGCATTATAATAAATAAGGTTCACCATATATTTTGTTTAACTACTTACATATACATAAATTAGAAATTATGATACAAATTAAAATCTCGGTCTACATCGATAAGGTAATGGTTTTTTTACAAGGGAGATGAACTTAACGACGTCGGCGCCATGTCGGGCAGTCGGAAAGAGAAACGATGACACCAGATCTTCCCTTTATGGTAACCTGAGGACCATCACCACTCTGCAATCACCTATCGCAGCAATTGTCGAGGCTCCAATGGCTATCTTTATCGTATTTATCTTACTGCCGTTTAACAAGCTTCCGCTAAAGTTCTTAAAGCTGTAGCTGTTATGACCCCATATAATTTCTTCTGCAAGGCCTATTAAGCTTCAGGCAGCATTTACAGTGAGCTTCGGATGTCCGAAAGTCCTCCAGCAATATTTTAATAATTTAAAGCTTTTTATATATTTTAAGTGAAGTTTCGCATATAAATGTGTTGCCACTCTTGTCAATTGTAAACTTAGTAAATATGCGTTGTTATACTTTTATAAAAAAATTGCAAATTTTTCAAAATGCAACAAGAAATATAAGTAAACTTTTTTATAATAAAAGTAGCGTTCTTCCTTCCTTAGCATATATTTTGTTTTTATTACCGTCCAAGTTTTATCTATGGAGTAATGTCTATGTAAATTAGTTCCTTGCATAAGTAAATACTCAATTATATCTATTGGCTCTGCAGTCACTATAAAGCAGATTACCTAATTAATGTTTTAATAAAAGTGAAGCAATAAAATACTGTTCCAATAATAATTAAAAGTTGCAGAACCGTAAATATGATGCAAACAACATGCATTGCATATAAATATCGTAAGATGTTATAAATAAGATAAACTGCTTCTGATTATGCTTTCTTGAAATAAGTTATAAAGAAATTTACTTTTAATTTTTACTTAAATTGATAAAATGAAGAATGTAATTAACCGTTAAGAATATAACTTTTTGTACACTTTTAATTTAATATTTGGTGCTCACAAATTAAAAAAAATCTTGTTTTATCTTTTATGAAAATATTTGTAATTTCTACGTTTTCGTAGCTATGCATGAACTTTTAAGATCACTGTAAACGGATTGTTGGAACTCTAAAAGTGAAAATTAAAATAAAGAATTCGTATCGCATTTTAGGCTCTTGTTCTTGGTTTTTGGATTAATGTTGATTTTTTTTGTCTCCTAGTTTCTCAGATTATTAGTTCTATCTTCCTTTTCGTTTAGATAAATTTTTCATAGCATTAATTCCTAACGAGCCGAAGTATTCTTCAAAGAAACGCTTTGAAGGCTCATCATGAAGATTCCTAATCACTGGCGATTACTCACCGGCCGTTGTGAAGGTCCCGAGCAGATGTTCCGCCTCGATTTGGCAGCCCAGAAGCCCCTTGCAGATGACTTCTTCCATTTGCACTTTAAACAAACAAAGAGGTAGCTTCGGGTGATTACACGGTGATTTCCTCTAAATGGTGGACCTCTTTAGCTCCTGCGGGGGTTATTGCTCGGGTCATTAAATAACTTTTGTGATAGATCACACTAAATTGCTCTTTTTAACTCTACATTTCAAAGATCAGAGATTAACTAATAGTATATTTCTAACTATACATACGACTAGGCATGTAATGAATATTTTTGAAGAGGCCTTCAACTTTGAACTTTACTGATTTCTTTCTCTCTTTTTTTTAATGCTATACCACGCCCTCAAACTTTTCCTTATAAGGAGTTCCCGTTTTGAGTTGTTTATCCATTTTTTATTAAATATAAGTTTTATCCTTCCTGAAAGGATTACAAACTATAAGTTATTACAATCTCAGATCCAGGATGTCATCAGACATTAGCATCTTGGGAGGATGGAGCCTTCATACTTGAGACATTCTCCTCTGCCTCGTGGTTGTGCTTCGTGATCCGAACTGATTCATAATGTAAGCCAGGGAACCCACGCGGCTCAAGCTAATCTCAATAAAGAAGGAAACCAGTTCGAGGATCGAGAAAGGTCCCCTAAATAATTCCTATCGGCTAATTAACTGCACCTTGAAAAGCTCCTATCGCCCGATTCCTCGGCCGAAAAATCTGATATAGTGCGGAGAGGAGTGCCTATTTCTCAACGTCGTCCTTGCGCAACGCCAGATGCTCAGGTTCTTTTGTGCTTAGAAGCCGACCTGATCCATCATGGAAATGTGCTATATCCTAGTTCTAGAAAGACGTTAATTTCAAATGCATTTGGTAAAATTAACGTTACATCTGTTTCAATCGTTCGGTGAACAATTAGTCGACTGTAATATCTCATTATTGATAAGATATTGACAATTAAAACCTGACTTTATAGCAATATTGTTCAAGCTTAAAGAGTCGCACCTGGAAAGTAAGGTAATTTGACTTAATTATTTATTCACGAGGTACTAATAAATTACTATAACATAAATTACATCTCAATCAGTTTTTTAGAAAAAAAAAATAACCTATTCGGTAATTTTATTGTATGCTCCTAGATACGAGACAGCGTTTACAGAAATTACCCATATCATTCAACATAAGCTGTGTAAATTTCAAAAATAATACCTATATGTTTTAGCGATTTTTTTATAAGTTATTCCCTCCCTAGCGTCTGGTAAGGTTCTAAATAGGTAGTCCAAAAAAAAAAAAAAAAAAAGACACATTACGAACACTTTGTAATTCGCGGTGGCGTATATCATTAATAAAATTGGAATTGAAATTTATGAAATAAAATATAAAAAAATGGTTGGTAATATTCATATTAGCTTCAATGTTGTTTAGTTAATAGATTCAGTAAGCTTGGGAATCCATACATTTTTTTTTCAAGGTTAAAGATATTATGGTAAACTCAACTCTTATCGGGGGGGGGGGGGGGCTTTGTACCTACGAACCATTAGAGGAAGATATTGTGTTCCTGAGAACTCCCCCCCCCCCACTGGATGGTCGTAGGTGTCCCTCAGCCTAGGCTTTCATATTTATGACGTACGCCGCATTAATAATTTATCGAGTTTTACTTTTCAAAAGCTCAAACTGAGGCCTTAGGTAAAATGCCAGGAGAGCGTAGGCGATGGTCGGGTCACATCCTCGGAGTTTTAGCGGCAAAATTACAGCGACTATCGCAGCCATTCGAAAATTTATGGATCGCAGGACCATCGGCGATTACACCCACGTGCGGACCTTCGCTTGATGGATCACCTCTCCAGGATAATAAAACAATCTTGCGAGGATTAGTGTTGCCGGAGTCGTTGGGGGGCCCGGCTTACAAGAACTAGGCCTCCGAGTGTTGTAGGATAAAGCCCTATAATGGACAATCTCGGTATATCAGATGATATACGAAGGAGAATGAAAGGAAAAAAATTATAGCTTGGTATCTCGTTTTTAAATGGAGTGTGAGTCACTTAGGAATAGACGGTTGTGTTTCTTTATGCTTGTATAGAAAGTCAGATGTATTTTATTCTGTATCGGCATAAAAGTGCACTGAAGGTACTTTGAGGATTATTAATATAGGAGGGGTTGGCCCCACAAATCACTTTTATATTTTTTTATTTAGAATGTGATCGAATACTCTTTATTGTTTTAAGTTTTTATTTGTTTGCATTTCGTTCTGAAAAGGTCATAAATTATGTTGGGCTCAGATGTGGCCGCGTAAAAATCAACATTTGAACTTAAGAGCTGCTAAGTCCTGGAGTGACCTGTACATGAAACTTAAGGAAAATAAGATTCGATCACCAATTCCATTTCACACCGAGGAACAGTCTATAAAATTACAATAACACGCATAAGTTGTTTCATAACTACAAATCTATATAAATACTTAGGTTCTTTTATATTTTTCAAGTCGTACCTAACCTTCAAAAGGGAGAAAAAAAAATGTAAATAGGTTTTTAAAAAGCAGCCATCTATTTTATGATTAAGTTTTAGTATTATGATCTTGAAATTCCTATTACTTTCTAACCATAAATCTTAATTCTTCTGCTATCGATTTTTTATGATTAGGACAGAATAAATATTCTCTTGTAAAACTAGAATTGCAGTTTTAAAAACTCACTATTTTTTTTAAATGACATTTCTTTCTTTTTTTATTTTATTTCACCAGTAATAGCAAACCTAGCGCATTTCGTTTCTGTTGGTGTCGTTATGACACTCGTCCTGGATAGAATCATTAAGAGAAAAGCATGGTATTAAATGCTCGTACCATTTTCTACATCCTTGAACGAAGGCCATTATTCCCTAGCCGTTGATGTGTAATTTCTTCATTACATCCGGTATTTAAAAAAATTAATCTTTAGCAATTAAACTCGAATAAAATTTTTAAAATGTGTGTAATAAAATTTTTATGATCGAAAGGTAATGGATCTTATTTTCCAGTTTCCACAATTACATCCAATGACTTTGAAACATTGTCAAGTGACTTTTAACTACTAGTTGAAATTCATTGTCTTTTGGTAAACGGTTTTTAAAATTGTCCTCCTCTAACTCCTGTAATAGTGTCCGGTTAAACGGCGTGACGGATCGCCCCTCAGGGTCCTCTACAGCACAGGAAGTTGGGTTAACATCTGCCTTCCGGGTCTCGCCGAAGAGGGTATCCGAGCATTTCCTGCCTCTGTTGAAACTCGAGGAACTTGAACGCGCTTTGTCAACGGCCTTTGTCCACTTCCAGCTTCGAGGAACTTGCGGACAGTCCTGACATCTGAAGCGGCAGGAGTTCCACCTGCGTCTTATCACCTGTGGGGCGATGAATTCCACGGAAACAAATTGAGTTCGTTGAGGTGGATTACTAAAGGAATCCATTTTCACGCTTTGTTATATTCTATATTACATAATTTATTTGTCATCGAGTACAGAAAAAAAAATACTCAGTGCTCTTAAAACATATTGTTTATCCGCGAAAACTATCGATATAAATAAATGGATCGAAATATTTTCTGATTACTACTTAATTCATTGAGTGAGTGTAAAACTCCATTTGTGAGTTTATATAAATTTTCACCAGTTTATCATAATAATCTAAATTGCTTGTTTCAATAAATTCGTTTGGCTTGATCCGAAGAATATGATACCATAAGTTAATACCACATGTTAAGTAGTTACGCTTTTTATTTTTAAAATGTAATTTTCTACCTTCATTTCACCATTATACTATCGTTTTCTAATTCCTTATTCACTATTATATTTCTATAATTTAAAATCTATTTTGCAATATTTTTAACAAAGAAAGTAAATTATATTTTTCGCTAAGGAAATAAATAATATCTATAATAAAATTTTCTCGAAAATTAAAAATGGGGACACCTACGGTGTAGTAGTTAACATAGCCAACTACTACTACAGAGAGGTCATATGTTCGTAGCCTGCCAGGTGGTCCTACGATTTTTTAAAGGGAGTAAAAAATCCTTCGCTATCTCTATTCAAATTATAATTGGACAGACAAAATTTCTCTCCTTCTGAAGTAAATTCCGAGTAAAGAAGCATATTAAGTGAAGTAAAACAACCAAACATATAAATTGTAATTATTTGTTAGTGTGTGTGTATATATACAATCACTAAATATTTTATATCCGTAGTCAAATGATATTCTTGAAAATTCCACCTGCTTTTGAACTACAAAGGAAATCGGCCATTGTCAAACGTTTTACTTTCTAAGGCTTTCGCCCTGGGCCTGTGATTAATACATTATTGATATCATTCCATGCAAATGCTATGTAAATGACGATAATAACAGCTACGGCTAATAATGTCACCTCATTATCACCGGGATGAGCTAAGCATTTAAAAGTAGTCTTTGGGTTATGGGATATAAATAACCTTAGCTGTTAATACACGTTTTATTGAGCCGGCCTCCTGATATTTCTCAATGCGTTACATCGTGAAAGTAATATTTGGGGCCGTAAGAACATCGTAAATATTAATAGTGTCATAAAATGGAGCGATATTTCATTTATTATGGACATGTTATAGCATATACCTGTTATATCTGAAAACTGACTATTATAAAGTTCGATATTATTTTCTCATTTTATTCGGGATAGGTAGGTTTTAAGAGCATCCTACCCCCACAAAAAATAAATAAAAAATAAAATAAAAATAAAAAAAAAGTGTTACATTATAGATTAATTGAATAATGGAAATGCAAAAGGTACAAATGCCTTTGAGAAAATTTTTCAGAAATGATATGACTTATACCGACAATGTGAACTACGTTCGGGGCTTACACCCATGCTATCTTTCAAACGTTGAATGAACTACTTATTAACAACTAAAAATTAATTATATCCATCGATATATTTCTGAAGAATGGTTTTGACACTCATAACAATTTGGCAAACAAAAATCTTTATATATTTTTCTGGCACTTGTACCCTTTCCATGCTTCAATTATCACAGGCAATATGATTATTAAAGAATAAGAACATTCTTTTAATTAATTTTTATATTAGGTTAACTAAAAAAAAATTAAAAGTAATTTATAAACTTTTCAAGCAATTCTCATTTGTTATTTCCCATTTGAATTTAAATAAAGTACTATTGCCAGTAAATATAGAAGATTTTATGTTGAGCATTTGTTAAAAAAAAATACAATTTTTATAATTAAGGTGAAGTGGGGGTAGGTGGATCATATGAAGTGGAAAATTTCAAATTTAACCTAGTATAAAAAAAAAACAGCTATCTATGCTAGGTTAACTTTTTTTCAATGAATTTTAAATCTTTTTTTTTTTTTTTTTTTTTTTTTTTTTTTCACTAAATACTTTTATTTGCACCTGTCACAAATAATAAGCGACAATCAGCAAATGTGATGAAAATTGCTGTAAGTTGGCATTTTAAGGCATGGGGGAAGATAGTGCCCAGCAGCACATCATCCCGGTCTTGTTTTAGGAGAGGAGGTCTCTCATCCAACTCCTTTTTAGTCGCCTCATAAAAGGCATGTCAGTTGTGGCCATGTCACTATTCTTTAGAACAGAATAGTTGATTTTTGTATATCCTAAAAATAAAATTGATGTAATAAAATAACATAACTAGCTGAGGAAATGGCCCGACTTCAACTTATTTATTTATATATGTTTATGTAAGTCTTGAAAGCAATCAATATTTTATCTCTATCAAGTATTCTAGTGCTTGCACTTCTACTGGTTACATATTATTTCCCTGTTTAATACAAGCACAGACATTTATAATAATTTAAAGGGCAATTAGGTTATCACATATATGAGATACTCACTTCTGAAAGAGGAGCGAGGGACTTGTTACAATTAATACCCGTTTATCGTTATCGTGTATGAATACTAGTGTGTATTCGTTTCTTGCAGGTTTTTTCTTATTTTTTGTTCTTTTAAGTTATAAATTTCCTCTTACACATTCCTCTTTACTGTTCAGTTGAATCCGATTTCAATATAGTTATATATTTAAATTTCATAATTTTATAAATTCTATTTATCCGACATGAATCCATATTTTTTTTACAATGATAGCAATTTTTTATATACAAACAAATCAACTACAGTAAAGAGTGTAGTGTAAACTAAAATAGTTTATGGTATAAAATGTTTTGTAAACATGAATATACATAACATTGATAGCTCTTTTTTGGTCGTTTGAAGTTAAAATTTGCGATCCATATTTGAATTCTATATGAGATACTTATCCAGCTTCACAGTGAGGTAAGTGTGTCGTCATATGCACTTTTTAAATATTTTTAATTTTTTTTTTTAAATCATGAGGTATGTAGGGTTGCCGAAGTAATCAAATCATTTATTAATTGATATAATAGCCGAGATGTTATAATGGATTATACAAAATGGGAATAACTTAAGTCGTATTATTTACTAAAACTAAAACAAATGATTTTCAAATGATTACATTCTGAATGAAGTATTTAAAGAAAAAGAAACAAAGAGTTGATGAATGATTGTCCGATAGACCAAGGCTACATCGTAGTTGTCTCGGAGTCTGATGAAATTAGCGTTCTTTTTGCTATAAGTTGTCTCCATTAAGGTTAGATGCTCAACAATACACAATATTCATCATTAATTTTTCAATTTCTCATATTTTTGGGAAGCATTATACTCATTAATCGCATCATACCTGTTTTAGTTTATGGAATAAGTCAGCAGGTAGGTAGTTTCTTTATTAATGTTGATTGAAAACAATTTCTTCTGAATATATCTTCATTCGGACGTTTCGGTGTCCGTCCTCAGGGCTTATTTATCTATTATTTCTCACAATTAATGTAAAATTAATTTTTTTTGTTTTGTTGTTCTAAATTTTTTTTAAAAATTATTATTCAAAATTAAAATAACAAAGTAGTAACACAAGTATATAAATACGGTATCCTATCTAAATTAAAGAGCTGGATGAATAATGATTTTTTTTTTTTTCAAAATCAAAGTTTCTCACCTGCTAAGGTTCAAGATTTCATTTTACCAACGAATTTTCTAATTATTTTAAAGCAATTCGCAATAGTGGCATTTCCCCCGTAGAGCTCAATTGAATTAATACATTTAAAAAAAATCTGGTGCGTGCGCGCAACACACAACTTTCACTTACCAACTTACTTAGATAAGAAATTAATGCGTTTTGTTAATGCCACTTCTCAAAGTTACGTATTTTCCACACTTATTTCTTATTTTTGTTTTCATTTGCTCTATAAACCCCTCAGAACATTTTAATAATGATAACGCTTACCTGATATTAAATAACACTCAATTTTTATTAAACATGACGAATATGAAAAGAAAATCGTTAAAGCCGTTTTTGAGATAATCTAAAAATTAGAAAAAAAGTTATGAAATAAAGTGTCCCCTTCGGTTGATCAATCTTGATGAAATGTTGGCTATCACATCTTTGGCATATACATACATCAAATACCCAGTTTGATCAAAATCGTTAAAACCGTTTTTGAGTAAATAAAAAAAAAACACTTGAAAATGATACAAAATTTATTAAGTAAAGTCCCCCCTCCGGTTGATCAATTTTGATGAAATGTTGGCTATCAAATCTTTGGCATATACATACATCAAATACCCAGTTTGATCAAAATCGTGAAAACCGTTTTTGAGTAAATAAAAAAAAAAACGTGAAAATAATACAAAATTTATTAAGTAAAGTCCCCCCTCCGGTTGATTAATTTTGATGAAATATTGGCTATCACATCTTTGGCATATACATACATCAAATACCCAGTTTGATCAAAATCGTGAAAGCCGTTTTTGAGTAAATAAAAAAAAACAGTTGAAAATGATACAAAATTTATTAAGTAAAGTCCCCCCTCCGGTTGATTAATTTTGATGAAATATTGGCTATCACATCTTTGGCATATACATACATCAAATACCCAGTTTGATCAAAATCGTGAAAGCCGTTTTTGAGTAAATAAAAAAAAACAGTTGAAAATGATACAAAATTTATTAAGTAAAGTCCCCCCTCCGGTTGATCAATTTTGATGAAATTTTTACAGTCATATCTCGGGCATATAAATAGATCAAATACTCAGTTTAATCAAAATCGTTAGAGCCGTTTTTGAGAAAATCGAAAAAAAACTTAAAAAGTTATTAAATAAAGTACCCCCTCCCTTTGAGTAATTTTGATGAAATTTTTGCTGTCACATCGCGGGCATATACATACACTAAATACCCAATCTCAGGTCCACACGGTTTATAGTTTTTGAGCTAGTCTGTTCACACACACACACACACACAGACACACACACACACACACACACAGACCATTTCGCGGGACTTGGTTAATTGGACTCAGGGGACCCCAAAACGTGTATTTCCGTTGAAAACCGGAAGTCGAAATTTTTCACGATCGCAATACTTCCACTTACTATATATTTCATATATAGGTAAGTGAAAGTAAAAATGACTATAAGTATTGAACATTTAAATTTTTATCAGTGTTCTGATGTGATCAGAAGAATAAAAAGTAAGATCAGTATAGAAAAATAAAAATTAGCAGGTATCAAAAATAATTAGTTCATGATGAAGGACTATTTATTTTCAAAGATGTTATAATTTAATTTTATAATCATTAAGATTAACAATCAAAGAAACCAACTTCATTTAATGTCTTAGCGAAAAATCTATTTAAGGGCATACACCTCATGTCCTAAAACCAGATGCCTTTTGCCGCTCTCTTGGCAGCCTAGTGCGTTCTTCTCCCACGTCGCTAGGCTGCTTCGAGCAATCTTTAACAAAGTCCTATCTGGAAAGCTATCGCCGTAAGATCGAGGTTTCTCCCTAATGGCGGATAGCAGGGGCAATTAATAACCAACCTATCGGATCGTGCCTGGAAAGTTCAATGAATCGGGCTTAGCAGTCCCCGCCCGGAGAATCGGAGCAGAAAAACTTGACAAGAAAATTTTATGTCTTCTCGACTACTTTCTCTCTTTATATAGGCTCCCAGATTACGCTTTAAGTTGCTCATAAGCCCTGCTTAATTTATTATTCAAATGAGATTTTCAATTAATAGCATTCATTACACACAACTAGCCCTGTTTATTTGTCCTGTAAGTTATTTTATGTTATATAAGCCAGATTGGTGAATGATCAGATTATTTTGATTGATTGTATAAAGTTCTAAATTCATTAGATTCATGTTGTAAGTTTGTTATTTTTAAAACAATAAAGAAACTGACGCTTATAAAAAACTCTTTTTATTCATTTATTTTTAACGAAAGCAGCTTGTTATATTTTAGTTATTTAAAAAATCTTTACATTACTTAAGGGTATAATCAATTTTCATCGGACTCATACGTCAACTTACGTTATCCATGAAGGAAAGTATTTAGTCCATGAGCTTTACATAACGCCTGCTTTATTACTGTTGTCATTACCAAAAATTTTCCAAAGATTTCTTCCTTTGTATGGGTCGTAGAGGCTTCTGATGACTTTCTATATCAATGGCTGAGTAATTAATTATCAAATTGGGTACTATACTTAAATAAATTGCGGTTGTCTCAAGTTGCATTTAAATTACCAGAAAAGACGTTTTAGTTTTCCAAACAATGACTGGTAGATGTAAAATTAGTGCTAAAAAAGCAGTCGCTAGTAGCAATCGATATTATTAGTAATCTTCGAAATTATCAGCAATGTGAGACTTTTTACAGGGGTTCCTTTATAGCCTGAAAGAACATAGTTGTTGTTTCTGGACATGCTCCTCAACCATATTTCCCAGTGAGGTACCGCATTCCGTTTTCATTAAAGTCTCGTGGGAGGGTTTGGCAATGGGACGACCCCCGGTGATGACAGACGTTTCACAGCTCTGTGAAATCTTCGCACCATTGTTCCATCTTCGGCACAATCCCACAATCTGGAGCACACGGCCTCTCCGCTTACAATTAATATTTTTCTATTTCTCAACTCGGACTTCGTTTCAACTAAACGCAACCACAACATGCTTACAATTAAACTATATTTGTTTTCTTACTCGTGCAGTTGTAAAGCTGCTCACGGAGGCGTAGAGTAAATGCCTGCGTCCGTTTTTACTTTTAATGCTCTATAATCACCGGGGAGGAAGTCGACATTAAATCTCAGCGCGGCCTACGTAATTAATGCCGCCACAAAGGAGATCGGTTCCACAAGTTCGTTATGAATTTTTCAATGCATTTCACGCCGGGGCGTGGAGCCTTCGCCGACCTTTCGGATAGTGCTCGTGTTTGAGCAGAATTTAAAATTAAAATGTCACTAGCATTTGTCACAGTTTGCCTTTGCATTGCCCTTTGCCTCATTTTCTCTAATTACGAATCTCCGAGAAACGCTTTGATGATTCTAGCCTAATGGTAATCATTGTTGTTCCTTATAACTTAACAATACATTATGAAAATTGCGATGACTACAGCACATAGGGAGTAATATACACCTACGACGTGCCAAAGCAAGTAACCGAGATTGAGAGCCTCATTCCTTTTAATGTTTTGAATTTGAAAACGCTAGTGAACGACTTTGGGTTTACTGCTTAGAATTTCCCATTATTATGTTAATTTTTAATTTTTTTAAATATTTATTTGATGTTGTTTAACGTCGCTTCGACTGCCCAGGCCATTAGCGACGACTGCTCTTCTTAAATGTAGGGTTTTTTTAATAACGTTGTTGGCTTTGTAGGGATATGAAGTTGTAATATTGAAGTCGCGGCGTTCCTTCCTGTATTTTTGACACTGAAAAAGGTGTTTCACTGTAAGTGGAGTATTATCACAAATTTGGCAAGTTGACCGGTGAAGTCCAATAAGCAGGTGGATGTGAGTCAGCTTCGTGTGACCGATTCTTAGCCTGGTTATTATGGCTGCTTCTGATTACTTTGTGAATTTTGCCACTCTTCGTTCCATTTTCCGTTTACTTTGGTTTTCACTTGTTTTGCCCAAATAAATAAATAAATAAATTTATATTTCTTATTAGTATGGGTTTTTCATTGAGGTTTCTAATATTTTGCTTGTACTGATTGTTGAATATCCAGTATGTTGTAAGGTCACCGTTAATGCCATCTCTACACGTTGAATGTAGTTAGCATTCAATAAAAGGCGCATCTGACGGAATTCTCGAAAGTATTTCGTTTTCCAAATATCTGATTTTGCTATTTATGTAATTTTTCGACAAAGAAGTTTTACAAGACTAAGGGATAAGATTAATATATGACTCTTGAAAGATATTTAGTTTTGTTCTACTAAGCTTTATGTTTCCTTAAGGTAGATATACAAGGAATTGATGATTTTATTTTCCTGTATTTCTTTTTCTTTTTTTCTTTTACTGATTACCGGTATCGTACCCCTCGATTGTCGGCCGGTAACTACCAGTTCTCAGATCCTTGCGGTTACCGTAAACGAAAAGATGGGAAAGGTGCCGCTAAATGTCGAGGTCCTAACGATTAATTCGCTACTCTTTAATTACGTTGGATTGGCTACTGGTGGATCAAATTGCTTTTTGATTGGTTGATCCTGGACCGTCAAATTCGCTAAGAGAGAAATTCTCTGCAAAAATTCTATCAAGTCGATGTCGAAGTTATATCATGTCTTGGTTTTCATTTAAACTGTGGACCGGTTATAGGATATTTTCTAATGTTGCGTCAGTTCTAACATTTTAAGGTAAATATCAGATAAAACATGGATATTGGAGTAAAGAAAAAACATCTCATATCTTCAAGAGAAAAATAAAATAATAAACGAAATACATCCAGATTAGATTATGGTTCTATAAGATATGTCTCTATTAAATCTGATCTTCATAAATGTGATTCGAATTCACGAAATGTTTTATTAAATACACTTAAAAAGAACACTACTTGGTTTTTCGCATTTATAAATATTTATTGAAACTTGTCAATAATTTTAAATAGAATCTTTGATATTTTAAGTAAGGTTATTTTCTTTAAGAATTGTTTAAGGGAATAAATGTAAATATATTATTTATACAGCAATTATTTTATTCACTATTCGTGTTTGACCATCTGACTACATTACATCAGAAGCGGAAAGAATATCGAAAAAAAAGAATTGCAAAAAAAAAACATTTCACAGTCTTTCTGACTACAAGTTTATAACATTGTATCTTTGTTTAAATATTGCAATTTATATGCGGAAATAGCCTTTATATCTGAAGGTAGCAACATAAAATTGTGCTTTTATTATTTTAAACGACATGAAAGAATATAAAAATAAAAAATAAAATTAATGAAATAAAAAATCTTGACATTGCTTCATAGGTATATCTGTGTGAAGGAATATAGTTAAATATCATGTAATCTTTTTCTACATAGAATAAGCAAGCCTAATTAATGTTCAAACTTTTTATTTTTCCCTTTTTTGTTTTCATAGTTGTTTTTTATTGAAAAGTGTAAAGGAAATATTAAAGGGAAGCTAAATTAATAAATACAAAATAAAGAAACTGAATGAATAAATAAGTTCTTGGTTACTTATTCTTTTCTTGTTTGCAGGCAAATATTTTACTAACTTCAAATAGTAATTCATTGGGCTTCCAAGTTCTAACCAAATTAAAAAGAAAATACTTTTTTTTTAAAGTAATGTTCTTGCTGTTGGTATTTATATCGGGATTTAATTTGGAATTTAGAACGCATTGACTCATTTACTGTAATTCCTTAAAATCGAGTGAGCAGTAGGTCTGATGGTCACAACAGAATAAATATTTTTCCCATCTATTCAAATTTCCCAAACCAAGCGGCGTGTTTCTTATCTAAATCTTTTACGAATGTATACATTTTTTGCTAACCCCTTAATCAACTCGAAGATGTACACGATTAGATACTGGAAACATCGGAAGAGGCCAAATATTTAGGCAAATCTCCCGTCACCAAACTTGGACAATGCTAATAGGATCTGTCTTAAGATCAAGTTTCCGATAAGTTTTCAAGCTATCTTCATCATGTGTTTTGAATTTATGGTGTTCTTTTTTTTCGAATATTTTTTTTAGGGTTGGGGCTACAGATGCATTTTTTCAATTTTTTATTTTTAATTTTGTATGAAATAGCTTTGACTTCCACTTACGGAACTTGAACAACCAGTCCGATCCACCTTAGCCAAGATGGTACCGTAAGGCTCCTTCCTCCAGGCCAGATAATTGCAAGGGCTCCCATGGAGTACCACGGCAGTCGTAAATCAAGGTGCTGGTCATTGTTTGGCTGGAGGCTAATAGCACCGCCGGAGGGTTCCTCTTATCTTTCGGTTCCTCCGCGGGGTACCGGAGGATAGTAATTCATCAGGCCGATCCGAAAGGAGGCCGTTGCAGTGGTTATTGGGGAGCGTCCGGCGGGGAGGAAATCAGGGCACGCTAAGATAGTTGATGGCATGATGAAAACATCCGCGAAGACGGCATATGCAGGTTTGTAGAGTACAGAAATATTTTAAAGGTTTTTCAAACAAATCTACTTAACTTATGTATTTATTTTTAAAATTCGCAATACTTAACCGCTTTAAGGAACGAGCAATTTTTACACGGATTAACCATTAATTCATGAGAGATATTTAATTAAAGAGGAATGTTGACTGTTTTCTTTCAGACACTCCAGTATGATTGATAATCTGGAATTCCAGTCAGAACTTGTTTTTTATTTAGACATCATACGTTTTGATAAGAACGTTTGGATCTTTGTAAGGGCTTTCTGATTCGAGAGCAATACAGAGATTGAGGATCCAGGCACCAAGATCCTCCTGAGCACCTGACGAAGATCGATCGAAACGTACGCTATCTAAATAAAGAAAAAGTTTTCGCTGAAAACCTGAAATTCCTGTTTATCGATCATCCTAGAGTACAATAAAAGTGATTTTAAAGAGTTAACTGATTTTCATCCTTTGACGCTAGTAATTTGGCTAATTGAGATTTTAGGAGTTTTTCGGGTCCACGGTTACCCTGGTATACCAGATACATATTATTACTAAGAATAAAGTTTTAGTTCTAAAACTATTCCAGGATCTTTTGAACCTACTCTTAAAACTCGCTTTGGCTCAAATATTATTTTCAAAGTCGCTATTTTAACAAAAAGAACAAACATTTTTACATTGAAGTGAATATAAACCGGTGGTATTGTTTTAATTAGCTCGACTTGCTTTTGTGAACGATTTTAGTAATATCGATTCTAAACAATTTAAGTGACATAGTAGGAAAAAAAAACGGTACTTTTCAGAAAACCACTTCTTAAAATCAGCATTTGGCCACCTTTTGGTACATTAATTTTCTTGGGATTTGGTGAATCAATTGTTTCTTTTTTTAATTCGTGAAGGAGGATCAGTGGAACGTTCATGGTACGGATTTTTGATAAATAATAATTTTAGTATTAAAAAAAAATTCAAACTAAAAACCAAAAAAAATGAGAAAATCTTAACACTTGTTTTTAGAATTAACATTTCAGTTCAGTATTTCATTCATCCAAAATGTTTGTACCATAAGATATTTATTAACATAGAAAAATGGGACTATAATCACCTAAATCAGTTGATTCCTTTATGAGTGACGTGCACTATAAAAAATAATGCTTCTGAGGTTTATTTGGCGCTTCAAAACTTAGCTTGTGTTTCTTTTAAAATATTTAAAATCAATGTTTTGTAATTTTAGAGCTTTTTCCACTGATTAAAATAAGACGAAAATTATCAAAATTAGAAGAGTTTTCTTTAAAAAATAAAACTGAAATTAAGAATGAGGATTCCATTTTCGATCTAATACTTGCTTACTTCTCTCATTAAATTTAAATCTGTATAAATATTAAATTATAACTTTATTTTATAAATCATTAGACAAAAAAAAAAAAAACCAATAGAAATGCTAAATATGCATATTAGCACTGAGATTCCAAAGACACTTCAGATTATATCAATGATTTTTTTGGTCTTTATATATTTTTTTTTTTCTTGTCAACGAACATTCGGCAATCGCCAAATGGTTTGGATTGTATGCTAATGCAATAATAACACGTCTCTTCACTGGTTTGTGTCAATTATTGTGGTTTCCTAACGAAGCAGATCTCTCATCCAGCGCCTTTTAATTTTAGTAAAAATAAATACTTTTGTTTGGACGTATTTTAATTGTTATAAATGTAATGATATACTGTAGCGTTAGTAAATTTCGTAACAAGGTCTGGGCTGTAAATTTCACACTTTTCAAGTGGGAGAATAACAAACAGATGAACTTCTCTTCTGCACCAACCCATTATAGCAGCATTTAAAACAAAACTTAGTAAAACATTTGGACAAGAGTATCTTTTTGCCTATCTGTTAAAAAAAAGGTGTTATTTCCAGTTTGGTCTAACTAATTGGTTAGATATATTATTGAGTAAATTTTTATTTAAACTTAATTTTCATTCACAAATAATATTTGTTGAACATTTTTTTTTGTATCATGAATTGTATTGTCCGTAATAATAAATATGTTTCCCTAATACCGCATATACTTTGAATACATTAGGTTAAAGAAGAACATGTAACGTTAGAGGTCTCGCTCGCGTGGGTACAATGGTCTGATTGAATCGTAGTAAACATGTGTAAATAATGAGGCGATCCGGAATAATGCAGAGGCGTTATAGTTAATAAATAAAAGAACTCCTATTTGTACAAACGATACCGGTTATATGGCGGAACTGTTATTCAGGAGAGGAAGATAGGAACAGCAATAAAGGTGATGAGGCCGACAGACGGGATGAAGCAGTTAATTCCCCCACGGTAGCTATCTCTGTCGGGTTTTATGGCATTTCCAGCTTTTTCGATCCGACCACTGAAAAATTCCTCCGATTTATGTCTTGTTTTTGCCTTACTTATTTCTTAATATATTCTTTTATTTGTCTACCGTTCTTATTTTAGGCATTTTTAGAATACCTTCCAAGCTTTTTTCGGCTTATCATATATTCATTTATCATACAAAAATCGTAAGATTTTCCAAAGTGATTCCAAATGTTATGGAGTATTAATCTAGATTTATAAGGGTCTAATTAAACTTATTTTTTAAACTAATGATTTGGGTAAGATATAACCTTAATACTGCAGTCTAATGGGTCAAAAATATTACAAGACAGCAGCCTTAAAATACTACAACCTTACAATACCAAAGATCGCGAGTTCGAGTCTTGCCGTGGCCTAGGATTTTTTAAAGGGAATAAAAATTCCTGGCCATGTCATCCCTCGGATTGGACGTAAAATGGAGGTTCCGAGCCTGTACGATATCAGGTGCTCGATTAGATTAAAGATCGCTATCCTTATTAAATCTGGATATCGAAATTCTCTAAGATCAGAACTTTTAATAGGCATTTAAAAAGCACCTGACAGGCCTAAATCACACAGGCCAATCATATAGAGAATACACCAGCAGCCTGTAGATAACTAAAATATTTAGTTTACATACAACACAAATTTAATTTTGAAAAAACCAATATGTTAGACATGGACAGTAATACAAAAAATAGAAAATTATTGGAGGCCATACACAAAACAAAAAACAATAAAATTATAGTTAATTATAACCCATTACATGGACATATTAAATAAAATAAAAATATTTTAATTAACAATAGTGAAGTAATAATTAAAAAAACAAAACAACATAATTATCACAATCAGCTGGAGGACAAGGGATGTTAACAGGGTGAAAATATAGATACAGAGTCCAGCAGCCTTTAGTCAATTAGAAATGGACAAGTATGAACTGACATATATAAAAAGTATAACGGTGTATTTTAAGCATATGACATTGATATATTTGTTATAATATTTATTAAAAGACCATCAATCATACGATTGAATAATTATTTATTAAGTTATACTTAATTTATTTTATCTAAATAATTAAACTAGTGTTCTGATTATTAAATGTTAATAGATATAAAAATGTACAGGTTTTGAGAATGGGGAAACAGCCCCGAAACGTCAAAATGTGCTGTAAATAAATATTTATGGTGAAAAATTTTTTGCTAATTTTTTATCAATTATAATATAAATATCTTCCAACCAAATTTAGAAGAGGTGAAATAACAATATAAAATATTTAGGTGAAGAAGCAAATTATGACAATATTAAATGAGACCTGAGACGTCTGCAGTGGTAATTAATCGGGATGCTCAGCGTTGGAAGACGTGTTGTACCCAACAATAAGATGATAACCTGACGTTTAGGAGTTCGAGTTCCGCCCTTGAAAAAAAATCCTTAAAACCTAAAAGGTGATGACGGGGAAAAAAAATCCAACTCTGATCCGAGATATTTCTCATTACTATTAATCCTAACTTCTTATCATCGATGTAATTTTTATACTTAATAATAATTTGTTTGAATGAAATATTTCTATAAACTTTCTTTAGTTTTCTGAAACTGCGATTTACATTAAATTGAACCACTGCAACGATAGAAAATAAATATTTTCATTTAATATTCTCCAGAAATGAAGTATTCATTTGCTTTATTCATTTTGGTAATTCTTGAATCATTTTGAAATATCTACTCCAACAACGAATCAAGTCTTCTTCTGAAGTACCTACATCCCACTCTCAAACCTATAAACTTATTTTTTCTCGATAGTTACAGAAACTGTATATCCGAACAGGAGATACCTTCATGCAAAACAGTACCAGTCCATCCACACTTAGACAGTAAAGTTTTTGACCTTTGTATAAACAAGTGGGTATTACGCTGATCAGCTTACTTTTACGGCACTGGGCATTTTGAGACATTGGACAGGTCTTAAAACTACCAATAGCTTTCTTCCCTCGTAAAAATCGGCTCAAGCAGCATCTCCCTCTTATCCTCTTTCTTTTTATTTTGTTTGTCTCATTTTATTTCGTTACCCGTCTGGAGGGTATTTCCTTGGTATGGTCCTTTAGGGGCTGTAAAGTTGCTAAAATTCGAAATGATAACGATGGAGCAGTAAAAGGCATAAGAAATAAACGTCGGATTTCGGATCTTGGTAAAATATGGAGGGGATAAATAACAGGTTAATTGTGGGTATCCCTTGCATGAAGGTACACGGAAGGAGATGGTTACATAATTGATAGGTCCATAGGAAAAAAAGGTTTATTTTTTACATTAGTCAAAATTCTGTTAATATGGATTTCGTTAATGGTAAAAAAGTTATAATGAAGATTTTCCAATTATTTGGCGATCTAATGCTAGGGAGTGCTCGTTTTGTGGAAATCTCCATAAATATATTTTTTACTAAATATTTATTCTGAGTACAATTAGTGACTATGAAATGCAATTCTCGTGATTATCACGCGGTATTTGAAAGGTGGCAGGGAATGGTAGCGGGAGGTTCGAGGACACATACTACAATGGGAACAAACTAGTTATATTAGCCTTCAAAACTATTATAAAAACTAACATTTAGATGAATATTCATGCGGGACAAGGAAATTAGAACGCCTGGTAAAGGCAAATTTGCAAATAAGTTAGAGAACGCTTATGACATATATAGACTTCCCGGGTGATATCGTCTCCATCTAGAGTATGTCAGGAATAGAAAAGATGGAGTAGAAAAAAAAAATACATGTACATTAATTTAAAAAAAAAAAAACTGGTTGTCCGTCGTTGATGATTGATAAAGATAAAAAGAATAAGTATAAATTTATACATATCTATGCAATGCCGAACTCAATTCCCTTCATTATTTCACTGGGAGCAGTTGAATTGTTTTATTTTTTCTAAAAGGGGCAGGAGCAGTTAGTTTAAAGCTAGTAAGTTAGTTTCTTGTTTATCCTAGCAAGAAATAAAGGATGGAATATAGCTTATGAGCTTTCAGTTTTAGATTGACTCTGTGATAGAACAGTAGATACTAACACTCCCACAATGAATCTTTCGGTAAATCGGCATAATCAAATTCGGATCCGGAACTTGCTGGGAAGACATTAGTTTCGCCACTGAAGGCGTGAATGAGGCATTACCGACGAGATAGAAGTAGCCCCCGTGAGGTACAACACCATTAAGGTGGTACCGGGTACAGAGGACCCAGCGGGTACTTGGGCTGGTACCATTGTTAGGCAAATGAGGACCACCTTAGCTATGGTAATGGCCAAACAGTCCTATGATAAGCTGCTATGGTAATGGGCCGGTTAGCGTTCGGCCAACAATGAAATGGCTCAAGTACCAGCTCAATAAATTAAAATCGTAATTGAGTCCCGGAGTTTTCAGCTTTCGCAACATCTACATATCCCATTTTCTTCTTTTTCTCATGTCGTGAGCTTTATTAAAGAGCCCTCGCTCCTCCTCGTTATTCCCCTGTTTCCTATTTCTTTGTTTATGTTCCCTTCTACATGCTTTTAACCTTTACCATAGCTGGCTCTGTGTTCTCGTTACTACGGCGGGTGAAAATTACCCCTGAAGATTTAATCGCAGGCTCCTGCTACTTGTTGGTAATGTTCGTAATTTATATTGTAATTAATATATTGATCAAACGAAATGCCAAGAGCTTTCTTAGTCACTGGTAATATAACACTAAAATAACACACCACATAATACTACCTTTTAGGATCTAAATGACATGACAACATTATGATGAGACAGTTATTAAAAAAGTAACGCCCCTTTGTATATTAAACGACGAACAACCTAAAATTTACAAACCTTTCTCTATTAATGTAAAAGTTAACATGAATGGGTTCCGATTCAAAGTTTACTGTTATATTTTATTTAATCAATCACCGAATAGGATTTATTTTGTCCACAGTTTTCCGTCAGTAATAGCCATATTAGTTAATATTTAACATTAAATACTGATACTTTATTATATCCGTGCATGCAGCGTAAATTTTGTTAAGTCCAAAATCTTAAATTTGAGAAAAATCAAATTTTATTTAGTTTATTAACCACTTAACACAGGTAACAATGAACTGGTGTTTTAATTTATTCGTCAAGATTTTTTCTCCAAAGTGCCAAAGTCTGCAAATTAATTTGGAAATACTCGTAAGTTAAAAAATATTTAGCATCGCAAACTGTACTATACTGTTATTTGTAGTACATTAAAAATTAACTTTATAAGTCGGCAAACATCAACCTAGTAGTGAATTGCCTGTAACCATTAAAATAAAACAATATTTTTCTGTTCAGTCTTAAAAACTTATCGCTGCAAACACAGACACATATGTTGAACTATGTATGAAAAAATTAAATATCAGCAGTTTCAAACTACAATTAATACTTAACTACACTTAATCATTATTATATTTAAATTATCTAAGTAAATTGAATTAATTTAATGTACAATAATATTACTGATAAATGTAATAATTCAACAATAAATTTATATCGTTTGTTTTATTTTTGTTCCAGGTAAGGAATCCGACAAAAAGATGAAAGAATCAGTGCACTAAGTATTTCTTTTCTTTAAGTTTTTTATTTAAATAATACTCGTGTTTTACATTTAAATTATTAATGGCAGAACTTTTTTATTTTTCTGGTACATCGACTCAAGAACTCAAGAACCAGGATATGGATATATTACCAGAACCTATTTGAATCCTGTTATAAAGGACCTTTAGTTTGATGGACGTCCCAAGTGGTTTTTTTTTATTGCACTGCTTATACTTTCAAGTCAACGTTAGAAATCGTAAAGCTAGCCCAGAACTTCCAGTTAGGTTCTTCTAAGTTACCAGGGACCTCTTAGCAAGAATATAAAAATACAAGGAAGGACTGAACTTTGAAATGAACCTCACCTGCAGGTTCTAAACTGGAATACTAATTTAGGAGTACTTGACTGTTAGCCTCATACCTGTAGTGTAGGATGATATTTCCTGAATAAAAATCAGTAAATATACTTTAAATTTCTTTGATATCATTAATTTCTTAAAATCATTGAAAGTAGTTTTTGGGCTGAGTGTATTTTTAAAAAACGATATTGTCAGTAGATAATAAACCCATTATTATCCATGTATCAACAAATAGTTGGAAGTACTAATAGCTCGTCCAATATAAGAATGGCCTCGATTCGAAATCGTATTTTTTTTTAAGAATTCCCCTCTAATTTTCTTCAACTATCTCTGAGCAAGGCCCTTAAATTTCGCGATAGTGAAGATGGGTTAGAGCAGACAACGGATTTCAAAGGAAGGGAAAAGAAGTAACATAAATTGGCTCTCTGAAACATCGCATTTTTTGAGTTAGACTAGTCTTGCTGGCGTTCTGCAATGGACATACAACTTTATTTCTGGAGTTGTTTAAGTTATTTAACAAAATCAGATTTATCTGCAACATGATTTATAAATATGATTTATTAGAGACCTTCTACCGTACATCCGTGATTATTCAAAGAAATTCTATCCATCGAAGTGTCTAGGCATTAAGGCTCAGCGAACAGGGTTAGACATTTTGTCACATTCTTTTGAGTGTAAGAAGTGGAAGATCCGTTGTTATGTGGATGCTCCAATGCAATGACGGCACTAAGGGCAAGAAAAGAGGACACAATCAGGTTTTGTCCATAACAGCAATTTCCTCCCCTGGTGAAGATGATAAAGACGAGATACCCAATTGGTACCAAATTGCACTTGTGAAGCACACTCTGTGGAGGACGAGTTACCTGCCGGGATGATGACTTCAATTAACTTAATGGCCAGAGTGACCGCTTCTTCTAGACCCGGAACTCCGGTGTGGGTCTCTTATTTTTTTATTGCTGTTGTCAAATTAGTCCATGAACACACATCCAGTTATAGTGGAAGAAGATTATTATGTTTTACTTTTAGCGCGCTTATAAATATACCTTATCCTTTTCGAGTGATGCTTCAATTCCGTCTTAAAAGGATATTCCATCATCGTATATAGTCTTTTAAGTGCATCGATCGTTTAGAGGTGATCATAGTTTCACAGCTTGACACACCAAGATTAATTTAGGCTCTTCAAATGAAAGTTCATTCGTTAATTGAAGTTCTCTGACGCTGTTAAGTTCGTGAAGTACCTAGGTGAAGGAATCCGACACCGGCCTAATCTTAGTTTTCATAGTATGGCTTAATCGATGCTATTACAACGAAAAACCTTTATATTTTCTTTTTCTTTTTTCGCTTACATCCTATTCATGAACTTATCTTAAGATCCACTTAGTTTTATTTATCATTTACCTAATTTATTATTTATTTTAAATACAAAAAACTTTTAAGTTCTTAACTTTTGCCAACTTTTTTTTGTGATTTCGAATGATTGATTTTCTTGAAAAAAAAATTAATTCCAATAGGTAAATCAATATAATTTAATGATCTTTCAATTAAATTTCTATAGCTTTAGCAGGCTATCTATACTTTGTGCATAGCTATTCTATCTACTTCTTTGGCAAGCATAACTTTATGAAATTATTATATTTTTGTCTAATATAAAAGGAATAACTACTATTACTAGTACTCAGGCTGTTCTAGATCTCGCAGTACCAAATCCCAAATTATGAAAAAAGAATATTATGAGTGCCGGTTGTACAAAGTCGGAGTTTAAATTTATGTATTGTGTTAACTATTATTTCATTATTTCAATTACTGTTCAGTTGTGGATGGACTCCTAAATATATAAGTATTAGTGATTTGTTTCAACATTTATTCAAATTTTCACACATAATCTTAAAGTATGTTCTTGGATGAATTAGCGTTTAAAGTCTCTAGGTGTATTTACTTTTTTTTGTATTATTTCATTTTTAAATAATTTTACCCCGAAAGCAAACAACACATTGTCCATTTATTTATTTTATTTTACTCAAAGGTAAAGATAGTATAGTATACATTTATTGTTATGGACGTTTAGAAGTAATTGGAAGTATTTAAAAATATTATTGTATTTAAATCCATAGTCGACACTTTAATTCGTGTATTTTTTTTTCTAACTGACGATATTTTAATGGTTGATTGTTGATGTTCGGGATTTAACGGTTGGTTTTGGGATTTATTTATAAAATTTGAACTACAAAAATATTTTCCCGTTCCGCATAAGGCCAGTACCGATAATGAAAGACCTTCGAGTCCCGGAATGGACCATATCGCCCATGGGTTCAATTAGCCCGCTGGAACCGTGAGATAGGATCTGGAGGGGCGATAAGGTGCGTGTAGCGAGGAGGTAACAAGGGGGCGGTCGTGGCCTACGGGTCGGTTACTATGACAACCCCCTATATGGGGGGGGGGGGCGATACCAAGGGGGGACGACAAAGGGGGGTGTTTATGGCAACTTGGCAAAAATCCACTCACTCTGCCTTTATCGGAAGACAATGCTAACGGGGCTTCGTGTTCCTAGTTCTCCCGCCGCAGGTCCCCTATATCTGTTCTGTTATTGTTATTTCATTAGTTACTTACCTTCATCTATCCTGCATCTAGCCTCTATTAAGTTGTACTTCCTTTATTTTTTTGCCATTTATAAATGCGATAATAGATATTCGAGAACCAATTTTATTTCTATTTCCTTTTTTATAATTTTTTTTTTTTTAATCTATGTAAGATGATTGCTATTTTACGCTGTTTAATTATTTCGCGAATTATACCACTTGCAATTAACCAAAGGTAATTATTCGTTCAAATTCGTCAAGTCTTTAGTAACAAGGGGTTACCGCTTTTGCCATTTTTTTTTTTTTTTTTTAATAAATAAATAACATTTCTGAGTTATTTCAAAAATATGAATAATTTCTATAATTTTTTTTTCTAACAAGATTGTTGAAATTTTATTCCTTAATAACTAGGGAAAAACTCATAAATTGAATTTTTTTTTTTCGTCTTTTTTAATGTTTTTTTTTTTCTAATTTATTTTATTAGATTTACAGAACAATTTTTACAGAAGTGACAAAATTGTTATAAATGCCTTAAGTGCAAAGTCCTAATTTTTTAATTTTCTTTTTAAGATTATTTTATTTTACTATTATTTAACTATTCCTTCTTAGGAATATTGTATCAATTATTTATTCCCCTTTTTATCAAATCCTTAACTACTGGAATGTTTTTCGTTGAAGATTAACTTTCTTTCGAAGTCGAAGTGTAAATCGGGCTCCTGTTGCTTTTATTAAGAATAAAAACATCTGTGACAGAAATGGCTTTGCCGTCTTTTTGTTCTGATTCTTCCATGAGAATGAAATTCTTTAAAGATTTTTTATATTATTTTTGTTTTATTTTTCGGGAACTGGTTATTAAAGATTAAAAAATTCGGCACCTGTGCTGCTTCTGCTTAATTAAGTAGGGAGATCAAAGAGGCCGCTTGTCAGTGCCAATTCTCGCCGGGATGGAATCCAGCCGCCCATCTCACCGGATCAACGGCATGCATACCTTCGTAGTTAGCAGCCTCCATAAAATTTTATCGATTACAAATCATTTATTTATGAAATAAACAAATCATTTTTTTCTGATCTGAGTACAATTTTAGTTTTTAATACCATCGCTGTCTAAATTCAGGAAGGTCCAAAACGTGACTTGTACTCGTATACATACTACAAAAATTCATTTTGCAAAAATGATGTAAATGCAAAAAAAAAAAAAAAAAAAAAAAAAGTTTTCTTGATGACAATTCAATTTTAATCGGAGAGATGGATATTTTAAATTTGAATATAGGCTTATTTCCTAATTGTTTTCCATTTTTTATTTTTAGTGACTTTAACTTGATTGATCTTAAGGCCAGCTTACACGGTTAAGTTTAAGGAAGTTTGGAATAAAGCGTTGCTTCGTCTTTTGTTGAACTATTGAATCCCAAGATGAATATATCGATCATATAGAAATAGATGCTTACTTATATAATCCCAACCGATTGTTGATTTTTTTTATTTATTTTTTTTTTAACTTCTCATATTATCGTATTATATATATGTTCAAACCACGTGATAAGTAACCTAAAATTGTCCACCTTAAATTATGATGCTTTGGGTCTCCATATTACATAGGATAGGATTAGTAGACGAAATCACTTTAATTAAACACAGTTAAGATTCTAATAATCATGTGGATAGATTTGAAAAAAGAAATAAGAATTACTGATATTAATCATAAGTAAGGTATAAAAGTAAATTTGTTGAAAAAGATTTTATTTTATGTTCTTTTGAAGGTTTATTTTTTTTTTTACAACTGTGGTAAGAAAAAAAAATTGGTTAGTAATTACCTTTCTCCCATTTCTCCCACAAGGGCTCCTTCTAATATAGATCGTTATATGGTTGGTTTTTCGTATTGAAATTTCTAAAACTTTGCACTAGTCTATCAAATAAACCATCGTTTCTGGTGCTTTGTTCATCAGTACTGCGCCAGACTTCGTACAGAAGAAGTAAAGAATTGGTTTTGAAATCTAAAACCACAATATCACCGTAAGTAGCAGCCAGAAGCAGATAAACTAGGTATCATAATAAATAAGAAGAAATCTACTATTTAAGGTTAAAGTATGGAAAAAAGACGTTACTTTACTTTTTTTAGAAAATCATTTCCAAAGTTTAAAAAATTAGGAAAAATTTCTTATAAAATATTTAACAATAGATCTTACCCATTTTTGCACTTTTATTCAAGATTATTCAATGGGAGATGGTAATAGCCAAAGTAAATATATACCTACTAACCGAACCAGTTTTATACTTTGAATTTTTTTCAACGATTCAAGTTAATCCTTAGCTTTGAGCTTTTGTTTTTATATTGAAATTTCTATGTTTTCTTTCCTTCCTGAGATTCTAAATTTTATATTAGCCCTCAAATAAAATAATTTCAAACTCAATTTTTCTTATTTTTGAACACTGCTCGTGACACTGTGCGTCGCGTCAATCCATTCTAAGTAATGCATCACTGGTACTTCCTTAATGAGGTCTGAGCCATCAGACAATATAATTTAAATTTTCTCGCACCCTATTAAGCTGGTAATGAATGGGCAGTTGTATATGCAACCTCCACATTCCTCTTCGCATGATTTGTGGTGAAGAATTAACCAACTAGTTCACTCGGAGCACGACATCGACCCAGTTGTTCGCGGCATATTTCTATTTTATAGTAGCCAAGGAAAGAACTGGAGTTAATTTAACGATCTAGTGAACTTAATCATCCGCCTTCTCTTGGCGGTGTAACGACACCTAGCCAAGTCCTAACTGCCCCAAGCCTCGTATTCGAGAGCTGTAAACACGCTACATTACACGCCCTACGGCTGTCTTAATTAAGAGAAAGCTGAAATATGTATTATAGAACTCGGCAATATTTCCGTAACAATGTATTTTATGGACCGAGGTAAACTTATTACCTACCGTCCTGGTATTCGGACTGAAAATCCTTCTCCCTCTAACGGCTCATTTCTTCAGCGCTATCTGGAATATATGGAGATGGTTCTGTTGGCTCACATCTGCAAGTCGATCGAAAAATCGTGTCTTGGAGAGCTCTCCTCATTACCGGAGGAATGGGATGCGATTTTCGTTATAGCTCGGCCTAATCAAAAACAGCCGACTCTGGCGTCCAACCGTGCCCAATTAAGTTACTTCTCAGATGTTTTGAAAAATTCGAAACTCTTTGGATAATAGATTTTTAGTTTATCCTTGAAGATTCTTCCAGGCATGATGTAATTGGAACATAGAGAGGTTTTCTCAAAAAGAAATAGTCTTAGGAACAATATTTATATTGAAATAATTTAAAGGACCGTTGATAGGCCTGCTGTTTTATAATTTGTAAACAGGTTTTTAAGATTACTCATTATTTTAAAATAAATCTCCTAAATATTTGTTAACCTCTTTTAGAAGTAATTAATTTAATGACCATTTGAGAAAACACATGCGTTTCATTGGTAATTCTGCTTTAATTTGTTTAAATTGTCGTCACCCACCATAATATATATTAGATTGTAAAATTGGTCGACTATAATTATATGAATTTCCTAAAAAACGAATTTCTATATTTTTTGTCTCATACTTGTACTAACTTCTTCTTTTTTGAAATCTTATAATCCACGACAAACTATCTAATTCGACATATATTTTATTTTTATTATATAAGGGTAGTAAGCTAGAGCTAAATAATTCTCCGAATATTACCCTACTGCAACTTATAGCACTTCCAAGTCTAATTTAGTATTTCTCAAACCACATTTATAATTTTCCATTTCAAATTATGATTTTTCGAAACTAATTAAGTTTTCTGATAATTTTCCTTAGAAATAGAACCGATTATTAATAAATATGATGTTATAATGATACTTAAAATGATTAGGCAAAATCATAATTTGGTAAATGGGAACAAGGTCGTAATCCTTAAAATAATAATAATAAAATAAATAATAAATATAAATTTTCTGAGTAACATAATCTTGTGACTAGTAGTAGGCTAGTCTACTGTATTGTATAATATTAAATTATATAACCTAAAAATGTAATTTTTTATTTAGGTGTAACCTAAAACTAAACTAAAATAACTCCCACCTTATTACTAACCCCCTACTAATACATTAGTATAGGTTATATTAATAGTTTTTCAATCAGTCAATTCCTTCACTACTCCACTTCCAAGGGGTAAACGATTTCGAAATCAACCTCGGCATTGTTATACCAACCTCGAGGAAGGATGGCCTACAAAAAGAAAACCTTTAGGGCCTAAGGTTCGATACCGAAGATAGATTGATTCGCCGAAATCAATTACTCTACGCAGCAATCAAGACGGGTGAGTTGTAAAATCATTAATTGCATAGGACCGCACTGTGGAGTCATCTCACACACTAGTCAATAATTGCAGCTCTGTCTTCCCCTGTTGACATTGTACTCTAGGTTACTGGGAAAGCTACACCTGTTCAGCATCCAAGTCCACACATGCTATTCACAAAAAAATAGTTTAAACAATAATCACAATAAAGTATTCCGATGTTACTGAAGAAATTAGCGAACAGTAATAAGTAAGAAAACACAATACTTTTCTTTTACATTATTTCAAGAACAGATAATTTCCAAATTATGATTTTTTTTAAAAATGTTTAGACCCGCATAGTTGTTCATAGACGAAAATATCAAAGATCGCTATGATAAATTCTTTTCTTTATGGTATTGAATATTATAAATAAAATTCCATATATATTTATGCGTGTAGTCTGTACGATCTAAGCAATATCAAAAAATGAAAAATAACATTTTACATACATATTATAATATTAATTATTGTAGTAAACATTATAAATAAGTAAATAGTCATTACGTATTACATTGGATGATTCAACAACTTACGAAACCGGCAGAACGAAGTTTGAAGACGCCTTATTTTAAATGATCTAATTCCCTGAGACGTAATTACACCGACTCATGTTTTTTTCCTACAACGCTTGAAGCTTCACTATGAAGAAACATTGAATAGAAACTACACATTTGCTGATTTGCTATCATTAAATAAGAACAGCCGTTTTCTTTGCATTTGTCGAGAGAAATACTGTATAACTTATACAACTTTTCCCCATACGTCATAAAAAAAACAAAAAAAAAAACAGAGTTCTTATTCACTATTTTAGAAAGATGAAAAATGTAATGCGCAATCATTTTTTCGATTAATACATGATAAAGTGTTTGCTTATTACGATCGGACTTCTATTTAAATAATTTCTGATGATCATTGGATTAAAAAGCCTTGCATTACTATGAACCTATGAAAACATGGCCTTTGATCCATTCATTTAAGAGCTTAATCGAAGCCCTTAATGTTACATATAAAGGAAAATGTAGAGGATTTCCCCTCGGTTGAAGATTGTACTGCAAGAACAGTACATCCTCATGATCCTTTTTGACGAGATTAAAGCCTGTATCGGTTGGCAAATTGAAGAAACTCCACCCGACCCGTATGTCGTAACCCCTTTAATCTCTTTCTGACTTGCATTATTCTATAATCGGCAAAGGGGCGGTTTTACGCCCGCCTCCCCATCCCGACTTTCGATCACGTATCCCGTCCGGCGAAAGTGTATCGCCTTCTTAAGCTCTCCTTTTCTTCAGCGGCCATTGTCGTCTTCCGCGGATGTCTGCACGTACTCTTGCGTCCCCCTGTTTGGTCCAACCGTCGGCATATTTACACTTAGCCATCAAAAAATATTATTTCTTAACAAGCCGGTTTGCCGACTCGATCGGTAATAATGGAAGAGACTTTAATGGCCGGCTTATGGTCACTCCTTGAAATAGCAGCCCTACAGAAAGAAAGAAAAAACACCCTTTTTAACAACCTGATGGAAAAACTTCAATTTTTAATGGGATCGTTTCTAGAAAAAAAAAAAATACTTGCTTGTAAACGTGGTTGTTGGAAGATAAGAGCTTTAAAAGAAACTTTCCCTATTTTGATTAAATTAAAGGTATAGTTTGAAAAATATTTTTGTATTGATTTAAAAGATTTTATTCATATTTTATATTAAAATTTCAATTAGGTCTTTGCCATGAACAATATCAGCCCTAATATTGTTATTATTGAGCATTTTACAATCTTTTGTAGGTTTATTTGTTAATCAAAGTGTAATTAATTACATTATTTATCAAGAACGGATATACCGATTTTCTATGATTTTGGTTGAATGCTGTACATATATTTTAAGACGTATTCCATAACAGAAAGTTTCTTAAAAAATATCGTATTTCATGCTATGTGCCTATTTTAGTGATAGATTCTATGTATAAGTAATAGAGAGTACATATTTTACTACCATAACTTGTTTTAATAATAATTAAATATAATGTAATAGGGGAAAAAAAGGAGCAAATTATAGCCGCACATCAGTTTAATCTTTTAACAGGAATTACATATTACCCACATTCCGTTTGAAAAATAAATGTTGGGCAATGCAAGCCGTTATTAGTGCATAACTGAAATGCAGTAATTACATGAAACAGATGCAGTATTTCATGCGGATGCATTTAAGGTCCCGTAAGGCAATAGACAATTCGGAGCCTTCATAAATAGTTGCCTTTCATTTGAAGGCATCAATTCTCCTGCCATCCCGATACCATCTCTATAAGAAGTAAAAACTAACGAGGATGCTTTTATCGGCCCAAATGATGCCGCTCTTACCATATTTGACCTTCCATGTTAAAATATTTTGAAACTATTAGATATACCATTTTGAGAGCGCGGACGGCTTTCTTGAAACAGTAAACGTGAACGCAACCGACCCAAAAAAATTCCAAATTGCCGCAAGACACGCATGGTTCATGATCTGTTACCCTAACAACGGTCTTCCTCAAGAGTGGGCATTTTTCCAGCTATTAATAACTTATAATTGTTATTTAAAAATTAAAATATATACACAACTAATTTTAACTACCTACTCTATTAAAATAATTGGCACAGCAGTTTAACTGATGGCAGTATCATTTGCGAAATTTGTTTACTTAAGCAATGATATTTCAGTATGCATTTGATTTCCTTTATCCGTAACTATTTATGTAAACATTGCCAACTGAATGTAAGAAGTGATATTAATAAATAGAACCAGGAGAAAAAAACCTCAAGAAGAACTATCAATACATATTTTTTAAGTATGAGTCATTAACATCAAAAGGAGGAAAAAGTTTGAACAAAGTACTCGTAGTTACTGTAAAGAGACTAATAAGGAAATAATACACAATATGATGTAGTCACTTAACACGTTGAGCGCCAAGCGGTACGATCGTACCGCTGTTGGACTATTGGCTGGGGCCGAGGCGGTCCCCAGGTACCGCCCGCTCCCGCCAGCTAAAAGATTGTTCTGGGCCAGGGGACCGCCTGCCGAGCGTGATTTCAAGGCATATTGGACCGCTCCGGCCCCGAACAATTCGCCAATGCAATTGGCCCAAAGGTTTTTTTTTTTTTTTTTTTTTTTTTTTTTAATTTGGGGGGTATAAATAAATAAATAAATAAAATAAATTAATTTTATTTATTTTTTTACAAAACGAAATATCTTATTTATTAAAATGACATATTTTAAGGGGACAAGGGTTGACGTCGCGGTCATAACCGGGCAGCCCCCGTACTACTATAGGTAGCGGGCTTTACCCTGGGGCCGGGCGGTACATACGTACCGCTCACAAAATTATTGTTTAATTGCCAAAATTAAACTTTTTATTTATTTCTTTTGCAATTTTTGTATCATTCTAATCATATTAAAGTTATAAATTAAGAAAAATTGCTTTGGCCCCAGGCAAAAGTACATCATCTTTTCCCTGGCGCTCAACGTGTTAATAAAAGAATTCTTAGAAATAATCAGTCATCAATTATCAATCAAATGAAAAACTAATCACAAAAAAAAAAAAAAAAATTCTTCGATCTTTTATCCTTAACTGATCCAGAAATACTAATCAATAATAAATCTTAATTCGTTAAATCGTGAGAATGCAGTATTAATTAGGTTTTCTTCTTTTATAGTACTTATTTAATCGATTGCATTCAAAAACACATGTATTTAATGAAAGTAATTAATAGTAAAAATATTTGCCCTTAGTATGTACGATATGTAGCAATAATTTTAGGCTTCAGCATTTGATAACCTACCTCTTCTTAGTAATCTTTAATTTATGAAATTAATTAATAGTAAAAATATTTGCCCTTAGTATGTCCGATATGTTGCAATAATTTTAAGCTTCAGCATTTGATAATCTACCTCTTCTTACTAATCTGATATTTTCTAAGAATTATTAATGGAATATAATTTTCATATTGATATGTATTTTTTTTTGTATAACACAAAAGTAAGTAATTCTTAGTGGTTTTGCGATTGAATAGAATATAGTTTATACTTGATTTTAGAGCGATTGTCCTTTCACTGAAAGGCTGATTAGGTTTGATCAAAAAATCATATTACTTTTTTCGTTAAATGCTTTTAAAAAGCCTTGCTATGCCCAGGTAAAAACTATAATGTCTAAGTCTAAAATTAGTTTTCTTAAAAATAGACTTCACCCGTAGCTAATTCCGTTTTAAGGTTGTTAGGCAACATTATGCATAAAAACAAAAACAACTGAAAAAAAGCCTGTTGAAAAATCTCCTTTTGAATTTTTTTAAGGTTTGGCCACAAAAAAAGTCCATTTATATGTTGTATGTCAACTGTATATGTCCTATAAATGGGTAATGCAAAAAGAATTTTTATAATGTTAATACTTTTTTGCTGTCGAAATAAAGTGATAATCCAGTAGCGAAACCTATAAATTCTTGATAAAAGTTTTTCAGATACCAGTTCTCCTTAAAAGTTAGCCTATTGTGACTTTGCGTTCTGAGGCACAGATATTAAAACCAAAGCTAAATTTTGCATTTTTGTCGCAAACATTGTGGAGCTGATGGATAGATTTTTGAACAATAGATTAACCAACAATCACTAATAAAAATAATATTATGTAGTGTTATTTATGATTTCTTTATTCTTAATAAGTGTCTATCCAGAAGAGAACTCAAATGCGCCCGAACTTATATATTAAATCTTACCAATGTACGTTCATGCAGTGATTACACGGTAGAATATTCGTTGGGAGGAATCTATTTCGGCACGCCGATAACCTTTAATGTCGAGGCCGTACTAAAAAAGGAACGAGACATAAATGCGAAGCATAAAGATCGCAGGTGATTGGTCAAAAAGTAAAAAGATTCCAATTGGTTCAATTAAGCGGGAGCAGGGAGCCTACGTGACTATTAGCCAATGGGCGCTCTGTAATATCCTCACCATCAAAAACACAGGAAATTAATTCCCCGCTGCGAGAGCATATATTTTTTTCTGGGGCACCGTTGAAACGGCCTAATCTCCCATCCTCAACCTCTGGGGGAACCCTGACCTCTCGGGCCTCTAAGTGGTTTAGGATTGAATCTCGTCGACAGGGGGAGAAAATTATTTACCATCAGCAAAAAATAAAATAATTTAGGCATAGTTTTCAGATAAAAAAAGAATATATTATATATAACCTTATCTAGGTGTCAGCGACTGCATAGAGATTAAAATAAAAACACCTATTTAAAAACTGTCTTTATGGAACTTATCATGATAAAGTGGATAGAGAAATAAAAAAAAAAAATCTAGTTAATCAATATTATATCATCCATTAGTTGGTTATATTATTAATAAGTTGAACTATAAAGATTTAAAACTAGCTCTGCGAATCAGCCACCTTTTATCCCAATGATTAATTATAAGTAAGCAAAAGATTACAAATCTATTTGTAATGTATTTATTTGCTTATTACAAATCTATTTTAATCAGTCGTTGAAGAAGTAGTTAACTGTATAATATCATTATTGATAAGGTCTATTTAGTTAATATTAGCGGACACTATTATGGTAATTTTGACGAAATTTCAACGACTGATAATGAAAATACCTGTACTGTTCAAACTTTAAAAGTCTGGATCTCTGAAAAGTAAGAGAATTCGACTAAACCACTTATTAACTTGGATGACAGATATACGTTTTAGAACCCGTACTATGTTTTTAGAACAACCATTTTGTGACCAATTTTTACTTCCGAACATTCGTAACCTTTTGGGTAATAAAGTAATTGGTTACAAGATAAAATTATCGGACTTGAAATATTATTAAATTTATGATGATTTACTGGTATGATAATTATTATGAAAAAGGAGACGGAAACAAATATTATTAATTTATTCTTCTGATACTATTATAAATACTACTTTTGTTACTATTACTTCAAGAGCAATTGCCGAGAAAGCATATTATCTTTGTAAAATTCTTTTGAGATTAAAATCCAAAAATTTAGGTCGAAGCGTAGGCGGTTAATGAATTATGTGTATTTATAATATATACAGGGTGTTTCGGAATTGCACGGCACTATTTTAGGTACGTGTTCTCTAACACAAAATAAACAAAAAAGTTCATATTAACATGTATCTCAAACTCATTTATTAAACAGATATCAAAGGTTAAAGATTTATTATTACTATTTATTATTATTACAACATTTAGAGTAAATGTTCAAAGGCGCCTCCGTTTTGTTGAATGCAACATTCAGCACGACGAATCCATGCTTCTCTGGCTCTTCGTATAGCATCAGGATGGTGGTTGATAGTTACTGCGGCTTCCACGATCCGATTTCTTAGCTCTTCTTGCGTGTCAACTGCCGCAGAATAAACCATAGACTTCATCCAGCCCCACACAAAATAATCTAATGGCGTTAAATCCGGAGATCGTGGTGGCCATTTAAAAGGTCCGTTTCGACCAACCCATCGGTCTCTATAAGTTGCATTTAAATAATCAGTGACACTATGAGAAAAGTGAGCTGGAGCACCGTCATGCATAAACCACAGCCTTTGCCTAATGCCTAGCGGAATATCTTCTAGAATATTATCATGCAGATTATTTTGCAAAAAATGCAAGTAAGATATACCTGACAGCCTAGGTGGCAAAAAGAAGGGGCCGATGATTTTGTCGCTTAGAAGACATTTAAAGAGAATGTATGTTGGTAATGTCCAACAGCAGTTGTATGAGGGTTTTCTTCGGCCCAAGTATGGGTATTTCGAAAATTAAGAATCCCGTTTCTTGTAAAGCAAGATTCATCAGTAACCAAAATGCAGTTCAGGAAGTTAGGATCTCGTGTGCATTGTCGAATTAACCACTGGGAGAAATTTCTGCGCTTGTTATAATCTTGTGGTAACAAATCTTGCCTACTTGATACGTGAAATGGATATAATTGTTGTTCGCGTAAAGTTCGCCATACGCTGGTAGAGGAAACATCGAAACGACGTGACAATCTTCTGGTACTAGTAGTAGGAGATAACTGAACAGCATCGAGTATTTCTTCTTCTACGTTAGCAGTTCGTCGAAATCGTTGTCGACCGGCGTTCACTCGTATAGGTTTTAGCGTACCATTATCCCTAAGACGTCTTTCAATGGCCTCAAACGTTTTACGACTTGGTATTCTTCGGTTAGGAAATTTTTCACGATATCTTCGAACAGCAGCAGCACCGTTTGTATGTACCTCGCCATAAGTTAAAAGCATGTCTGTTTGTTCATCAAAAGTGAATAAATTTGTGGTATCTCCCATGATAATCATAAATTGAACTGTGTCACAAGATTCACTCACACTAAAACACACAGAACTAGACAAACAGATGAGCAACTACTGTCATTGCTTATCGTTCATTTGTTTATGAGTGATTAAAACCTTTTATTTAGTATTAAACACGTTAAACGTTGTACAGTCAGTCTTAATGCAGTAAATAAATAATAAATCTTTAACCTTTGATATCTGTTTAATAAATGAGTTTGAGATATATGTTAATATGAACTTTTTTGTTTATTTTGTGTTAGAGAACACGTACCTAAAATAGTGCCGTGCAATTCCGAAACACCCTGTATATCATATATATATTCCTATATATATATATATATATATATATATATATATATATATATATATATATAGATATATATATATCTATGTGTGTGTGTGTGTGTGTTATTATAGGGCTCTTGAGTTTCAGTCAATAATAAACAACGATATTATGGCGGCATATCGAGGCTATATTGTTCTCATAATCATGCCATTGTTGCTGACCCATTGATAAACATAAACCAAATAGATCTATCTATAGGTACCAACTACCCTTGTAGTATATATATATATATATATATATATATATATATATATATATATATATATATATATATATGTGCGTGTGTGTATATTACTCAATTACGTATCTTTATTTTATATTTTGTATTTGTAATAACTTTGTATTTGAGTATTTCTTTCTCCATCCCCACAATCAAATTATTTTTTTATTACGAACACTGCACTACTACCATCAGAGGCCGATACGGCGTAGCTGGATAAGATGGCGGCCTATGGCAGTTACTGGAGATGGCGGGAAGGTATTAAGGCCAGGGCTAATCTTAATAGAATCACTGGAGCTGGAGCGATTGTTGGGAGTGGCCGCCCATCTTTAGAATGTATTAGCCATCGGAGCCCCAGCTGCGTATATATAGAGCTGTCCTTATATACAGCTCGCGCGAATTACTCCAGAGGTCTGCCACGTCCATAATACACCCTGGCCTGCCTGGGCCTTGCAATAAATTTCACAGCGATATGCAATGCACCAATAATAGATACTTCCAGCTCACCCAGTCTCGGTATCGCAACGCTATTAGGAATCTATTAAAACTTGAGTTATATTCTTGTTTAAACATGTACCTCTTCTCCCCCCCCCCCCCTCCCCAGTACTCTTCTTCGATATGATTTAAAGACTGTAACCAATCTTTATAGTTGTATCGGTAGCCTTATATGTATTTCGTAATAGATATTGCAGTAAAGTCTTGTTCAGCAGAGCAGAAATAATTTCAGAGCTTAGCAGCACAAATAATGATTTATATGATTTATAATACTTACCGCGACATTTAAGGTATATCTTTCTATCACGGAACCTAATGCGTTGTGCTATCGGTGACTCGGAATGCAAGGAATTATAGTAGGAATAAAATAAATTTCTAGCAGATCATAATAGTTTTTTTAGTTTTTGTTCCATATTCCATATGCAAAATGATATATATGAATAGTACACGTATCTTATATTTCCTAACACTATCGGAAACCAGGTTGTGTGACTTATATTTATTGGATGGCTGCGAGAATGTGAAATGGACCAGAAACTAACTATGATCACGGATAATATGAAACAGAAGTTGGCAGTATACACGAGCAGAGACAGGAGATATAGAGATATTTAATCAACATATTGAGTCACTTGTTGTTGGTGTTTGATGGGTTTGTTATTTTGGCAAAAAAAATAATTAAAACAGGATATTATTTATGTAGGCTACATAGCTTTGGAAACACCGACAAATATCTTTCAAAGATTTGTAATGTCAAGCATATGTGTTTTAGATTTATAAAATTTCCTTGATGCTATGATTTAATTAATGTTTTTATTTCAATCGCACAGCACTCCTAACATGGCCTTTATTATATTAGCGTGCAATCGATAATGTTTGGTGATTGTCAATTGTTTATTGACAAGCGTAAATTAAAATTTAAAGACAACAAATCGTACTGTTTTTATGTTTTAAAAAGAAAAAAAATACTTATAAGAAATTACTGGAGATATAACTAAGCAACGATAAACATGAACAATTCAGTATACATATAATCATTAAAGTTCGCCGACATTAGAAAACCGTTTAAAAGGAGCACTAAAGGAACGCAAGTCATCGCCAGGAAGAGTGAGGGGGTTTTATGAATGAAACTGGAAAGTAAAAGTGTGTAGAAAATTGCCGTCCTTCCAGCGCCTAGGCACGCCAATAAAGCTATGGAGGGTGTTCTTGGCGCTCCCTGCAGGCATTCGTCGCCACCTACAGGTAGGGCAAAGATGGCGGATCGTATTAATTTCAATGAACCAGGGGGTTGGAAGGAGCATAAACCATCCGAATGCGGTTGGCGTGCTCAGCGGGTGTCGATCATCCAGAGCCGGTCACTAAATCCGGACGTGATCGGAATCGTTAACGACGCTGCTTTTTTTTCGGCTCTTCCCCCGAGCCCAATTTGAGCAACTCGTAAAACCCCCGACACATTCCACCAATCCGCCCAGTGATAAACGTTGAAAAAAAGCATCCGGACCAGATAACAAAATAAAAAATAAAAAGAAATAATATCCCGGAGGAGTAAATGAAATAAGGATTAAATGTGTTGGAAATGGATCAGTCTCAATAAAAAAACTATAAATCCTCGCCGGCTTTTCGGGAAGATATTTTTATACCGGTCCACTTAGGTGTATAAGAGGAACTTTTAAAAGTTGTGCGCCGTTAAACTTTACAGTGCGACTTATCTTAATGCTTATTGTAGCCTGGTAAGATAGCCTGGCTAATACGAATGATTTCCTCACCGGAAACATCAATCCACACTTCGGTTTAATAAGGTTCGGCTGGATCAGAAGTAGGCGATATGAGAGGAGGTTATTAATGAAAATACGACGTTCCAAACTTGTTTCTACCCTGCAATAATGCTTTAGAGGGACACCTTAAGGCCACACCAATGGTCCGACTATCTATATCAGGTAGTTAGTTTTTTACACCGATGGTAATTTAAAAAATATAAAAGAAGCCTGTGTCATAAAAAACCATGGATTGCTTCATCATCCAAAAAAATCCTTCAGGATTTAGTGAAAATTGTAAAATCAAAGGCGTATTTTTATTTTCTTCTTATGGAAGGACTTGATAAAAACATAACTAATTTCTTTTGGCTCAAAACTATTAAGATTGATGTACATAGGACGTCTTTTTTGTAAAGTATTCTCAGCACAGACTCTGCTTCATCTCTTCGTATGCATACAAAAACTTTTATTTTCTGACTTTTTACCATATGATTCTTTGGCAAGACATTTCATCCCTAGGACAAGTTTATAATAATAAAAAAAAAAAAAGTAGACAGGAATTTAGACAATTTGATTATTCTTTTCCTTTGTATGGTGAAAATGAACGGTGACCGATATATGGGAATATTTAATATGGCCGGTCATGTATGAAACCTTCGGAGTACGTGTCTTGTTACCAATAGCCTTGTACCAGTTGGTGCCTGGTGGTCTATGATTTTATCAATCACTAGGAAATTACTTTACGACTTCACTGGTACACTAAAGTCCTTCTAAGGAGTTACTTGTCAGTTTGCTACGATTCAATCAGTCCGGGGCAGTTTTTTTTTTCTCTGTTTTATTGATCTGAAATGGTCACACACATTATTACCCCCTCCCCACACACACACACACACACACATAGTCACATCTGTATCTTTAAAATATATTAAAATGTTATTTTAATTTCTTCTCATATATGATTTTCAAGGTTAGAGGAAACTAAAATTTTTAATTTTTAAAAAGAATTTAGCAATGATTTACTTACGGTGTTTGCATCCCTATTATTTTAATATAAATACCATGATTTTATTTGATTTTTATAATTTCCTTTTTTCTTCCTTCAAGCTAAACATTTTTTATCTATTATGTTTAATTTTTTTTTATATAGTAGGTATGTATCTCTATTGCGTGGTTGAGTCCTGAGAGCTCTTATATCAATTTCGTTGAATGTATCATTTAATATAATAGCCATATATTATATCTTTCATTAAAGAAATATACAATAGTTCCAAAGAGCCAAAGAACAGTTTTCTTTCCTTCAGTGCAGACTCGAGATCGCAATTTTAAAAATGTGTAGTTATTCAAGAATGATTTTTCTTATGCAACTTGGAAGAAATAAAGATTTATACGTGATTTTTTTCTGTTTGTAAAAAACATACAATGTTGTAACAAGAATATACCCGTGTACAGAGTATCTCAAAAATCGAAAATTTTAAATTTGTTAGTTTAACGTACACCTGATGTTTTTACATATTATATTTCAATTAATATAACAACATAAAATTTAACAATATAAAAGATTTTCGATTAATTAATGATAAAGAATATTTAGTTTTATTAATATTTAGCAACCAAGTTATTTTATTTCGAATTTGTTTATATGAATTAAATTATTAAAATTAAATATGTATCAAAATATGTAACTGGTAATGTATTTATTTATCTTACAAAGGCATATAACTAAGGGTTAATAACATACAACACAGGATTTTTTTTGGTTATTCGTAGATAAGAATTGGTAATAATTTAGACATTAATGTATAAATAAAACAAACGCTAATTCCTTGGAGGTCCTTAGGGTCTTTTCTTATTGGAATTAAATTATACAATAATTATGTGCAGAAATGTCAGGCTTTTTTTCCTATTGAATTTGCATACCATTTAACAAAGCCATAATACGATATGAAAGGACCTGGCAAACTGAAGAATGGGAAATCCTTATTTCGACCTTGCATTGGGATCGGAGTAGCAGTATTATTTATTGCCACCTGTTTTATAAATATAAAATATTAAGACAGAAGTGGGCAGAGCAAAAAGTTGTGCTATATGTTAGTGCGTGGAAGACTTATTACCAACTCAGATGTTGTTTTATTGACGAGAAACTGACTCACATTCATCTTCCCGACCGCGGAGGTCAAAGAGCTAACCATTTACCGACGCCCACGATTTATAATAGTCAAAGAATTACCCTAACCAGCGCCCGGGAAGACCTTGCTAAATATTAATGGCTTCGGGTAAGTGTCGTTATTTCATGTGTTATTTGAAAGGTGTTTTGTTAATTCCAAGGGCGTGTTATATTTTAGAACGTAATTCACGACGAAGCGTTTTGCAACGCTCGCACTTTTCGATCAAGCGGATTGTAAATTAGCGAATGGTAGGTGTGTCATTTCATTACCCTTTTTTCTTTTCTTTTTTTGTGAACGGTCTTTCTTTTTCTTTTTCATTTTCGTCACAACGTGTTGAAAGTTTGTAACAGTCGAGCTAGCGGTCCGCGAGGCGACAAACAATAATCACGTAGAAGACCATTGCTGAAGAAATGAAGCCATCTGGGAAGAACTAGGGCGAGGTGGGCTGAGACCACACAGCAGGTAACCCTAGACTCTGGTGTAACACAAGTGCTACGCTCAAGGATCGCTTTCGGTCCAGTCTTTTGTATTATCGCAAGGATGATTGTTTAAAGACCTTCGCTGAATGGAGTTGTCCGTCGTGTCCATTTAACGCCAGAAGGATACAAGTCTTTACCTCTCGTGCCATAAAAATAATTTTGTAAAAATCGTAGAACTATCCTTTATAGGCTTTTATGAAATTTCAGGCTAGAAGTTCGTCCACATTTGATAAAAAAAAAACCTTGGTGAGGTGAAATAGAGAATTGACTGGTTGCTGAGCGTATTAGTATATTTAATTTAAGCTTAATTGGGTTCAAAAGTTGTTATTTCAAGCAAAAGATTTAATTTTTTTCGGGAATGTGTAATAGTTAGTAATTATCATTTATATTATTAAAACATAAGGAGCTGTATACACTATTCCAATGGATTGGTATTATGTATTTAATAACATATAAATTTGATATGGTTAATTCGAAATCAATATGTTAAATTTGTCATAATTCATCTCGGGTTAGAAGCGTGCTCCCTGGCCAAATAGTAGAGTTAGGATGGTTCGGATAATATAGCCGTTAGGAGAACAATACTAATGGCCCGATTGACACACCTGATAGTCGGATTTAGACGCGGTTAAAGGCTTGGATGGGGCTAAGAGACAAAGAAAGGCAGAAAGTCGAAGCCGATAATGACAGTGCTGACAAGGGGCGAGGCTGAGAACAGTCCGGCCTTAACCGCAATCTGTCCCATTGTCGGCTCCTAGCCGAAATCTTGCGCTCTGCCCAGTCAAGGCTGGGTCGCACCGCTAGCCTTTTGTGTCCAACAGATGAGGGAAACCCATCTTTCTTCCATTAAAATCGATTGCTTCAACGGATTCCATTATTTCCAATTGTTGTATTTATAGTATAATATTAATCTACTAAAAGACACGGCCACGTCCATTTTTATACTAAAAGCATGGTTCAAACAGACTTTTTTCCGTCCGGTATGCAATGCCGAAGTCCTTTCTTAAAAAAAAAAAAATAATTCGAGAAAACATTATAATAAGTAAATGCTTCACAATCATTCGCCACTCCACGACCCGTTAGCTTTTTGCAAAACACTTATATGCCAAATAGAATTTGTATTGAACGATTACGCCTAAAAAAAAAAAAAAAAAAATTTACTGCACGCTGAACCAATAATAAGGCTCTGAGCTAATTATTATTGGTTGGTATTGGAGCTAATTAAATAATTTATTTGCTACTTTTTAATAATTTTAGAGAGATAAGAATAGAAAAAAAATTAGACAATTGGAACGAAATGTTAATTTCATTTTTCTCTTCCACCAGTACCCTTCATAAAGTCGCTGTCCTGCTTCCGTTTATTCCGTTTATACCGTTCACTTTATATTTCTATTACAATTATGCATTGTATATCGATGTCACTCGACTGATGGATAGTATCTATCCAAGTCTATGTAAATTTATTGTAACTAATATTTGTGCTTATTTGTTTGTTTGTTTGTTTAACGTCCATTTTTATGCTGCTTAGGCTAATCGGACGATGCTACAGTGGGAGTCCTAAATTTTGTGCTTATTTGTATTTGAAACTAATAAATTTACTTTACTACTACTACGTCCAGGATCTTACTTTCTTCTTACCTTGCCATTAAAAGTGTTCGAGTCTTTCACGGATTAATTCTGAAAAAATCGTTTTTTTATGAAATATATATTTTAATGTGTTTGTGCGCATCAAGAGACATCAAATAAAGGATAGTTAAGTCTTGTGCAATCCCAAATCGAGCAGATCTAATTTATTTTTCGTAATTATATTATATAATTAGCTATCATATTGATTCAATATATTATTTTCAGATAATACCGCAAGATCATTTGGATTAAGACAAACACATTCATGTTATTTCTACAGAAAATATTTGTAGAAATAATATAAAAATATCACTCTCTACTTTTTCTAATTAAATATTTTAGTTTTTATTTTAGAGTGTATTGAATAAAAAAAAAAAACTCCGGTAATACTGATCAATCCCCGGAGAACCACCGGTATGAAACACGATATAACTAATTTTCGTACGGTGTTTCCAAACTCACCATTACAACGTACGACCCTTGTAACGTGTTACGTAAAGCTCTACAGTGAAAAAAAAAGGCCCTAGTCCAGCGGCGGTTTATGTAAGGGACATTTTCTACTGTGATTTTGGAAAGCGCCCTGCGAGGAGGTGACTCCACAATGTGACAAGAACTGTGACGCTAATCACAGCCCTCTTCGGGATCCTCGGCAGCATCCGACACGACCGAACCTTTGCCCCGGAGTCATCGGGAGTTTCGTTAAAACACTTTCCGGGGATAATGTTTAATTATAATCCTAAATTTTGCAAGAAGTCTATAAAAAATCCAGCTTTATTTGTTAAGGTTATTTCTTCTATCGATTTGGGTTTATTACTAATTTGAGGTTTTTAAAAATTTTTTAACGGCAAGCAGAGGAGAAAACTCGGATCCTGTGAAGCACAAGACAGAAAAGATGAACGTAGAATATAATATCATGCTCCAGTATCTTTTCATGACTACAGATTATCTCGCACGCCCTCCACAGCGCGAATTAGCATTCTGTACAAAGCTAATGACAAAAAAACAGCTCGTGAAAGCGGTCCAATATAACCAAGAGGAGCCGATGAATAGGCAAAGAGTCCCAGGGTGCCTGCGACGATGAAAACACTTACGCCGAAGAGGCTCACGTCTTGGGTAACATTGCGATTTGTACGGTTTTCCTCGAACCATTACGAGGATGGCTACAAAGGAAAAACCGGGAAGATGTTCCAACCCTCTTCGGGCATCGAAGGAAAAGAAAGCCGTTTCGCATGGCCATCTCCAATTATACATCTAGATCTTTTAATTGGATGATGCTCGGAAATAGAATCTTTTTTTTTTCTTTTTACTACTTCCTTCCAGGGACTGGTGGCCATACCGATCTGATAGAAGTCAGAAAAATATTAGTAGTATACATTTTCTCAAAAGACATCTTCTTTTATGTTTTCTTACAGTGAGAAATGTTCTCCATTAGAACCTGTTGTTGTTTTTTCTTGCTTTTACGAAATATCCTTATTTTTCTCACCAAATTCTAATATTAACCATATCAGAATCATTTTTAACTACCAGAAGAAACGTTTTGATTTAATGTAAAACATGAAAGGAAAAAAAAAACAAAAAAAAAAACAGGAATACTCTATAATAAAAACGTTGGTGAAGTAAGCATCTTATCTTTGTCTATAGATCAACTAATATTGGGCCATGTGTTGTTGGCAAGTCTAATTTTTATTAAACGTATCTACTTGATGATTTTATTTTTGTAAACAAATTTTCAAGTGGAATGTATTGTAACGTTAAATCGTTAAATAAAAAAAATATGGTTGAAAATACCAGACCTTTTGTTGGAACGAACTAACGGTTGGAACAAACCGTCAGAGCACGTGTTTGGGATTAAATTGTTCGAGCTCAGTCCACGCAGGCCTGGAAGGTTCCAAAATGTTCTTTTTACGACCATATATAAGGAGCGTGTAACTGGATCAGTTAGTCTAAATCTGAGTCTGAGTCTTAGCCTTTGTCTTGACTGTTAAGCTCAAGCCATACGATAATATGGCTTATATATATGATTGGTGTTAAAAAGTGATAATTTTTGTAACCTTCTTTAATATTTGTGTTTTTATAATTCGTGCGGCTTTGACTAATGTTATATTTCGTTGAATAAATATTTGTTAACCCACAGAAGTGTTACAGTATTATATAAATTTTTTTTGTATTTTGCTACCGTATGTTATCTTAAACTATTTTCACCTTTGTTATTTTAAAAATGCTTTCAATAAATAAATTCTATAAATCGAAATCTTCCAATAAATCCTAATATAAACTTTGTTTTACGAGAATTTTTTATGTGCCTAATCTAGAATTTTTCATTTCAAATTAAGATTTGTCTAGAGAAATATAATAATTTTCATAACACCATATTATTCATAAAAGGAACTACTTCTAAGGCACTTGATAACAATCCTAGAATACCCTATTGAAATTCTTAAATCCCTATTGGTTTTGGAAAAAACCCAATTCCTTTGTTATAAATTTGATTTGGAAAATTCTAAATTTAACTTGGATTATAAACATGCATTTGGAATATTAAAATTTATTATCAACACCTTGTTAACTCATATAATTTTATAAATAATTGTAGTGGTAGTGAAGAATTAATATACCATAATTATTATAAGATACTTGTAGCCCTAACAGTAAAAGTGGCTATTCCCATTAAAATTGTTATGATTATATTTCAATAATCTTAATCATACTGATGTTACATTACTGATGATTCACGCGACCGTTTATCTACATGTAAGTATTAATAGTTAATTGCATTCATGTGTTAACTCGTGTTCCTCAGAAAATTCTCTGATCATAAATTTTATATAATTAAGCTGAAAATGGCGGTTGAAAAAAAAGAAAGAAAAAAGTTCATGTTGTTGAGAACTTTTTACCACTGGAAATCACTTTGAATTAAATAAGATTCAAACGGTATTTTATATTTAATTTATATTTTTCCTGAATTCGTTAATTACTTTTTTATTCATTGAGTGGTTAGTTGGGGCTCATGATAGTGCAAGGTGACACGCTTGCCAACTAGTTATGTAACGCCATGAATAAAACTTCGAGCGGTTGCTTTTTTAGATTATGTCTTTAATACAGCCTCTATTAGCCGGTGTACATTCCCCACAGAAGGAAATGGATAGATAGAAAAATGTTAAAACGGCGGAAAAACTTCAACGACCAGCTTTATGGCAAAAGAGATGATTAACGGTCACGGAAAATGGCCTAGCCTTGATTAGTTCTCCGTTATGATTGCCTAAGGGATATGGACTAAAAACGTCATTAGCACAATCCCCCTGAACAGAGTGGTTAAGAGGTGTATGTAACTGGAAAAAAGGAAAAAAATAAATAAGTTTTTACTGAGAACTGCAGCTTTTTGTAAAACTGGTCTGTAACAACATTTAAAGTTTTAACAAAATACAATCTTTTATATCTAACAGTTTGGATATAAAAATATTATAAAAAAAGGCCCAATAAGAAAATCATACCCGGCCCAGTGACTCAGCTCATGCTTTATTAACCCTTTGCACTCGAGGTCTCCGAAGAGGAGCCATTTAAGAGGTCTTCAAACTCGAGGGCTCCGCTACGGAGACAATGCAAATAATTTTCAGTTTTTATTATATAAGGACATAAACAAATCGTAAAAACTATTTATAGGATATTTCGCTTTTGGTGATAAATAACGGTCGCGCCTCGCGGTGTTTTTCATTATTTTTATAGTACGTTAATCTTTTAACATCGGCTATATTTTGTGGTTTTATTTCCTCAATTGTACTATAATTTAGTTCGGGCCACCAAATAATACCTTTGATTTAGTTTCCCATGTGCTTCGACTTTAACACGTTAGCTGCGAAACAAATAAACTGGGATTTTCGTTAACTGCGACGAGGGGTCAAATGACCCCTTGCTACCACACCGCTAAACTGCGTCAAGGGGCTGATTGACCCCTTGTCCCTTAGACATTAAAATTAACTCTCTGTAAACATTGATGAATGTTTTAAAGTGAAATCCATTTTTTTTACAAATACCTGACATACAAGAATTCGTAACAGAAGCAGGGTTGAATTCTGTTGCCTCTGAATATATTTTTTATTACTTATTTTTTCCACTACATCTTTGTTATACTAACAGTAATTTTTTTCTTTCCTTTTACGTTTAATCATAAAATGTTTGCTATATGGTTTTAATTTTCTTAATTTTCAGCATATATAATTCATGAAAGGAAGAATTCAGATATAAAAAATAAAACCAAAAGTATGTTTTTATTATAAATAAATGAACATAGGTGTACCTTTTATATATTTAAAAAAATAAACTTAAATATTACTAATTAAATTATTTAAATAGAAATAACATGTGAAAACTACATTTTATAATGTTTATCATTGAAGCATTGCAAACAAAGAGACGGTTTGTCGGCACAGTCGTCACAGTGGTCCGGACCTTCTTCGAAATTATTTACTGAATCGAGACGAGACAAATAAACCAGAGCTCAGGTGTCAACAATACTAAGTAGAATCAGTCAAAGAACAAGAAAAGAAGGGGAATCTGTGATTCACCCTTAGATAAATGTGATTCACAATAAATTACTGCCGCTTTCACAGCTTTCAAACATTAGAAAAATATATTTTAGAATAGAAAAAATATTTTTTATTTACATATTCATTAATATTTTATATAATATGCCAAAACAATAGTAAGATGAAGTTTAATGAGCATTAAAAGAGCAAGTTAATGAGCATACTAATTATATATCGAAAAAAAATGTTAGGGGTCATTTGACCCCTTGCCGCATTAAGGAAAACATTTAAACTATAATGCGACAAGGGGTCAAGTGACCCCTAACATTTTTTTTCGATATATAATTAGTATTAATTAGTGCATTATAAAAAAAAAAATAAAAAATCTGAAAAATATTAAAACAGCATGCGTGACAAGCTTCGCAGTTAACGACAAATACACGTTTAATGGCTTGCAGTAATGGAAGTCACCGCAAGGGGTCAAATGACCCCTCGTCGCAGTTAACGTGTTAACCGGAGAGTTATACAAAACTTCAACTAAAAGGGTCCCATCTCTTAATTTTTTAACTGTTTTTACTCCTCCAATTAGATTTTTTATGCTTTTATATATAATAATGATAATAATAATACAATTATAAAAATATATATAAAATTTAAAAAAATATTTTTTTTGTACCTATATATTCTTAAAGCTTCACGAATACATGTAACCTAAATTTCATTACAATTCTTTACTTGGTTTTAAAATTTTACTGTATAATATTACGTTTTCAGCGTGTACGTTTTCGCTAATAAGTCGCGTCGAGTAACATCCGGTACGGTGCCGAGTGCAAAGGGTTAATCATACAATAAACAGGACATTCATTTTAAATTTGTAAAATTTAAATAAACATAATAAGAAGGATAACACATCTCTTATAATCGATCATGTATAAAGAAAAAAAATTTACTTCATATTTAAAATACTCAAACTTATTTTCATTAATCATAGCAGTATATAGCAATTTTCTTCCTTTATTCAACGCAGTAAGGAAGATCGGATCTTACCTCACATGATGAATGAACAATATCAGGCAGTAATATCTTGTCGTATGTAGGTTATTGGGGAGGTATCGGCGACATGAGCGAACATCTGCAAGGGCTCCGAGGTCCTGTAGCAAACAATACATCAAAAATACCTCCCATAACGATTTGCTAGCTAAATGATTGATGGAGACAGACGGACTATTAGTATTAATTAAACCCCTATTGTATACAATTTCCTTTAATTCTCGAAGCAATTTTTCATTTTCTCTCTGTCATCCCCGTACATGGCGAGATCGTGAGGGACCTGGTAACTCCTCGGAGGGGTGGGGGAAGAGATCCCGCCCGTCGTCCCCCCAAAAGGCCAATTAATCAAAATTCGAGGCAAAATGTTCCAGTATCGATGAAGACATTAGCGATTGTGTGTGTGTGTGTGTGGGGGGGGGATGGGTGTCTCCGATACTCGGGATTGATTTATGAATCGGTAATTAATACAGACGGCCCTCTGGCTATTGAAGGATCAGATACCATTGTTGGGGTTTACTACTCCATGCATATTATGTAATCTTGCATTAGTTAATAGTGCTAAATTATATTTATACTTACATATCTGTTAATTTTTTTTTATAAATAGAAATAGAAAAACGATTCTTTATATAATTAATTATACTATATGAAGTCAAATTTTGGGGCCCCCTCGATCAATAAAGAATTTTTTTCTTAATTTTTTACAACAAAAAATATTTTTTAAAAATGCTGTTACCTTTAAGCCAAGAATATGCATTGAATAACGATTAATTATCTAAAATACGTGCATATGCATATTCTTATTTTCTTGATACATCATACCTTCACACAACTAAAGGCAACCGAAATTAATAATCTAAGTAGCTACTACCGCTCCACCATAGATGAAGACTATAGTTAGTTAAAACACCCAAAAAAATTAATTTTATGTGTATAAATACATAAAGTAAAGAAAGCATAAGCATAATATAAGTACTTAGACAGAAATTGTACAAATCAGACGATGAAAATATAAAATTAAATGAAAACTTTTTACATATTCATACTAATTCTCGGACTTAGGTCGTACTTCGATTCAGAGCGAATTTGCTCAATACCTCATTTTACGTCGTGTATGATCTCACAGTTAATACGTCAAACAAAAAATAATCATAAATAAATAAAATTATAAGAAACATACGCTTATTTTACGAATATAAATCTAAACCTCATTAATACATCATGGAACTAAACAAAGAATGTCTAATTCTCAGTAGACTGCAAACTAAATTGTCTGTAAATTAGATTTTGGCCTTGAGTCGAAAGGCATTTAATGTGTGTTGCGCATGAAAATGTCCAAGAAATCCTCTCCAATTTTTCTGTTTTATAAAGTTGTATTAATTCATTTATATATTATTAAATTTTCAGTTGGGATTAACTTCTAAATTTTTAATGCATATACCTTTACAAAAATATTTCAATAAATGTTCCTTAACTCTTGAATGTTATAATGTTCCTTAAATCTTGTGTGAGCTTTATCAAATAACATTTATCTGTCTGGGCTTTATTCGAAGAGTAGATTAATAGATAATTTGTTTGTTAACTCTTTAACTGTTTTGCAAGATGAATTTTGTCCATCTCTGGTTGAAAAATATCCCTTAATTTGTAGAAAATCCAAAACAAAAGCCCTGAGTTGGTCTATCTATAAAGTTAAAGCTTGGGTATAATTATAAAGAAGTATTGCCAAATTTCGAAATATATTTTGGCTTCAGAATTTCGATTGGGTATTTACCTTACAGAAAGTGAAGAAGGAATTATTATTATACACTTTAACGAAACCCTAAATAGCAATAAGGATTTATGGCCATCGGTTTCGCACTTATCTCCCTCGGACCACCACGCCAGGCCAATATTCGTCTTGCCTTAAAGTTGTTAACTGACCTTTCAACGGCTCACGAGAACCGCAGGCCAACCAGATCTGTTTGTTCCCGCTTGGCAACTGGAAATAACTGTCCATAAAACACCTCCGTTGAAATGATCGATTGTTTCTTACACGGTATTTTCTAGAGCAGGAAATGATCACCGCTTGCTGATTTTAGTGAGTCAAAGCACAGAGTGGCCTACATTAGTCAAGTATTTTTTTTTTCTTCTTTATTTATTCATTTCATAAAAGTTACTACTCCGCGAAGGTCGCCATTACTTATTCAGCTTCTCAATGCAACGATTATAATAAAACTAAATGAAATGCTATGTAACAAAAACTAGGCTAACGTACGGACGTTCTAGATTTGTAATTTGGTCTCTAACGAGAGGTGAAGGCGATGTTTGGCAACTTCCTCTACTCTTGAATCGGTTATAAAGTTTCTATTCGCCTCATTGGGTAATAAGGGATTTTTAAATGTCTTTTAAAGACGCAATGCGGGATCCTGGGTTTTTTTATACGCTTGTTAGTGAGATGTTACACCAGTAAAAATTTAATGCACTTTTGCTTACTACGAGTATATCATATATTTTACGACTATTTTTGACTTTATTTTTTTTTTCATTAAAAGAATGCAGTCAATTTTTATTATTAACAAATAAAAATTGGAATATTCGTTTTTACTACAAGTATATTCGCCTTTTTTTTATTTTTATCAACATTACATTTTAATTTATAACCTTTTACATAAAAATAGCCCATCGTCATTTCTACTGATTCGTTCCTTCTTGTGATAGACCCGCCTCCTCTTAATGTTGAAAATAAAATCATCATTGGAATAAATTTACTCATTTCTAGTGATTGATATTAACTCATCCCATACACCCAATGTAGTAATAAAAAGTATTTTTTATTCTGGATATATCAATATGATGGATTTCTCCCATGTATTTTTTTTATCCTGGATATATCAATATCATGTATTTCTCCCATACATTATATTGATGTATCCAATCAACCGTAGCCAGTTAATTAGATATTTAACTGAATGAAAATATCTATTTATAGTTTTAATAATTCGATTCAACGAAGGCTGTTGGTGGGATGGTTTTTCGATAAGAAATTTAATAATTTAAATAACAAACAAGATCTAACCTCCAGGATTTGAAATTAAAATTTTTGAATAAACTATCAATAGTTACTAAATTCAAGAACCAAACAGTATTTAATTTTGATTTGTTTATTTAATATTGTTTTATTTGTTGTTATTTAATTCAGTTGTTATTTAATATTGATTACGGTAAGTTGTTAACTTCCCTCACACATATTTTGTTGCGTTATTGCAACAGAATAGTACGAAAAAAAATTATTGACCGATAAGTATAATTTAAAAAAACAATTAAAAAAATATAACATTCATTCCTAGAGGTGAGTTGTAGTCAACTGTTTCTCTTTACGATAGGTTGATTGATAGTCAGGATTTTCAGTCATCTTTTTTTGTTTTTCGAAAGCCAACGTTTCGATCTCTACATCTGAATCTTCACCAGGGCTTCTGAGTTCCATGAATTTTAGGAGCCCAAATCCCTTGTGTAATTTTTCTATTTCTCTACAACAGGTGGTCCAGTCATTTGTATCGGATTCACGAACATGATATTCAGAAAAAAATTGAATAAGTTGAAATACCATCGTTAAGATATATGAAATTTCGTTTCTTTATTTCGAATAAAGTGTAAAATCTTCTTAATTGACAAACTTCATGATAACATACTTTTAGCAAGAGGCAAAGAATGCTCAAATTAGCGACACAAATGAATGTGAATTATTATCAAATATTTTTATCAGTGTACGATTATAAATAATATTCGAGCACAATTTCTTATGAACTACTGAATAATTGTGTCACACCTTAACTTTCACTGAATGCAAATTAATTTCTAATGGGATTCAAATGTATAAGATTATATATCTCAGCCATAATATATTATAGCTAAGATACTATTCATGAAATACCAGTATGATAATATTAATCCCTCAACTATTTAATCGATGTTATATTACGGAATAACAGTCGTTTTAAACTCATTGCAATTTTTTTGTAAAAATAATTAAAAAAGAAGAAAAGAGTATTTTAATCTCTATACCATTTTATCTGTTCTTGTTTATGGGTTTTGAAAAAATAGTTTAAAGCACAGATAGGGGGCATCTGAGACGTGATTTTAAGTTATAAAAGTAATATTAAAATAATGCATCAACCTGTCAAAATTATATTAATCTCAATTATAATGAATACATAATGAAGGGAGTAGACATTTCTACTTTATTAATGCAGATCAACTTCGTATCGATGTTATCATCGGTAAGTAAAAAGGAGGCATAGTGGGTAACGGATACCAATCGGAATCGATAGCTAGATCTCATCTACATTCGCTTTCTTCTCCTATCGATCCTTCCCCGACCCAGTTACTTGCACGTAATGAAACGGACGGAAACAAAAACGAGAATCGAAAATTGTTTATTTCCTCCGATGGGAGGGAATGAGGTTAAGCTATCAGATCCGTGCGCCCGTCATTGACAATTGATAAGGGTTGTTAAAGGTTATTGCGCAATAATTAGTAATGACAGAGGATGAGGCCCGGATTGGAGCCGCTCCTGCCCTGCCCCTCGTTACGTCCAATCTTCCTCACCTGGTACCTGCTCCCTCTGGAGGGTGTTCCAGTTACAGGTTCATTGCGAAGTAAGCCTCCTATGTACATGCATAGATTTATCTAGAGGGCGCGATCAAATTGGCTTTGTACTCAATTTACATAAAACCATGACATTTAAAAAAAAATTCATATTTAAAAAATCGGCTATATATAGTTATGGATATTTTCTGAATCCCCTGAAATTTTTATCCACAATTTCATATATAAAAAGAAGCGGTTCAAAATTTAAAAGTTTTACGTTTCGTTGTTATTGTCGAAATGGGTCTACTGCACCAAGATATCTATTCTGAACACATTTGATGCTACTTTTAAACTTCAGATCCACGCTCCTTAAATATAATGTTGATTGAGATATGAGGTTGAAATGAGGGAGCGATTTCTTCCCAAAAAGCGTAATTTCTAAACCATTTTATTAAAAAAACTTGAGTATTTTATTTTTATCAGTCATTATACTTGGTCCAACTGATAAACTATTATAATATATCACTACTGACATGTATAGTTAGACAACCATATTTCACAATATACAGACGAAGGTATCTACCAAAATCAAAAATAAAAATATGGCTAATATTAATACGGAATTTTAAAAATAATTTTTGGAGGAATTTTCTTTAGGATATTTCGCAAAGCGTATATAAAAATCATTTATTTTAATAATTTTCATTATAATGCATAAATGCTTGATAAATAACTTTATTAAAAAATAGAGCATGTACTTAAAATAAATTATTTTGCATTTTCGAAGTTCTAGTCAATGAATGAAAGAAAATTAAATATTATTTAGAATGATAGGTTTTACATTGCTTTATAGTATTCATCATCATTCTCTTTGACTCAGTTAAATAACTATTATCGAATTAGAAGTTGTAATCGTGTAATTATTATCAACTCATTAAGTGTATATTAGACTTATATTAGAAAATGCAATCCATTTCTACTTAATACTTCTAATAATATGAAATGATATGCACTCGACAATATAATATAGGAGCGATTTCTCTTTTACCGTAGGACAATAATAGCCGTAGCTTTTCTATATCCATCCAAGGATATTTCACAATTGTGGAAAAGGTTACTTGAGTCATATGGGGTCCGCAAGGTTGCTGATGAAAATTGTTATGATGAGTCAGTCAATCAGTGAGTGCTATTCACCCCCCCGGCAACAACATCAATTATCCATCTCGCATTTCTCAACCTCAAGAAGAAGCAACGGGTCCATATTCAGAAAGGATGTGGTCTGCAGACCTTGGAAACTGCGAACGCCCCAGAAAGGACACAATGCAGCGGTCGCATTTGCAATTCCATATCCTGAAACGATTAGAAGAAACGTATTGTAGTTCACTTCACTGAGTCATGGAGACAATAGGTCATACAACAGGTTTTCCTTATGAAAAGGTAAATAATAATTAGATCTCAATGGTTCTAGTTGAAGTTCTCGTAAATACCTAATGTCATATACATGGACCTGAGTATATCATAACTGAAACTTGCTGAAGAATTATTCGATTAACCCTCACTGAACAATCTACAATGTTTAACAAGCTCTACTAAGTTAAAAAAAATACAATGTTAATATTATACGAAGTAATGTCCTTTTAGGTTATATTATAGAATACTACAACTCCTCTTCTTTTAAAAGGATCTTCTTCCATTCGATGATATAACCAGAAAATTCCCACGAATTTTGAGTTTGTTACAGTCGGAGATGAAGACACGGCGTTATGAAACGCTGTGTAAATTAATCCGAAAGAATCCCTCGTTATACAATGATACGCACAGACAACAATGGCTCCAACAATTATTGTCATCATAAGAGTCGCATTACGTGAGTGATGAAGAGATTGTGATGTGCCTAATTTGAATTACAAATATTATTATCAGGCTCTGAAGACAAGGACTTTATTATACTAACAGGAGGCAGTTATTTTCTTATGGACTGAACATTTTTGGAACGGTGACCGCTCCACTTCGAGGGAATAACTGAGTAGCTACTTGAATATTAAATCATTTTTCAGGTCTGAAAAGCGGGGAATAGGGATTTTATGAATCACGTATGGCTGAACAGTACTTTCCACATCTCCATACCGATTTTAAGCTTAGGGTCTTCTTTAGGTATGTTGCAGTGATGATTTAAAAGTTATAATACGAATTAATACAAGATTACGTAAACGTTTTAAAAATCATCATATCATCTTGCGATTGTGACTTTTAATAACGAAACCGCATTATTACCTAATTAAACACTGATAGAAAGAGTAATTAGCAATTCAACTAGTGACTAGATAGGAATAATTTCCAAACTAATGCGGCCTCATTAAGAGAAAGATGTAAATTGGGTATTGGCTATGATGGCGGCTACTTTCGTTTGCCCTATTTCCATCTTAAATAATAAGAATCACTTAAAGATTCGAAATTTTATTCACTTTCTATATATTTTTTTCTTTTTTAAATCTCTATTCCACGGGTAGTTTAAAAAGGTGAGACCTCATAAAACTGGAATTTCTTTTTATATTTCCGATATAAAAACAAGTTATAGTTTAAGAATGAGTGCAGGTTTTGTATAACTATAATTGGCAGAAGCATGCTGAGCTGGTTTCAGTATTCATCCTTTGATTGGCTTGAACTGACATTCATATTAATGGGTTGGTTTGACTGATAGAATGCTATGATTTCTGGATTCACTGCTTTCGAATTTATAGATTCACATTTTTTAATAAACATATAGATAACAAGGATTCTCTACAAACGTTACACAACGCAATATGGGTTACCAGCTGTAACCAAAGCCTCCTTCGAAGCACCTCCTCGCCTTATATAATATCCGGAGCCGTGATTAATTCACCATCGAACTGAAAGAAAGGTTACATCTCTTTCGCAAACGCCCGAGGCATCGCGTGCTCCAACATCCTCCCCATTATCCTTCATTTTTTACCCGTTTCTTCTTCCATTTCCCGCGGCGAGGCAGGGGATATATCCAGAGTTCCGCCCTCGTGATCCAGTGTGGACAATTGAAAACATAATTACGGCCTACAATTCATGGGCGGGACAAGGTGGGCCGCTGCATAAATAAGGAGTGCAGTTGGATTATACACGATCCTGTTGCAACTCGTTCGAGTTTTTCCTACCTTTCGGCTAGTTCATGTCAGAGGAAACCAGCAATCATCTTGGTCATCTCTTAGCTAATACGAACTGATAGTCATATTCTTCAGGTAACGATAGTGATGATGGAAAATCAAGTCGGCCGTAACTTAAAATATAGATAGAGGGGGCAAGGTTATTCAACCACGACTAATATGAATACCTAGTGTCCTTGAAAAAAAAATTACGCCAATATCTTCATTTTTCATCTTTATTAATACCAGTGATGCGGCTGAGAGAGAAGCGAGGGAACCTCTTGAGGCTTGCATTTCCCTCCTCCGTGGAGGGAAAAGCCTGCCTCCGGGTTCTACAGCCTGATTGTAAATAGTGTATAAATGTGATTAAGATTTTTTTTTTCTTTACTTGAGCTTTATTCTTATTTCTTTGTATATTTATTTTATTTTTTTTTTTGTAAATAATGTATGAATGTGCTAAATTAGCACTATTACCAATGCCTGAAATGAGACAGAGTGTAATAATATCAACAAAGAGTTTTCCTTCTAAAAAAAAAAAAAAATTTCATCTTTAACTTTAGATTAAAAGTAAATTAAAGGCTCAGTTAGATGCTCCCATATCAAGGGATTGAACTTAATAATTATTTCTTCCAAAACTTCTCATAAAATTTTCTATATTTGATTATTAATTTAAAAATCATGCTTGATTTAAGCATAATAACTTAAGTCGATCTTTGATGTATATTGATTTGATTAAAAATAATATTAACTCATTGAGTGATAAATAAGGATTAAGAAAAAATCAACTTTTAGAAGATACAATCTATTCCGAACTACTTATGGTAAACATAAGGACCTGGTGTATCATGAATTTTGTTAAAACTGTTAACCGAAGTGTGCTACATTTACTAGTTGACATACTCGTATAAGCTACTAGTCGGACCCAAGCACTTGAAAAAGTTATGAATTTAAATTTTAAAAATTCTTAATATTGATAAATTTTGATTTTTTAAATTATCAATTTCAAACCCTGCTGAAATTTGATATTTCGAGCCTAAGCCGTTGTATCAAATAAGCTTTACCTTGCTGCTTTGAAAAGATATTTAAGATCTAAAAATGAACAACTACACTATAATAGATACACCTGTCTCTGCCGAATTTACGAAATTGTAACTCTGCAGGTCGTCTCTGTCCAAAAATATATTAACTCTCTACAAAAATATATCAGCTTGTATAATTTCCATCGATGACGCCTGCCATTCAGGCTCGCTCTAGACCCGGATGCTCCGAATGTCCCATCCGACGAATTCCGGTCACCGAACGTCATTTACGTATGCAAAACGAAAGTAAAGAAAGACGACGCGTGGTTATACAGTTGATCCGTGGAGAACAATAGATGAATAGGTCATAAATATCTGGCAGGGACGTTCCCTATTAGCTTGATGCCTCGCGGGTAAACGCCTTGTCACCTGATAGATGTCGTTAGCTCAATACACCTGACAATATTGAGGCGTGAAAATTTTGAATGTATTACAAGTCCAACGGTAGCCCTTGAATTATGTATAACTATTGTTTACAAGACAATTAGCGTAGTGGTGGTGTTCCGAACACGGTTAATGCTTCTCGAATCAGATCCTTTATCTGTTTAATCTGGATAAATGTTGTTTTTAATTAGGCATGGATATTAAGATGAACAGATAGAAATCTTATTTGATAATACGTTCTTTATAAATAAAGACATAACAGATATGCTTCTGTTAACAGCCCTACCTAATCCCCCTCTAATAAAAAAAAGAACTTTTTCTTTTTTTATTTATTTATCCGCAACTACCCAGGATGCGTGTAAATAATGCGTGTAAGTGTAACTGTGATAAAAATTATAATCAAGCTAAAATAAGATTTTTAATAAGTACAAACACATATTGATGATAAATCCAAGGAAGAGGATCACCCTTTCTTATGTTCTACTGATTTATCATTCAAATCTTCAAAAATGCAGTCAGCTTGTCGATCAGAACTTACTTTTCGACGGCATCACGATCTTGGTATGAAAAGTAATGTTGGTCCTTCTCTCACAAATCACAAAAAATTACTCTGAGTCCTAAAAACTGAATTATTCGTGTTCGCAACAGTATTATGCAGTGAGTAACGAATTGATATCACGAAGCAATCAGCAAAGTGAAATGGGAGGGAAATACCAAGAACAAAGCAAATCGCTATAACTTTAACTATATCTATATCTATAATCTATCTCTTATATCTATCGCCATCAGTTTAGCCTACATGCGCTATAGAGAACTACTATGCATATATGCTACTTAAAAATATCGGTTTTTCGTTTGCTTCTACTATCGATGGACATCCTTATTTTCAATGTCCTGGTCGTAGTAAAAGATATTTCGTATATTTTATCATCAGATAATTTAATTAATCGTATCTCAGATGTTTTATCCCCTCAAGCAACAAAAAACAATTCATCACATCAATCAATGAAAACTTTCTTATAAAACTATGAATGGACGTAATTTATTAGGACATAAATACGTATTATATTTACCTACTATTATTTTTTGTTTTTCAATTTTATTCTTTTACAGTTTCGCAAAATAATATGTGGTTTCAATCACAACACTTACTCTGTCAGATCCTCCGAGTGCACGCCTAGAGAACTGCTCGCTAAGATCCGGAGGCGTCGATCGGGCGAGTAGTGTCCATTTATGATGGATAAATCGGAGCTGGTCCATTACTCAGAGCGGGTATATAGGGCAGCGGCTAGAGCAGTTGGAAAGTGGAGGATCGCATTCCTCCCGTCGAAAGCGACGACTCCGCCGATGTCCTGCATAAATTATGATAAGAGCAATAATAGCGGTGGATATATGGCCACTATTGCGGCGCGAGTACATGCATTAGGCCTTCGATGTCTTCTTCGGGCATAAATCCGGACGGCCTATCTCCTCGAGGAAGATATTATCTACAGCGGCGCTGAATCTGAAAAAATATTTCTCGATTAAACATGACTTTACAAAGATTAAAAATGTTTGTTCATCTGTATTTAAGGAGTTGATATTTGATGCGTTGACACTTTTTGTGTTTTAATACAAACCTTTCTTTCAGAGAACCCAAATCGCTCTGAACAAAACTAATTCGGTATTTAGTACCGTAATAAAAGATCGATATTCAAAGTATTTCGGTGATGATATTTATTGATCGATCACAGTGAAGAGGACCGGATAAATTAGCAAACACAAACCTATCAGTTGGAGTTAGCTCAATTTTTCGTTAATAAATATTTATTTGTAATTAGTCGATTCAATTATACAATATTAAAATATTAATGCAAGTACCAATGTCCACATATTAGCACCAGTAAAAATGTGACAGTGAATTAAAAAGACTAGAAAATGTGTAATATGCCATAAAAATGTAATAAGAAATTAGGATAGACATAAGTATTTATATAATGTTTTAAAAAAAATATATAAGATGACATATGGCTAACGTGGAAAAAGAAGTCACATAGGATAAGATAACCCCAGAGGATGAGCCAATAGCTCGAAACGTTGACATAAATAAACTTTTAAATACGGAAGAGACTCCTTCATTCAAAAAATCCTATAAAATATTAATATAAAAATCGTGTGATTTACCATTCAGACCAAACCGAAACTCAACATTGATGAACCTTTCGCTTATTTTCATCTGATAGGTACACTTTCCGCTTAATTTGCTCTCACTTACTCGATACTATCGAACTGGCGATAGAACCATAGGCCTTAAAAAAATACTGAGTTTTTCATGACGTTTAGGCGTTCATTGTTTAAGCCTAGAAGGAATTGATTTAGGTTCGCCCTCCACACTAAGTTTTATCTTTAAATTTTATCATTTATTCTTTGTACAACAGAATTTTGTTGGTTGTTGATCTATTGGACAAATATTTGTTTTCTCTTGTTTAAAGATGACTTTATGAACATGAAGAAGAGATTCCTTCCGCAGAGCGCTGACACAACTCGGATTTCTGCGTGTAATTGAAATGTAAAGGATAATTCGAAATTAACGAGTAACGCTTTTTTAATGTAACCTGCATTCGGAAGCGTCACGGTTTAATAAGCGCGGGTCTGTCACTTGTTGCTCCTAACGATACCGCCCTATCCTTGGGATGATGATTGGCCATTTAGACTAAATAGAACCATTAGTAGCTACCGGAGGGGGTCGCCGGGACAAGTGAAAGGACATCCAGGCTGAAATATGATCTAATCTCTTCTCAGCATCATGCTCTCCTTACCCTCCATGTTAATGAAGGAATATATTTGTTTATATAATATCGGACGTCCTGAGTTGCGAAAGGTGTTTACTCATCTCCTTGCTCGGGGGCGACCATTCCCACTTTCGTCATCGCGTTTCGACAGCCAACAATGCCCTAATTAAAGCCTCCAATCAAACCGTAGCGCTCCTCTGACCCAGATATGTTCCTGTCTCACGCCTCCAAATAATTATCGGACCGATACAATAATTAGCGGGGGACAATGACTCAATGGCACATTGTCCCGAGTGGCGATTGAAAATTAAAGAAGCGGACCCGTTGTAATTAATATCGTAAACAGAGGATGTGACCGCTGCCGGGGCTCGTGACCGGATCGCTAATTAGTTCCGAGCTCTCAATGCCACCTCCTCATCGGAACCTCTTGACCCGGTTCGCGCATCGGGTGGGGCTACGGCCAGATGTCTCTACAATATGGTACCAATGTGAAAACCATATACTAAATGCATCAATATAACTATTTATGAGTAACATTTATACTAATTATTAAAAAAAAAAAAAAGAATTTATTTTTAATATTATGATTTTATGTCCACTAATAACTTTGCAGAAGAAGTATGCACCCGCCTTGAAAAACAATTAATAGTTTATTAGACATGTGGTTAGCCTGAATCTTTATGAAGACTGCGATACGTATATATTTTTAGAAGTCCAGTCGAACGTGTTATTTTTAGTTATTATTTTGAACTGGAGGCTAACCTCTTTTATATACGAATAGCTAATCGCAAAGGCTAAGACAACTAAGCCACTCTAAATTTTAAAAGAGATACAAACAAATGATGCATGCATTATGAAATCCCAAGTTAATGTTTTTGAGAATTTTATTTTTATTCTACTACATATAACATAAATAATTCTTATCCCGTACTTTAAAAATAATGGATTGTTTCATTTTTTTTTTTTTTTTTTTTTTTTTTGACTAGGGCATGTTTCCCTCTCTGCATTAAACAAATTATTGAAGGCAGTTATCATATGGACGTGTCATTTTCTATATAAAACTATGCTATCTGTCTCTCGTAGATGTTATTATGACAAAAAAGTGGGCATAGTTGCTATCATACAGTTAGCGATTCATATAACCATTAATTTTTAGTTGTACTCAATTTGAATTTATCCGATTGTTGTTAATGCTGATTTCTCTTTTATTCCTTTTTTATTTCTTTAGCGGTAATTGTCTTATTACTTATCCCCCCAAGGATCCCAGCTGAGACATTCCTCTTGCCCATTTCTATTTGGCTTGCAGAGGTGGATGGAGCGACCAATCCATCGCGAAGAGGCGAGCCCTTACGCAAGCCGCATTCCTCTGCGAACTATCTCCCCCCTAACGATCGCCGGGGACACTCATTATTGTTTCCATGTAGGATCATAGGGCATTAATTGGATCAGGAACGTCCTCTGGAACACCTTGGTTACATCCTTTAAGAACAAATTGGAACTTGGTGAAATCGCTCCGAGCCTGGCTGGTCCAGTTTGATCCAGAGGCTCTGGAGAAGCGACCGTAGAAGAACAGTTAATTATGAATTATTGATATGGGTTTCCTATGCCATCTCCCGCTGGAATCTCTTCTTAATGAGCGGTCCACATAAGCTCTCTTCGCCCTCTTTGCAATCCCGTCTCGTTTCTCTCTATCGATACTTGCAACATCTTTTGATTTTTATAATGCTTTGTCATCGCTCTCTCTCCTCCCTACCATCTCCATCTTTTCCTCAAGTCAAGATTTTTAACTTACTTCTCAAACCCATTTTTGAAAAAAGAAGTAATTCGTCTTATGAAAATTATTTTCTACCATTACATACTACAGAATAATTTAAAATTAATTTTGTGTATTCCGAATCTATTAGGTCTTGGCACGTTTTGCATATATAAATACAATAAATTAAGCTCGCATTATGTATTTTCCCCATAAAGTGTAAGGTTTATTACCTTATTGTAGTCCGATACGATAATAGATATCATATTACATTAATTTTAAAATGTATTATAGAACATTAAATAAATAATTAATACGCACAACGCTCATATATTCACTTAAAGAAAGTTAGTTTGAAATTTAAATCGAGTCCATATAAAAATAATTTTCCAACCGAGTCAGTAGAAATGATCAACTCACACATTTTGGCTTATTCCCGTTTGATGTTTGTGCATAATAATGTTTTATTGTGCATATGTCAATTGTTAACGTATATTAGACTTCATAATTTTTATTATTATTATTTGCATAATAAATTTAATTATTTATTGTCTTTTTTTTACAATTATTATTACACCAATCTTCAAAACATTTCAGGCATGTAATAATCCTAAGAAGGTTTTAATGTGGCTAGCATATTTTATTATTCCTAACGAAGCTTATTGACGATTGAGCTCATTGACTTTTAGCTCGGAGTGAACCAAGTTTCTTACGTTATCTTCCGATCGACACGAAAACAACGCCGCGCGGTCAGCAAGTACAGCATATCTTAAGCGGCAGAATAAAGCTCACTCTTGGGGGGAATACAAGAAAGTATTCAACTTCAGAACACGTTATGTGTTTGCACGTATTGTGTCACTTGCGCCTATAAAATAAACATGTTTATTAGCGCGCGGTACAAGTATATGCAACATTAAGTGCACAGTTTAAATGTTAACTCTTACTGATATCATCTAAATAACGTCTGTTTGTTTCAGGTTCGTATTACAGTACGGAAGATAATCAAAGACCGGTTGACCAATGCATTCCATTGAGTAAACGCAACAGTAAGTAAAATGAATGGTTTCCATTTGTCAATTAAAATCCTGCATGGTTATATGGTTACTATTGTGCTTGTTTATTGTTTAAGTTATTATTTTCCAAATTATACGTGATAAATATTTATGGTACACCAACAGCACTCATTGATGCTTATTTCTTATGTTTCATCATAATATGTATATATTTTTAATTTGAAATAATGGATACTAGCTATATTATTGTCAGAGGATTACTTCGTCATTTTTAAAATATTTTACATTGTATTAATCCGTTTCTTGACCCATGCTCTAACTATACCGAACCAACAAATTTACAATTTTCAAAGTGCTCCAGAACCAGAAGCAATGCGAAAACGAGTGAACACACCTTTCTCATGACCAATGATTTACATTACGAGGTGTTGAAAAAAAAAATCAAAATCACTTAATCTCTAAATATCACAATACCTATTTTTTTTTTCTCAAAAATAAATCATTCCGCAATTATGTTGAGGTAATGCTGTTTTTGTCGGAACCTATTCCCATAGCTCTTGATCCACCGCTCGTGGCACCTTCCCAAAACATAGACTCCATTAACGCGGGCTACTACAGAAAGAGTTATCGGCCCATTCGCGTGAACCTAACCCTTTACCGGTTCCCAATTAGCCGAAGCAATAATTAATGATTGAGAGAAATTGCGTTCCGATATGTACGTTCTCACGCCACGCTTGAGGTGCTACTCTTTCGCACGCACTCGACTTTGTTGCAACACCGAGGGAATTCTTGAAGCTACATGCCTCAGCTACCATTGTACCATTTCGTCTCCTGCAAGTGTATCCCAACCGCCATAAGTCATAATTACCATCTTGTGTCGAAACGCAATACCAAAGCCATCGATGACTCATCTTTTTCACTCTAGACACGAAACCGATAAATTTTTAATATATTAAATTTGATACATACCTTTTGTTTGGCATCCCTACGATGGATTCATCGGATAGTTGTTTTTAAAATAGGCATGTGTTGTGTCGCCTTCAGATTTGATTCAGAAGTTATGGCGTGGTTACACCGCTATGTTTCCTGTTAGTGTTCCAAGGTAGTAATTTGCCAAGGAAAGATTTTCTTTAATGTTTTGTTTCTATTAATCTGAAAGATAATTTAAATCGAAATCTTATAATCAGAGCTCTTTTTGTACATACGTACCTTATCGGCCCTATATACTACTGTAAATTAAATGTTTTATTTATTTTTATTCTGTTATCCATCCGTACACTATGAAATGTATCACTATTTCCTTGGATTTTTAAGTTTCCCTTTTCTATAATCTATTCTATAAAACGACAAGGGGTCAGAGCTATATGATTTAGAATAGAAAAGTGAATGCCTCAATCAAACAAATTTTATAATATTATATGGTTAGTGCTTATATTGACCATACTTATTTCATTAAGTCACTAAGAAAGCTAATTTTAAAAAATTCAATCATTCAATCATAAAGTAATGCACTTTTTGAACCTTAATTAAATACTATCTTTTGGTGTGCGTAATCTCTATATTGTTAGGAATTAAGCCAAAAATGGTCGTAATAGATTATTGAATGACGATAAACTTTAAATAAATTACTGATATTTATGCAGATATTCCGGCTTTCGGGCATGTTCGCCTGGTCTAATTGGCCGAAATCCGACATTCCGAAAGGGCAGCATGTCGGAAAAACCATTAATCCGCATCGAAGGCTAGTCATTGAATATTCTATAATCCGGCTAATTACCAGACAGGTAGGGGTACAGGTACTCTTGCTGATGACTGATGACCGTATTGGTGACCCAGATGCCCCACACATTAAAGACCTTGCCCGATATACTCCAAGTAGATATACATCGTGGGCGAGTGAACTAATTACGTCTAACTCACAACTTTATAACTAGTACTTAATACTCTAAAGAAAAAAAATGTACTGAGGCGCTCAGTTTTTATTTATAACCGACAGTTATGCACAAACATGTAGATTATCTACAGCGCTGGGGCTAACGTGCAACAAATAAATCTCAAATAGAAGAAGTAGTCAGACAAGATGTTTCGTAACTATAATGGATGCAACAATCTTTGAGACACTTTCAAGCAAAGTTAAAAGATGAACTTACAAGTTTAAAAAAAATCTGCATAGTTAAGGACTACATTTTTTGAATTACATGCCACTTTAAGTTCACTGGTCTCTAAAAACTTTAATAAATTTTAAATACCTATCTTACATGTTTTTTTCCTTATGCTTAACCGCTAAATGATGTACTGTTTTCCCTATGGCTCATAGGGATAATAACATTGCTAATCTAGAATAGTTATTCCCTAATTTACAGACTCCTAATTAAAATCGCATATCCATCTTATATTTCTTAGATAGAAAATATTAAAAATTATCTTATGAAAGTATGACCTTCATGGATAAAAGAGAAACTACAAATTACAAAAAATGTAAATTTATTTTGTTCAGAAAAAACTTAAGGTGACTCAAACATTGAGGGGTATTGAGAATTACAATTATATGCATAAGGGGAAAACAAGAACCGATTCACCGAAACGTTCGAAGAAAGAAGTCATTAGTTAAATCAATAATTTGTGACCGTGTAAAAAATATTGGTAGAGCTATCGCTAGGCTCTTTCTGGTTGTTTTCATCGCAACTTCCATCGCGTCCTATTCAGTTAAAAAGTGCCTTTCTAGCTTTCGATTCAGCGATGTTCGCTTTTCGGAGATAAATAAACCCCTGAAAGGATCATTTTTAGTTTAGATGGGGGCTTCACTAAACGGCGCTATGTAGGCCCCGCCTCAAAGTCTCATTGCGATCATAGCACAAAAACCATTTTGTAAAATATATCAAGAAATAAATACTTATTGGTCCATTTGAACTTAATCTCATTGTTTACATTTACTAGGGGGGGGGGGGGAGAAGAAAAGGAATTCAACAAAAAATTTTATGGGATCGCAATTCTAAAACGTGTGTTTTGAGTTTAAATTTTTATAAAAAGTATGTACCTATGATTTGTTTGAAAAAGGTGAATGGAACGAATTTCTTAAATTCATCTTCAACTATCAGAACTTGGCTATTGTTCTAGATTTACGTTACCTATATTCTCATTTACATTGAACCGATTTTACCAGATGAAGTGCCTACCTCGCAATCTCAGGAGGCGAAAATGGGTGAAAGTGACCCGGGATGTCAACTGCGACCTTCTCGGCTGACGCGCACCGCAAGGAGGCGCGCTATGATTGATGATGCGCATCGCGGTGGGGCCAATCTACTACTGTCTCTCCAAAGGTTAAAAATCTACTCACGTCTCATCTTCACTCCTCCCCGGTCTTTTTCTCCAGAGGAGCCGGTAATTATTTCCAAACACCTGGACAACATTCTGACAGGTCATGTTCCAGCCAGTTGATTGCCTTCCTGATGTACCGGCGCTCTCCTAAGGCGGTCAAGTGCGGAAATTTTCTAACGTCGTGAAATCAAAGTCACGAGGGATCATAACGTTATTTAGCTTTATTCATCACCCACCCGTTGTAAAAAAAATCAGACATTTCAGCTAAACAGCACTGAGAGGTAAAGAATACCCCAGTCGCAATGCGTGACCATCTCTTTCAAATAATAGGAGACAACTGGCTTTGTTTACAATATTTTACACTAGAGAAGCTTTTATGAGTATTTAGGAAGTTGGATGGACACTCTGTGCTTCACAGAAATGAAGAAAAACGCCGTAGAACTACGGTTATGAGTGTATATTTTACCCCTAAGTGTCGATTCAGGGTTAAAACTAGAGTAATTTGTGATAAAAATCACCTTGCAACAAGATATATGTAAAGGCGTCATTATGAAAAGCCCATAAAGATTCGTAAATAACAAAAATCACAGAGTCAATGTGGGAAATTTAGTTATGAGATAAAAAAATATATCTTATCAACAGAAGAAAAATATCTACGAAGATGATATTTTAAATTTTAATAATCATGGAGGTTTTTCAAGCCTACTCATAGCCAATCAGAGAAAAAAAAAATTAAAGAGTCGATGATTAAACTCGAAAAAAATAACAGCCTACCTTCTCTCTTTGGATTAGTTTATTACCAGAAAACGAGAACAAAGATGAATTTAAACATATGATGTAAGGCACCACACACTTCGATTGCCTGTAAGAAAAAGTATTTCTTTATATTTCGGGT